>JAXCMG010000011.1:36124257-36253537 GCA_034642415.1 Podarcis siculus
TTCTTCTTCTTCTTCTTCTTCTTCTTCTTCTTCTTCTTCTTCTTCTTTTGAATTATGCTGGTCTTCACAAAGAATGCACTTCCCTGACTTAGTTATTTGCATCACACCCCCCCCCAACATAAGTTTTTTGAATTTTTCCATTTGTTTCCCCATTCAGCCTGCATATGTTCAATATTTTCAGCTCTTGGGGAAGTTGTAGAGTTGGAAAGGACCCCAAGGGCCATCTGGTCCAACTAAAGAATCTCTGGCAGATGGCTGTCAAACCTTTTGTTTAGGAACCTCCAATGAAGGAGAATCCACCACCTTCTGAGGGAGTCCGTTCCACTGTTGAACAGCTCTTGCCATCAGAAAGTTATTCTTAATCTTTAGTTGGAAACTCCTTCCTTGTAATTTGAACCCACTTGTTCAAGTCCTACCTTTTGGAGCTGCAGAAAACAAGTGTTCCACCTGACACACTTTTAGATATTTCATAGAATTGTAGAGTTGGAAGGGACCCTGAGGGTCATCTAGTCCAACCCCCCACAATGCGGGAATCTCAGCTCAAGCATCCATGACAGATGGCCACCCAACCTCTGCTTAAAAACCTCCAAGGAAGGAGAGCCCACGGCCTCCCGAGGGAGTCCATTCCACTGTCAAACAGCTCTTACTGTCAGAATCTCCTTTCTTATAACTTGCCTCAAGTCCCACCTTCCAGAGCAGTGGAAAACAAGCTTGTTCCATGTGACAGCCCTTCAGATATTTGAAGATGGCATTCATATATCCTCTTGGTCTCCTCTTTTCCAGGCGAAACATACCCAGCTCCTTCAACCGCTTTTCATAAGGCTTGGTTTCCTGACCCTTGATCACTCCATCTACACACATTCCAGCTTGTCAACATCCTTCTTAAATTGTGGTGCCCAGAAATGGACCCAGTATTTCAGGTGTGGTCTGACCAAGGCAGAATGGAGTGGGACTATCACTTCCCTTGATCTGGACACTATACTTCTGTTGAGGCAGCCTAGAATAGCGTTAGCTTTTTTTTGCTGCTGCATCGCACAGTTGACTCATGTTAAGCTTGTGGTCCACTAAGACCCCTAGATCCTTTTCACATGTACTGCTAGTAAGCCAGACGTCCACCATCTTGTATTTCAGCATCTGGTTCTCCCTGCCTAAGTGCAGAACCTTACATTTGTCCCTGTTGAAATTCGTTTTGTTAACTTGAAGATGGCTAGCATCTCAGCCTTCTCTTCCATCTATATCAGGCTCCCTCAATCGTTCCTCATAAGCACTTGCCAACCGCATCAGGTTTGTAAAGTGTAGGAAACCAAACAGCACATCAGTATCAGGCTTTCATAAATTAAGTGGTTGAGGCTATGTAATAGGGAGGGAAGAGGAATATAAAATCTGTATTAACCTGCTCCGTGGTATTTGCAGTATCAAACATGGCTCTTAAAGGTTTCTTTTATGCTGGAGGAAATGTATTTTTGCCTCCACAGATTTCCCCCTTGGAATAGTGAACAGTAAAACGCCTACAGGTCTCGAATGATTAGGATTCCTTTTGTGCACGTTGCTCCGTCGTCATGAAAACACTACAGTTCCTGGCTTGTTAGGGTGCTGCTGCTTCATTGAACCTCACATGCACACACTGGTGTGGATGCTTGTTTCAGGAACTTGTCTTACTGTCAGCTTGAAATCCGTGTTGGTTTCTTAGACGTGCCTTGCACATTGGCTGGGTCTGTACTAGTTCCACTCCTCTGTCGACCCTCCCCTCTCCCCAGAGAAAACGTTAAAAGCTGAAGTCCCAAGCGGTGGGTAGGGAGGCAATTATTTCCAATTCTAAACACTACCCCAACTAAAAGCCTCAAGATTATTTGGAGGAAACTGCCATTATGAAGGAAGTGGCGTGAAGTTATCAAGGCTTCTCCCTGTAGGACGTACCTTGGGAGAACTTGCCCATCAGTGAATCTGCTTGGTCCACTTTTATGGTTTGCTATCTGAGGGCGTGACCATAAGGGAGGTGTAGGGGTATAAATAATAAAATTATTATTATTAAAATGTCCTCCAAAGCTGAGCTAAGCCTGCTTGTGTACTTTTGGGAAAGGGATCCTGCTAGATGCATTTTAGAGCTAGGATGGGCAAGAGGTAGATGGGGAACTGTTGGCTCTGGGTGATTTTTCAATAGAGGGGGAAAGGGTTTCTGACAGCAGCAACAAGAAGGCTCCCCTCTCCACATTAGGCTGCTAAGAACATAGGAAGAGCCCTGCTGGCTGTCCAGGTCAACATCTTGTTTTGCACAATGGCCAACCACATGCAGGACACAGCACCCCTAAGAACAGTTGTGGGAAAAACAGGACTGGATTTCTGCCCAAAAAGACTGGAGTCAATTCTGAGACCAAAAGGTTTTTTGTGGTCTGTGCAGATGTTCAGCAGCACCTTGTTCCTTCGTTCTAAGTGTTTCCCAGTGTTTTGCACTTAGCTCCTGAGGTTCCTTGTGAAAACCACAGTTCTTTTGAGCCTGAAGATGGCTTACACCTGGCTTTAGAGACTCCCAATTCTGGTATGGATGTGTATATATGTATGTGGAAGAAAACGGATATTAAAAAGAAAAAAACCTGAATTGGGGAACACTTGGGGATCAGAGACAAGGTGGCCCCAAGACATGGTTCCAGAGGCACAAAAAACCCCCAAGTACTTCCCTCTCACATGTGCCCATCTGGATTGAAATCTACCACAGCCCCACAGCTGGTGATACCATTTTTTTGGGACTGCAACTGCAGGTATGCTGTCTGGGGCTGATGGCAGCTGCAGCCAAAAACATCTGGATTCACCAGCTTGGGAAATGCCAGTCTTCCAGGAAGTTCTCTTAGAGAAACCTCACTGGAGTGGACAAAACAAAGTTTAAAAAATCCTTCCAGTAGCACCTTAGAGACCAACTAAGTTTGTTATTGGTATGAGCTTTCGTGTGCATGCACACTTCTTCAACTCCGATTCATTTTAGGTGCAGTTGACGGAGGCAGGCAAAGGTTTATAAGAGTCTGTGCCCCAGTGGAGTCAGACATACCCATTTCCTACCCTGTTCCCCGTAATCTAGCTTCCGATCAGGCCGCCAGCAGGGATCAGAGGTAGCAGTTTGGTGAAGCCTGTGGCTAGGGCTCTGGACTACTGATTCTGCCTGCATTGCGGGGGGTTGGACTAGATGACCCTTGGGTCCCTTCCAGCTCTACAGTTCTATGATTCTGCCTTCCACGCCAGAGAGACCTGGACTGCACTTAACACGGGACGTTTTGCATGACTCGAAATCTTCCGCCGAGTGAGCCGAGAGTTAAATCCTTCTTTCCTTCCTTCTACAGTGACGTCTTCAGGGGAGGGTGGGATTTTTGGAGCTGAGTTGTGTCATATATTGTGCTCACTGCTGTGGCTGTTTTCGGGTACTTCCTCCCCATTTTCTCAGCCTGCAGTATAAATTTCCCCTCGTGTTCTCCCCCCGTCCTCCCTCCTCCTATCTTGGCATAAGGAAAATGGTTGTGACCCCAGGTTGAAGTATTAAGGATTGCTTTGGAATGATATGAGAGCATTTACCAATGTAGAATTATGCTGTATGTAATGTATATACGGAGAGAGAATGTATTTTGTTCATTTTTTTTTCTTAATAAAAACAAAAATCAATGCCCATCTTGTCACAGGAATCACTTCTTTCAGTGCTTCGGTAGAAATTTTGGTTTTGCTGCTTAGTTACCTAGCGTTGATTTAAAACACAGATTTCAGAGGAAGAGAGGAGAACTAGCTCCACTGTGGCTGTGTGGAGAGAGTCTCTTCCTTTAAATTCCTAGGAGTTTATCTCAGTGAAGACCTTACTTAGAAAATAAATACAACCCAGGTGGTTAAGAAAGCCCAACAGAGACTCCATCTCCTCAGAGTATTGCGGAAGAACGATGTCAATCAACATTTGATGATCTTCTACTGGTCCACAATAGAAAGTGTCCTTTCATACTGCATCACGGTGTGGTACGCTGGTTTGACATCAACTGATAGGAAGTGCCTACAGATGGTGGTGAATACAGCACAAGATATTATGGGTTGTCCCGTGAATCCATTGGATGACATTGCGGAAGAACATTGCCTCAGGAGAGTGAGGAAAATCCTCAGGGATGATTCACACCCTGGCCGGCACTTTCTTGATCTCCTGCCCTCAGGCAGAAGATATAGAAGCATGATTGGTCGCACCAACAGGGTAAAGAACAGCTTCTAT
Organism: Podarcis siculus; assembly: GCA_034642415.1. Classification (NCBI taxonomy): domain Eukaryota; kingdom Metazoa; phylum Chordata; class Lepidosauria; order Squamata; family Lacertidae; genus Podarcis; species Podarcis siculus. Next base: position 36,128,486 of record JAXCMG010000011.1, read on the forward strand.
CCGTGGGCTGTTAGGCTGCTGAATGAAAAGATAACAACAGGGCAACTGACTTTTGGGTTTGGTGGGTGCGAGTCAGTAAATGAGGGGAATTAAGTCTAAGAGAGCTGAGTGGGGGGGGGGGTGCTCGTGTAATCTCACTGTATACAAGTTGTACAAGTGACAATAAAGTATTTCAAAATTCAATATGTGAATGTATCACAAATCCATCCAGTTGGCTCTCCTCTTGTAGCGACTGCTGTCCAGTGTTAAAAGTCACTTGAGTGTGGATCCATTGATATGACTGGACGAGAACCTTTCTCAGGCCGAGGGCCATGTTGCCTTCTAGGTCATGTGCTTGGGGCCACTGGCCTGTGATGGGTAGAGGGAAGCAAAAGTAGGTGCAGCGATGGGGTATAAATTTTATCTTTGCATATCAGGCCCCTTTTTGTAACCACACGTCCTTGCCCACATGTCCATTCTGTTCCCCCTACCCCTTATAAAAAGAATCTTTCATTTCCAGACATCGCACTTCCCGATTTTGAGATGCAGATGTAAACCAGTTTAATCGGGCAAGTTTAGAAACTGGAGAAGAGATTTTGCAACATGAGAAAGTCGTAAGATTTCCCAACCACCGCCCACTCGTGTGACCGTGGGGGGTGGAAAAGAAAACGATGGACCACCAGCCCTTCACAAAAGAAACTTTTATTGACAGAAATAAGTGGTGTCTTCAAAATATACTTTGTAGGAAAATGCAACGATAATCTTTACAATCCAGTTCCTCTGTTAAAATCCCAGTGTATATCAGACTCCTGTTTCAGCGCAGCTAAGTGTGCGCTGAGGAAGCTGCACAGTGCATAAAAAGTAGCATTCAGACGCATTGTCACAAAAGGGGCTAGGCGCACATTGCAGTCCATTTGCAAACAAAAACGCGTATCAGGACCCGCAGGGTACAGTTGAAAACACATTGGCTCTGGATGTGGGAGACTCGGTGTCAAAACTCTGCTTTCTCTCCCCACACTTTTTTAAAAAATAAATTTTTATTAACTTTCTTTTCTGTCATTACAAACCTATCAATAACATAGATATTACACATCTTCACACCTCCTCTCTCCCCCCAACCTGCTTCGCCGCGTGGTTTTAAATCATAACGACATCAGAATCCTGCAGCCTCTCGTACACTAGAAAGTACGATTTAACAAAAAATAGTAAATTGCAGTAGCAGCAATAAAAAACAAACTGGGCAATTGGAGGATCTAGCAGTGTTCCCAAGTTGCTAGTGCCTTTGTAGTGCCATGTTGAAGGGGTAATTAGTATTTCCTGTTAGAATTCTCAAAATTTAAACTTTGCGGTTGCTTTTGGGTCCTTGTCTTAACCAGAAATTCACATCTTTCATTTGCATGAACCGTGTGTGTGTGACTTACCGTATTTTTTGCTCTATAAGACTCACTTTCTCCTAAAAAGTAAGGGGAAATGTGTGTGCGTCTTATGGAGCGAATGCAGGCTGCGTAGCTATCACAGAACCCAGAACAGCAAGAGGGATTGCTGCTTTCACTACACAACAATCCCTCTTGCTGTTCTGGCTTTTGGGATTCAGAATATTTTTTTCCTTGTTTTCCTCCTCCAAAAACTAGGTGCATCTTATGGTCTGGTGCGTCTTATAGAGCGAAAAATACGGTATTTTTGCAATCTCGGTCTCCTTTGCAACACATTAAAGCACCCTCCCATCCCTTTCGAGTAACAGCACACCTGAAAAATAGCTGGAGCAGAGCAACTAACATTACCAAATAACCCGATCTAACTTTTTTTGGGACTGAATTGTTGATAGTCTAGTTGTAGAGGAAGAAAATTGGGGAAGTTGCAAGAAAGTCCGTTCTCCTGCCCCCCGTCCCCTTCAGATTGTCTTATATCTCCACAGACTAGTAACTGGGGGGGGGGGGGGAATCTATTTGCAATACTTTCATGTTTTGTCCCCCTGACCCAATATCAGAAAGAGGTGCATATTTTTTGGTTGCTTGAATAGGTCTGCTCTATATTATATTAAAAAGAAGGGTTGTAAGCCAATCTCTGATCTCTTGACTTACTCTGCAGATCTGACAAAACAGGCAAAGGACTCTCTAACACCCTCCGTTTCCATGGTGACAATAGCAAAGTGCCCTTTGTCCTTTGGTGGAGCCCTTTGCCCTTAATGGGCACCACAGCTGCTCCCAAGGCACATAATACAATAGGAAGGCTCTCCTGCAAGGATGGAGACTCATGAAATCAAAGAGTGCAACCCTGTGCAATACAGGAATCTCAATGCATCCAATGTGAAACTATGCCGAATCCTGCTCTGCTTTGCAAATGTGCTAGCTATTTTATTGCTGCACCTTTTATTGCCGGGGGGGGGGGGTTGGACTAGATGACCGTTGGCCCCCCCCAAAAAACACTACAATTCTATGTTTCTATGACCTTTGGACCACATCAGCCAAGCCGAGGGTGGGTGTCTTGTCATCTGGGTAGCCCATGACCTCCATGCACACTGCCCAGGTCTGCGTCCCAGAGAGGTCATTTTGGTGTGGTTTGACTTCACCCCCAGAAGCGCACTCCATTGTCTCTCGAGACAAGTCGGGTTCCTGCACCAGCTAGGAGATAAACCAGTGGCACATCTGCTGGACTCCAGCTCCCATCAACCCCAGCCTGCAAGGGATGATGGGAGTTGTAGTCCTGCAACAACTGGAGGGCCACATTAGCTTTGGCTGCTTTGTTGAGGAAACTACGCTTTCACTGGAGGGTGAAGTAAGTGGGCTACTGATGTCACTGCCCCAGCCCAGAGCTGGTACCCATTTGAAAGATCTGAGCTGCGCACAAATACACACTGATCTCCCCCATGCCATCACTACCTCGGTCCAGTATACCTGAAGGAGCGTCTCCACCCCCATCCTTCTGCCTGGACACAGAGGTCCAGTGCCGAGGGCCTTCTGGCAGTTCCCTCACTGCGAGAAGCCAAGTTCCAGGGAACCAGGCAGAGGGCCTTCTCGGTGGTGGCACCCACCATGTGGAACGCGCTCCCACCAGATGTCAAAGAGAAGAACAACTACCAGACTTTTAGACGACATCTGAAGGCAGCCCTGTTTAGGGAAGCTTTTAATGTCTGAGGAATTACTGTATTTTAATATTGTGTTGGAAGCAATCCAGTGTGGCTGGGGAAACCCAGCCAGATGGGTAGGGTATAAATAATAAATTATTATTATTATTATACCTCTTGACACACCTGGCTGAAGAGAACAGGTTCCTCTCCATCCACTAGCAGCCATGCACTAAGAAACAAGGGTCTCAGAAGCTCTTTGCTTGGAATGGGAAGGATGGGCGAGTGATGGAGGTACAGTATGGGATAAGGGGACATATTGCCATATTTGGCCCCTCAAAGCTTCCAGTTGCCAGTCTCTTAAGAGGAGACCTTGGTGTGAGCCTACAAGACAACATTAATTTTCTTATGGCTATAGCAGAATGCCAGAAATAGTTTCTTTAAATAAAAAAAATCAGTGTGGCACAGCCACACACAGTCACTCTAGTATTTATCGATGAAGATAGGAAAATGTTACGCTGATCTTTTCTGCAAAGGCAAGGTATTTAATAGGAGCTGCTAGAATCCCTCTTTTCCTGGAATCTCCCTGGGCTGATACAGGAAGATGCAAGGACTGAGCACTCTGACATTTGAACGCTTCCTTCCTCCTGCAGCCGACTCAAGCCGGGCCAGTAAGAGACTCTAAATTTACAGCCTCTAAATTTACATCTCCTGCCCAGAGAATGGCTTTGCCAATGTTTGGGAGTTGGGAGTTCCTGTTCAAATGGATTAGGAACCTACCGATTTCTGACGGCGGGTTCCAAAGTTATATTTGACCTAAGATACAATCCAAACAGCTGTCATAAATCTGCTTTTAAAAAAGAGGGAGGGAAGGAAATATCGAAGGAGCCACCCATCTTCCCATTGTCTCTCCTCAGAGGTCTCACAGCTGAGGGAAGACAAAGGGGCAGATTCATCAAAAGCCATCACATTGTCATTTATTAATGGGACTTAAGGCATGTTTTATCTCATCCTTAATCTTTGTCTTCTGAATAGGACTAGGACAGGGTCTCATTTTTTTTTTAGCCGTTTCCGTTCCTATAACTTATCTCGAAAAGCATGATGAGATGTTCTCAACAACTTTCCGGTATCAAATGTGCAAGGGGACGAAGAAGGGACTTGCGATGGGTTCAGAACAGTTGTAGGGTTGGTTCCTTCCGCCCACAGCGATTTGTGTAAAGTCCTTAAGAGCATCTCATTCGATGATTGTGAAAGCCAATAACTAGGCTTAAATTAATCGACGCTTTGGAAAGGTCATGCTTTCCAAAGCATGGCAAGAACAATGCGGTATTTTTTTTAAAAAGGGCAAATTTGGGAGCATGAAAGGCTTTGGGGCATTGTCCAATTCCCTTTCCACAGAGATACAAGCTTCCCTTTGCAAACATTCCACTGTTTCAGACCCCACAGCTAAGATCCCCTATTGCACATGCAAGTTAGCTCACTCAGTAGCTTTACACCCTAAATTGCACCATTAAATGGGTTTATGGATCAACCATGCATGTCAAAGGCACAAAATCCTCCACCTTCCTTCTCTTTCAATAAAAGCAACGGGTGGCTGTTTCAACCTGCGCTGACTAAATATTGCTATAGCTATTATTAAGAAGAAAAACATGAGATGCTCTTGGAAGGGGACGTGCGCAGATTAATGCTGATCCCTTTAGCTCAATGCATATTATATCCTGCCCTCTTTTTTTCTTTTTGATATTTAGCCTTGGAACAGTTTTCATAGTGGGCCTATAAATCTTGCTGCGAGCCTTGCCTTGCTCCCATGTACAAGGCGACGGCCCACAGCTTAGCGGTGGGACATCTGCTCTGCATTCAGAACGTCCCAGGTGTGATGCCCCGCATCTTCAGGTAAAACTGGTCAAACCCTGGAGAATCGCTGCCGGCCAGTGTAGAACGGTATTGAGCTAGATGAGCCCAGTGTCTTCCAGTCAAGTATAAGGCAGCTCCTATGTTCCTGCATACAAATCTCTCTCCTGAAATCTGAAGTTGTGCCGCTGGGCTAATGCTCCAGTCGTAGCCCGTTTGGGTTTTGCGGTGCTTCATTCTTACACACACAAAAACCCCAAATTTGCATTCTACAGGAAGAATGCAAAAAACAAAAAAACCTGAATCCTCCTTGCATGGCTGGCACATATTCACTGCAGGTGCCAGCTGTTGCAAAATGCTTACGCACTGGAATGGGCTGGTTAATGGCCTGATCCTGACCTACGAAGATCGGGAGAATGTTTTTCAATGCGTGGAGAAAGCAAGTGGAGTGATAGGATGACCTGGGGTGGGGCAGGTAGAGAGAGACAGCCTTTTTTAGCTGTGCCCTGTTGCAATATTCAGAGTCTCCTGTACGCTGGATCCCAATGCACCTGGGTTTTGCATATCTGGTTGAGTTTTTGCATAATGCGCCCCTCTGCGGCCGCTAACCGTGAGGGAGCGATGCCATGTCAAGCTGCCTGCAAACGGCAGAAGTTAAGCTCCAACTCTGTCCTCTGAACAGGCGCTCCCACCTTGAGGACTAGAATCTTGGCTCCTGTTAAAATGAGCAGTACATCCAGCCTTGCTCTCATGGTCCCTTGGCATCTGGAGGGGGAAGGGGACGGGAGAATCTCCTGTCTGCCCTGCTCAACACTTAAATAGGAGGCACAGTCATTAAAAATATATATATATGTACACATATACACACACCAACACATAGAATTTGCTTAGAAAGCTAATGGGATTTTAGAAAACATAACCAAACAAACAAAACAAAAAGGATTTGGCCACGGCAGATGCCCCCTTGACAAATCCTCTCGCCCAATAACCGCCAGGCTCCTTCTGCATGTCGGCACTTGTGGCTGCAAGTTTTGAGTTTTCGAAATTTTCGCTTAGCACAAAGTTCGTTCTCTCTTTAAAAAACGAAACAAAAAGCCCCAAACAATTATAAATGTGTGTCCTCTTCATCCTCCAGATCCTCTTTCGTTAGGCTGTCCATGGGGACGATCCAGCTGTCTCCAAGCTCCCCGTTCAGGTTGACCTTCTTTTCCTGCATCTCCGAGGAGGTCTCCATCACCTCCAGGGTTGGGTTGTCGTGGTAACCGTTCTCCATCGTCTGAAGTTCCTCGGTCAGGCGCTGCTGTAAGGCAGGGACCGGGGGGTTTGGGTAGGAGACATATGAACAGGGACTGAAAAAAGCTCAAACTATAGAGTTGCGGTAAGGTAAAGGTAAAGGTTTTCCCAGTAGTGATGTATGGAAGTGAGAGCTAGACCATAAAGAAGGCTGATCGCCGAAGAATGGATGCTTTTGAATTCTGGTGCTGGAGGAGACTCTTGAGAGTCCCATGGACTGCAAGAAGATCAAATGCACCCATTCTTAAGGAATTCAGCCCTGAGTGCTGACTGGAAGGACAGATCCTGAAGCTGAGTCTCCAATACTTTGGCCACCTCAAGAGAAGAGAAGACTCCCTGGAAAAGACCCTGATGTTGGGAAAGATGGAGGGCACAAAGAGAATGGGACGACAGAGGACGAGATGGTTGGATAGTGTTCTTGAAGCTACCAGCATGAGTTTGACCAAACTGGGGGAGGCAGTGGAAGACAGGAGTGCCTGGCGTGCTCTGGTTCATGGGGTCACAAAGAGTCGGACACGACTAAACAACAAAGGTAAAGGATCCCGGACAGTTAAGTCCAGTCAAAGGCGACTCTGGGGTTGTGGCGCTAATCTCGCTTACCGGCCAAGGGAGCTGGTGTTTGTCCACAGACAGCTTTCCAGGTCACCGTGAGGGAAGCCAGAGCACACTGTTTGCCTTCCTGCCAAAGTGGTACCTATTTATCTACTTGCACTTTGTTGTGCTTTCGAACTGCTAGATAGGCAGGAGCTGGGACAGAGCACCAGGAGCTCACCCCGTTGTGCGGATTTGAACCACCAACCTTCTGACCGGCAAGTCCAAGAGGCTCAGTGGTTTACACCACAGCGCAACCCACTTCCAATAGAGTTTACCATAGAGTTGGGTCAGAGGGAGAAGGCTGGGAAGAGGAGGTGTCAGAAGCTGGCAAGGCAATAGGGCTTAGTGAGCAGGAAGAGTCTGTGGCAGAGAGAAGTCCAGAATCAGAATGAGAAGCTGAAGAGGCAGAGATGAGTCAGGCTGGTGAAGATGCCAGGAGGGTCTACCCTCCTGCTACGACCAGCTCTGCTCCTCCCTGGTCTCCCAGGACCAGAAGAGGTATGAAGAGGGCAGAGCAGAGACAAAGCGAGGAGTCTCAGATTGCTTGGGAAAGACCCAGGTGAGAAGACAACTCTAGAAAGGCAGAGACCTTCAGTCCTTGCCACTGTCCATTGGGGAAAGACCTACTGGGAAGAGCTGCTGTGCTAACAAGGCCTGAGCTGTTTTGTTTCACTGATGCATTGTGAATTGTGAATGATAGGCTACTGACACTCTGCAATGCAGAGGGGGTTAGGGTGAGCATTGCCGATGCCTGCAAATGATGTGGAGTATGGGAGACCCTGGCTCGGAGCGCATACCTCAAGGCTTGGGGGTGGTGAAGCTTGGTCCTACAACTCCTGCAAGGCCCATTTTGATGGCGCAAAACGCAAAAAGCCTGTTTACCTGGTCCTTCCTTTGGGAGAGGCGTTGGTGGCAGCAGCCGTAGATGGCGGCGCCAAGTAGCAGAGAGGCAGCCATGCAGACAATGGTGATGATCAGGGGCATGCTGAAGCGGTCCTCTATGTCGGGGTCCCTGCTCCTGCCACCGTGGGTGATGTTCTTCACTCCAATCTGTCAAAGGAAGAGGGGGGTGAATGGCTGGGAGCAGAGGAGTCGCCAGGGAGAGAGGGGCATTGGCTGGGCTACTGCAATGCAAGCTACGTCAGTCTGCCCTTGAAGACTTACCCCAAAACGTCAATGGGCGCAAAACGCTGCGGCCAAATTACTGGCCAGGGTTCTAAAACAGCAAAAGCCCTGTTTTAAAACATCCATGCGGGTGGCCAGTTTGTCCCATGGCCCGATTCAAGGTGATTAAATCCCTAAAAGACTTAAGCCCCCAATATCTGAAATGCCATCTGCATGGCTACTGACCTTCCTAAGGTGGGCAGAGGGGCTCTGTGTCTGGTTCCTGCCCCTGGAAGCATGGGGGATACAGTGGTACCTCGGGTTAAGTACTTAATTTGTTCCGGAGGTCCGTTCTTAACCTGAAACTGTTCTTAACCTGAAGCACCACTTTAGCTAATGGGGCCTCTTGCTGCCGCCACCACACAATTTCTGTTCTCATTCTGAAGCAAAGTTCTTAACCCGAGGTACTATTTCTGGGTTAGTGGAGTCTGAATCCTGAAGCGTCTGTAACCTGAAGCGTATGTAACCCGAGGTACCACTGTAATGGCCTGGGAGAGGATTTTCTCTGTGGCAATCCCTAAATTGTGAAAACCCCGCTCCACATCAGAGCATTTAGCATCTTTCTCGTACAGCTTTGGAAGAGCGCTGCAAACACACGTCCGTTATCTTTGTTTTGTGGGCCCCTCCTCTTTTGCTGAATCTGTCCTGTCCTGTTTTGGTTGCTGCCATTTTTCTTATAATAAATTATAATAAATTTTATTTATATCCCGCCCTCCCCAGCCGGAGCCGGGCTCAGGGCGGCTAACAACACCAAAATAGTGCGACATTATAAAAATATTATAAAAATTAATTAAAATCAAGATTGATGGCAGCCATAAAGTTTTGTAAAGGTTGCCAAGGAGGGAGTCAGGCTGCGCCCTAACCAAAGGCCTGGCGGAACAGCTCTGTCTTGCAGGCCCTACGGAAAGATGTCAAGTCCTGCAGGGACTTAATTGTAACTCATTCACTCTGATTTCTGAAGTATTAGAAAGATGATGATGATTATTATTTTGCGCCCCCTTGGCTTGACACCCTATGTGCAGTCACCAGGGGCAGAGGAAGGGGGGTGCGGTGGGGGTGGGCTGCCCCAGGTGTCACCACTCAGGGGTGTGTGTGTGTGACAAAATGCCAGGTGGCACTCACCGCGGGGCCTGCGATGCGCCTGAGCCACGTGTCTCTCCTGGGAGTGACACGGTGGCTTGGGCGCTCGCAGGTGCCCCAAACGGGTCGCTCGCCGCCTCCCCCTCAGCTGTAGGGCGGCTGAATGGGAGGAGGCAGGCAGACTCCTTAGAGGCCCCACAGAGCGTCCTGCCTCAGCTGGCCTGCCCTGCGGGCGATTGGCCCCACCAATGGGCACAGGGCACATGCGCCGCCCCAGGCGCCCGATTGTCTTGCTCTGCCGCTGGCAGGCACCACGCTAAATTTGACACTGAGGGGGAGAACCAACTGGAGCTCCTAGGAAAGCAAGTCAGCATATACAGTGGTACCTCTGGTTGCGAACAGGATCCGTTCCGGAGGCCTGTTTGCAACATGAAAAGAGCGCAACCCGCAGCGGTGCGTCTGCGCATGCACAGGTTACGATTCGCCGCTTCTGCGCGTGACGTCATTTTGCGCGTCTGCGCATGCGCAAGCAGCAAAACCCGGAAGTAACCCTTTCCGGTACTTCTGGGTCGCTGCGGGACGTATCCTGAAAGAACGTAACATGAAGCAAACGTAATGTGAGGTATGACTGTAAATGCAATGAATAAATACAATTTTCAGGAGCGTTACTCCCCAGAGGGAGTGGAATTTTACTACTTTCAGGAGACAGCGGGGGCCTCTCCCTTAAAAGACTTCTTTAAATTATTAAATAAAAAACCAGGCTGATCATCTGACTTAGAAGATGAGATGACTGAAGGGAGGTTACCGTGTTCGCCACATTTTTTTTTAAAAAAGCTCCATTGTGGTTGCTCACACAATGACCCCGTCAAGGCTCTCCACCCTGCCAGCTGCATTTCCTGGACCAGCAGGAAGAGACAGAACGTGCCTTGTTCCCAGGGCATCCCGGCCCAGGAAATGCAAACTTGATGGAGGAGGTCTGCTGTGGTTGCTGCATGAGCAGTTGCAATGGAGTTGGACTAGGACTTGGGGAGACCTGTGTTCAAATCGGCACTCAGCCCTGAAGCTCAGTTGGTGACCTGGGGCCAGGCACTGTCTCTCGGTCTAACCCACCCCGCAGGACAAAATGACTGGAGCGGGAGAGCCTTGCATGGTGCGCTTTGCACTTCTGGGAGGAAAACTGGGATGAAAACGTATTAAATAAGGCTCTTTTTCATTTATAAGTGTATGTGGATAGGAGGGGAGAAACACCATTAGGTGTTTTTCAGCTAGGTTTTACTCAAGTGTAGGCCCACTGAAATTGACAAACATGCCTGAGCTAGGTCCATTAATTTCACAGGGCTTAAAAAGGTAAAGGGACTCCTGACCATTAGGTCCAGTCGTGGCCGACTCTTGGGTTGCAGCGCTCATCTCGCTTTATTGGCCGAGGGAGCCAGCGTACAGCTTCCGGGTCATGTGGCCAGCATGACTAAGCCGCTTCTGGCAAACCAGAGCAGTGCACGGAAACGCCGTTTACCTTCCCGCCGGAGCAGTACCTATTTATCTACTTGCACTTTGACGTGCTTTCGAACTGCTAGGTTGGCAGGAGCAGGGACCAAGCAATGGGAGCTCACCACGTCGCGGGGATTCGAACCGTCGACCTTCTGATCGGCAAGTCCTAGGCTCTGTGGTGTAACCCACAGCGCCACCCGCATCCCTCTTCACAGGGCTTTCTCTTGAGTAAAACTTAGCCGAGTACCACTCATCTGCCCAACCCCTTAGACCCCCATCTAATTCTGCTATTCAGTCCCCTCAAAATTCAGGGAAGTTCATGTGCCCCATTTTTGAAGGGGTTTCCCCCTAAACTCCCCCAATTTCTAAATACAAGGTAGGCTGAAAATATAGCACCAAGTTAAAATGCCCTTGGGTCTTTGTTTCCGAAGAGGCCTCAACCTCCCTTATCCCTTGGGGGATGTCTGACATCTTGGCTCAACTGTTATTTACTTTATTTATTAATTACATATTCCCGCCTTTTTATCCAAGGACCTCCTCCCCCTCCCCATTTTATCCTTACAACGACCCTGTGGGGTAGGTTAGACCGAGAGGCAATGACCGGCCCAAGGTCATCCAGTGAGCTTCCTTGGCGAGTGGGGATTCGAACCCAGGTCTCCCAGGCCTAACACTCTAACCACTACACCACACTGCCTCAATGTCAACTGGACACAACATCAACTGGACCACCTCTATTCATCTACTTCCTTTGCACTCTGAAAGGCGAGCGAGGCATGGCTGACTTGCCCTTGCAAAATCTCCGCCGCATCTACTTCACCCAAACCGGTTCCTGCTAATTCTATCTTTAATCATGATTTCCACTCGTTTCCCCAGAACATGTGTTACGCTAACTGCCCCGCAATTTCCCAAATCACCTTTGGATTCCTTAAAAATAAAATAGAAAAGTGTTCCATTGACCACTTTCCTAGTCCGACACTCTAACCACTAGACCACACTGTCTCTCTGCTGCTGATTTAAGAGGGCTTAAATCAGCCCCCCCCCCACAAGGGCACCACCTCACAAATAATATTGTGAGGGGCAAGAGATAGGCTTCCAGGTGTCATAAGAAAGTGCAGAGATAGTGCAGGATAGTGCGCACCCCAGAAATGGACCCTTTCAGGTTCTGCCTTCTGGAAGAAGGTACAGGGTTATAAAGACTAGGACTAGCCACCTGAGAAACAGTTTCTATCCAAATGTGATTTTGGTTTTAAACGCAGTGTAAGGTAGTTTCTATGGGAGTATATTGTATTTAATTATGGGGTATCTGAGTTTTTAGGGGGCTAACCAGGCTGGGATAGCAGGCTTGTTGGTTTTTGAATGTCTGATGTAGATTTTTTCAGTTTCGTTGTTCTGTATGGAACAATGACAATAAAGATTATCATATCGTATATGGGCAACTGCTTTGCTTCCCTGCCTCCTTCAGAGAATCACTCAGCAAAGCATCCTTCATCCTAACACACCTTGAAGGGCTGTCCTTGAACCCCAGTTGGTGACGGCCGGTTGCCAAGCAACACTTCAAGCAAAAGATCTGAAGGTGCCTGACAGAACAGGCGACACACCAAAGGAATGGCGCTTCCTTGAACATCCTCCTTACCTTTTCCAGATCTTCCATCTTCGCCGCCAAAGACTCAAACAGCTCCTTATCTGCAGAGTTTGCTAACAGAAGGAAACAAAAGGTGAGGAGAATAGAAACTATTTACCTTTTTAAGCCGGTACAGAAAACTGGGCAGAATAGCAACACACTCGGCTCAGTCATTAGAGCATGAGACGCTTTATCTTGGGGTCGTGGGTTCGAGTCCAACGTTGGGCAAAAGGTTTCTTGTGGGCTGGTGTGGGGGGACTCCCTGGTCCTGAATGGGGTAACTGTGCCCCTGAAGGAGCAGGTGCGCAGCCTGGGAGTCATTTTGGACTCACAGCTGTCCATGGAGGCGTCGGTCAATTCTGTGTCCAGGGCGGCTGTCTACCAGCTCCATCTGGTATGCAGGCTGAGACCCTACCTGCCCACAGACTCTTGCAGTCTGGTGCATGCTCTAGTTACCTCCCACTTGGACTACTGCATTGCGCTCTATGTGGGGCTACCTTTGAAGGTGACCCGGAAACTACAACTAATCCAGAATGCGATGCTAGGCTGGTAACTGGGAGCAGCCGCTGAGACCATATAACACCAGTCCTGAAATACCTACAATGACTCCCAGTACGTTTCCAAGCAGAATTCAGAGTGTTGGTGTTGACCTTTGAAGCCCTAAACAGTCTCGATCCAGTATACCTGAAGGAGCGCCTTGACCCCATCGTTCAGCCCAGACACCGAGGTCCAGCTCCAAGGGCCTTCTGGCGGTTCCCTCACTGTGAGAAGTGAGGCTACAGGGAACCAGGCAGAGGGCCTTCTCGGTAGTGGCACCCGCCCTGTGGAACACCGTCCCTTCAGATGTCAAAGAGATAAACAACTACCTGACATTTCGAAGACATCTGAAGGCAGCCCTCTTTAGGGAAGTTTTTAATGTGTGACATTTTAATGTATTTTTAATCTTTGTTGGAAGTCACCCAGAGTGGCTGGGGAAACCCAGCCAGATGGGCGGGGTACAAATATTAAGGTGAGAGCTGGACCATAAAGAAGGCTGATCGCCAAAGAAAGGATGCTTTTGAATTCTGGTGCTGGAGGAGACTCTTGAGAGTCCCATGGACTGCAAGAAGATCAAACCTCTCCATTCTGAAGGAAATCAGCCCTGAGTGCTCACTGGAAGGACAGATCCTGAAGCTGAGACTTCAATACTTTGGCCACCTCATGAGAAGAGAAGACTCCCTGGAAAAGACCCTGATGTTGGGAAAGATGGAGGGCACAAGGAGAAGGGGATGACAGAGGACGAGATGGTTGGACAGTGTTCTCAAAGCTACCAGCATGAGTTTGACCAAACTGCGGGAGGCAGTGGAAGACAGGAATGCCTGGTGTGCTCTGGTCCAGGGGGTCACAAAGAGTCGGACTAAACGACTAAACGACTAAACAACAACAACAACAAATTATTATTATTATTAGACTGGTCTGCAACTACCAGGGCAGCAGAGCACAGGTATGAAAGTTCCTAGTTCTTACTCATGGGAAAACATCATCATCCCAGTGCCCTCCAGATGTTCTGGACCACATCTCCCATCAGCTGCAGCCAGCACATCTGGAGGGCGCCAAGTTGGCAAAGGCTGCCCTAGGGGCTTCCACCATGCATGCGGTACCTACTCAACACAGCCACCTCGAGGACAGCCAAGTACTTGGGGTCGTCTTTGGAAGCCAGCCTTGCCAAACACCCATCCCGGCTCTGGTTGAAGGTGGGCTTCACCGCTTTGCAGAGGACATTCAAGAGAGGCTCTTTCGCGGCGCTCTTCTCCAAACTGTTCTGTAGAAAGAAAGAACAAAATTCGCCACGGTTAGGGCTTTGCCTAGGGCAAACTTGCTGGCGGCTGCCACTCTGGTGGGAATCGTTTCCTAACACGGGGGCAGTGCCAGTCACGGTCTTCAAAGGAGAGAAAAGTGTGGGGTTCACACAGAAACCGGGGCAGGGAATCAATGGGATGAGAAGCCTCCAAGTGACTGTAGCAGCTCTTCAGTCTCCTAGTTGCCATGGGAAAGCCTCCTTTCCAATGCATGGCATGAGAAGACTCGTAGTGTTAATGCTGTGAGCCTTTCTTCTTTATATATTTGGGGACTTCCCTGGCATTCTGGATAGTTGGCCTTGGTGAAGATTTGAAGTTTTCATCCCCAAAAAGTTATTGATTTGAGTTTCTACTGAAATGAGTTTCTACAGAAATGAGGCTGCATTTTAATGTTGTACTTAATCTTGTTTTTAAGTTGTATTTTAATCAATTGTTTTTATACCCGGTGTTAGCCAGCCTGAGCCTGGTCTTGGCTGGGGTGGGGCGTTTTTTAAAGATTTCTTTTGTTATTTATTTATTTATTATTATTATATAATTTTTATTAAATTTTGTGTTTTGCGTGTCCACCCCCATCGTTCTGCCCGGGCACTGAGGTCCAGCGCCGAGGGCCTTCTGGCGGTTCCCCCACTGTGAGAAGCCAAGTTACAGGGAACCAGGCATAGGGCCTTCTCGGTAGCGGCGCCCGCCCTATGGAACGCCCTTCTGTCAGATGTCAAAGAGAAAAACAACTATCTGAATTTTAGAAGACATCTGAAGGCAGCCCTGTTTAGGGAAGCTTTTAATGTTTAACAGACCACTGTATTTTTATATTTTGTCAGAAGCTGCCCAGAGTGCCTGGGGAAACCCAGACAGATGGGCAGGGTACAATCAATCAATCAATCAATCAATCAATATTATGAGAGACAATGGAGTGCGCCTCCAGGGGTGAAGTCAAACCACTGTGTTAAACAGAACCAAAGTGACCTCCCTAGGGGGGAAAGCTTGGGCAGGGTGCATGGTCTGTTTTCCAGCGATATCTCCCCTTGTTCTTCAGGCTGCTTAGTCCAGGAGGCAGCGAGGAGTTCAAAAGCCGCCTCTTTTCAAAACCACGAGCCGGGTCAGGCTTGGCCTCCGTCCCTCCGCCTGGTCCCCTGCCATTCTTTATCTGAAGCCTGCAGCTGGGAGAGCGACAGGAATAGTAACTCCCACAGGGTGTTCTCGCGGGACGAGGGAGGGGCTGCTTTCTGCCACCCCTGCAAAGGTCGCATTTCCGCCCCCTAAAAAAGGAATGCAAGAGAGGGCGTGGACCCCCACTCAGTATCACAATAAACCCGACTCTCCCTTCCTCCGTCCACATGGTAACAGCCTGGCCTCAAGGAAGCTACAGTTCTGAAATGGTCCAAGGATACTTGTTTCATGTAATAATAATAATAATAATCTATTATTTATACCCTGCCCATCTGGCTGAGTTTCCCCAGCCACTCTGGGCGGCTTCCAATCAAGTGTTAAAAACAATACAGCATTGAATATTAAAAACTTTCCTAAACAGGGCTGCCTTCAGATGTCTTTTAAAGAGAAGATAGCTGCTTATTTCCTTGACAGCTGGTGGGAGGGCATTCCACAGGGCGGGTGCCACCACCGAGAAGGCCCTCTGTCTGGTTCCCTGTAACCTCACTTCTCGCAATGAGGGAACCGCCAGAAGGCCCTCGGCGCTGGATCTCAGTGTCCGGGCTGAACGATGGGGGTGGAGACGCTCCTTCAGGGATACAGGACCGAGGCCAGAAAGTCAGAATGTAAAGTCAGAACGGATCCTCACCCTCCACTGCCTTGCGGAATATCTTTGGACCCCATCAGGCAGGCCTAGAAAGGGGTCTTGTCGTCTGGACCTCCATGCACACTTGCCCAGGCTTGCGCCCCAGGGAGGTCTCTTCGGTGCTTCTGACGCACCGGTTTGACTTCACCCCCAGAGGCGGACTCCATTGTCTCTCAAGAACAACAGCCTGTCAGACGTATCAGTGAGTGGCAACTGAGATGCCAATTGATCCTACAATGACAGTGAAGCGCTGGAGAAGAAGAGTTTGGATTTGATATCCCGCTTTATCACTACCCGAAGGAGTCTCAAAGCGGCTAACATTCTCCTTTCCCTTCCTCCCCCACAACAAACACTCTGTGAGGTGAGTGGGGCTGAGAGACTTCAGAGAAGTGTGACTGGCCCAAGGTCACCCGGCAGCTGCATGTGGAGGAGCGGGGAAGCGAACCCGGTTCACCAGATTACGAGTCCACTGCTCTTAACCAATACACCACACTGGCTCTCGATGTACAATATCTGGACACATTAAAAAGGTAAAGGACCCCTGGACGGTTAAGTCCAGTCAAAGGAGACTATGGGGTTGTGGCGTTCATCTCGCTTACCGGCCGAGGGAGCTGGTGTTTGTCCACAGACAGCTTTCTGGGTCTTGTGGTCAGCATGACTGAACCACTTCTGGTGCAACGGGACACCATGACGGAAATCGGAGCACACGGAAACACCTTTTATTTTCCCGCCACAGTGGTAGCTATTTATCTACTTGTGCTGGTGTGCTTTTGAACTGCTAGGTTGGCAGGAGCTGGGACACAGCAACAGGAGCTCACCCCATCAAGCAGATTTGAACCACCGACCTTCTGATCGGCAAGCCCAAGAGGCTCAGGGGTTTAGACCAGAGCGCCACCCGTGTCCCAGACACATTAAAACGGCACAGTCTTAACCTGCAAGGTTGTACCAGCATCACTTAGCTTCAGTTAATAAGAACATGAGAAGAGACTGCTTGATCAGGATAGGGGCTCATTTAGTCCGGCATTCTATTCTCGCAATGGCCTCTTTTTGTTTGTTTGCACAGTTTATTTTATTTCGCAGGATTTATACCGCTTATTATTATTATTTTAAACCCTTATGTGGTTTACATAAAACAGTATAAACTAGTGATCAAGACAGACGTTTGAAACAGCAGATTTAAGATGATATTAATAGAGAGGATTCTAAGTTTTTATATGCAATGATGGCAGCAAGAATATTATTGGCACAAAAATGGAAGCAAGAAGAATTACCGACGAAAGAAGAATGGTGGATGAAAATGATGGATTATGCAGAACTGGATATATTAACAGGAAGGATTCGAAACCTGCGGGACCAGAGATTCTTAGAAGACTGGAGTAAATATACGAACTATTTGAAAAGTAATCGTAATGAACAGATCATGTTAGTAGGACTGCAAGAAGTCTTGTAAGGAGGACTATTTGAAATATTGCAAGAAAGACTATGGGACGCGGGTGGCGCTGTGGGTTAAACCCCCAGCGCCTAGGGCTTGCCGATCGAAAGGTCGGCGGTTCGAATCCCCGCGGCGGGGTGCGCTCCCGTTGCTTGGTCCCAGCGCCTGCCAACCTAGCAGTTCGAAAGCACCCCCGGGTGCAAGTAGATAAATAGGGACCGCTTTCTAGCGGGAAGGTAAACGGCGTTTCCGTGTGCGGCTCTGGCTCGCCAGAGCAGCGATGTCACGCTGGCCACGTGACCCGGAAGTGTCTCCGGACAGCGCTGGCCCCCGGCCTATAGAGTGAGATGGGCGCACCAACCCCAGAGTCTGTCAAGACTGGCCCGTACGGGCAGGGGTACCTTTACCTTTACCTTTAAGAAAGACTATGACGAGAATTATTAGTTAATGATAATTAAGAGTAATAGAGAAGTTAAGAAATGCAGAGTAAGTGATAAAGAAAGGAAAATATTCAGAGGTTGTTGACGGATGTCTAAAATATTGTATAAGATAAGAAGTTATGTTATATGATTGTTCGAAATGGTATGTTAGAAAAAACCCAATAAAAATGTGTGTGTGTGTGTATAAAAAAAAGAAATGAAACAGCAGATTTAACAGAATACAGTGGTACCTCGGGTTAAGAACTTAATTTGTTCTGGAGGTCCGTTCTTAACCTGAAACTGTTCTTAACCTGAGGTACCACTTTAGCTAATGGGGCCTCCTGCTGCCGCTGGAGCACAATTTCTGTTCTCATCCTGAAGCAAAGTTCTTAACCCGAGGTACTATTTCTGGGTTAGCGGAGTCTGAAACCTGAAGCGTCTGTAACCTGAGGTGTCTGTAACCTGAGGTACCACTGTAATAAAAAAAATAGATAAATGAATTGTTTTCAAAATAAATATACGCATAAATTTATCTGGGTAGGTATACAAAGAAGTGTTCAGAAGGCACCGACAACAGAACCAGCCAAGGCAACTGCGTAATGTCAAGAAGCTGGGAGTTGCAAAAGATAGATGGGACCGCACTAAAAGATTGATATTTTTCTTTGCAGATGCAGAGCTCACTTTATGTGGTAGCAGTTACATCTGCGGGCGAAATGTCTCTGTTCTTCCTCCCCAGGAGAGACGGGTGTTCCCCAGTTGAGGCAGCTGAAAGCAGAGCAAAGCTCCTTCTCCCTTTCTTTTCCTGGGTGGGTAAAGGCCGAAGGGGGAAATTGATGTCCTGGATTGTTCCCTGCTTTGTCTAAATATTTGGAGAAAGACTCTTTGGAGGTGCTAAGGGACGGGGCAGGACGCCGCGGCCTGCCAGACAGGAAGGAACGGTCCCTGGGCGTGGAACGGCATTGTTCAGATGGATTGTTAAAGGGGAGTGGGTCAAAGTCTCCAGGAGAACAGAGCTGCGCCTGAACATCGCCTCCCCCCACTCAAAAAAATAATTTTAAAAAATCTAGATCATATCCCTTTCCCTTTCCACAGTCAAAACTGACTCACTGGGGCAAATTTAGGATTTTAAACAAAGCTGCTCAGGGACAAAATGTGAGGATAAGGAGAAGGGGTTGGAAGAGGACAGGCTGAGATGGGAGGGGGTTTGAGGAAAACCAGGGTGGGGAAGGGGTGGGAAAGGGAGTGTGGTCTGTCTCTCTCTCTCTCTCTCATTGATTTATGAGGGAAAGCACTTTGCGCATGCTCAGAATTGCTACTACCAACTATTTAAAGGATTCTCCTGAACAGTGGCCATTTTTGCTCTTTGTTATTTAATAACATTTTATTCTGCACTCTGTGCATGCTCAGAATTGCTACTACCAACTATTTAAAGGATTCTCCTGTACAGTGGCCATTTTTTGCTCTTTTTTATTTAATAACATTTTATTCTTTTTTCCATACATGAAAGTTACATTTGTTACTCGACAATTGCCGTATTTTCCTGTGTATAAGATACCCCCTTGTATAAGACGACCCCTATTTTTTTTTAACACAAAATTAAGAAATTAAGTTGTTTAGCTTTTTTTGGGGGGGTGGGGGAGGTCGCTTCCAACAATCGCTCGCCCGCCTGCCTACCACTTCCGATCGCTTGCCACAGCCACTGCCAATCGCACACCTCACCGCAGCCGCCAATTGCCCGCCCAATTGCCGCAGCCAATCGCCAGCAGGCCTTGCCGCAGCCACCAATCACCCGCCCAATCGCCGCTGCCAATCTTCTGCTTGCTGCTGCCATTAATCGCACGCCTACCCTTCTGCATTCACTATTTGTGTATAAGACGACACCCAATTTTTGCCTAATTTTTTCTTAGCAAAAAGCACCGTCTTATACACAGAAAAATGCGGTATATTCCAATGCAACAAAACTAGCGACTTGCCGCTCAGCCAACACCGATGTTTCTAACCCAAATGACATACAGATGCATTCTAAGGTTCCTTCTTGTCTAATTTTGTCCCCTCTAACATGTTTGCTTGATACATTGTGCTATTTGCTTACACTGCTGTGGTCCTCAGGTATGCAAAATAGCCTTTTTATATAGACTAGAAAGGGTTTCCAGTTTTCCTGAAAAGATTCTAAATTTGTCTCTTTTATCAGTGCTTTAAATTCTGCCACCTCTGCATATTCCAAGATTTTCATCAACCGTTGTCCCTTTGAAGATTTTCTCCCCTCCTTCCATTTCTATGCACAGTGAATCCTTGCTGCTGTAGCCACATACATAAATGCTGCTGAAGCTTCCTTTGGGATTGCGCCGACTGGATGAGGCCAGTCCAGTTCACTCATGGCGTACCCTCCCCCACCCCTTGCTCCCCCCCAAACCCACTTTGCACCCCTCTATGGCCTTTCAAGCATTGCACATTCTTTGGCGAGACTTAACAGGCCTGGACAATCTGAGCTAATCGAATTCCCACACTAGCAGGAATCTAAAACTAACATCCCTTCCCCAGAATGAGGTAATGTCACTTGAATCAACAAACCGAGAACCAAAAACATGCTGAATCAAAGAGAGAGAGAGAGAGAGAGAGATTAGGGTGGGGTGGAAGGCAGAAAACCCCCCACACTGACCCCAAACTGTCAGACGTCGAACCCCAAGCATGTTGGAGTTATAGCAAGAATTTGGTTCCTGGGTTTTCGGACCGGGTTGGTACATTAAAGGCTTAGGAGACAACTCTCCCCCAGCAAGAAAGAGAGAATAGAGTTATACCTCATGTTACGTTTGCTTCATGTTACGTTTTTTCCAGATTGTGTCTCACGGCGACCCGGAAGTACCGGAAAGGGTTACTTCTGGGTTTCGCCGCTTGCGGATGCACAGTAGTGCTAAAGCGCACTTTGCGCATGCGCACAAGCGCCAAATCGCACCACACACCTGTGGCACTTCAGATTGCGGGCTTTTCACGTTGCGAACGGGCCTCCGGAACGGATCTCGTTCGCAACCAGAGGTACCACTGTAATCTGAGATTCTCCCAAGTTTAAGGCTGGAACTAAGCAGCCTTTAGCTCGGCTAAAGACGCACGTGAGGTACAATGGCAAATTGGCATAAGGGGCATTTGGTGATAAGAAACAGCTGGTAATAAGAAAGAGGCATGCTTCACCCTCACCCTCCCACTGATTCCTTATCTTCTTTATCTATCAGGGCAGAGTTTAGAGGTGAAAAAGGAAAACTTCCAGAAAAAGGCTCCCTTGCAAAATGTCAACTCCACACCCAATTTTGGGTGTTACTAGGCAAACGAGGGAAACCATTGTAACTTTGCCATTTCCTGAAGGGAAAAGTATAGTGAAGGCCACAACTGGACCTAATGGTCAGGGGTCATCTCGCTTTATTGGCCAAGGGAGCTGGCGTACAGCTTCCGGGTCATGTGGCCAGCATGACTGAGCCACTTCTGGCGAACCAGAGCAGCGCACGGAAACGCCGTTTACCTTCCCGCCGGAGCGGTACCTATTTATCTACTTGCACTTTGTGCTTTTTAACTGCTAGGTGGGCAGGAGCTGGGACCAAGCAAGGGGAGCTCACCCTGTCACTGGGATTCGAACTGCCGACCTTCTGATCTGCAAATCCTAGGCTCTGTGGTTTAACCCACAGCGCCCCCCGCGTCCCCTCAGATTGATGAAAATAACAAAAATGCATATTGCAAGCCAACGTGGACAGACAAATGTTTATGTGAGGGGAAATGCACACTGAGGCATTTTTTTTAAAAAAAGAAGACAAAACACATTGCAAAACTGACACCTACATGTGGAAAACTAAAATTAAGACTGGAGAAACACAGAAACTGAGAGAAATTGACATGTTTGTCTACTCCAAGCATCAGAGGGTCTTGTTATCTGTTGAGAAGCACCTGGGACAAAGGAGGGTTATTCTATTCATTTCTCTTCCTCCTGAGAGGGAAATTCTGCTCTTAAGAGAGGCCTGACGGAAGACACCCATTATTTCACAGCTGAATCTTGCCCTGCAGGGGAGCGAAGGAAGGTGAGCGAGAGGAAATTGCTACTGTGATTGTGGGAATACCCCCAGAACACCCCAAATAACTGTGGGGTTAGACAGCTCTGGAGGATTTCACGAGGGTCCGTTTCAAAACGCAATTGGCGCTTGTCGTTAGCGATTATTTCCAACAATGGTTATGTCCCTGCGAAAATCAGACCTGCAGACTTCCTGACTTGGCTGCCGGAAAAGATGATATCACAGCTGCCATAATGAGCTGAAAGACACTCGATTCACACGCTGGCAACTCAACTCACAAGGGACAGGGGCAGGAGGGAGGGTACTGGAAACTGGGCCCCCCCATGACTGTACTTAACCCGTTGTCTATTTTTAGCTGAACTGTAGGACTAACCTGCTGGGCGTTGCATCAAGCACTTTGCAGAGTGCACCTTGCAAACATTTAAATCCTAAAAATCCCAGCTGGATGGGGTTTTTTTAGTCGATGCCGGCAATTCAGAGCTTGTTCTGGTGGCTTTCAAGCAGCCCATTTCAAGTTAAAATGTGAATCCATTCCCATATGCAAATACACTGGCTGAGGTAGGTACCTGGCCACTGTAACCACACCCTCCTGGACTGCTGCAATTGTGTGGCATGTGGGGCAATCCTTGAAGAGTGTCTGGAATCTGCAGAATGCCACAAGCAGTTTGCTATCTGGAGCGGCGAGGAGATGGGGTCTCGCTAATTCAAGGTGCTAGCATGGACAGCTTGGGACCAACTAGCCTGAATGTTAAAATCCACTCAGGAGGGTTTGCTGGTGTTCAGGCATAATCAGTAAGCTTTGTGTATTGATTTCCACATTAGCTGAACTTTTAAAGGTCACTTATAATAATATGCATAAGGTTTTAAAACTGGATAGTTAAGAGTGTAATATTCTGTGGATGTGTATAAATAAGTAAAAAAAATGGAACCAGGAGTTGAAGTTGGAGGGAAGTCAATTAAAATGTATGATTTTGATTGTGATGTTCTTTGGGGTTTTTTAATTGTATTTTTGTTATCATAAAATTAATAAATTGTATCCAAAAGAGAGAGAAAAAGTTGCTTTAGTGGAGATGGCAAAGAAGGGGAATCGTGGCCAGGTGGTGGCAGCAGTGAGTAAAGTATGAGGCCAACCGGGGAGCTGTCACAGCCTAACAATTTTAAGAAACACTGAGCATTGTTTAAACTTGAGGGTCTGCAGAAAACGATGGATCCAAAAGGGAAAGCACTATTTATCACCCCAGGATAAATACTGCTTTTTCCCCCCCAAGGAGAGAAGCTCCATAAAATTCTAATCATATGAGACCACCAATAAGAGACACTTCTTGGGAGGTACTTACACATGGCGTGGATTGGTTCAAGGTCAAAATGATTGCCTGGTCTTCTGGTGGCACGGCTTTTTCACAAACAATCTAGGGGAAAAAAAGACAACAAAAAGGCTGAACGAATTCCCATGGAATGGAACAAAAAACTACAACACAGCATCTCTAACGAAAACAAAGGCTGTCCACAAATGCAAACCTTTGGCCTCACCCTCCTTCGGCTCTGCAGGGAAATAATGCAGCTGAAGCCCAGAGAGAAAAGCTCCGAGAGCACTTTACTGAGCAAGCGGGACAAAAACGGTGTATAATTTGAAGGGGGAAAGGGACGGAAAGGTTTCACCTGCCTTCCTCCCGGCCTTGTACATAGCAGGGAGACCTTCAACCAAAGCACCCAGGGGGAAAACTCCCTCAGAAGGAAGGAGAAAGTTAGAGGATATACTGCTTTGGGCTGAGCCCTGGGTACCTTGGTCTGGGCTATGAAAGAAGTATCGGGAAACGCGACGGGGGGCTGCGGAGAGGCTGAGGGGGAATTTCTTGTGACTGAAGCCCCAGAACTTGAACTGGGCGGTGGTGGAACGGCTCCCGCCGTATGCGTGGCTGTGCTGCCCGCCGTCCGCCCAAGTTCTTTCGTTGTCGCCGTTCTTGTTGTTGACTCAGCTTTCTTTGGCTTCTCTGTGGGCGTTGCAGCAGGGACGACGGCCTTGTTTGTAGATTTCTCTGCTGTAGAAGCAACAGTGGTGACGCTTCCTGAACCTGGCGTGGTGCCTGGGCTCTTCCCTGTTTAAAAAGAAAAAAGCCGGGGTGAGGAAAATCAGCACTCCCTCCTAATTATTATTATTAGCCAATTGATTTTTGAATTTTACTGTTATTCATGTTTTTATACTGTATTTTATGCTGCTTTTATAATTAAGTGTTTTAGATTTGTTGTTAGCCTCCCTGAGCCCGGTTTTTGAAGCGGGAAGGGCGGGGTATAAATAAAAATCTATTATTATTATTATTATTATTATTATTATTATTATTATTATTATTAGCAAAACCACGACTTCCATGATCAGTTTTCTTTTTCACCCGAGAATGAAGCAGGGATTTTCTGAATAAACCACCTTGCAGTCTGGGCTCACAGCCACCTTTCACACTGGCGTCTCTTCCGCTGCACCTGTTGAACTCTCAGCCTGATGGGAGGGCGTTCCAGAGGGCGGGTGCCACTACCGAGAAGGCCCTCTTTTGACGAAGGGTGGTATATAAATTTAACTAATAAATAACAACAACAACAGCCTCTGCTGCCAGCCAGTGTGGACAGCACTAGACTAGATGGGCCAAGGATCTGAGTACAGTACCTGGAGTGGCAGCAGCTGAACTGCCTGGCTTCAGAGTCGGGGCACTTGTCGCCACAATGCCAGAGTGTGGCGTCGAGGCCGCCGCTTTTGGCCCAACGCCTGTCAAGGACGTTGTCGTCTCTCGGGGGGCCGCAGGTGTAGTTTTGGTCGACGCCGCTACAGTTGCAGAGGGCGGTTGCAGGGTGGTTGCAGCAGCTGTGGTGACAGGAGATCCCTTGACTCCACTTGAAGTTGTGTCTGCGGGTTTTTTAGTGGTCCCCGCGGGCGTACTCAGTGGGGGGCTTCCTGCAGTTGTCAAGACACTGCTTTTGGCTGTAGTAGCAGAGACGGTGGTCTTCAGGGGCGGCACATTTGCCGTTGGAGGAGCGGTACTTCCGGGGGTTAAGGTGGTGGACTTGTGGGCGTCACCGGCACTGCTTGTGGGCGTCACCGGCATGCCACTCATGGTTCCAGCTGTGGTAGTTCCTAAAAAGACCCAGAGAGTTAGGCATGTTTTGGAAACGGTTAACCTGCTCTCGTTCTCCCCTCGCTACAACCTTCTGAAGGACATAATCATTGCTAACATCGTTTACTAAGCAGAGGATAGGTGGGACTCTGCCATGGATGCTTCAGTCGAGATTCCTGCAGAAGATCCTTGCAGGATCAGGCCAATGCCCATCTAGATCCTGGTTCCACAGCGGCCAACCAGGCATCCCTGCAAGCAGGACCTGAGCACAACAGATCTCTCTTGGCGTGCGATTCCCAGAAACTGGTATAAACAATTGGCTTACATGCTGCCAGCTACCCTGGGATAACCGTTGCTCCCAAGCTCTGATTGGTTTATCTATTCAGTATGTAAGCCAGAGGCTGAAACAACAAGCTATGAGTCAACGCACAGTCAGTGCAATGAGAATTGTAAACCATTTTTTCTGTCTGAGGGCCACATGGACAAGCACCCAAGGGCCACACATGCCAGGGGTGGGTCGGGCCAGAGGGGAAAAAATGGGCAGAGCAATGGATGCAAATATTGCATACACACTCTTTATCCTCCATCCAGCCAAGCAAGGAACATGTTCAATGGCACATTCCAGTCAGGCAAAAAACATTTGGGGTGCAAAGATGGGTCAGTGGGGGGCCAGTTAGATGGGCTGGGAGGATCAAATTTGGCCCCCTGGGCTTTAGTCTCCTAAGCTTTGTGCTTGTACTTTGAATTTGATCCTACGAGAGAGACAGATATCCTCTAGTTCAGATTGAGATCCTGAACCGTTGGTTGCGAGTCAGGATAGAGCAGTTATACCTAGAGGCAAGCTTTCGCTATTGGTTTGTTTGTTTGTTTGGTTATTTTATTAGAACAATCTCATTCATAAAGAAATAAGTGATAAAGGTAAAGGAAAAACAAATTCTGAAAAAGAAAGGGGCAAAAGTGATACAGTGGGTAAAATCTATACATTTCCGTACCCTGTCCTATAAAGAAAAATAATGTTATACAACTCTGGTTATTCATAACGTATTACATTCTGTACAAACTCATTCCAAATACAGTGGTACCTTGGGTTACATACGCTTCAGGTTACAGACTCCGCTAACCCAGAAATAGTACCTCGGGTTAAGAACTTTGCTTCAGGATAAGAACAGAAATTGTGTTCTGGCGGTGCGGCGGCAGTGGGAGGCCCCATTAGCTAAAGTGGTGCTTCAGGTTAAGAACAGTTTCAAGTTAAGAACAGACCTCCAGAACGAATTAAGTACTTAACCCGAGGTACCACTGTATTATAAATATTTCTATTTAAGGCCATATTGGAGCAGAACACCAATGTCTTAAAAACAATACAAAAACAAAAGCAAGAAAGGAAAAAGACTCTTCTCATTCCTTCCGTCCCTCCTCCACCTTCATCTGAGCCATTTAGGGGGTCCTCTTGCATGGCGTTCCTGATTCTTGTCTCGGGGCCATTTCCTATCTGGGCAACTTCCTTCTGCGTCCAGCCACCTTTGGTGACACGGCGCTTAAGGCTGGCTCAGAGTCTATTAATATAGCAGGAAAGGGAAATGCAAAAGAATAACTTCGGGAGGAGCAGGAGGGGGACACACCCTGCCCAGCCTGTCCTGAGCTTGCTTGCGCCAACGTCAGTGGCATGGAGCCATAGAGGTGGTGAAATGTGAGGCAGTGCTGTCTGAGGAACCACTGACTCTCCTGAGTGTGGGGACTGCAAGCTGGGCTTTGGGAAATCCCTTTTTACCTCTGTAGCCTTTTCCAATTAAGCGGGAGCAAGGGGTTAAAGGAATCAAAGGCTTCTTCGCAGACTCTCTCAAGAGCAGCTGAGTTATGAGGGAGACTGTGAAGAAGAGAAGGTCCCAGAGTTATATTTCTCTACTCCCTGGATTTTTAAAAAAATTGCTCGCCATAAGCAAGGGAAGCAATGAATCTCACCAAAATCAAAATCTGGTCAGAAGCAGAACTTTCCTGCTGTTGCAAACAAACCTCCACGTTGTCTGAAGATGCCTAGTTTGCTCAGCACAAATTCCCTATGTAAAAATGCATCGTTTGAATCGATATTTCATGGCAAAAATGTATGCGCTAGCAAAAACTGCAGGCAGAAACAGGCGTCTTAGGAGAATTTTGCACTAAAACGGTGATGACTTTTCAGGAGGTCTTTAAAAAGACAAATAAATCACAAACCGACATGGAAATGTTAAGGACTGGATCTAAGGTCAGAAAAACGGGAAACTGAAATTGAGATATTTGCGCATCTCCAGTGGCGTAGCGTGGGGGGTGCAGGGGGGGCCGGCCGCACTGGGCGCAACATCGGGGGGGCGCGCTCGCCACCTCCGGAGTCGCCGAAGAGCCTCGGGCGCAGGCTGTAGCAGAGCCCCATGTCTCGCGGAACCGACGAGCTGTGCACGTGTGCAGCAGGCAGCGGCTCTCAGCGCTCGCCGCGGAGGGCTCGCCAGGCAGCCCCTCCTCACAGCCCCCCGCTGCCGCTGCTGCTGCAGCAGCTGCTGGGCCTTGTTGCATTTTCCTCGCCTCTCTGCCCTCCTCCTCCGGGCAAGCGGCGTCATTTGGGCGGCAGCGCCAGCGGCAACTCGCCTCAGATCACCTGACACGGACCCGCCACAGCCGCCGCGGCTACCTTACCGTAAATACCCCAGCCCAGGCAGCAGCAAGAAGCAGCTGGCAGCGGCGGCAGGTTAGGGGTTAGGGGGCGCAAATTACTTGCCTTGCCCCGGGTTAGGGAGCGCAAATTACTTGCCTTGCCCCAGGTTAGGGGGCGCAAATTACTTGCCTTGCCCCGGGTTAGGGGGCGCAAATTACTTGCCTTGCCCCGGGTGCTGACAACCCACGCTACGCCGCTGCGCATCTCTAGGTCCAAGTTTCATTCCTCCCTTGACGGGTCACCAGGGCAGGGCTAACTGACAGTGTTTTGGCCTTTGAGCTGAAGATAATAAATGCTTGTCTTTGCCGCCAGGGAGAGGTTAAAACCATTCTCAAAACCCACATGCAGTTCTTGCTCCCTATCGCACACAAACCTCCGAGGGGACAAGCTGTTTGAGGATGTGCTACTAGCTCCGCTCCCAAGGCGCTGGCTAGATAAAAATAATTTTCTGGCCCGGGCCAAGCGGATGGAGGAACTCTGCCTCCTGCTCTTATCAACCCGGCCCAGACGAGGCCAAGAAGGGTAACAGGTTCGTGACGGGCCTCGCTCTACGAGATAGCTGGGGCAGGGGGCGGCTGGGGCAAAGGCTTCTAGCCTAGTCTGGGATGGGATCGATGGCTGGCAGGGAAACAAACGTTCACGAAAAGCACCATATGGTAGCCTTGGAAACCTAGGGCCTGTTTGCCAGGCACAGAGATCTCATTCTCAGTTGAAAATGTCTCGAGGAAGGGCCTTAGTGGTCAAGCATCCCCCAGCAACTCCAATTAGAGCTGGGGACCATAAAGGTAAAGGGACCCCTGACCATTAGGTCCAGTCGTGGCCAACTCTGGGGTTGCGGCGCTCATCTCGCTTTATTGGCCAAGGGACCTGGCGTACAGCTTCCGGGTCATGTGGCCAGCATGACTAAGCCGCTTCTGGTGAACCAGAGCAGCACACAGAAGCACTGTTTACCTTCCCGCCGGAGCAGTACCTATTTATCTACTTGCACTTTGACGTGCTTTTGCACTGCTAGGTTGGCAGGAGCAGGGACCGAGCAACGGGAGCTCACCCCGTCGCGGGGATTCGAACTGCTGACCTTCTGATCGGCAAGTCCTAGGCTCTGTGGTTTAACCCACAGCGCTACCTGCATCCCTGGGGACCATACCCTGTCCTTAAACCCTGGGAAGCTGCTGCCAGTAGTCATGTAATGTCAGTGTTCTGACAACATCTAGGAGCCTGTAGGTTCTCCATTTTGACTTGAAGGACCATCAGCTTGCAGGGCTTGGGGAGGTCTCTTCTTTGAGAATTGGAAGAGTCATGGTACATCAGAAGAGACAACACTGATGGTCTGACAAAAGAGGCTGCCTTATCATGAGTCAGAACATGGATCCAGCTAGTTCAGTATCTCCTACACCTACTGGCAGGGGCTGTCCAGGATTTCAGGCAGGGCAACCCAAGCTGGAGATGCCAGGGATTGAACTTGGAGAGCCAGTGTGGTGGAGTGGTTAAGAGCGGTGGACTTGTAATCTGGTGAACCGGGTTCGCGTCCCTGCTCCTCCACATGCAGCTGCTGGGTGACCTTGGGCCAGTCACACTTCTCTGAAGTCTCTCAGCCCCACTCACCTCACAGAGTGTTTGTTGTGGGGGAGGAAGGGAAAGGAGATTGTGAGCCGCTTTGAAACTCCTTAGGGTAGTGATAAAGCGGATATCAAATCCAAACTCTTCTTTTTCTTCTTCTTGTACATGTCAAAAGAGATGCTCTAACACTGAACTGCGAACCACCAGCAGAATTGCAGTGTGGCATCTTCCTTTAATGGCAGCGCAGTCCCTACTGATTTTCGGTTCCAACAAAGCTGAATTTATGTTCCTATAAATTACCGCTGGGCAGGGCTGATGTCTGAGGCTGAACAAAGAGACCCTCTTTTTTTTTTTGCCAAGTTCTTCCAGGCTGCCAGAAACAGATTTGCAAAGGTTGAGCACACTGTTTAATTTGAGGGATTTGAACCACAAAAGATGTCCTTTTAGTGGTGGGCTAGCTTCTTGCTCTGCATACCTTTTGCTTCAAACCTGAAAGTCGGTGAGGGGGGAAGAAAGATTACTGTTTTTAAAATGAAGCTAACTATTGACTTGCTAGTGAGCCGTGCCTGTAATATCGGCCCTAACATTGACCTCGTATATTCGAGTCGCAGGAAAAAAACCTCACAGTCATGAGTCTTATGAGACAATTGAGAATATACCGTAGTAAAGACCAGATGTTTTGGCTGGCAAATTCATAGTCACGTAAGAAGTTTGCCCCTTCCTCATTTCAAGGAAAGTTAAAGCTCTGGTTTTCCCAGTAGTGATGTATGGAAGTGAGAACTGGACCATAAATAAGGCTGATCGCCGAAGAATTGATGCTTTTGAATTATGGTGCTGGAGGAGACTCTTGAGAATCCCATGGACTGCAAGAAGATCAAACCGATCCATTCTGAAGGAAATCAGCCCTGGAAGGACAGATCCTGAATTTGAGGCTCCAATACTTTGGCCACCTCATGAGAAGAGAAGACTCCCTGGAAAAGACCCTGATGTTGGGAAAGATGGAGGGCACAAGGAGAAGGGGACGACAGAGGACGAGATGGTTGGACAGTGTTCTCGAAGAGACCAGCATGAGTTTGACCAAACTGCAGGAGGCAGTGGAAGACAGGAGTGCCTGGCGTGCTCTGGTCCAGGGGGTCACGAAGAGGCAGACATGACTAAACGACTAAACAACAACAACAACATTTCAAGGAGCGCTTTTTCATGAAGGGTACTTCCTGATAGGAGTTCGTTGTGAAATTGGTATCTATTTATTTTATTTAATTAATTTGTATACAGTCGTACCTTGGATCTCGAACGCCTTGGCTCCCAAACAAACCGGCTCCCGAATGATCGAAACCTGGAAGTGACCGTTCCAGTTTGCAAACTGTTTTTGAAACCGAACATCCGACTGGAGCTTCCTGCAGCCAATCAGAAGCCATGCTTTGGTTTCCGAACATTTTGGAAGTCAAACGGACTTCGGGAACAGATTCCGTTCAACTTCCAAGGTACGACTGTACCGCCTTTCACTCGTAGATCTCAGGGCGGTTTGCAACATAAAATCACAAAATATGTAATAAAAATAAGAACTACAGCAGCAAATCAATTTCCCCCCCCCCCCGCACAAAACATTTAAAAGGGCATAATTCTCAAAATGCTAATACATACTTATTTCCCATTTCAACTGGACTTCCCCTCACCACACAAAATCCAATTAAGTCAGAATAACCCACTATGCCCCTGCAAGTTTGCTACTGAGCTTTAATTTCATATCTTTGGTGGGGGTGATGTTTTGTTGAGGGTTCTATGGGAAGGGACAGCTAAGTCAAGCTGCAACATCTGTTTCGGACCAGCCATCCCTTCTCTTCCTGCCTGACAGCTCCTCTCTCATTTCCTGAGCTCTGTGAGTTGGTTTTTTCCATCTCTCTCACCGCGGAGGATTTTCCAGGTTTTCCCGGAAATTTGTTCATGGAGAACAGCTTGCGGATGGGGGGCAAAAGGTGTATTTATCCAGCGTGCTCCTTTTGCACAGATGTGCGAGGAGCAGTTCTTCTGCAGTGTGTGCTGGACAAGCTTTTGGGTCGCGCGCCCCCCGAACCGCTCCATTGGGTGGATTTCAGACGCTGCTTTTCCCTGCTGGAAAAACGATTTGCTCCGTCCCCTTGCCGAACTTCACCTTCCCCTGCCTTACTATCTCACGGAGTGAAATGCAGCAAAACAAAATTATCGTGAGGAAAGAAAGCAGCTCAATGGAGAGAGGCTGCAGCCTTGAGGGCTTTTTAGTTCAGAGAAGTTCATAAGATTATGCCTGGCCTGGAGAAAGCGGACGAGGAAATTTTGTCTCCCTCTTTCACAACGCTAGAAATTATGGACGTCTCAAGATGCTGAACGTCAGAAAGATCCAGGACAGTTAAAATAAAGTCCTCCTTTATGCAGCGGGTAGGAACTGAGGGTGGCGCTGTGGGTTAAACCACATCCCCGTGACGGGGTGAGCTCCTGTTGCTCAGTCCGTGCTCCTGCCAACCTAGCAGTTCGAAAGCACGTCAAAGTGCAAGTAGATAAATAGGTCCCGTTCTGGCGGGAAGGTAAAACGGCATTTCCGTGCGCTGCTCTGGTTCGCCAGAAGCGGCTTAGTCAAGCTGGCCACATGACCCGGAAGCTGTACGCCGGCTCCCTCGGCCAATAAAGCGAGATGAGCGCCGCAACCCCAGAGTCGGTCACGACTGGACCTAATGGTCAGGGGTCCCTTTACCTTTACCTTTAGGAACTTGCTCTCACAGGAGACAGAGATGGCCACCAATTTAGATGGCCTTGAAAGAGGATTAGACAAATTAATGGAGGAGGGGGCTACAAGAGATGGCTGGGGAGACCTGGCCAGATGGGCAGGGTATAAATAGTAAAATTATTATTATTATTACTACTACTACTATGCTCTGCCTCCACAGCTGGAGCTAGTACTGCTTTCACCCAGTGAGCTTCATGACTGGGTGGAGATTCGAACCCTGATCTCCCAGGTCCTAGTCCAACACTCTAACTACACCACCACCCTGGCTTCCTAGAGTCCTTCTGCTCGGGGGCAGCTCCATTGATTGAGCAGGTAAATAAATATGGGTAAAGCAAAATGTAACTTGGAGAAGGATATAAGTGTTTTCCTTGAAGCTTGGATTTGTTTTATTCTGGATTGTTTAATATGATGATTTATTGTGTTGTAATCTGCTTTGAGGTTTCTTTTCTTTAAAATATAAAGCAGTACAGACATACATCGGGTTACAGATGCGCCGAAACCCAGAATTAGTGGAACTGGTTACTTCTGGGTTTCGGAGGCTGCACATGCGCAGAAGCGCCAAATTGCAACCTGCGCATGCGCAGATGTGGTGCTATGGGTTGCGAACACTGTGGGTTGCAAACGTGCCTCCTGCACGGATCACTTTCGCAACCTGAGCATCCACTATATATAAATGAAAAAATGAAGAAGAACAAGAAATTTCACTGAGAAAAAACCAGTGCCTAGATATTCCGTTGTGGCCACCGCAACCTAGGTTTAAGGTGCCATTTGACAGTTAGCTAATACAGTGGTACCTCAGGTTACAAACGCTTCAGGTTACAAACGCTTCAGGTTACAGACTCCGCTAACCTGGAAGTAGTACCTTGGGTTAAGAACTTTACTTCAGGATGAGAACAGAAATCATGTGGCGGCAGCGGGAGGCCCCATTAGCTAAAGTGGTGCTTCAGGTTAAGAACAGTTCCAGGTTAAGAACGGACCTCTGGAACAAATTAAGTTCTTAACCAGAGGTACCACTGTATATCTGCGTTTCAAATACTGGTGTGCTCTAACAATGCTTTCGAATCCCTTGTGGGGCAAACCTGGCCACCAACCCTTTGCAAAACAGCGCAACTTATTTTTGTGTTCTGCAGAGTCCTGTTCCAATACAATGCAAGCGGAACAATGCAACGTTGCCTAGTTATGCAATCATATCTCTGCCATTGGCTCAAAGGCTTTTTGTGTGAGATGGTCTTTAAATAGCTTTGAATGGGAGAAAGGGGGGAGCGCTGGCGTTCTCCACCCTTAAAAGAATGGGAGACTCCCCCCCGCCTGCCAAACCTTCCTTCTTGTTCGTGGATGCTGGGAAGCTCCACCGTGAATACCCTTTGTTTAAATCAATGCAATTCTTGGACAAATGAAAATAGGAGACCCGGTTGTCAAAGGGCAAGGTGGAGACCCACAGGGGCTGATACGACCTCTTTCTCCCAACTTAAAGGCAGTCTTGGGGTTCCCCAATTTGGGACTAGAGGCACAGGGCTGGGAGATGGGAATAATTCTCTTCCTCATAGTGCCCCCAACAATTTAAATCCCCTTACCATTGGGCAACGGGACAGGGAAGATTGGTGCAATACTGGGATGAGGAATCACAGAATTGCACACTTGGAAGGGGCTCCGAGGGTCATCTAGTCCAACCCCCTGCAATGTGGGAATCTCAGCTAGAACATCCCTGACTAGAGAACAGAATAGAATAGAATAGAATAGAATTTATTATTTATACCCCGCCCAGCCACTCTGGGCGACTTCCAACAGAGTATTAAAATACAGTGGTCTGTTAAACATTAAAAGCTTCCCTAAAGAAGACTGCCTTCAGACATCTTCTAAAAGTCTGGTAGTTGTTCTCCTCTTTGACATCTGGTGGGAGGGCGTTCCACAGGGCAGGTGCCACTACCGAGAAGGCCCTCTGCCTAGTTCCCTGTAGCTTTGCTTCTAGCAGTGAGGGAACCGCCAGAAGGCCCTCGGAGCTGGACCTCAGTGTCTGGGCAGAACGATGGGGGTGGAGACGCTCCTTCAGGTATACTGGGCAGAGGCCGTTTAGGGCTTTAAAGGTCAGCACCAGCACTTTGAATTGTGCTCGGAAATGTACTGGGAGCCAATGAGGTCTTTCAAGACCAGTGTTATGTTGTCTCGGTGGCTGCTCCCAGTCACCAGTCTAGCTGCCGCATTCTGGAGTAGTTGTAGTTTCCGGGTCATCTTCAAAGATAGCCCCACGTAAAGCGCATTGCAGTAGTCCAAGCGGGAGATAACCAGAGCATGCACCACTCTGGAGAGACAGTCCGTGGCCAGGTAGGGTCTCAGCCTGCGTACCAGATGGAGCTGGTCAACAGCTGCCCTGGACACAGAATTGACCTGCGCCTCCATGGACAGCTGTGAGTCCAAAGTGACTCCCAGGCTGCGCACCTGGTCCTTCAGGGGCACAGTTACCTCATTCAGGATCAGGGAGTTCCCCACACCTGCCCGCCACACTTGTTTCACCTTCAGATATTTGAAGATCAAGAAGGGAATGGGTATCAGGCAAGATTCGAGCTCTGTTACTTCTCACAAGCCCCTTTCTTGTGTAAAAGCTAAAGGTAAAGGCAACTAGGGGTTGCGGCGCTCATCTCGCTTTCAGGCCGACAGAGCCAGCGTTTGTCCACAGACAGCTTTCTGGGTCATATGGCCAGCATGACTAAACCACTTCTGGCACAACGGGACACCATGATGGAAGCCAGAGTGCACGGAAACGCCATTTACCTTCCCGCCAGAGTGGTACCTATTTATTTATTTGCACTTTGATGTGATTTCAAACTGCTAGGCTGGCAGGAGATGGGACAGAGCAACGGGAGCTCACCCCGTCATTGCGGGGATTCGAACTGCCACTTTCCGATTGGCAAGCCCAAGACGCTCAGTGGTTTAGACCACAGGGCCAACCGCTTAGGCGTTTCCCCCCAAAGTCATTGTGCAGCCCAAATCCTATGCTTATTTACTTAATGGGACTGGCTTCCTAACAACCCAGTCCTCTGCAAAGGCGTGCTGAAGCACATGCAGAATCCTGCAATCTCATGCTCAATGACCTCAGAGTATGTCCCACTGACCACAGTAGGGCATAAAAAGGTAAAGGGACCCCTGACCATTAGGTCCAGTCATCACCGACTCTGGGGTTGCGGCGCTCATCTCGCTTTAC
The DNA here is from genome assembly GCA_034642415.1 of Podarcis siculus. Taxonomy (NCBI): domain Eukaryota; kingdom Metazoa; phylum Chordata; class Lepidosauria; order Squamata; family Lacertidae; genus Podarcis; species Podarcis siculus. The sequence continues at coordinate 36,163,454 of JAXCMG010000011.1, forward strand.
TGGCCGAGGGAGCCGGCATACAGCTCCAGGTCATATGGCCACCATGACTAAGCCGCTTCTGGCGAACAAGAGCAGCGCACGAAAACGCCATCTACCTTCCCGCCAGAGTGGTACCTATTTATCTACTTGCACTTTGACATGCTTTCAAACTGCTAGGTTGGCAGGAGCAGGGACTGAGCAACGGGAGCTCACCCCGTTGCGGGGATTCGAACCGCCGACCTTCTGATTGGCAAGTCCTAGGCTCTGCGGTTTAACCCACAGCACCATCCGCGTCCAACAATAGGGCATACACAGGGAATAAACGTGATATCAACATAGGGACGAATTATAAGGCCAACCAGCTACAGCCTCTCTCTGCTGCCTTCAACCTGGAGTTTGCCAGAGGGGTGGAAGACCACCAAATGGTGGGGAGGGAAAGGGAACATCGGTGCCCCCCTCTTTTGATTTTTCTAGCTCTGCACAAAGGCTCCCATCTGGCCCTTGTTGTTGACTCATGGCTCAAGGTTGGGGGCGACTGGTGGCACCAGCTTCAAGAAAGCATCCGAGCAATGTGGCTTCGGGGATGCTCAGCGTCTCGTTCCCACCGCTCTGCACAGCAGTGGGATGTTGACACAGTCTGTGTTTGGGCATTTCCCGTCTGAGGCTGGAAGGAATGTAGGGGGCAAGACTCTGGCAATGCGCTAAAGGAGGGGGAAAGGGAGGGAGGCGGCTGAAGAGTTTCCAGGCAGATGTCAGCCCAGGCCAAGGTGGTTCTGGAAAAAGGCATCCCTGGTGGAGTTTGCAGAAGGTGGCAAAGTCTGGTGCAGACTGCGCGCCCATAGGACACATAATCTGGGGACTGCATCATTCAGGTAGGGCAAAATTGCTGGATGGATGTGCCACCTTCAGAGAACATCTCTTCCCCTGGTCAAGGGTATAAACAATTCTGAGCACCTTCAGCTGGAACAGGTTGCAAAACCTGCAAGAGATGCTCTTTACAGCAGCACGGAAAATGTGCCTCATTAATAAGAGGGGGATATTTTACAAACCGGTTTATCCTAATGGCATATAAATCACAGGTTCGGACAAATATCAGCCTGGCTTGTTCAGAGAACGTCAGCAATGTCTAGACAACACGATGACCATGTACATAAGCAAAAGACAATCTTCATAGAATTCATTCAAACCATAACAAGTACAAAATGAAATCTTTAGTCTCAAAGTCTCTCTGAAAATCTTTAAATGAAGCAAGGTACCAGACTCTGTGCGATGAAAGACAAGCTGTGAAGCTTTGTGTATTCAGCAAATATGACGTCCAACACTGAACAGAGATTCCGGATATTGACTACTGTTTCGTAGAATTCTTCGTCAGCGTGGTGGGAGGATATAGAATTGCTTCATAAACCCATCTTATTTCGAATGAATGTATATAAATGAAAATATCAAATGCTGTGGAGCAGTGCTCATGTAATAATGTAGTCACTGCTGTTCAGAGGTCTGGTTCAAACGTAAGAGTTTCAGTCTAATCAATCATGGTTCTTTGGCCAGCAACCTATTATAGTATGGTTTATTAAATTTGTATACCGCCCTTCATCTGAAGATCACAGAGGGCTAGAGCATGGGATTCTTAATCTCAGGGAAATGGGTTCAAGACCCATATTGGGCAAAAGTTTCTTGCATTGCAGTGGGTTGGACTAGATGACCCTTGTGGCTACCACGGCCTCCTGTGGGAGCCTTCTGAAATATTTCTCTCTGTTGGTACCTTGGATGGATTCAAATTGATTTCATGTACAGTGGTACCTCGGGTTACATATGCTTCAGGTTACATACGCTTCAAGTTACAGACTCTACTAACCCAGAAATATTACCTCGGGTCAAGAAGTTTGCTTCTGGATGAGAACAGAAATCGTGCTCCGGCGGCGCTGTGGCAGCAGGAGGCCCCATTAGCTAAAGTGGTGTTTCTGGTTAAGAACAGTTTCAGGTTAAGAACGGACCTCTGGAATGAATTAAGTACTTAACCTGAGGTACCACTGTACATCCTATCATAGACTGACTGCTTCCTTTGCTGTGCCTTCCATTGTCAGGTGAAGACTGTTTTATTCCAGCAGGCTTTTGGGGACTGCCTGTATTTTAAGGAAAGGACTTTTAAATAGTTCTGCGCTATTTTTACTCTCTGTATTTTAACAGGTCTGCTTTCATATTGTTCTAATTTAATTTTAAATACTTTTAAGCAATATGCATTCAGCCTTCTGCATTTTATCTCTGTTGTTTTAAGATGAGTAAGTTGCCTTGAGTCCCAGTCTGGGGAAAAGGCGGGATATAAACAAATATAATAATATCATTTTTAAACATTTTTGTATTTATGATTTTTTTTAAAGTGTTTTTTGTATAAAACACTTTTTTTGTTTAAATGATTTTATGTTGTTGGATTTTAAATTGCTTTCAGTTGCCTCACGAGTAGGGCTGGGCGATATAACAATATATCGTCCAAAGCCGGTTTTAAATCCATATCATGATACTGGTTTCATAATTTTTGACCTGGCAATATATTACGAATCATGGTGTGTGTTTGTGTGCTCTGCAAAAATCACGATGTGGGAAAAAACCATGAAGCAACCCATTGCCTCTACATAAAGGTAAAGGGACCCCTGACCATTAGGTCCAGTCGCGGACGATTCTGGGGTTGCGGCGCTCATATCGCTTTATTGGCCGACCGGCATACAGCTTCCTGGTCATGTGGCCAGCATGACTAAGCCGCCTTTGGCAAACCAGAGCAGCGCACGGAAATGCTGTTTACCTTCCCGCTGGAGTGGTACCTATTTATCTACTTGCACTTGACGTGCTTTTGAACTGCTAGGTTGGCAGGAGCAGGGACTGAGCAACGGGAGCTCACCCCGTCCCGGGGATTTGAACTGCTGACCTTCTGATCGGCAGGCTCTAGGCTCTGTGGTTTAACCCACAGCGCCGCCCGCATAGCACTGTCCTTATTTCAGACATTGTGATATATCAGTACATCGCAATGTTTCGGCTGGTGAGATATCACAATGTTGAAAACCAGGTATCACCCAGCCCTACTCGTGGGAAGCCATTCATAAATGAAAATAAAGTAATAATAACTTATACGCACACCCCAACCTGAATTGGAGGGGGTTGGACTAGATGGCTTCTGAGGTCCCAACTCTAGAATTCTACAATTTGGAAGCCTGCCTGTCCTTACAGTCCACACAGATGCTTTAAATCAACGTGAAGCGTGCTCACAATGGTCGACTCTTGCAATACACACAGAAAGCCAGACAGACACTCATCCCAGCTCCTCAAGCGCTAACAGTCTCACAAAGGCTCCACCAGCCCCTCTGCACTGTACAGGAGCTGATAAGAGGGAACAAACAGAGTTGCGCCCCTGGAGAGCCTTGTTAATTTGGGCTTGCTGATTTTCTGTGCAGACAGCAAGATAAGCCCTTCAAAGGCTGTTGGCTGAGCTGGATCAGAAGGATGCCCACCCCTTAAAAAATAATAATAATTAAAAGGAGGGAGGGCGGAGAGCCAGCTGGCCACCGGTCTCATAGCCTTCCTACATCCTAGACGCCAAGAGGCTGAAGACGAAATCGGCTTAGCGCCCGAGGCTAATGAGTCCTCTTCCCAATAAGGCCAGAGGGCTTGTTCCATTTCACACGTCTACAGATGAGGAGGGAAACTGAAGCAGGAGAAGTAACCCCAGGAAAACAAAGAGAAAATCCAATTTCTTCTGCTCTGCTTCCACACACACACACACACACACACACACACACACACACACACAATATGGCTGGCATATCCTTTACTATTATAGCTATTGTTTGGCCCAGATATCCTGGAGCCATTGCTAAGGTAGGAGGTGATTTGCAAAGGAAGCGTCCGACGCCAGAGTTGTGCAATAATAATAATAATAATTTATTTTTTATTTATACCCTGCCCATCTGGCTGGGCATCCCCAGCCACACTGGGCGGCTTTCAACAAAATATGAAAATGCAGTAAGGCATCAAACATTAAAAGCTTCCCTAAGAAGAGCTTGGCGGCTTCTCCAAGTCCCTGCAAAAGCTAAGCAGTTCTAGGTGGCAGCCAGTGCTGCCTGCACGGACTGGCAGCAGCGCTCTAGGAGTTTCAGGCATGGAGTCCCTCCCAGCCCTGTACATGGAGAAGCCAAGACTCAGCCTGGCACCTTCCACATGAAAAGCAAATGCTCTGCCCATGAGCTACGGTCCTTCCAGGGCCTTGACAATGTGTGCATGGAAGACAGATGTGTTAAGTCAGACCACTGGTCTACCTAGCCCAATACTGTCTACTCGGACTGGCAACAGCTCTCACCAGTGTCTCAGCCAGAGGTCCTCTCCAGCACTTCCTACTTTATTCATTTTCAAAACTATAAACATACAACATAAAAGTACAAAATCCAAATATCGAGATTTCTCTGAATCTCTTGACCTCCCCACATCCCTTCCATGGGCCTTTTAATTCCATTTTCAACTGCATCCCAGTACTTCTCCAATTTTTCAACTTCCTAAGTTATCTATACATTCTGTTACTTTACAAGTGTATGTAAAATCCTGCTAATGTAGGCCAAAATAATAATATAATAATAATTTATTATTTATACCCCGCCCATCTGGCCGAGTTTGCCCAGCCACTCCGGGCAGCTCCCAATCGAGTGTTAAAAACAATACAGCATTAAATATTAAAAACTTCCCTAAACAGGGCTGCCTTCAGATGTCTTTTAAAAATAGGATATCTGCTTATTTACTTCACATCTGAAGGGAGGGTGTTCCACAGGGCTGGTGCCACTACCGAGAAGGCCCTCTGCCTGGTTCCCTGTAACCTCACTTTTCGCAATGAGGGAACCGCCAAAAGGCCCTCGGAGCTGGACCTCTGTGTCTGGGCTGAACAATGGGAGGGCCGCAGGCTGGGGGTGCCTGCTATAAACAGTTAAAAACTTTGGCAGGATTCTAAAACAACATAAGAAATATGGACAACATTATAAGATGCGGTTGGAAAAGAGTAACGATGGAAACCACAGAAGGTGTGGAGGGGTTATATATATAAACGTCGCCTAGACACCCCAACTTTTACACGGGAAGACACCCGAGGACACCAAAACCTGCATATATATATATATATATATATTAGTATAGAGAGCAAAATGAGGGGAACGGGAAGCTTTTCAAGACAGAAGTTAATGCAAGATAACTCGCTTGATCAATGCCACAACACACCCCATCCCCTCGCATGAAGCCTGTCTAGGTGAGAATCGATCTTCCCTCTTCTGTTTGCTTACTTGTACATACTTGTATGTATTAACGCTGGCGCTCATCATGTGTGCACTTAAGCCGTGAGGAGGGGAAAAAGGGGCTCTCTGAATAATTCAGAGGAAAGAGCCAAAATGACCAGCTAAGCAAAGAAGCCAAGACAGCACAGAACTTCCCCTTGACCTGGGAGTATTCGCTAATGTGTCATCAATATCTAGTAATGGCTAGACAAGTGTCTCGCTCAGTCCCCTTGGCCTCAGACAGCCCAGTCTCTCAGCAATTTCATTTCACAGGCTCTTCCTCCACCCGTTAGGATGGTAAAGGCAACGGTAAAGGGACCCCTGACCAAAGAGGAGAGCGCAAAATATAGTTTGAAGCTCAACATCAAAAAAACGAAGATCATGGCCACTGGTCCCATCACCTCCTGGCAAATAGAAGGGGAAGAAATGGAGGCAGTGAGAGATTTTACTTTCTTGGGCGCCATGATCAACTGCAGATGGTAACAGCAGTCACAAAATTAAAAGACGCCTGCTTCTTGGGAGAAAAGCAATGACAAACCTAGACAGTATCTTAAAAAGCAGAGACATCACCTTGCCACCAAAGGTCCATATAGTTAAAGCTATTGTTTTCCCAGTAGTGATGTATGGAAGTGAGAGCTGGACCATAAAGAAGGCTGATCACCAAAGAATTGATGCTTTTGAATTCTGGTGCTGGAGGAGACTCTTGAGAGTCCCATGGACTGCAAGAAGATCAAACCGATCCATTCTTAAGGAAACCAGCCCTGAGTGCTCACTGGAAGGACAGATCCTGAGCTGAGGCTCCAAGACTTTGGCCACCTCATGAGAAGAGAAGACTCCCTGGAAAAGACCCTGATGTTGGGAAAGATGGAGGGCACAAGGAGAAGGGGATGACAGAGGACGAGATGGTTGGACAGTGTTCTTGAAGCTACCAGCATGAGTTTGACCAAACTGCGGGAGGCAGTGGAAGACAGGAGTGCCTGGCGTGCTCTGGTCCATGGGGTCACGAAGAGTCGGACACGCCTAAACAACAACAACATTGTGCTGGTTATTCGGACTTGATCGGCCATTTTGTTTCTCTTCTAAAGTTAGCGTTTCGAAGGATTTTCTTTTTTTAAAAAAGAAAATCATTGCTTTCATTGTATTCAGGTGCGAGGAAGGGTGGGGCCCCGCCTCAAGCCCCTTTGGCCTCTGCCGGAGGGAAAGGCATTATTGTCTCTGTGTTCCTTCTCCGTTGAGACTCCTGGCTCCCTCTCTGACCTTGGGGAGTAGAGGCAGCGCTTTCCTCCTGGGCCTCCGCCTTTCGCTGGCTATTAATACTGGACGCTCCAAGTCGGCCCATTTCCTGGCTCCCTGCCCTCGTTCAATTGTAGGCCCTTACTTACCGGCAGCCTGTTACTCACAAGGAGACCTTGCTTGGGCCCAAGGGCTCATTTCAGGCCACCGCAGCGAGGGTGACTCGCTCCTTATTCCTCAGAGGTCAGATGACCGGGGAACATAGATGTCAACTTTTCCCTTTTCTTGCGAGGAATCCTATTTGGAATAAGGGAATTTCCCTTAAAAAAAGGGAAATGTTGACAGCTATGCTGGGGAGTGTGGAGGGGCAGATCTGTCAATTTGGGTCCCCCCACTCCCCAGTCTTATGTCCAAGTTCTCCATTTCTCCATCCACATCAGCTTGAGAATTCTGCACCCCCTAAAAAAAAGGTCCCCGTGAAAATTCACCAGCTTTTGACTGCAAACCTCTCGAAACAATTTTTTGCAAAGCAGTTTCCCTCAACATAATGCATGTTTATATGCTATTTTACGTTAATCCCTGCAATTATAGACACACTTTCTTCTAGAATACAGTGGTACCTCGGCTTAAGAACTTAATTCGTTCTGGAGGTCCGTTCTTAACCTGAAACTGTTCTTAACCTGAAGCACCACTTTAGCTAATGGGGCCTCCCACTGCCGCCGCACGATTTCTGTTCTCATCCTGAAGCAAAGTTCTTAACCCGAGGTACTATTTCTGGGTTAGCGGAGTCTGTAACCTGAAGTGTATGAAACCTCAAGCGTCTGTAACCCGAGGTAGCACTGTATGCATTTTTGTGCGCTTAGCCTGGCTGGCGAACTGCATTGCAAAATTTGGAGAAGAGCGAATTTTGAACCAGGGCCATGTTTCGGTTCACATACTGTTTTGAAAAGTGCAGATTAGGTACATTTGCTTTTAAATGCAAACCGGGGCTCTTTTCCCTCCCAGCCAGTACGTACCACAACTCAGTTCCTGCACCTCTCAGGTGGGTTTAATTGCCATTATAAGAGAACAAGGGAGGTGTTCATGGTGAATGCCGGCACCTCTTTCTCTAGAAAAATAGCACTCATGCTAACTAAATCGAATTTCTTTCCCCAGACCTACTGTACATGGCGGGAAGAGCAGCCTGACTGACTCCTCCATCTCAAAGTTTCCAATTCCTCTTTGATCCCCCTCTCTGCACTATATTCTTCCTCCAATCTTCAGTCTGGTCATGGCTCCCCCCTTTTTGGACTGGCCCCAGAGAGCAGCAAGTTTGGACCTATGCTAGGATTCCTAAACCAGCAGAGGATTTTGCAAATCTCTTCCAGCCGGTGGGCAATGGAAGTGTTAAGCTGTGGGTGAACATATCAGACGACACAGCGATTCTACAAACAGCTCTTGTTTATTCACAGGTCAGAACTGAACTGAAGGGTTCAGCCAGCCTGCTTATATAGAGCTCCAGTACAACGTAACTGTAACAACTTTCTGTAACTATCCAATCACTGAACGTGACTTTCTATCCCTTATTTGCATATGTGGACCTGAGTGAAAACTATCTACAGTATTCCCCCGCTGGCCCAGAGTGAGAACTTCAGTATATAACAGGAAGCTGGCCTCAGCTCCCAGCAGGTGATGAGGCAAACTGTACTGTACATCGTCTCTTAATCTTGAGGACCAGAAGCCCTACTTTGTTTCCTTTAGACTTCTCAGACTTCACAGGTGTTGTCAATAAAATATCTATTGAGAAATCTTTTTGTAAAAAATAAATAAAACAGATGGTCAAGATACAGAGCTGGGACACCAGTGCAGTTAGGGAAAAATGTATAAAACTAGTTCAAATGTATGTTGGAAGTGTAAGGAAAAGGAGGGGACATTTTATCATATGTGGTGGGACTGTAAGGTAATTAAAAATTATTGGGAAATGATATACAATGAGTTGAAGAAAATGTTCCATCTAACATTTGTCAAAAAACCTGAAGCATTTTTGTTAGGGATTGTAGGTAAAGACCTGCCAAAAAAGCTGAAAAACATCATCATGTATGCGACAACGGCTGCGAGAGTTCTGGTAGCACAAGGATGGAAGACTGAAGAAATTCCAACTAAAGAATCATGGCAAGAAACATTGATGGACTATGCAGAACTGGCAAAATTGACACATAAGTTACAGGACAAGGATAACTGTGATTTTAAAGATGAATGGGTACCCTTTACGAAATATTTGAAGACGCAACCAAGTGAATTGGACTCCTTGGCACGTTTTGAATAAACATTCAGACACGTTTTATTGACAATAATTAGTTAAATAATTTAAGGATCTATACAACTTTGTAACATGCAGAGAATAGCAGTCTCAAGAGAAACCAAAGACTGGAACTGAGGGAAGTTGGGGGGTAGGGGTGGGTGGGTTCTGTGTGGGAGGGTGGGAGGAGGGGAAAAACAGGGAATAAATTAAGGATGATATGTTTTGGATAATATGTTTTGTTTAAATTTTCACCCGCGGATGGTCCAGGAATCAGTGTGTTTTTACATGAGTAGAATGTGTGCTTTTATTTAAAATGCATCTCTGGGTTATTTGTGGGGCATAAGAATTCATTCATTATTTTTTCCAAAATACAGTCCAGCCCACCACATGGTCTGAGGGACAGTGGCTGAAAAAGGTTGCTGAACCCTGATCTAGCCCTCTGGCCAACTTTGACTGGCAGCAGCTATCTGGGGACTCAGGTAGAGAAGAGCCTTTCCCATCCCCTGATATTTTACCTCTTCCACCTGAGATAGGACGGACTGTATATCACAGATCTTCTGCATGCAATGCATGCACTCTGCTACTGAGATAATGTCCCTCTGGAAAATTCTGCCAAGAGATGTTAAAATATCCACATGGCGCAGTAAGCAATCGCCTGCCTTCTGCAAGGTCATTAGCAACCACAGGGGTTTCTGTAGCAGCAAAGGTGGAAAAGGACTCTGCGGTATTTTTCAACTTTGGCTCCGCAGGTATCCTGTCATATTTGACCACTGCCGTCGCTGGATGGCGATTACGTGAGCTGTATTTTTCCAACAGTATCTGGGGACCTACGTTTGAAGAACCCTGTGCTAGAAGAACCCTGTCTGGGGGAAATCTGACTCTTGGACAAGCCAGTTGAAGACCTTAGAAGGCTACTCGGTGTTGGGAAGTCCAGATCAGGGAGAGAGGAATCTGATACCCTCCAAAAGTTGTTCGACTGCGGATCCCATTATTCCTGACAATTGGCCAGGTTAACTGGAGTCTCCAGTAATATCTGGAGGGACACAGGTTGCCCCACTCCTGGCTTAAAAGAAGCATTTAATTAAATAATCACCATCTGAGAAACGGTTTTTTGAGGGAAGGAGGACTGGCTGCACATTCTCAGCTTTTGTATTTGATCTTTAAAATCACTCTTTGCATTCTACTCCCAATTTACTGCTGGGTGTGTTTTAATTGGCACTGTTTTGAAGCTGCAAGCAGGCCCAGGTTAGCGTTCTGCACAGCCATGTGGCAGGCTATTTGCTTCAATAAATAGGCCAAATCAAAGAGAAATCTTCTGGGGCCTCTGCGGAAAACAGATCCCCAGAACAAACGGCCTAGGTCCTGGTGCAGACTGACTTCTGGGAGTTGCTGGGAGAGCCTGGTCAGAGGGGGGTGCAAGAGAAGTGAAAGAAAGTCTTGGAAAAGCTACTTGGTGTAGACCAATTTCACAGATCAGTGAACACGGTGGACTCCTTCGCTGCAGGAAAAATACGAGAGAAGCTGAGCATCAGCCCTGCCTAGGCTTCATGGTCCACTCCTGCTAGCAAACTCACGCAACCGAGTCATTCCATTGGGAAATGGGGAACCAGAAATGATTCACTCTGAAGTCAACGGTACAGCAGAAAATACACTGATTGTGTGGGACAGGTGGCTGGAGTCAGACAACGGTTCCAAATACAGTGGTACCTCGGGTTACATACGCTTCAGGTTACAGACTCCGCTAACCCAGAATAGTACCTCAGGTTAAGAACTTTGCTTCAGGATGAGAGCAGAAATTGTGCGGCGGCAGCGCGGTGGCAGCAGGAGCCCCCATTAGCTAAAGTGGTGTCTCAGGTTAAGAACAGTTTCAGGTTAAAAACGGACCTCCAGAACGAATTAAGTACTTAATCTGAGGTTTGTGACAACGGCCGCGAGAGTTCTGGTAGCACAAGGATGGAAGACTGAAGAAACCCCAACTAAAGAATCATGGCAAGAAAAATTGATGGACTATGCAGAACTGGCAAAACTGACATATAAGCTACGGGACAAGGATAACTGTGACTTTCAGGATGAATGGGAACCCTTTACAAAGTATCTGAAGACGCAACAAAGCGAACTGGCAGGTTTTGAATAAACATGCACAAACTTTTTATTGATAATAATCAGCTAAATAGTTTGAGGATCTATACAACTTTGTAACATGCAGAAAACAGCATTCTTAGAGAAACCAAAGACTGGAAGTGAGGGAAGTTGGGGGGTGGGTGGGTTTTGTGTGGGAGGAGGGGAGGGAGGAAAAATGGGGGGGGGACACAAGGATGATATGTTTTTGGATAATATGTCTTGTTATAATTTTGAATAAAAAGAATTTTTTTTAAAGAGTACTTAACCTGAGGTACCACTGTATATTGAAGAAGGCATTTATACGTAAGGGCATGGGGCATGGGGATTATTTAGCTTTCCTGGCCACAACACTAGCGGTCCTGTTATAATAATTTCCAATGTTCCTTTCCCACTGTGCTACCCATTATGTGATGAAACGGAGGCTTTTGGACTGACCTCCCAGCATGCTGTGCTACCTTTCAATCACACCAGTGGGCGTACCGTGGCACAACGAGGAACTTCATTGGACGACACTGATCTCTTCCATCCTTTCCATACCTGCGGACTTCTGTTCCCCCATGACTCATCCATGAAAACAGCGAGAAAGGACTCCTCCTTCCATGTAGCCATGAAGAGCTGAGAAGCACCTGTCATCATCCGAACTGGGAACAGTGGTAACGTCAACTATGGCTAGCTTAAACAAGCCAACCCAAGGAACCATGGTTTGACGTTCGCTTAAGGCTGTCACCCCAGGCAACACAGCAAACCACATTTAAGGGGAACTAAAAGGAAAACCTTCCATATTCCTCCACTGGGTCGTGCAGCACCTTTGGGGGGAGTGGGAAAGAGTGTGAGAGACCATGGTTTGTTCCTACTGGTTCATGTGGCACTTGCAGCATGATGCGCAAATTCAGCCAATTTCAGGTAAACTTTCGTCCACACCTCAGCTTCCTATAGCACTCCTTCATAATGCTCACAAACAGCAAATATTGCACTTATCCCACTACATTAACCTCTTTCAAGCTTGAGTCCCCAGGTGTTGTTGGACTACATCTCCCATCATCCCCAGCTAACAGGACCACTGGTCAAGGATGATGGAAGTTGTAGTCCAACCACACCTGGGGACTGAAAGGCTGCTCTATGCAAATGTTCAGCAACATTCAGACTATATGGGGCTACCTTTGAAGGTGCTGCAGAAACTACAGCTAATCCTGAATGACTAGACTGAATGACTACAGCTAGACTGATGACTGGGAGTGGCCACTGAGACCATATAACACTGGTCCTAAAAGACCTACATTGGCTCCCAGTATGTTTCTGAGCACAATTCAAAGTGTTGGTGCTGACCTTTAAAGCCCTAAATGGCCTTGGCCCAGTATACCTGAAGGAGCGTCTCCACCTCCATCGTTCTGCCCGGACACTGAGGTCCAGTGCTGAGGGCCTTCTGGTGGTTCCCTTGCTGCGAGAAGCCAAGTTACAGGGAACCAGGCAGAGGGCCTTCTCGGTAGTGGCGCCCACCCTGGGAACGCCCTCCCATCAGATGCCAAGGAAATAAACAACTATCTGACTTTTAGAAGACATCTGAAGGCAGCCCTGTTTAGGGAAGTTTTTGATGTTTGATATTTTATTGTGTTTTAATATTGAGTTGGGAGCCGCCCAGAGTGGCTGGAGAAACCCAGCCAGATGGGTGGGGTATGTATTCATGTATGTATGTACAGTGGTACCTCGGGTTACAGATGCTTCAGGTTACAGACTCCGCTAACCTTGGGTTAAGAACTTTGCTTCAGCATGAGAACATAAATTGTGCAGCGGTGGCGCGGCAGCAGCAGGAGGCCCCATTAGCTAAAGTGGTTAAGAACAGTTTCAGGTTTAGAACGGACCTCCGGAACGAATTAAGTTCTTAACCCGAGGTACCACTGTACGTATAAATAATTATTAACACTAACAATTCATTTTATGCTCCGGTTTTAAAGGATTTACTTCCAAACATGGTTACACTTCTTGTGCCTTCAAGGAGCAGTCAAAGTTGTTCTTTTTTTTTAAAAAAAAAAACCACACACACATCCTAAATACAACAAACAGTAAGGTCCTACGGTCGTTTTATTTAAAATTCTCAACTTCCGCTTATTTGGGTCTCCAAGAGGGAGAGGTCTCTTCCCCACTTTCCTGCTTTTTAGCCTGGAAGGGAAACTCCCTTCCGACTCAACTTCAGAAAGAAACTCATCTGGGCTTTCAAAAAAAGGGAGAAGAATGAATAACAGCTGAACCATCTCAAGAGTGTTCTCCCTGATAAGGGCCGTTTGACGGCACAGAGGCGTCCTTTGATCTAGGCGTAGTTTTGACCCCGACACAGCAGACTTCCACAGTTCAGTCCTGCCCGAGATCGCCTTGCTTAGCTAATTGGGAGAATAACCCGCGGCACTGAGTCAATATCCCTCTAAACAAAGGACGCCAAAATCCTCCTTAATCTCAACCAAAAGACCAACCCCACCTCCGACCCCCAACTCCCAGAAATTCACATCCTTTGAAATCAGCCATGGGAAGAGTCGCTTCCCCTACGTTCAAAGTACGTTCCAGCTGAGAAGAGCGTTATATCTGTCAGACTTGGCAGGGTTGCACACCATCCCAACGGGCCGGGTTTGATCATGACACAACGCCATTTCTCGCTGTGTGTTATTTGCCTCTTGGGGTGTACAAAGTTTAGGCCCAGCGCCATGACCTACCGACGAGAGGATGAGCGAATGTGTCCATTTTGGCTCATCCCCACATCTTTGTTTTGCAAGGCTCAAGTTCAGCTCACCTCACTTCCACATACGTCGGCGAATTCTTTCGTTTAACACACCCCCACGAAAACTCAAAAACTGGGGTTTTTTCCACGTTGATTCCCACTACATTGTGCACACTTGCTGTGCACGCTTTTCACTGACAGACGCAGTTGTGCACGCATGCTTAGGTTGCACAACCGCATCACAAAATGTGGAGGATTATGGCCACTGTGAGAAGAGGGTGCTGACTAGCACATTTAAGGTCCCCATCCCTAATTTGCGGGTTGCCATCTGATTAGATTTCACTTTGATTCTGATTTGATTTTAGGATGCATTTTAATTGATTGCTTAATTTTATGGTAATACGTTATACAGTGGTACCTCGGGTTACATACGCTTCAGGTTACAAACGCTTCAGGTTACTGACTCCGCTAACCCAGAAATAGTGCTTCAGGTTAAGAACTTTGCTTCAGGATGAGAACAGAAATCGGGCTCTGGTGGCGTGGCGGCAGCGGGAGGCCCCATTAGCTAAAGTGGTGCTTCAGGTTAAGAACAGTTTCAGGTTAAGAACGGACCTCCGGAACGAATTAAGTACTTAACCGAGGTACCACTGTATATTCGATGTTAGCTGCTCTGAGTCCGGTTTTGGCCGGGGAGGGCAGGGTATAAATAAAATTAATTATTAATTATTGTTATTATTAGGGCTGTTGGCCTGATCCAGCAGGCCCTCTTCAGGTTCCCAAGTTTAAACTGCAAATTCGGCCCACAAAGCGTGAATTTGTTAGGCTCACGTTAAAAAGTGAATTGGACGGTTTTGTCCCCCACTGCCAGCACCAACCTAACATCACCACCAACCAACGGGGTGGAGTGATACTCGCATGAGGAAAGCCTGAAACATTCAGGAATTTGGAACGTGTGCAGAGGAAGGCAACTCAGATGATAATAACAATAAATAATAATAATTTTTTATTTATACCCCACCCTTCCCGGTTCAAAAACCGGGCTCAGGGCAGCTAACAACAAATTTAAAACACTTTAAACACTTAATTATAAAAGCGGCATAAAATACAGTATAAAAACATGAATAGCAATAAAATTCAAAAAACAATTAGATAATCCCTGGGGCTAGCTGGCTGAATTGGTCCTACTTGGGCCAGCGAGGAGGCCAGGGGAGAATTAGCTGTGGGGTCTCAGAGCGGGTGATCTTCATAAAAGGGGAGGGGAAGGGAAGAGAAGGGAAATTAAAGATCAGGCTGAATTCAAATTAAAGGCCAGGCGGAATAGCTCTGTCTGATCAAGAGCCTAGAAGCCAAGCCTTATGAGGAACGGTTGAAGGAGCTGGGTAGGTTTAGCCTGGGAAAGAGGAGACTGAGAGGAGATAGAATAGCCATCTTCAAATATCTGAAGGGATATTTGGGAACAAGTTTGTTTTCTCCTGCTCTTGAGGGCAGGACTCGAACCAACGGCTTCAAATTAAAAGCAAAGGATATTCTGACTCAACATTAGGAAGAACCTTCTGACAGTAAAAGCTGTTCGACAGGGGAATGGTCTCCTTTGGGGGGTTGTGGACTCTCCTTCCTTGGAGGTTTTTAAACAGAGGTTGGAAGGCCATCTGTCATGGATGCCTGAGTTGAGATTCCTGCATTACAGAGGGGTTGGACTAGAGGACCTTTCGGGTCCCTTCCAACTCTGCAGTTCTATGATTCTAACACTATCCAAGAGCACCAGTCTCTCTTATGCAAAGGCTGCCTCCAGTCACAAGCTGCGATTCCAGTGAAGTCGCCGAGAATATATACTGTTCTGCAAGCCTGCGGCGTTTATTGGAAACTGCAGAAGGATGAGTTTCTCCCTGAAAGGCTGACTCCTTCGGGAGATTAGTTACAGGCAACTTGAGAGGCAACAGAAGGCAAAAAATGCAACCTAGGGGGAACGGAGACAGGTTGGGGTTGCATTGTTGCCTGTTTCTTTGCAGCAGATCCTGCAATTTGCAAGTCACAAATGTTCTAGCTCAGTGTCTCTGGAGAGCAGAGATACCCACCCAGGTATTATGCGACCTTTTCTCCTGCTTGCGGTGCGGGCACCAAAATGACGTTTAGAACTCATTTTGTACTCTTGCAGAAAGCCAGAAGGACTCGGCCATCAGAGCTGGTCTTATTATGCTGCAGGCACTCACTCACTCTGCTGTGGGAAACTATATATATCTCTCTGCATATCTCCACGTAACCCAAATAGCAAAACAGAACTTCATGAGACAAAACAGCTTAAACCTAAACCCAACCAAGTGAAGGCTGGTATTGGACGTTACCTGCTGCCGAAAACTTTACAGTGGTACCTCGGGTTAAGTACTTAATTTGTTATGGAGGTCCGTTCTTAACCTGAAACTGTTCTTAACCTGAGGTACCACTTTAGCTAAATGGGGCCTCCCGCTGCCGCCATGCGATTCCTGTTCTCATCCTGAAGCAAAGTTCTTAACCTGAGGTACTATTTCTGGGTTAGTGGAGTCTGTAACCTGAAGCGTTTGTAACCTGAAGCGTCTGTAACCCGAAATTCTTAACTCGAGGTTAAGAACGGACCTCCGGAACGAATTAAGTTCTTAACCAGTTAAGTTCTTAACTGTATAGTGGTACCTCTAGTTACAAAATTAATTTGTTCTGGAGGTCCGTTCTTAACCTGAAACTGTTCTTAACTAGAGGTGTGCTTTCACTAATGCGGCCTCTTGCTTCTGCTGCGCCGCCGGCACACAATTTCCGTTCTCATCCTGGGGCAAAGTTCTCAACTCGAAGTAACTCTTCCAGGTTAGCAGAGTTTGTAACCTGAAGTGTTTGTAACCTGAGGTACCACTGTACAGAATTATTACAGTGGTACCTCTGGTTAAGAACTTAATTCGTTCTGGAATTAAGCAAAACAGAACTTCATGACGTTCTTCACCTTCATGAAGTTCTTAACCTGAGGTACTACTTCCGGGTTAGCAGAGTCTGTAACCTGAAGCATCTGTAACCTGAAGCGTCTGTAACCCAAGGTACCACTGTTCTTGGGTCTTCTTAGTTTCTATGCTGTTGCGGGGCTCAAGTCTGCTCAAAATTAATTTGGAAACTCAATGCAAATACAGATTATTTTTGGTGAGCAGTAGAGCAGCTGTTCAGTCCCTGGGAGCTCGTTAGGCTGGGAATGTCCCCTGCTGGAAACCTGGAGAGCTGCTGCCAGTCAGAGTAGACAACATTGAGTTAGATGGAGCAATGGGTCTGACTCAGTAGAAAAGCAGCTTCCTAGATTAGGAGTAAGAGGTCATGAGAACCTTTCCCTTGTTGAGAATGGGAAGGGAAAGAGAGGATACACCCTTCCAGGTAGTGGTGGGATAATCTTCTCTCCTCAGAGTCAATGACAAGCAAGGGCCACATCCCAGAGGAGGAGAGAGATGTTGAGTGGACCACCTAATTTTATTATTTATCCCCATTTATCTGGCTGGATTTCCCCAGCCACTCTGGGTGACTTGCATCACATCTAAAACATAACAGAACATCAAACAATAAAAACTTCCCTAAACAGGGCTGCCTTCAGATGTCTTCTAAAAGTCAGATTGTTGTTTATTTCCTTGACACTTGATGGGAGTGTGTTCCACAGGGTGGGTGCCACCACCGAGAAGGCACTCTGCCTAGTTCCCTGTAGCCTCGCAGTGAGGGAACTGCCAGAAGGCCCTCGGAGCTGGACCTCAATGTCCAGGCTGAACAGAGGGGGTGGAGACGCTCCTTCAGGTATACAGGACCGAGGCTGTTTAGAGCTTTTAAGTTCCGCACCAACACTTTGAATTGTGCTCAGAAACTTACCGGGAGCCAGTGAAGATCCTTTAGGACTGGTGTTATATGGTCTTGGTGGCCACTTCCAGTCACCAGTCTGGCTGCCGCATTCTGGATTAGTTGTAGTTTCCGAGTCACCTTCAAAGGTAGCCCCACGTAGAGCGCATTGCAGTAGTCCAAGCGGGAGTTAACCAGAGCATGCACCACTCTGGCGAGACAGTCTGTGGGTAGATACGGTCTCATCCTGTGTACCAGATGGAGCTGGTCAACAGCTGCCCTGGACACAGAATTAACCTGTGCCTTCATGGACAGCTGTGAGTCCAAAATGACTCCCAGGCTGCGCACCTGGTCCTTCAGGGGCACAGTTAGTTGTTTCAGGACCAGGGAGTCCCCCACACCCGCTCAACCTCTGTCTCCCCAAAAGAGTACTTCTGTCTTGTCAGGATTCAACCTTGCCACTTTCCCATTGTTCTGCTCTTGAAGCGAGCAAAGAAGTTTGTGGGGACCAGCTCTCTAAAGCAAGCTACCCTGGGCTCGGCCAAATCCTTGCATCACAGAGCTCACTGCTTGTAGACCTGCCTTGCTTATTATATAATAGCGCTCAAGACATTTGCCTGGGTGCGTGTGTGCATAGGGAGAGAGACAGCAGCGAGGAAGAAAACCCAATTGACATGGATATTCCAGGACCTCAGCAACTCAATAAGGCTCCAGAAAGTAGGTCACTCTTCTGAGAGAAAAAGAGAAGATTAAGAGGCAGCCTCAGAGAGGTCACCGAATTCACTGGAGATGAACAATTTGTGAGAGCATCCATTAAAAACAACAACCCCACATTCTGCAAAGCGAACCCTTTCTAATATATAGTAGAGAAATAGCAGACAGCATGGGAGATCCAGGCCCCCGCCCTCCCCGAAGAAAATGGCTCATTACGGAAGGAAAGGAAATGGAATACGCACTTATTAATCAGAGCTGACCAAGCCTTTCCTGAAAAAGGCTGATAAAAATAACACTTTGAAGTATCCCAAAGTATACGTGCAGAAAGGTTACAGATATATTCTCTCGATTCTGGAAACAGTCCTGAAAGTCATGGACTACATCCGATTCTACTCCTGCTCAGAGTAGACCTACTGAACTACATGAAAGGTGACTAACTTGGGTTCATTCATTTCAGTGGACCTTTTCTGAGTAGAACTTAACTGGGCGCAGCACAACGTTATTCATACTCAAGAGCCAACTCCCAGAAATTAATAGACCCAAGTCAGTCATGTATGTATGCAGCCAATAGGTCTTCCTGGAGTAGAATTTGGTACAGTGAGATTCAAACACTTGTTCCTATATCTTTAGTCCAGCATCCTGTTCTCACAGTGGCAGACCAGATGCCTTGTGGGAAACTCACAAGGAGGACCTGAGCACACGTTGGCATTCAGAAGCATAGCCATCCTGGCTCGCAGCTATCAATCTCCTCCATGCATTAATCTGATCCTCTTTTAAAGCCATATAGGTTTAAATCTAGACAGCATCTTAAAAAGCAGAGGCATCACCTTGCCAACAAAGGTCCGTATAGTTAAAGCTATGATTTTCCCAGTAGTGATGTATGTAAGCGAGAGCTGGACCATAAAGAAGGCTGATGGCCGAAGAATTGATGCTTTTGAATTATGGTGCTGGAGGAGACTCTTGAGAGTCCCATGGACTGCAAGAAGATCAAACCTCTCCATTCTGAAGGAAATCAGCCCTGAGTGCTCACTGGAAGGACAGATCCTGAAACTGAGGCTCCAATACTTTGGCCACCTCATGAGAAGAGAAGACTCCCTGGGAAAGACCCTGATGTTGGGAAAGATGGAGGGCACAAGGAGAAGGGGACGACAGAGGACGAGATGGTTGGACAGTGTTCTGGAAGCTACCAGCATGAGTTTGACCAAGCTGCGGGAGGCAGTGGAAGACAGGAGTGCCTGGCGTGCTCTGGTCCATGGGGTCATGAAGAGTCGGACACGACTAAACGACTAAACAACAAGGTTTAAATCAAACCCTATGAGGAACGGTTGAAGGAGCTGGGTATGTTTAGCCTGGGAAAGAGGAGAGTGAGAAGAGACACAATAGCCATCTTCAATTATCTCAAGGGCTGCCCAATGGAAGATGTAGCAAGCTTGTTTTCTCCTGCTCCAGAGGGTAGGATTCGAACCAATGGCTTCACGTAACAAGAAAGGAGATTCTCACTCAACGTCAGGAAGAACTTCATGACAGTAAGAGCTGTTTGACAGTGGAACAGAGGTTGTGGACTCTCCTTCCTTGGAGGTTTTTAAGCAGAGGTTGGACGGCCAGCTGCCAGGGAGGTTTTATCCGAGATTCCTGCATTGCAAGGGACCCCTGGGGTCGCCTTTCCAACTCTACAATTCTATCATTCTAGGTTTGTGGTCATCACCACCTCCTGTGGGAAATGATTCCTGTGCCGTGTATTTATTTCACATCCTTTGCAGAAAATGGGGCAGAACGGAACACATGGACCACAGACGTGGCCCAGAAATAAGACTGTTCTTGTCAATCCCTAGGCAGCTGCATCCTGAGACGTCAGGAGGGAAAGGATGAATGTGTCACCCAGCAGGTGACAGCCGAGCGATCTGTGGGATCCCGAGGGAGGCAGGAGAGAGCCTATGACAGCCCATCACTCCTGAGGGGCAAGTGGAGTTGTTACAACAGGACTACCAGGCATGGGTTCCCTGCTTTTTTGACTCGCCCTTCTGCTTTTTCAATCCCAGCAGCTGAACACCTGGAAACTAAGCAGGTGAAACCTCTTCCACAGATGGAGATCTAGAGAGGCTGTTGCTCAGCATCAGAACATCTGTTTGGCATGCAGAAGACGCCAAATTTAATCTCCAAGTAACGGTGGGGGTGAATCCAGTCTGAAATCCTGCATAGACCAAAGTTCTGCCTTGGTACTATTATTATTATTATTATTATTATTATTATTATTATTATTATTATTACTATTTTGCCGGAAAAAAAAGCTCAACAGCTTTTCCGTCCAGAAAAGTTCCACTGTTTGAAATATGGCAACCGTACTTTACCAAAAGGGATGCGGGTGGCGCTGTGGGTTAAACCACAGAGCCTAGGACTTGCTGATCAGAAGGTCGGTGGTTCGAATCCCCACGACGGGGTGAGCTCCCGTTGCTCGGTCCCTGCTCCTGCCAACCTAGCAGTTCAAAAGCACGTCAAAGTGCAAGTAGATAAATAGGTACCGCGCCGGCGGGAAGGTAAACGGCGTTTCCGTGCGCTGCTCCGGTTCGCCAGAAGTGGCTTAGTCATGCTGGCCACATGACCCGGAAGCTGTACGCCGGCTCCCTTGGCCAATAAAGCAAGATGAGCGCCGCAACCCCAGAGTCGTCCGCGACTGGACCTAATGGTCAGGGGTCCCTTTACCTTTCTTTATCAAAAGGTCCCAGGGCAATGTACAACATTAAGAACACATTTTACAGAGCATAATGATGAAAACATATTGCAAAGCATAACAATAGCATAATCATAAAATAATAATAACAGTCCCCCTAAACCCCTAACTTTAACAGGCTATAGATTATTTAATGGCCAAAGGCCTAGAAAAAGAGGAATGTTTTTTGCCTGGTGCCTAAAGACATGAAATGATGGCTGGGAGGGAGAGCATTCCACAATTGGGGAGCCACCACAGAAAAGGCCCCGTTCTTGTGTTGGATGGTTTGAAGAGAGGATTAGACAAAGTCATGGAGCAGAGGGCTATTGAAGGCTACTAGCCACAATAGCTGTGCTCTGCCTCCGGAGTTTCGAAGCAGCAATGCTCCTGAATACCAGTTCCTGAAAAGTGCAGGAAGAGAGAGCTCTTGTGCTCAGGTCTGGCTTGAGAGTTACCCACAGGCCTCTGCTTAGCTAGCACCCTTCAAAAGCTTTGAACTACAAACTCCCATCACAGCTGGGAACTAGCTGGCACAGCTCAGTCGGTAGAGCTCTTAATCTCAGGGTTGTGGGTTCGAGTCCCACACTGGGCAAAAGATTCCTGCATTGCAGGAGGCTGGACTGGATGACCCTCGGGGTCCTTTCCAACTCTAGGATTCTAAGCCACGCTGGCTGGCCCTGATAGGTGCTCTAGTCCAAAACCACTGGTGGGCACCCACTTTGCAAAAGCTAACATAAGTCTTTAAGGTGTCACAATAACTCTCTTCTATCTGCAGCTGTTGGGGAAGCATGCATGGCCTCCCCTCCTCAAAAAAACACGTTTCACTAACTGCAAACCTCTGGATCGTTACAGAGCAATCCCTGCAGCACTGCATTGTGGGAAGGAATGAAAGAATCGCCTTTGCAGCGTCAGGAAGCAGGCACAGGGCAGCGACCCCCCCCCCATGCAGCAATATCTGAGTGAGATATTCCTCCATATCCCTGTGCCCTCTGGCACCTCCCTCCCGGGCACTTTCTGCAAAAGGACATCGACATGCATCCCGCACAGCTGTGGCTTCCCTTCGCTGGCTGGCACAGAACCGAGCTGTCAGTTCTGTCTGCCCGGCGACAGAATAAACAGACGGCTGCAGATGTTGGGAGTGAAAAAAGGGCAGCAGGCAGGCCTGTGTGAGCAGACGCCCAGAGACTCAGCATCCTTGCGCAAATAGCCCGGGAGGAGCCCAGCACCAGCAGAGTCGAGGGTGGGGGTGAGCTCCCCCAAAAGGCTAGCCTGGGTGGCACAGTTGCTCGAAACAAAGGGGAAAACTCCAGAAAAGTTCTGCAGGAGCTTTTACTTCTGCAGAAGTAAAAGACAAAGCCGTAGGAGACACCAAGTAGCCATAAAATGGTAGCAACTGTTTGAACTATTTCCAATGGGAAGTGGCAGAAGCTCAGCTATGTACCGTATTTTTTGCTCTATAAGACGCACCAGACCATAAGATGCACCTAGTTTTTGGAGGAGGAAAACAAGGAAAAAAATATTCTGAATCCCAAAAGCCAGAACAGCAAGAGGGATCGCTGTGCAGTGAAAGCAGCAATCCCTCTTGCTGTTCTGGCTTCTGGGATAGCTGCGCAGCCTGCATTCGCGCCATAAGACGCACACACATTTCCCCTTACTTTTTAGGAGGGGGAAAGTGAGTCTTATAGAGTGAAAAATACGGTAAGCTAGACGCCAAAT
The DNA here is from genome assembly GCA_034642415.1 of Podarcis siculus. NCBI lineage: Eukaryota > Metazoa > Chordata > Lepidosauria > Squamata > Lacertidae > Podarcis > Podarcis siculus. Next base: position 36,186,040 of record JAXCMG010000011.1, read on the forward strand.
GGCTCCTTAAACCAAGGTTCCAGTCGCCAAAACGGAATGCCCAGCTGCCATTTTGGGGCAAGGCAGCTCTAAAGTCTCATTTCTCAAATGATGAACTGACTGTGGCATCTGGCTAGTTCAGATGGCAGCTTTGAACTAGGTGATGAACTTTTGAGAACTTAAAAGGAGAAAAGTCACTTGATCCAGGGATTGTCCACACACACACCGTATTTTTCGCTTCATAAGACGCACCTGACCATAAGACGCACCTAGTTTTTAGAGGAGGAAAACAAGAAAAAAAAATCTGAATGAAACAGTGGACATATGATTTTTGGGGTTCATGCTGTTGCCACAGACATGATATGTGATCTGATGGTGAATGTGGGGTGACCCAGTGCAAAAATCCTGAGGATCCATGTGCTTTTACCTCCCCCCTCCCAGGCAGCCTCCTTTATCGCTAGAGTCTCTTATCTCCCTCCTGTTTGTTCTGCATTAGAAGCGGCCATTAAGAGCAGTTCTAGCATTTCTTTGACGTTGGAGCGAGACTGAATTGAGAAATAAGACTAAGAGCACAAATTGATATAGGAATGTATTAGATTGTATGTAAAGAAATACACAATAATAAGAGTACATTCATTTGTAAAAAAAGGAATATACAATGGGAAAGACAGGAAGTCTAGTGTGTTGGTATGTATATGATTTTGGGGGGGGAATTGTTTTTTTCTTTGTTTTTTTTTGTTTCATTTTCTTTCTAGGTATATAAAATTTGTAATATATATACATGTAATATATATACATGTAATATACATTTGTATATATATATAATTTTTGTATACATGTTGGAAATTATATTATAGTTAGTTCTGTAATGTAATATGACAACGTTTACCGATGTAACATAAGAATGTTAACAAATAAATAAAATGCAAATTAAAAAAAAAAGAACAGTTCATAAATTAAGCCTTACAATGGCCCAGCTAAATGTCATCTTGTAGGCATAACTGTGATACAGCTCACAAACTTAAGCGAGATGTCGAAGCCAGTGGTGAGGAGATGGGAAGGGAAGCGATGTTAAGCCCTTCCCAAAGGAAGCGGAAGGTTTGCTCTCATCTTCCCTACGATTGTCGAATTTGCAGAAAAAGCCTGGCGTGCCTTTGCAAGGTCTCGCTAGCTGGGGGCTGTGGAACCGCGACGTAGAAGAACGTTCACAAACATTCCAATTGCTGAGGCTGAGAAACAGCAAGCGACGCATAGCCAATGCAGGGTGTAGCTCTTTCAGGAATGATAAAAGGTCGGTTTGATGGGCCAGAACACCTCGTGGGAAGCCTAGGGGCAGGAAGAGCTGAACGCTACAGAAAGTTAAAGGGAGGATAAGAAATCACACACGGGCCTGGGGACAGGAAGGTCTAGGTCAGAGGAGGGAAGCTTTTCCAGGTCAGGGGCTGCATTCCCTTGCGGTGGGAAAGGAGGCAGAACCACCCACGTCCTGGCTTTGGACCAAACATCATGCAATGTTAAATGCACATTTAGCTTGCGGGTTTTAAAAATTAGTCAGCTGTAGGGAGGCTGATAATTAACAGGGTCAGAGCAGGTGTGAAGGGAGAAATTTAGACATTCCTTCATGGCTGTCACCTTGAGGAAAACCCCTCGCTCCAGGTGCTATTTGTATTGAGAGGGAATTCCCCCACTGGTGCCATTAGGAGATTTCTTCCCCAAACAAACACCTGCTTTAGAAAGCTGGTGCCCAAAGCTGATGCAATTTGCATTTTACAAAAAAAACAACAAAACAACAACAACAACAACAACAAAAGGCCCTATGTTAAGTGCAATTTAGCCCTCATTGGCCAAACTGTGACCTGCAAATCAGCATCAAGCCTGGGTTGGTGGCCACTTGCAAACCATAGTTTATCCGATGCTCTCATCTCAGTAAAGGTAAAGGGACCCTTGACCGTTAGGTCCAGTTGCGGACGACTCTGGGGTTGCGGCGCTCATCTCGCTTTATTGGCCGAGGGAGCCGGCGTACAGCTTCTGGGTCATGTGACCAGCATGACTAAGCTGCTTCTGGCAAACCAGAGCAGCGCACGGAAACACCGTTTGCCTTCCCGCTGGAGCGGTACCTATTTATCTACTTGCACTTCGACACGCTTTTGAACTGCTTGGCTGGCAGGAGCTGGAACAGAGCAACGGGAGCTCACCCCGTCGCGGGGATTCAAACCGCCGACCTTCTGATCGGCAAGTCCTAGGCTCTGTGGTTTAACCCAGAGCGCCACCCGCGTCCCGCTGTCAGCTCAGATATCATGGCAAACCATGGTTTGGTGCTACATTTGAACCATGTTCATGCTTAATTCAGATACCATACTGAACACGTCAGCTTGAGAAAGGGGGTTTTCTGCAGGAACGATTCTGCTCTGTGCCTGTTCTGATATGGTTAATCATCAGCCTCACCAGAGCTGATGTAATTTGTATTTTACAACGAAACACTTCTACGTTAAGCGCAAAGAGGCATTTAACTTCTCCTGTACTTTGGCCCTCTGTCACTCATTTCCCCAGCCGAAAAGGATCCCAGGCAGCAGGGCTTAGAAAAGACTTCCTGCCAAGCACAGATGCTATCAGTTCAGATATCTGGACAAACCATGGTTTGGCAAACCATCTGAACCATCCTCATGCTCAGTTCAGACACCAGACCAAACCATGGAGGTGCAGTTTGCAACGACCATACTTTAGAACCCAAATCATGGTATGAGTTTCCAAATGTACAACAGGAGCACCACGGCTGAGAACAGATGACCTGGCTGCTTTCCTTTTAATTTATCTCAGCCCTCGTCCTTCTAAATACAGTGGTACCTCAGGTTACATACACTTCAGGTTACATACGCTTCAGGTTACAGACTCTGCTAACCCAGAAATAGTGCTTCAGGTTAAGAACAGAAATCGTGCTCTGGCGGCGTGGCAGCAGCAGGAGGCCCCATTAGCTCAAGTGGTGCTTCAGGTTAAGAACAGTTTCAGGATAAGAACGGACCTCTGGAATGAATTAAATACTTAACCTGAGGTACCACTGTACTCATCACTCTGCTTCACTCTCATTCCACCAAGCAGTAGCCCCCTGACTTATGACTTCTCCGTGACATCGCACAAAGAAGTGCCTGCAAACCCACCTCAAGCCATGGTTTCCAAGTTAATAGTCAACTGCAAACCACAGTTTGTCGATTCATACATCGTTTCAGATTAAAAAAAGACTATTAATGCCTTTGAGTGAGCATCTGTGTGGCTTAAAGTGATGGCTGGGGAAGGCACACAGGCAAGCCAGGCCCCAGCATGCACCAGGCTCGTCTTGGACCTCCTCAAGTGGGAATGGACCTCCTGATTAAAGGTCCTCATGGACCTTTAAAGCCCTAAACGGCCTCGGTCCAGTATATCTGAAGGAGCGTCTCCACCCCCATCGTTCTGCCCAGACACTGAGGTCCAGCTCTGAGGGCCTTCTGGCAGTTCTCTCACTGCAAGAAGCCAAGTTACAGGGAACCAGGCAGAGGGCCTTCTTGGTAGTGGCACCCGCCCTGTGGAATCCCCTCCCACCAGATGTCAAAGAAAAAAACAACTATCTGATTTTTAGAAGACATCTGAAGGCAGCCCTGTTTAGGGAAGCTTTTAATGTTTGATGTATCACAGTATTTTAATATTTTTTGGAAGCCACCCAGAATGGCTGGGGAAGCCCAGCCAGATGGGCGGGGTATAAATAATAAATATTATTATTATTATTATTATTATTATTATTATTATTATTATTATTATTACTGATTATCTAGAGTGGCATGGGCTGGTTTCTCATCATCACTGTCTCCACCATGGCCCACTACCCAAGGACCCCATCGAACACAGCACCTGGCTGAGCTGGCTTAACAATGTGCATCACAGTGGTACCTTGTTTCTCAAACGCCTTGGTACTCAAACAACTTGGAACCCAAACACTGCAAACCCGGAAGTAAGTGTTCTGGTTTGTGAACTTTTTCTGGAAGCCGAACGTGCTCCGTTTTGAGAGTTACGCTTCCGATTTGAGTGTTACGTCGAGGTCTGTCTGTTTCTGCTATTTTGCGTTGTTGTGGCTCTTTTTTTGTGACTGTGTGGAACCCAGTTCAGCTACCGAGTGATTGATTGTGTGACTGCAGTACATTGTTTATTGCTTTCATTTTATGGATCAATGGTCTCATTAGATAGTAAAATTCGTGTTAAATTGCTGTTTGAAGGGTTGTTTTTAAAAGTCTGGAAGATGATGGACTATATGGAACTTGCCGAACTGACTGGGAGACTCCGAGGCCAGAGAGAAGAGACGGTGGAAGAAGATTGGAAGAAGTTCAAGGAATATTTGAAAAAATATGTTAATATTTAAATCGTTGAATAGCTTTGGAAGTGGATATAGGCTGTAGGGTTAGAAGTAGAGGATAGCGTATTTTAAAAAAGTATTATTTGTAAGTGATAAAATGTGAAGATTCTTATGGTTAAAGTAAGCGTGATAAAAAAAATGGTTAGAAATTATGATATATGCTAAAGATGAGGTAAAATGAAAATCAGATGGGGGAACTTGGGGAAACCCACCTAGCAATGTTTAGGGAAAAAAAGGATAAGACAATAATTTGTATTGTTTGTTTTTCTGTATGTGTTGTTTATTTGTGTTATAAAAATCAATAAAATTTTTGAAAAATAAAATAAAAAGAAAAGTCTGGAACGGATTAAGTTTGAGAGTCAAGGTACCACTGTACAGCGGTACCTCGGGATACAGACGCTTCATGTTACAGACGCTTCATGTTACAGACTCCGCTAACCCAGAAATAGTGCTTCAGGTTAAGAACTTTGCTTCAGGATGAGAACAGAAATTGGGCTCCAGCAGCGCGGCGGCAGCAGGAGGCCCCATTAGCTAAAGTGGTGCTTCAGGTTAAGAAGAGCTTCAGGTTAAGAACAGATCTCCGGAACGAATTAAGTACTTAACCCAAGGTACCACTGTATGTGCATTTTAATGAACTGAATATAGCGAAAGATTATGAGTCATGGGGGCATGGGGAGTGTGTGTAAGAACTTAAACTTGTTGGCATCTGTCTGTCTCAAGAGACCATGGAGTGTGCCTCTGGGGGTGAAGTCAAACTGCTGTGTTAGCAGCACCCAAGTGACCTCCGTGGGGCGCAAGCCTGGGCAGTGTGTCTGGAGGTCCTGGGCTGCCCAGACGACAAGATCCTCATCTCCTGATGGACTTTTCGGAGCTAGCCGACCTGACTGGAAGAGTCTGTGACCAGAAGGAGGAGGAGTACCAGGAGGAATGGATGAAATTCAAAGACTATTTAGTTAAATATGCTAAGATAACTTAACTGGAAAAACTTGCAAATACCAGATAGGCCTAGGATTTAAATATGTGATGTTAGAGAATAATATGTTTAAAATGAAAATGAAAAGGAAGAAAGATGTTAAGTGATTAAGTTAATTTTATGAGAAAATTGGTTTTGGAAAACTGTTACAATGATATACACTGAAATTCAGCCAGGGGGATTCGAGAAGTCACTTAACAATGTAACTAAGATTGCCACCCGGGAAGAGTGGCAGATGAAGGTGATGGACTTTATGGAAATGGCCGAAATGACGGGCAGAATCCGGGACCAGGAAGAAGAGTTGGTGGAAGAAGACTGGAAGAAATTTAAAGCTTATTTACAAAAATATAGTAAAATTGAGGAAGTTTAGAACGAATCTGGAAAGAAACTATGTGACTTTTGTATAAATACTATAATGGATTTAAGTTAAATAGATTGTGGAAGGAAATGAGGGAAAGTAAAATTATACTATGTTAAGATAAATTATTGGTTAATAATTCGGGAAAGATGGAAAGGATTTGCTGAAATAATTAATTGAAGCAGAATACAAAAAAGGGAGGCGGGAGGAGGTCAAAGAAACAAGCATATGAAGTTAAGCTAATAAGGTTTATTGTATTTTTCTGTATTTTCTTTTTTACTGTTTGATTATTTTTGTTTTTCTTGATATTTGTGTTCTTGTTTTTTCTTTCTCTTCTTTGTTGTATTTTCAAACTTTAATAAATATTATTATATAAAAAAAACAATGTTACTAAGATTGGATTAAGTACAGTTAAGATGTATGTTTGCTTGTTTGTTTAAAAATTCTGGAAAATCAAGACAAGATCCTCATCTCCGCCTCGCTGATGTGGTCCAAAGGAAAGCAAAACAAGATGGTTGACAGTGGCTTGGCCGCAAGACTTGCTGGAAGGAGGCACCATCCAACCATCTTAGGGCCTCCTCTGCAGATTTTTGTAGGGTTTACTCCTGAGCTTTTTCTTCTCCAGAAGACATCCCACAAGGCAGCGGTGGTTTAGGACCAGAGTTTTCCTTTTCCTAGATGGGCTACCTCCCCAGGTTGACAAGCCCCATCTGCCCCCATAAACTTAATGCTTAGCTTATTTCCCCCCCCCCCAGTTGCTATTCTGTTAATGTTGTTTTATAGATTATCAATGCAGTATTGATTTGTTAATGATACAATGTGACTTGGGCTGAAGATTTAGCTCTTTATTTCCCACTTTGTTAATACTGTTTTATAGATCACATTTTTTTTATTGATGATTTGTAACTGCTTTATTGATAATTTGTTAATGATTTTATATGATTTGTGCTGTATCTATGTGATGTTCTGTTATGTCCTATTGTTCTGTATTGTTTGCAAGCTGCTTTGGGATTCATTTGAATGAAAGAGGCACAGAAATACAATTACTCACCACTTTTAATCTTTGCATATTGAATCTGGGGGGGGGGGGGCTGAAGGGAGATTTCCCCATGACCAGGGGCAGAAGAAAGGAAAGCCACTGGTGATTTGGAGGCAAGCGAAAGATGCTGAGAGGTGCAAGTCTCACTTTCTCTAGGGCAAAAGGGCTGTGGGCTCCTTTGAGGCTGAAGACAGCTCTAATAGTTACTACGCACACAAAGCAATCTGGATTAATCTTTCTGTCTGGCGGGATCACTTCCACTTACAGCTTCTCGACAGCGAATTCAGCATGCGTCAACAGATGGCCTGAGCTTTGTGAAAACAAGCAAGAACAGAGAAGGAGAAAGGGTGGAGATTTCCTTTTGCGCTGCCCCTCCAGGGGAAAAATAAAGTCGTTTCCCTCAGTCTGCATGCTTTCCTGCTATGGTTTCTTGTGCCTTTAAGAACAGTAAGGTAAAGGTAAAGGGACCCCTGACCATTAGGTCCAGTCGTGGCTGATTCTGGGGTTGCAGCGCTCATCTCGCTTTACTGGCCGAGGGAGCCGGCGTACAGCTTCCAGGTCATGTGGCCAGCATGACTAAGCCACTTATGGCGAACCAGAGCAGCGCACGGAAACGCCATTTACCTTCCCGCCAGAGCGGTACCTATTTATATACTTGCATTTTGATGTGCTTTCGAACTGCTAGGTTGGCAGGAGCAGGGACCGAGCAACGGGAGCTCAACCCGTCGCAGGAATTTGAACCGCCGACCTTCCGATCAGGAAGTCCTAGGCTCTGTGGTTTAACCCACAGCGCCACCCGCATCCCTCTTTAAGAACAGTACACGATGCAAAAGAAAAGAAGAAATACAATCCAACAGGAGCAGCTTATCCCAGCATGGTTAACACCGCCTGGTGAATTTCTGCCTGATATGCAACTGTTCTCATCATGAGCCAATCAGGGAAAAGAAGAAGGTGGCAACTCTGAACAGAGTAAGGGAAGGTGAAGGAGTCTTGCCTCACTTCTGGAGTTTTTGTGGGACAAATCACTAAATACAGCCGGAACTCAATTCTTCCCTGTCTGACTTGCCTCGTTGTTACTGCTCTTCCAAATGCCATGTCGCATCACTCTGAAATCTGTACCTAACCACAGGATCCATAAACTGCCTTTGAAATCTGTGCCCAACCATGAGATCTAGTAACTTACTTTAATTTAATAAATGATCAAAATGACAGGGTTCTTGAGACATTAGCAAGCAGCTGTCGGCTTCTCAAAATACCCTCAAAGGTCTTATTCTGCAGCATGCAGTGGCTCCTCAGTCTTCCACATGTTATTGATGCTACTAAAAAATACTACCTTTTTTTGATGTTGCTAGAATGTATACAGCCCTTCATGAGATTCTTTTTCAGCCTGCCTTTCCTGGGAAACCAGAAAGCATGTCCCAAGCACCACTCTCCCATCCTGTGGACCTTAGCGACAGGTATTCAGGAGCATCGCTGCCTTCAACGGTGGAGGCACAGCATAGCCATCACGGCTGGTAGCCATTGATAGCTTTCTCCTCCATGAATGTGGCTAATCCTCTTTTAAAGACATCCAAGTTGGTGGCCATCACTGCCTCCGTGGGAGCGAGTTCCACAGTTTAACCACGCGCTGCGTAAAGAAGTACTTTCTCTTGCAGGTTTTGCCAAATGCATGCAGGCACCGGGAACAGCAGTCGCAAGGCAACTCTTTATCTATGCAGGTCCACAATTGGACCGTGTGAAATTGCTCTGTCTTTAAAATGATCTCTTTCAGCTTCTGCCTTCTGGAAAAAGGTACAGGGTTATAAAGACTAGGACTAGCCGCCTGAGAAACAGTTTTTATCCAAATGCGATTTTGGTTTTAAACACAGTGTAAGGTAGTCTCTGTGGTACCCGAGTGGTACCTCGGGTTACATACGCTTCAGGTTACAGACTCCGCTAACCCAGAAATAGTACCTTTGCTTCAGGATGAGAACTGAAATTGCGTGGCGGCGGCACAGCAGCAGCAGGAAGCCCCATTAGCTAAAGTGGTGCTTCAGGTTAAGAACAGACCTCCAGAACGAATTAAGTACTTAACCCGAGGTACCACTGTATATTGTATTTGATTATGGGGTATCACAGTTTTTAGGGGGTTAACCAGGCTGGGATAGCAGGCATGTTGGTTTTTGAATGTCTGATGTAGATTTTTTTCCAATTTCGTTGTTCTGTATGGGACAATGACAATAAAGATTATCGTATTTCGTAAAATTACGAGTCTGCAGGACAGGTTCCAGGCAAAGGCTGGGGAAAACGAGAAATTGTAGCAGAATCAAAACGACTCTTCCAAGGTCACGCAGTCTCAAGGAGGAAAAACAACCGAAAACTCCTGCCGCAAGCCACTAGGCGATCCTTCCTCACATTTTCATAGGGGGCGGGAGCCAAGCTTGTTAAAAAGGGATGAAAAGGCCCTTTGTTGTGGTTCAGTTCCCAGGCATCGCCTTCAGGTATTCAGGAGTGACTGTACAATATTGTACATTCATGATGTACAATCAGGGCCGTAGCTCAGCGGTGGAGCATCTGCTTGGCATGCCCAAGCTCCCAGGTTCAATCCTCGTCCTCTCCAGGTAGGCTGGGAAAGATGCCCCACGTGAAATCCCAGGCAGCCACTCCCATTGAGCAATAATAATACTGAGCCAGATGGACCATTTGCCTGGCTTGGTATAAGGCAGCTGAGATCCCTATCTTCCTATATACATAAAAACGTAAGGCTGTCGTCACGTTGTACTTCACTGGCTGCACAAACTCCAGTGTGGTGACAAAATGGTAAGCAGATGAGCAAGCAAGTAGTGTGAGGGGCAGATGGCCCAGGAGAGCTATTTAACGGGGGGCGGGGAGAGATGCTCCTTTAAAGGGGGCAAGCTGGGAGGAAGGGGTGGGTGAAAAGCAAAGGGAGGAGGAGTTGGCCAGATGTGGGGGAACGGGGGTAGGCGAGTGGGGCAATGAATAGCAGCAGACCCTAATATTTCTATGGGATGTTTTTTAAACATGTCCACAGGTTGATTTTTTTAAAAAAACAGTGAGCCAGATTCAAAATGGGCAGCTCAATAGCATTTGGGCAGTGCAAAGAATTCAAATCGTGGAAAAGTTGTATTATGTTTGGTTATGAACATAATAGAAATTATGTTTCTAATATGAAGGAAATAATTCTAGAACAATGGAGTCTCCTTTCCAGTGTTCTGATGGAGGTGGTGATTTTAAAAGTTTCCAATTTGACATGCTAACATGAATATTGTTGTAGTAAAAGTATATGGAACAGTTGTGCCTGAAAATATAACCACCTGTTTTGACAGATTGTTAGGAATACAGTGGTGCCCCGCAAGACGAAAATAATCCGTTCTGCGGGAGCCTTCGTCTTGCAGGGATTTTCGTCTTGCGGAGCTCCGCTATCAGCCGATCAGCTGATAAGCGGTAAAACAGCTGATAAGCGGCTTTTAGCGCTTAGCGGATTAGCGGCAATTTAGAGATAAGGAGCTTAGCGCCTTTCAGAAAAGGCAAAAAAAAAAAAAAGGGAGACCACGGGAAAAAATTCGTTTTGCGAGTAAGCCCCATAGAAAAAAACGTCTTGCGAAGCAGAAAAATGTCGGAAAGCCCTTTCGTCTTGCGCGTTTTTCGTTTAGCGGGGCATTCATCTAGCGGGGTACCACTGTACCTGGAACATGGAACGAGGATTGTACTCATTGGAAACAGCAAATGCCTGGCAGGAAAATGACCCTGGGTTCAAACCCTGGCATCTCCAGGTTGAGGGAACTCAGATGGAAGGGCTGAGGAGAACTTCTCTGCCAGAGTGGGTGAAGAACTGGTGGCATGTTACAGGCATTGTGGGGGAAAGCAGAGTTGTTAAAGTGGGCAGGAGAGCTTTGGACACCAGAAAGTAGGGAATTGAGAGACACAAGCAAAAATATAATCAGGATTCTAATGTGAGGCCTTGCAAATGTTTGTCTCCAGCTCCTCTCAGCATCAGCCAGTACTACAACTAATCCAGAATGCGGCAGCCAGACTGGTGACTGGGAGCGGCCGCTGAGACCATATAACACTGGTCTTGAAAGACCTACATTGGCTCCCAGTACATTTCCGAGCTCAATTCAAAGTGTTGGTGCTGACCTTTCAAGCCCTAAACCGCCTCGGTCCAGTATATCTGAAGGAGCGTCTCCACCCCCATCGTTCTGCCCAGATGCTGAGGTCCAGTACTGAGGGCCTTCTGGCGGTTCCCTTACTGCGAGAAGCCAAGTTACAGGGAACCAGGCAGAGGGCCTTCTCGGTAGTGGCACCCGCCCTGTGGAACACCCTCCCACCAGATGTCAAAGAGAACAACAACTACCAGACTTTTAGAAGACATCTGAAGGCAGCCCTGTTTAGGGAAGCTTTTAATGTTTGATGTATTACAGTATTTTAATGTTTTTTTGGAAGCCGGGCAGAGTGGCTGGGGAAGCCCAGCCAGATGGGCGGGGTATAAACAATTTATTATTATTATTATTATTATTATTATTATTATTATTATTATTATTAGCAACAATCATGGATGATAGGAGTGGACACCCATGACCTCTGGAGGGCACCACTTTGCCTACCCTAGAGATGGGGCAGGAAACTGGCACATCTGCCTTGGCACTGGTGCAGTTCATCTGTGACACTCCAGATGTGGTTGAACTGCAGCTCCCATCACCCCAGTCAGTTGGCTGGGGAGGATTATGGAGTCCTAACTGAGTGCTCACTGGAAGGACAGATCCTGAAGCTGAGCCTCCAATACTCTGGCCACCTCATGAGAAGATAAGACTCCCTGGAAAAGACCCTGATGTTGGGAAAGATGTAGGGCACAAGGAGAAGGGGACGTGCTCTGGTCCATGGGGTCATGAAGAGTCGGACACGACTAAATGACTAAACAACAAATTGACAGAAGTTCCTCTGGGCGGGGCAAGGGGGGGATGGGAGTCTAGCTTGCTGTCCTGGGCAAAGAATATCCAACCAAAAGCACCAGCTCATCACCCTCCAATCAATAACAATGGAACTAGCAATTAAGCAGCCTCTCCTTCACACTGTGCTCAGCAACAGGATTTCCTCCAAAAACAACAAGGGCTCAAGTCGGCTCATAATTCAGGGGGATGTACAGAGAGCAGGTGCCAAAGGGGAATCAGTCACCTGCGCCACCACCAGCTCTGCAGAAGGGGTGGATTTCAGCAGGAACAGATGACCACGTTTGCCCTGGGCTCCTTCGGCAAGACGACGGGATATACGTTTAACAAACAAGCAAAGTCTCAACGCTGCAGAGCTGAGAACAGCTGCATCAGCCAAAATTTCCTCTATGCAATATTTGCATCCTGCCATCTATTGCATCGGTTCATATTATTATTTTTGTAGATGGTGGGGGGAGGGGAGAAAGGGCCACTCTGCACATCCTCCACCCCCCACCCTATTATTCATAATCAGCAAAATGCCCTTTGTTATATTGGGTGCTGTGCTAGTGCATGCAAATGAACTGGAGTTTGTGTATTCAACAGATCTGGGGTGGATGGGCTGGTGGGAGTGTGAACCATATTTCTGTGGGGTTTTGGTGCAGAGAAGAAGAGTTTGGATTTGATATCCTACTTTATCACTGCTGTCAGATAGCTAGGGTGGTTGCTCACGAGTAACCAGGCAGGACTCCGACCTGACTTTTACAGGTTTTATTTGGTGCAAAACTATTTACAGTGCAGAAACCCAAAGTTCATGTCTGCCTCAATTGCTAGCAGAATCCAGGAGTGGCTTTTTCCGGTTTTGCGCCAACATAAGAACTTTGTCTCCTGCTAACCTAGCAGTTCGAAAGCACGTCAAAGTGCAAGTAGATAAATAGGTACTGCTCCGGCGGGAAGGTAAACGGCGTTTCCGTGCGCTGCTCTGGTTCGCCAGAAGCGGCTCAGTCATGCTGGCCACATGACCCGGAAGCTGTCTGCGGACAAACGCCAGCTCCCTCGGCCAATAAAGTGAGATGAGCGCCGCAACCCCAGAGTCGGTCACGACTGGACATAATGGTCAGGGGTCCCTTTACCTTTACCTAAGAACTTTGTCACCCCCAGCCTTTTTCTTCCTTCTTTGTGCTTTACCCCTCTGCGCAAGGTGGGCAACGGAAGAGGCGTGCTTCCCTCCTGGCCGGCTTGACCAGGAGCAGTGCTGGGGCTCCCAGCAGCATCCCCTTATCCCTTTCACTCTTCCCCACTGGAGGCATGGCTTTCCCCACCGCAGGAAGAGGAACTGCTTTGCAAGACTTTCGGAGGATCCCTGTATCCCAACGGCCCCTCTACCTCCCTTCCCTCTTCCGATGGCAGTTCCCTCCCTAAAGAGTCTCAAAGTGGCTCACAATCTCCTTTCCCTTCCTCTCCCACAACAAACACTCTGTGAGGTGAGTGGAGCTGAGAGACTTCAGAGAAGTGTGACTGGCCCAAGGTCACCCAGCAGCTGCATGTGGAGGAGCGGGGAAGCGAACCCGGTTCACCAGATTACGAGTCCACTGCTCTTAACCACTACACCACACTAGCTCTCCCTACAGAATCCCGAGCAAGAATGAGGGCTGCTGGTGGGTAAACTTTGAACCCCTGTGCTGCCTTCAATACAGTGCTTCTACGTTCTCCCTATAGGAGTGAACAGCAATGTCCCCCTTATATGGGATGTAACTTAGGGTCACACACTTCAGGGAGGGACCCTGGGGATGCAATGTGCTCTTTGCAGACAGGGATCCACTGCTTTCCTTATCCTATGGTATTTCTGTTTGTGGAAGGCAGGGTAAGGGTAGCTCTGGGGCAACCCCATACAGAAATGAATTTGAAGGCAGGTGACCCAGCTACTCAACTAGCAACCCAACCCAAGAGCTGAAATCAACAGTGCATAGAAAGTTGCCAAATCAGACCACTGGGTCCACCTACTATTGTCTACACCAGGCTTCCTCAAACTCGGCCCTCCAGATGTTTTTGGCCTACAACTCCCATGATCCCTAGTCAGCAGGACCAGTGGTCAGGGATGATGGAGATTGTAGTCTCAAAACATCTGGAGGGCCGAGTTTGAGGTAGCCTGGTCTACACTGACAGGCAAGGGCTCTCTAGGGTTTCAGGCATCGGGCATTCTGAGCTCCACCAGGAGGTGCCAGGATTTGACCCAGGGACCTTCGGAATGCAAAACAGATGCTTTGTCACTGAGCTATGGCCCTTCTTCCCCAGGATAAACAATTTGTTTTGGGTTGAGAAACTGTTGACATGCTCCTGCATAGCATTAACTTCTTACAAAAAGGGGGGGGGGAAACAAAAATTACCAGGAGATTTACAATAGCAATGGGCATTCAGGTCAGCAAATTGTGAGCAACGGTGACCAGAACCACCCACGCAAAAGCCTCATAGGGATAAATCACGCGTGCAAAACGGTGCGTCAAGAGTTGTGGAAATGGGCTACGGGTGGAAGCAAAAGAAAACAAGGTTTTCAAAAGCTGAACAAACATAGTCGGTGTGAGTAAAGAGGCTGTTTTGGCCACTAATGAAGCACGAGTGTAGCTGGTGACTACAATATCTGGGGTTGGACCCTACACCAGGCCTGGGGAACCTGTGGCACTAAAGATTGCCGTTTATCTCCAATGTCCCTCAACCCTAGTCAGCATGGCCAACGGTTAGGTAACGGTGGGGGAAACAGATGTCCCTGATTCCTGCTCTGCGCTTGCAGACTGTCCCAAATCAAAGCACGCTTTGCAGTCTAGCAAGCCCCCGGCTGAGCATGCTAGCCTCTGCATGTTGGAAAGCGGCTTTTAAAACTAGAGATAGATGAAGAGTGGTGTGTAGCAGCAAGGTGGTCAAGCTTCATCACAAAAGACAGGTTGTAGAGAGAGCAACAGAGCTCTGCAACCCACAAATCCTGTGCAGACAAACTGACAGCAATAAATCTGAGCAGATATAGTTTTGTCCAACATAACTAGCAGGTGTTTTGCCCAGCAACACTGGGGCCCTCTTTATCCCAGATACCCATTATTATTTACTGATTTCTACCACACGGGTGGTGCTGTGGGTTAAACCACAGAGCCTAGGACTTGCCGATCGGAAGGTTGGTGGTTTGAATCCCCGCAATGGGGTGAGCTCCCATTGTTTGGTCCCTGCTCCTGCCAACCTAGCAGTTCGAAAGCACGTCAAAGTGCAAGTAGATAAATAGGTACCGCTCCGGCGGGAAGGTAAATGGTGTTTCCGTGCGCTGCTCTGGTTTGCCAGAAGCGGCTTAGTCATGCTGGCCACATGACCCGGAAGCTGTACGCCGGCTCCCTCAGGCAATAAAGCGAGATGAGCGCCGCAACCGCAGAGTCGGTCACGACTGGACCTAATGGTCAGGGGTCCCTTTACCTTTACCATGCTTCTAATGCACAAAGCCTGAAGACTTTAGGGCAGGGCTGGGGGTTTTTTGGCCTTCAGATGTTGGTGACTACAACTCTCCCAGCAACCTTGACCATTGGGCATGCTGGCTGGGAGCTGCAGAAACACCTGCTGCACCTGCTTTGGGGTCCAGGTGAACACAATCACATCCCTATTGGGAAACATGCAGTTAACAAAGTTATATGCATGTTGTGAGAAAGGAGGGGGTGAAAGAATCTGGAGGGATCTACCGGCCAAAGCGGTATCACTGCTGCAGAGTGCCAAATGCAAGACAACAGCAGCAGCAGCACCATGTGTTTGCAGAGCAATAACAACAGACTGCAAGAGTATATCACCCTGGTACCCATATCCATGCAGCTCAGACCAGTTCATTAGCCAGAGGATGCTGTGCTGTAACGCCAAAGGAGGCTGCTGCAAAGCAATAGGCCAGCCAGAGGCAGGATGCAATCTTGCACATGGATTTGGCAAAATGTATCTCTACAAAGATATAAAGAGAGCTGGACCATAAAGAAGGCTGATCGCCGAAGAATTGATGCTTTTGAATTATGGTGCTGGAGGAGACTCTTGAGAGTCCCATGGACTGCAAGAAGATCAGACCTATCCATTCTGAAGGAAATCAGCCCTGAGTGCTCACTGGAAGGACAGATCCTGAAGCTGAGGCTCCAAGACTTTGGCCACCTCATGAGAAGAGAAGACTCCCTGGAAAAGACCCTGATGTTGGGAAAGATGGAGGGCACAAGGAGAAGGGGATGACAGAGGACGGGATGGTGGGACAGTGTTCTCGAAACTACAAACATGAGTCTGACCAAACTGCGGGAGGCAGTGGAAGACAGGAGTGCCTGGTGTGCTCTGGTCACGAAGAGTCGGACACGACTAAACGACTAAACAACAAACATCTCTACAAAATTAATTCTCCAAGACATAATTGTCTAAAACCCAGCTGCTATTATTATTATTAATTACATTTATATACCACCCTTCATCCAAAGATCTTAGGGCGGTTCACAAGATTAAAATACAAGATAAAATACAGGATAAAAGAGACTTATACTGTCCCTCCTTTATGTTTCACCTGGGGATGGTGAGCTCTGCTCTAAAGTATCAGCATATTAAATGAACCAATACCCCCTATTGCCCACGTTGGTTTCAAAAACGTCCCATTGGCACATGCAAGGCAGACCATGAAAGCACCCCAATCCCTGCTCAAAAAGAATTAAGCTTTATTAATATTACTGATATGCCTTTAAAGCAAAACACACATAGCCTTTCCTCCTACTTGGAATTTCTAACCTTGGTGTCAGCTGTGGTTACTTAAGGAGGAAACTCACTGCACATGCTCAGAAACACCCTTCTCAAGAAACACTTTCGATATTCTAAAGCGGAACAGTGGCAGCAGCTAGCTCCTAGGAGGCCCATTGACTTCAACTGCCAGAATTTTGCGCTGGGTAAGAGTGTTGCTGTGGGACCCAGAACTGGATTGAATGTCTAGAGTACACCCAGGTCCACAAGTGTTTGAAGATTTATCCATCTCTGTGTATCGGGGTAGAGTTCTTCACAAATACAGCTCTAAGGACAGGTGACCCCATCCTTGCCTTCCCAGCCCTTTGACACCTGCGAGTCAAGTCACTGGGGAAAAGGCTTCGACTCAGCAGTGGAGCTCACACTCGGTGTGCAAAAGGTCCCAAGTTCGAATCCTGGCATCTCCCAGTTGGGGTGGGCAAAATCCTGGAGAGCAGCTGCCAGTCAGTGTAGGCATTACTAAGCTAAAGAGACCAACTCTTTGACTGATGAGAAAACGCTTCCTATGTTACTATCACAGCCTGGGTGCGAAGAAGCCTTATACATAGTCAGACCATCTACCTCTGCACTGCCTTCACTGGCTGGCAGCAGCTCTCCAGGGTTTCAGGCAGAAATCTATCCCAGCCTTACTGCGGGACTCCGGGAACTGTACCTGGGACCTTCTGCACGCCAAGCAAGTGTTCCACGCGCTTTCCTCTCCAAGAACTGCGCCCGTTCGGAGGCGATGCCAACGTGCTCCCCCCTCCCTGGAAATCAACAACCCCGCACGCTCGCGGGCCAGGAGCCTGGCGATCCCCTGCCCCGCAGCCCCGATTCCCCGCGGATCCCAGCTGGCAAAGTGCCCTTACTCACCCCTGCAGGAGGAGATTACGCCGAGCAACAGCAGCGGCAGCAGCGCCGAGCGCATGGCGAGCGCTGCTCCGGGTTCCCCTCTGCGCATGGGAAGAGCGCGGACCCGCCGGCCGGGATGCCTCGTCGGGCGAACTTTGCCGGAGATCCGACCCCCGGCAGGATCAGTCCTTTCCTGGGGGTGGAGGAGGAGGAGGGGGGAAGCAGAAAGCGGCGAGCTGGTGGGGAGACGCCAAGCGCACGTTGCCTTCTCCTCTCCCCTCCTTTGTTGTCCCCGTTTGCTCCGGATCCCCCTCGCCTCTGTTCCCGGAGATCTGCTTGGCAATGGGGGGCGAAGATCCGGGACCCGCAAACCAGCCGATCCTGCGCTTCCAGCTGCAGAGCGAGCCCGGCGTTCCACCACCAATGACCGCAGAGCGCACGGCTTCCTTTGCTCCTCGTCCGCCTTTGGCTGACTGCGCACGCTGCTAGTCCCGATTGCGCACAGCTGCCTTTGTTCGCGGACGCATCAGACGCCTTGGCTGCTGTTGCTGCTGCTGCCCGGACTGCGATCCCGCAAGCTGGGACCCGGCTACTACGATCGAACGCCGAGGAAGGAGACGGCGCCCTGATTGGTCCGTAGCTCTCCAAGCCGGCTCCCTGAATGGCTGGGGGTTTTCCCGAGCGGCGATTTGCCAGAGCGCCTGCCAGTCTGCTGGATCCCGCCCACTCCCTTTTTTTTCTCTGCAAGGGAGTGGGTTTGGCCAGGCTTGGGGTCAAGCTGCAGATTCCCCACCCCTTTCCAATTATTATGTCGGTGAGCTGAATCACAGAATCGCATGCCCTCCAACATTTGTCCAATTAAAATAGTAACGTCCTATTCTATTATTATTATTATTATTATTATTATTATTATTATTATTATTATTATTACTCTATTCTGCCACTCTGTTTGGGTTGCCCCAGCCACTCTGGGCAGCTTCCAACATATATATAAAATATAATCAGACACTAGACATTAAAAAACTTCCCTATTCATGGCTGCCTTCAGATGTCTTCTAAAGGCTGTATAGTTACTTATCTCCTTGGTTCAGGGCTTGCATAACTCCATACCCTCCAACATTTCTCTGATGAGAATAAAGATAAAGGGTAAAGGGACCCCTGACCATTAGGTCCAGTCGCGGACGACTCTGGAGTTGCAGCGCTCATCTCGCTTTAATGGCCGAGGGAGCCGGCATTTGTCTTCAAACAGTTTTTCCGGGTCATGTGGCCAGCATGACTAAGCCGCTTCTGGCAAACCAGAGCAACGCACGGAAATGCTGTTTACCTTCCTGCTGGAGTGGTACCTATTTATCTACTTGCATTTTGATGTGCTTTTGAACTGCTAGGTTGGCAGGAGCAGGGACCGAGCAATGGGAGCTCACCCTGTCACGGGGATTTGAACCGGCGACCTTCTGATCGGCAAACCCAAGGCTCAGTGGTTTAGACCACAGCGCCACCCGCGTCCCCCTGATGAGAATAGGGATGTCCTAAGGAAAAGCAGGACATTCTGGGATCAAATCAGAAACTAGGACGGCTTCTGTAAATCTGTCCTTGTAAAATAGGGACGTTTGGAGGGTCTGTCTCACACCAAGAGGCTGGGTTAAGCACCTAGTACCCTCCCATCTCTCCTGGTTCTCAACGCAGGAACATAACAATCACATACTACCCTAGACTAATCTTTGAACTGTTAAGCTTGAAGATCGCCATTGCTGGGGAGAACACATCAAACAATTCCACTGCGTGTGTGTTTTGACATGTCCTTCTTACGCTTGCAACATCCTGAATGCTGGGAAGAAATTGCCGCCAGAGATCATTTGGATGGAGTTGGATTGTGCTGGCGGTTGAATGGGAACCAAACCAGTTTGTCTTGTAAAGGGACAGACATGAACTGGAATCAGTTCCCTTTTGGACATGCTGAACTTGAACTCGACTCTTTCCGGGCTCTGTTGCTGCTAGAACTCGTAGGAAGGCGAAATAGTTTTAGCTTTATGGCACAATCAAAATATGTTTCTCAAATGCAGCCGAGTCAAGCCTTACAGCAGGCACAAGCAACCTCAGCCCTCCAGATGTTTTGGGACTACAAGTCCCATCATCCCTGACCACTGGTCCTGTTAGCTATGGATCATGGGAGTTGTAGTCTCAAAACATCTGGAGGGCTGATGTCTCCTATGCCTGCCTTACAGTTTAATTACACCGTCTAATATCACATGCGCAACCACCGGCTGCTAGCAATGTCCTTGAGCTGTGTGTGTCCTGGCTGAAGACAGTCATTTTCCGTGAGAACAAACGGGCATGAATAACTGAAATTGTGGGAAATGCAGAGATCAGCCTGAGAAATCTCCAAGGTAACTGGATACTTTTCAGGGTCCCCAAGGAAAGGATTTCTTCACACTGTGCCTAATTGATTTGTGGCATTTGCTGCCACAAGATGTGTTGATTAATGGCCATTCGCTTGTTGTTGTTTAGTCGTTTAGTCGTGTCCGACTCTTCATGACCCCATGGACCAGAGCACGCCAGGCACTCCTGTCTTCCACTGCCTCCCGCAGTTTGATCAAACTCATGCTGGTAGCTTTGAGAACACTGTCCCACCATCTCGTCCTCTGCCGTCCCCTTCTCCTTGTGCCCTCCATCTTTCCCAACATCAGGGTCTTTTCCAGGGAGTCTTCTCTTCTCATGAGGAGCCTCAGCTTCAGGATCTGTCCTTCCAGTGAGCACTCAGGGCTGATTTCCTTCAGAATGGATAGGTTTGATCTTCTTGCAGTCCATGGGACTCTCAAGAGTCTCCTCCAGCACCAGAATTCAAAAGCATCCATTCTTCAGAGATCAGCCTTCTTTATGGTCCAGCTCTCACTTCCATACTTTACTACTGGGAAAACCATGGCTTTTACTATACGGACCTAGCCAGGTTTAAAGGGGGGTTAGACAAATTAATGGTTTGCTAATGGCTGCTGGTCCTCATGAGGAAAGGCTAGAAGTGATTGCAGCAACTGGACCTGCTGGACCAAAAGGTTGCCGAGTGAAGCACTTCCATTTAGGAGGCCATCCATTCATCTCTAAGCCCTTTCCCAGGATATTGCATTCCGTCATATTAACCCCCCTTTTTTCTTTCCATCTCCTAACAGGATACAAGTCATTGCTCCCAGTACGTTTCCGAGCTCAATTCAAAGTGCTGGTGTTGACCTTTAAAGCCCTAAACAGCCTCAGCCCAGTAGATCTGAAGGAGCGTCTCCATCCCCATCGTTCTGCCCGGACGCTGAGGTCCAGTGCTGAGGGCCTTCTGGCAATTCCCTCACTGCAAGAAGCAAAGCTACAGGGAACCAGGCAGAGGGCCTTCTCGGTAGTGGCGCCCGCCCTGTGGAACGCCCTCCCATCAGATGTCAAAGAGATAAACAACTACCTGACATTCATAAGACATCTGAAGGCAGCCCTGTTCAGGGAAGTTTTTAATGTGTGACATCTTGGTTTATTTTTGGTCTTTGTGGAAGCCGACCAGAGTGGCTGGGGAAACCCAGCCAGATGGGCGGGGTACAAATAATAAATTATTATTATTATTGCAAAATTGGGATGCACTGTGGCAGAATCCTTCAGAGCAGAATACTCCTGTTCAGGGTGCTAGCCAGCCTGCCATGCCCTGTTCCAGGACACTCCATTCCACTTCCCTCTCTTTTGCTTTTCGTCCCCCACAGATATGTGGCATTCTCTGGCTGCTGACCACACTCAGTCCCCACATGGCTCTTTAGCAATCCCACTGCAAACACAGACCACCATGTAGCAAGTAGCTACTTACCACAATGTACAAGTAAGCACGTTAGAAATCTGTTCAACCTCAGCACTCTCCATATAAGGCTTCCTCAAACTCGGCCCTCCAGATGTTGTTGGCCTACAACTCCCATGATCCCTAGCTAGCAGGACCAGTGGTCAGGGATGATGGGAATTGTAGTCCCAAAACATCTGGAGGGCTGAGTTTGAGGAAGTATGCTCCATATGGCGATCATTTTAGCTCATCCCTTTATCTGAATAGAAACCCAGAGAAGCAAAGGGACTAGTAATGGCCTCCTCAATACCAATAACCAGCTTCTCCAGCTGCTACCATGTGGCCTGGTCAGCCACCTGTGGCTACTTATATTCACTGCTGTTCCCATTTCACAGGTAGGGGGACTGAGGCCAAGAGATGGCGACTTGTCCTGTCCCAACCGAGAGAGCCCAAATAATACAGCATTAAATATTAAAAACTTCCCTAAACAGGGCTGCCTTCAGGTGTCTTCTAAAAATCAGATAGTTGTTTATTTCCTTGACATCTGGTGGGAGGGCATTCCAGAGGGCGGGTGCCACCACTGAGAAGGCCCTCTGTCTGGTTTGCTGTAACCTCACTTCTCGCAGTGAGGGAATCGCCAGAAGGCCCTTGGAGCTGGACCTCAGTGTCCGGGCAGAACGATGGGGGTGGAGACGCTCCTTCGGGTATACTGGACCAAGGCCGTTTAGGGCTTTAAAGGTCAGCACCAACACTTTGAATTGTGCTCGGAAACGTACTGGGAGCCATTGTAGATCTCTCAGGCTCATCCCTAGCTAGCAGCACCAGTGGTCAGGGATGGTGGGCACTGCAGTCCAAAACAGCTGGAGACCCAAGTTTGGGAAACCCTGGTGTAGATCATGGGGTAGGTAACATTGCGCTCTCCAGATGTTGACCACAGCTCCTGCCAACCCCAGCCAACGCAGCCGATGGACAGAAATGATGGGAGTTGGAGTCCAACATCCTTTGGAACAGGCACCCCCAAACTTGGCCCTCCAGATGTTTTGGGACTACAATTCCCATCATCCCTGGCCACTGGTCCTGTTAGGTAGGGATGATGGGAGTTGTAGTCCCAAAACATCTGGAGGGCCGAGTTTGGAGATGCCTGCTCTGGAAGGTTTCCTATTGGCTACCCTAGGTGTAGGCAATACCGAGCTACAATGGATCAATAATCTGACTTGGTACAAGGCAGCTTTCCATGTCTGCATGACTACCCCACCTCCCTTAGCTGTGGGTTCAACCCAATAAGAATCCAGACCTTCCTGGATGACCAGCTGTCTGGCCAGTGTTGCACAGCTCAGATGAAATGTACAGACAGAAGCAATGCAGACCCGTGGCTGTGAATTGGGCCCATTGTCTTCCTAGCTGTGCCATATTGTGATGGGGCATTTAGGCCAGATGTCAATCAGCTACTGCTTTAAGCTTTGCCAGTGGTACCACTCAGTATCAAGGCATTGGTGTCACCAGGCTGGAAGGATCCTGGTGGCTGCCTCTGACACACCGGATATTGAGTAGCAGCCAAACTACATGCTACATACAAACACGCGAGGAGCAGAAAATGTTCTGCTGCTGTATTTTCCCACGGAACATTTTATCATGTCTCAACCCCACCTCCGGCTGTTTCATGAAATTAATGCAGATCGTAATGCATGGATTACGTGGGTGGTGCTGTGGGTTAAACCACAGAGCCTAGGACTTGCCGATCAGAAGGTCGGCGGTTCGAATCCCCGCGAGGGGGTGAGCTCCCATTGCTTGGTCCCTGCTCCTGCCAACCTAGCAGTTTGAAAGCACGTCAAAGTGCAAGTAGATAAATAGGTACCACTCTGGCGGGAAGGTAAACGGCGTTTCCGTGCGCTGCTCTGGTTCGCCAGAAGCGGCTTAGTCATGCTGGTCACGTGACCTGGAAGCTGTACGCCGGCTCCCTCGGCCAATAAAGCAAGATGAGTGCCGCAGCCCCAGAGTCAGCCACGACTGGACCTAATGGTCAAGGGTCCCTTTACCTTTACCTTTAATGCATGAATTAAAATGTTAAGCCCAGTTAAAGTGGGCAGTGTCGAAGTTCTAATTGGCTTCCCCCAGTTTAGAGAAATGGCAAGGAAGTAAAAATATGCATTGCATGGAGAAAAGGGATAGAGAATAGTATTTCTACCTCTCTCTTTTTAATTTTTTTTATTAAAGATTTAAACAAAACATATTATCCAAAAACATGTCATCCTTAATTTCCCCCCCATTTTCCTCCCTTCTCCCACCCTCCCACACAACCCCCCTCCCAACTTCCCTCAGTTCCAGTCTTTGGTTTTTTTGTGTATGCTGTTCTCTGCATGTTACAAAGTTGTATAGATCCTTAAATTGTTTAGCTGATTGTTGTCAATAACAAATTTGTGAATGTTTATTTAAACCTGCCAAGGAGTCCAATTCACTTTGTTGCGACTTTGTAAAGAGTTCCCATTCATTTTTAAAGTCACAGTTATCCTTGTCCCGTGGCTTGTGTGTCAGTTTTGCCAGCTCTGCATAGTCCATCAGTTTTTCTTGCCATGATTCTTTAGTTGGAATTTCTTCAGTCTTCCATCCTTGTGCTACCAGAACTCTCGCAGCCGTTGTCGCATACATGAAGATGTTTTCAGGTTTTTTTGGGAGGTCTTTCCCTACAATCCCTAACAAAAATGCTTCAGGTTTTTTAACAAATATTAAGCGGAACATTTTCTTCAATTCATTGTATATCATTTCCCAATTTTTTAAAATTACATTATTTTTTAATTACATTATTTCTCCCTCTCTCATAACTTTGGAACTCAGGGACATAAAACCCTGGGATAGCTCAGTCGGTAGAGCACAGGGCTCTTAATCTCAGGGTCATGGGTTTGAACCCCATGTTGGGCAAAAGATTCCTCCGTTGTAGGGGTTGGACTAGATGACCCTTGTGATTCCCTCCAACTCTGCCATTCTATGATTACTTGGCTGGAAAACTACATTGCAAAATTCAGAGAAGTGTAATTTTTTCCGAAGAATGGGATTGTTTTGGTTCACACACTTTTTCAGAAAGTCTGAATTTAGAATTCTATTATTTATATGCTGCCAATTTGACTCGGTTGCCCCAGCCACTCTGGGCTGCTTCCAGAAAAATATAAAAGCACAATAAAACAGAAAACATAAAAAAAACTTCCTAGTACAGGGCTGCCTTCAGATGTCTTCAGAAAGTTGTGTAGTTCATTATTTCCTTGACATCTAATGGGAGGGCGTTCCACAGGGCGGGCGCCACCACCGAGAAGGCCCTCTGCCTGGTTCCCTGTAACTTCACTTCTCACAGTGAGGGAACTGCCAGAAGACCCTCAGAGCTGGACCTCTGTGTCTGGGCTTAATGGTGGGGGTGGAGACACTCCTTCAATTTTGGGGTGGGTTGACCTTTAAATGAGAGCCAGTGTGGTGTAATGGTTAGGAGCGATAGACTCGTAATCTGGTGAGCCGGGTTCCCTTCCCCGCTCCTCCACATGCAGCTGCTGGGTGACCTTGGGCCAGTCACACTTCTCTGAAGTCTCTCAGCCCCACTCACCTCACAGAGTGTTTGTTGTGGGGGAGGAAGGGAAAGGAGAATGTTAGCCGCTTTGAGACTCCTTTGGGTAGTGATAAAGCGGGGTATCAAATCCAAACTCTTCTTCTTCTTCTTCTAAATGTGTATCAAAGTTCTCCTTCATCTCTATTAGCCAGGAAGCTCCACTGGAAACAATAGGTTAAAATGCATAGGATTGCACTGATAGAAATCTCTGTCCAGGTTAGAAGGTGTGCTGGAAGATATGTACATGAGTCACATCACATCAATTTTACCTTTTGTTTTCTGCTGGTGGTGGTAGCATTTGCTGCTCTGCATACATGCCCAGAACGATCGTCGGAGCCATCAGGAGAAAATAACAAACAAACCCTGTACGTTCTGCAAGTCCTGGGACTTGAGGTTGGGCTGCGATCCAGGCATGGCTCACTTAACCGCCTGTCTGAGTTCCCCAGTAATCCTATGTTATTGAATGTCATCACCTCCCCAGTTAGAGCAGCGGGGCCCAAAGTAATAATGTTTGGAATTCAAACGTGGGATTAAGGCAGGAAGATGATCACAAGGGCATCAGCTACTTACCTATGCAGCAAAACAAACAGGGGGATGAATAAGGGCTGCCTGCAGGGTCAAAATATATGGGAAGGAGAGATGGGTGGAAGAAGGAGGAAGAAGGCGAAGAAAAAATACTTTCAGGCTGACGTCTACCTGGCAGATTCCTCCATCTTTGAAAGGTGAAGGTAGAGGCCAAATGTGGAATGAGGTTTTTAAAAACAGAGCGGGGGGGGGGGGGAAGGAGAAAGAACACACCAAAACTTGTGGAGATTCAATACAGTGGTACCTCAGTTTAAGAACAGCCCTGTTTACGAACTACAGTGGTACCTCGGGTAACAGAAGCTTCAGGTTACAGATTCCGCTAACCCAGAAATAGTACCTCGGGTTAAGAACTTTGCTTCAGGATGAGAACAGAAATCGTGCGGCGGCGGGAGGCCCCATTAGCTAAAGTGGTACCTCAGGTTGAGAACAGTTTCAGGTTAAGAACAGACCTCCGGAGCGAATTAAGTTCTTAACCCAAGGTACCACTGTATTTGGTTTACGAACGCCGCAAAACCAGAGGTAGTGTCCCGGTTTGCAAACTTTACCTCAGTCTAAGAACAGAATCCGAATGGTGGAAAGGCACCGGCAGCGGGAGGCCTCATTAGGGAAAACACGCCTCCATTTAAGAATGGTTTCAGGTTAAGAATGGATTTCAGGAACGGATTAAGTTTGTAAACCGAGGTACCACTGTAATGTTGAATGTTGGAAGATTCAGGATTGGGGAAAGAAAGTATTTCTCCAAACAGGGCTTAAGTGAACTATGGAAGTTGCTTCCAAAGGAGGCAGTGATGGAATAAAAAAAAATTGTACAAAAATGCATATATTAAGGAAATATGTGCACAAGAACTTCATTTGTCAGTAAAATGACATCACAATGCATTGTTAGAAAAAGTTGCTTGCAAAAAAATTGTGCACTGGGCAACATAGCAACACGCAAATGTGTAACTGGTGAAGCATGTTCACAAAAACTGCCTATATCACGGCAATTTACATTGCAATGCAAAATGTTATGAGAAGTGCATGCTTTGGTGTTGACATTTTTTTTTTTTTGTGATGGCTTAAAGAAAATTGCAAAGTGTTGCAAAAATGTAGCCAACTGAACTTAAGATCAGGAAAACGAGAACCTGCAACAAATGGATTCACCCTTCCCTGTGCTCGACTTGATTCGTTTGGAAAACTTTTGACCAGATTTGCTTTATTTTTGTTTCTATACCTTCAGAAATGGAATTGTGTAGAACGAGAAAGTAGAAACAAACAACTGAATCTGAATACTGAAGTGGAAAGCAAGTTCTCTGCAGACAAGATCAGTGGTAAATGCTTGGTTCAGGATGTGTTCTTTTATTATCTTTGTTTTTGCATGCAAGTTTGCCTCATATTAAAAGGGACGTGGGTGGCGCTGTGGGTTAAACCACAGAGCCTAGAACTTGCCAATCAGAAGGTCGGCGGTTCAAATCCCTGTGATGGAGTGAGCTCCCATTGCTCGGTCCCTGCTCCTGCCAACCTAGCAGTTCGAAAGCACAGTGCAAGTAGATAAATAGGTACCACTCTGGCGGGAAGGTAAACGGCGTTTCCATGCGCTGCTCTGGTTCGCCAGAAGCGGCTTAGTCTTGCTGGCCACATGACCCGGAAGCTGTATGCTGGCTCCCTCGGCCAATAAAGCGAGATGAGCACCGCAACCCCAGAGTCAGTCACGACTGGACCTAATGGTCAGGGGTCCCTTTACCTTGCCTCACATTTGCCAAGTATATTTCCCCTGCTGTGATGCATTTGGTATCTTAGTACAGTATATGCAATTTTGTACGCATTGCTTTGCTGTAGAACTTCACTGTAAAATTCAAAGAAGTGCAAGTTTCAAAAGATGGCTTTGCTGTGGTTCGTGTATTGTTTTGGAAAGTGAAGATGCGGTAGATTCATCTTTAAACGTGAACTGAATCAAATTTCTGTCCTATTCCAACCTGGGGCACAAGCCCAGACATCTCTCCCCCCCCCCCCAGCTAGGTGTTGATGGCTGAAATCAGGTGGTAAACTGAGCACACTCGACAAGGAACAACAATACAGCTGTGTTTAAAATGTACACCTGACCTCTCTTATTGAACTAATCCAATCTGCTTGAGCAAGTGGCAATCTGGAGGGGTTATTGCTAACACATTCCAGGAAGCTGGGATTTGTGCCGTGTGCCTGAGACTTTCTGTTTCGTGTCTAGTGAGCATATAGTATTTGTGTGTGATCTGCAGTGTAAACAAACAGAACCTCATTGCTAACAACAGTTCGGGGAATCAATGTGTGTGTGTGTGTGTGTGTGTGTGTGTGTGTGTGTGTGTGTAAACGCCCCTCCGAGCACCCTGAGTAGATTCCCAAACCCTTTGGATAATTCGTCCGATGCAATGAAAAAGGCTCAAGCCAAGGGAAAGCTCATTTGTCTCCTAATTACTCTCAGCACCCTTAGCAAACTCCCAGCACTCTCAGAATTCTACGGGGAAAGCCATGACTATTTAAAGTGGTATCATTGTGCTTTAGGGAAGCGGGTGGCGCTGTGGGTTAAACCACAGAGCCTAGGACTTGCCGATCAGAAGGTCGGCAGTTCGAATCCCCGTGATGGGGTGAGCTCCCGTTGCTCAGTCCCTGCTCCTGCCAACCTAGCAGTTCAAAAGCACGTCAAAGTGCAAGTAGATAAATAGGTACCGCTCCGGCGGGAAGGTAAACGGTGTTTCCGTGCGCTGCTCTGGTTCGCCAGAAGCGGCGTAGTCATGCTGGCTGCATGACCCAGAAGCTGCACACCGGCTCCCTTGGCCAATAAAGCGAGATGAGTGCCGCAACCCCAGAGTCGGTCACAACTGGACCTAATGGTTAGGGGTCCCTTTACATTGTGCTTTAAATGTATGGGGTGAATGTTTAACATCGGCTGACGTTTCCCCTCCTTCTGCAATTGCTCACTTTACTGTTTAGCTCATTGGAAGAATCCCCCAAGACTTGCCCGTGCTATTTTGTGATATTTTGGTTGGTGGTATACAGGCATTGCCAGAAGACATCTTTCTTATAGGTGTGGATGCGGCTAGGCTGCCTTTACGTTCTGCAAAGAATTTACCCACTTACTTCTTGGCTTTCCTCTGAAGGCACTGTACACACACACTGTACACACTTCATTGAAGAAGGCACCTACTTTCCTTGGCCTTTGGCTGCTGAATTCTTAGGGTGCTGAAATATACTCGGAATCGAGCGTGGATTTCATGCTCTTTATTCAGCTCATAGTGGTGAGGAGGAATGGAAGTTCCCCCAGAATGTCTGCTTTGTATACATTATTTACACAATGGGCCCCACGTGATTGGCTAATTCCGGGATTCTCCTGTAGGCCAATCAGGTTGCAGATTCACTTCCACCTGGAGCTGGATTGGGTGGCTCCTGTGGACCAATCAGACTGCTGCATTCTGGGCCCTATTGTTCTAGGACCAATCAGATGGCTGCATTCTGAATCCTATTGTTCTAGGACCAATCAGACGGCTGCATTTTGGATCCAATTCAACTCAGTACATAAGAGGTGCATTTCCAGGTTTCCTGCAGGCATCTAGTTGGCCACTGTGAGAACAGGATGCAAGACTAGATGGACCTTGGGTTGAGGTTACCATATTTTTTTCAATGAATCCGGGGACACTTTTCAGCTTCAATGGATTTTGTGTGGGGACTGGTTTGTAAGTCTGGGTCTGTCCCTGGGAAATGGGGACATCTGATAACCTTACCTTGGGTTTGATCCAGCAGGGGTGTTCTTGTGCTCTTATGAATTTGGTTCGCTTTTCCCTATACAGTGGTACCTCGGGTTAAGTACTTAATTCGTTCCGGAGGTCCGTACTTAACCTGAAACTGTTCTTAACCTGAAGCACCACTTTAGCTAATGGGGCCTCCTGCTGCCGCCGTGCCACTGTAACACGATTTCTGTTCTCATCCTGAAGCAAAGTTCTTAACCTGAAGCACTATTTCTGGGTTAGCGGAGTTTGTAACCTGAAGCGTATGTAACCCGAGGTACCACTGTATTCTGAATTGCCAAAGGGAGGCATTTTTTTGGGGGGGGTCTTCTCCATGGGCTACAACTCACCTTGCGTACAGTAATGCAGAAAGGTGGCTTGTAAATTGAAAACCAACGTGAAATGAAGATTGAGAAAAGAATTAAACACAACAACGACGAAGAAAGAAAAGGAAACCCGGTTAAAATTTTCTAAAATATTTCAAGTGCAGTCTTCAGCAATGAGGTTTTCTGATAATACTAACAGCAAGCTAAATAAACAGACCCCGGTTTCAAAACGCAGGTAGAGAGATGAGCATGACTTGCCATTGTTCTAGAATAATCCATCTTTGAAGAGCTGTATCATTGTACGTACAGTTCCTTTTTCATGTCTCGTTCAAGGTCAGTCCCAATGGAAAATTTCCTCGCCACGCTGAAAAATTGCATTATTCCCCGTCACAAAGGGCCCGTTTCAACAACCAAATGTTTCAGAGATTGAAAAGCTGCCAAGGACGTTTGGGAAAACCAAAGCAAAAGCGTCTTTTTGTCTTTTTGTTTTAATTTCATCTTTTGAGCAAGGAAAGACACAGCAGACCTGCCAACGATCGAAGACCCTTACAGTGTGAATGTGGGGAAGAAAAATTGACCTGGCCATCGAACAATAAGTGGTTTTTCTCTTCCTCCAAGCCAATGGACATCTCCCAAAGCTACCCACCCAATTTTAGGAAGCCCCCCCACCTCCTCATCACAATTAATTCAATGGTTTTCCTCATTTCCTGCAGTTTAGCTGCAAAATGCCAGGGGGTTGCCACGGCGACACCTCAAACCCTCGGCCTGGTTAGATCACTCTTTAATCCTGACAGCCAGCCAGAGGAATTTGGCTATTTGTTTTAAAGATAAAAGCCGCAAGCTCCCCGACATTCTTCCCCAATTTCGCCCCCCATTAGCTGCGTCCTTCTGTCATAACAAAAGCATGTGAGGGGTGTGAGAGGGAGCAGGGAAGAATGTTAAGCTGAGCGCTGGGCACAGAGGGGCTCGAAAGGCACTTCTCAATGGGCAGCCATTGAAGTGGGGAGGATGGGAAGGTCCTGTGTGAGTGCCTGGAGGCGGTTGGAGGATGGATGGCGGCTAACAGATTGAGGTTGAATCCTGACAAGACAGAAGTACTGTTTTTGGGGGACAGGGTGTGGGTGGGTGTGGGGGGTTCCATGGTCCTGAATGGGGTAACTGTGCCCCTGAAGGACCAGGTACGCAGCCTGGGAGTCATTTTGGACTCACAGCTGTCCATGGAGGCGCAGGTTAATTCTGTGTCCAGGGCAGCTGTTTACCAGCTCCACCTGGTACGCAGGCTAAGACCCTACCTGCCCGCGGACTGTCTCGCCAGAGTGGTGCATGCTCTGGTTATCTCCCGCTTGGACTACTGCAATGCACTCTTCGTGGGGCTACCTTTGAAGGTGACCTGGAAACTGCAATTAATCCAGAATGCGGCAGCTAGACTGGTGACTGGGAGTGGCCGCCGGGACCACATAACACCGGTCCTGAGAGATCTGCATTGGCTCCCAGTACGTTTCCGAGCACAATTCAAAGTGTTGGTGCTGACCTTGAAATCCCTAAACGGCCTCGGTCCTGCATACCTGAAGGAAAGTCTCCACCCCCATCGTTCAGCCTGGACACTGAGATCCAGCGCCGAGGGCCTTCTGGCGGTTCCCTCATTGCGAAAAGTGAGGTTACAGGGAACCAGACAGAGGGCCTTCTCTGTAGTGGCGCCCACCCTGTGGAACACCCTCCCTTCAGATGTGAAGGAAATAAGCAGCTATCCTATCTTTAAAAGACATCTGAAGGCAGCCCTGTTCAGGGAAGTTTTTAATATTTAATGCTGTACTGTTTTAACATTTGATTGGGAGCCGCCCAGAGTGGCTGGGAAAACTCAGCCAGATGGGCGGGGTATAAATAATAAATTATTATTATTATTATTGAGGAGATGTAGTCAATGCAACGTTCTGTAGATGCTACTGGACTCGTTTAGCTACTGGACTAAATGACAAGTTATTTCCAACACTACCTGCCATACATCTCAAGTAGTGGGGTAGACTGTGAGCAGGTGGGCCCCTCCTACTTTGCTGTCTCATCCTTGAACCAGAGGTGGATTTGGACACTCTTACAAACCGAGGAGTCCTTCAAACAGAGGACTGTTCTTGGAAATCAGACTAGCTTAGTGGATGGAGATTAAGGGACTGTGCCAAAGGTATTTTATGCAGGGTCCTTTTCCAGCTGCCTATCTGAAGCAGCCCTTCAGCCGCTGATGCACAGGATGCAGGAACATAATACGAATTTCCTTGCAGCCACAGGGGCTTGAGCACAGTGTATTGTAAGGAGGTGGTTTCCCCACCTCTGTGCCCAGTAGACAAATGCTGGAATGGTTCCAATGTCATCCCTGATTTCCTGCAGTTTCCCCCGATTGTTACCTTTGAAAAGTAGCACTGAGAGAATGCACCCCACGCCCAAATCCACCCAATGGAGCCTGCCTTTCTCCAGATATTTCCTCTGCCAAAATCCTTTTCTGTTCCTGCTCCCTGACCCAACAGGCATTGATGCACATCTAGGCAGATCCCAGATGCTCTGATTATTGCAGTATCAGCAGAAACGGTTCTGTATCTCTGCATGAAGCCCACTTTGAACCTGACTCTCTAGTGAGTCAGCAGAATAACGGCTGTAGCTTCTTGAGCCTCCTGGGCCATTCCTACTCTTAGGGGCTCCCATCTGTGCATCTCAGGAGTGCACAGCGGCCATCGGTGAGAACTGTGGGATGTGAAACACAAGAGCAGTCAAGTAAAACACTCCTAGAGTGAACATGTTTACACATGGGGAAGGATGTTTGTCCAGCCAGGAGGTAAACTTCCTGTTTCCTTCTGGGCTGGGACAGACTTGCTCTGCATGTGACTAGAAGTGGGCGTGGCCTCACCTGTGCAGGTAATGACAAAAGCACAGGGCAGGACAGCTATATGCATCGAAGAAGCAACATCTGCTTAGCCAAAGATGCTCTCTTGGCCTCCAGGAAGTGGAAGAAGTGGGATTGTCTCCTTATGAGATAGTTTCCAGGTGTATGTTACTTTTCTAAGCTAACCCTGCCTTCTGGGATCCGATTGTGAACAGAATGTGAGTAAACTCTTTTTATACTTTTACAGAAGACTGTGTCGTGTCTTATCTTTTATGAGGGAATAAGGGGAAAATACCAGAACAGTTATTATAGAGGCTTTAGCAAGCCTGAGCAAACACATCCGCTGTGAGTTTAAAAAGGGGAATGTTACTCTGCTAAATTGTGAACTTGTTAACACAAGTTGGAAAGGCTATAATCAAACAATATATCCTCTCCTGCATCCCTGAACATTCCCACAAGAACTTCAGAAGAACCCTGCTAGACCCAGCAAGGAGACAGCATCCTAGTCCAGCATCCTGTTCTCCTAGTGGCCAACCACATGAGCAGCTCGCAAGCAGGACCTGAGTGCACCAGCACTGTCCCCACATGTGATTCTGAGCAACCAATCTCAAGAGGCATACTGCCTCTGACCGTGGAGGGAGAACATAGCCATTGAGGTTACTTGCCATCGGTAGCTGTTACACACCACCCCAGTCTCCGAGCAGTGAGAGGTGCCAAGAGTTCCAGCTCTTACTCAGGGTTCTGTTTCCTTGGAAGAAAGATCAACAGAGACTGTGATGTCTTTAGGATATGTGGTTTTATTTACATACTGGTATATATATATAGGTAAAGGTTAAGAACTCCTGGATGGTTAAGTCCAGTCAAAGGCGACTATAGGGTTGCGGCACTCATCTTGCTTTCAGGCTGAGGGAGCTGGCCTTTGTCCACAGACAGCTTTCCGGGTCATGTGGCCAGCATGACTAAACCGCTTCTGGCGCAACAGAACACTGTGACGGAAACCAGAGCACACGGAAACGCCGTTTACCTTCCCGCCACAGTGGTACCTATTTATCTACTTGCACTGGTGTGCTTTCGAACTGCTAGGTTCTGCTAGGAACTGCTAGAGAGCCAGTGTGGTGTAGTGGTTAAGAGCAGTGGACTCGTAATCTGGTGAACCGGGTTTGATTCCCCGCTCCTCCACATGCAGCTGTTGGGTGACCTTGGGCCAGTCACACTTCTCTGAAGTCTCTCAGCCCCACTCACCTCACAGAGTGTTTGTTGTGGGGGAGGAAGGGAAAGGAGATTGTTAGCCGCTTTGAGACTCCTTCGGGTAGTGATAAAGCGGAATATCAAATCCAAAGCGCAAGAGTCTCAGTGGTTTAGACCACAGCGCCACCCACATCCCATATTATGCCTATTATATATATATATATATGGGAGATCTCACAGCATTAACACCTCAAAAGATCTTTCTTCTCCATTAGTCACAGCTTTGGATCCATCACAGACCCGAAAAAGGCGAAAGCTTAATTGAAAGCATTAGGGTGGGTTGGACTGGTGGCGAAAGCGAAAGAGGGAGAGGTGGGGACTTTTGCAATGTGAAATTTCGGCAGCGTTTGTCTCTCTTTGTTTCCGCGCATTGACCCGGACAGAGAAAAAGGCAGAAGAATCCCAAGAATTTGCAAGAGCCTGCTCCCAGCCAGCTCTGCCTCTCATCCAGCCCCCGCCCCGAAAGTCCCTTCATCCGCTCATGTCTCTGAGCCCACAGAGGCTGCCAGTTGACAAAAGAATTGCTGAGGAGGAAAAGGAATCCATGACAGTGGGCTGCTGTGGGTGGGGGTGGCCTTTGGAGAGGTGCGTTTTCGCTGTCAAGATCACCAAGATAGTGTCAGGGGAAGATAAGGAGAGCCTGATTGCCGGATCAGGTCAAAAGCCCATTCAGTTATCACAGTGACCAACAGATGCCCATGGCGAGCACACAAGTAGGACCTGAGCACAACAGCCCCTCTTCCTCTGTGTGATTCCCACTAACCGGTGTCATACCCTCCAATGTTTCTCTGATGAAAATAGGGACAGTGTATTCCATAATAATAATAATAATAATAATAATAATAATAATAAATAATATTTATACCCTGCTCATCTGACTGGGTTGCCCCAGTCTCTCTCATATACAGTGGTACACCGGGTTACATATACTTCAGGTTACATACGCTTCAGGTTACAGACTCCGCCAACCCAGAAATAGTACCTCGGGTTAAGAACTTTGCTTCAGGATGAGAACAGAAATCGTGCTCTGGCGGTGCGGCAGCAGCGGAAGGCCCCCTTAGCTAAAGTGGTGTCTCAGGTTAAGAACAGTTTCAGCTTAAGAATGGACCTCCAGAATGAATTAACTTCTTAACCCGAGGTACCACTGTATAAAAACATAATAAAACATTCAACAATTTAAAACTTCTCTCTACAGGGCTGCCTTCAGATGTCTTCTAAAAGTTGTGTAGTTACTTATCTCCTTGGCTCGCATAACTCCATAGCCTCCAACATTTCTCCGATGAAAACAGGGACATCCTAAAGAAAAGCGGGACATTCTGGGATCAAATCAGAAACAGAGACGGCTTCTGTAAATCCGGGACTGTCTCTGGAAAATAGGGACACTTAGAGAGTCTGTGGTATTCAGAGGCTGCTTTCAACAGTGGAGGTAGAACATAGCCGTCATACACACAGACACACACACACACAGACACACACACACACACACACACACACACACACACACACACAGACACACACACACACACACACACCCCATGCCCTTTTGACTGGGTTGCTCCTAGCCATTGATAGTATTATCCACCCTAAAACTACCGAATTCCCTTTTTCAAAGTCATCCAAGTTGGTGACCATTGCTACCTGCTGTGGGAGTGAATTCCATGGTTTAACTACACACTGTGATGAGAAACACTCTATTTTGAACGTTGTCAATCAACATTTGATGATCTCCTTCTACCGGTCCACAATAGAAAGTGTCCTTTCATACTGCATCACGGTGTGGTACGCTGGTTTGACATCAACTGATAGGAAGAGCCTACAGAGGGTGGTGAATACAGCACAAGATATTATGGGCTGTCCCATGAATCCACTGGATGAAATAGCGGAAGAACGTTGCCTCAGGAGAGTGAGGAAAATTCTCAGGGATGATTCACACCCTGGCCGGCACTTTCTTGATCTCCTGCCCTCGGGATACAAGTTGTACGAGTGACAATAAAGTATTTCAATTTCAATATTCAACAGAAACTGCCCTTCTCACACCTTCTTAGGTCTCATCTCTGCAGGTGATGTTTGGGTTTCGTCAGAGAGGTATGCTTAGCCTGGGGAACAGACAATTGACAAGGAGATGTGATAGCAGCCTTCAAATATCTGGAAGCCTGTCATGCAGAAGATGAAGCAGACCTGCCTCCTGTTTCTCCAGAGGGCAGGATTAGAGCCAATGAATGGAATTTGCGGGGAAGAGGATTCCAGGAGGAATTTCCTAATGGCCAGAGCTGTTTGATCCTGGAACAGACTGCCCTGGGAGGTGTTGGGACCTCCTTCTCTGGACGCTATCAAGTGGAGACTCAACAGCCGTCAGTCAGGGTTGCTCCTTCTCCATCTCACATTTCAGATCTAGACTAGAGGCCTCCAAGGATCTGCCCAGCTGTGGGTTGTAACCAATATTAGTCCTACTTGCATGGATCAGACTAATGACCCATCTACTCCAGCCTCCTGGTCCCCTTAAGGACCATCCAGCTGCCTCTGTTGTTGTTGTTTAGTTGTTTAGTCGTGTCTGACTCTTCGTGACCCCATGGGCCAGAGCACGCCAGGAACTCCTGTCTTCCACTGCCTCCCACAGCTTGGTCAAACTCATGCTGGTAGCTTTGAGAACACTGTCCAACCATCTCGTCCTCTGTCGTCCCCTTCTCCTTGTGCCCTCCATCTTTCACAACATAAGGGTCTTTTCCAGGGAGTCTTCTCTTCTCATGAGGTGGCCAAAGTATCGGAGCCTCAGCTTCAGGATCTGTCCTTCCAGTGAGCACTCAGGGCTGATTTCCTTCAGAATGGAGAGGTTTGATCTCCTTGCAGTCCATGGGACTCTCAAGAGTCTCCTCCAGCACCAGAATTCAAAAGCATCCATTCCTTGGCGATCAGCCTTCTTTGTGGTCCAGTTCTCACTTCCATACACCACTACTGGGAAAACCATAGCTTTTACTATACGGACCTTTGTTGGCAAGGTGATGTCTCTAAGAAGCCCATAATCAGGGCATGGGAGCAATAATCCTCACCCACTGTTGCTTATCAGCACTGGTCATTCTGATGTGCATTGAAGAGAGAGGTTTGGGAAATAGATTCTTACTCTCTCATTGCAGAGTTAAGTACAATGATGACTGCTCCAAGCACACTAAAACTCGTTTAGTTTTACATCTGCCCTAATCCACCTTTAAACAAACGTTCCATGTGAAAATGCTTAGGCTGTTAGGCTTAGGACGCTTGATTTCAATGGGTCTACTCAGAGTAGAACTTAACTGGGTACAACCCTGTATCTCTACTGCACGTTTTGCAAAAATAAAATCCCCCAAGTGATTAAGCAATCAAAACATATTAACGTAAAATTAGACATTCAATAACTCCGTCAGCAATAAAATAGCAGGTGAAACTTGCATGTCCGTGTTTATTTTACTTAAAAGATTGACAAACCACCTACTCATAAAAATTCCATAGTGGTTTACAAATTAAAACAACATCCAATAAATCAAAACGAGAAGACAGCCGCAAAATCGATACAGCAAGGAGCAAAGCAGCATTAGAAAGCTCACTTTGGAGCTTGGCAAATTGAAAAAAAGACAGACACTTGGAGCAGATGCAGAGAATATTTTCCCAGGTTAGCGGCCACATTCTTTTATAGACAATCTCATGAGGGCCACATTGCAACGGTGGGCTGGAGGAAGGAAAGTGGATGTGAGCAGGGTGGGTAAGGGGAGTGGCCTGAGAAGAGGAGGCGTGGCCTAGGCAGATTTGGACAGAGAGGCCTGGCGGTCTGCATTCAACGCCCACCCTTGCCTTGGCGTGTGACCACTTTTGCTGGACTATAAAGCAAGCGTCATCAGGCACTCCCGCTTTTCAGTGGAGAAAATTCCCACAAGAACACCAGGCTTGACTGCGCCTGTATTCTTTCACACAGCAGCCCATAGTTAAACTATGGAATTTACTCCCTCAAGAGGTAATGAGGGCCACCCACTTGGATAGCTTAAAAAATAAAAATTGGGATTTGGCAAATTCATGGTTCCTTGCCATGATGTGAGAACAGCATGCTGCACTCGATGGTCTGTTGGTGTGAAGAGCCCTTCCCAGCGCTGGATGTCGGTAGGCTCAGGACAGACAAATTGAAATACTTTATTGTCAGTTGTACAACTTGTATACAGTGAGATTACACGAGAACCCCCCACTCAGCTCTCTTAGTCTTAATTCCCCTCGTTTACTGACGCATACCCACCAAACCCAAAAGTCAGTTGCCCTGTTGTGATCTTTTCATTCAGCAGCCTAACAGCCCATGGATAGAAGCTGTTCTTTACCCTGTTGGCGTGACTAATCATGCTTCTACATCTTCTGCCTGAAGGCAGGAGATCAAGAAAGTGCCGGCCAGGGTGTGAATCATCCCGGAGATTTTTCCTCACTCTCCTGAGACAACGTTCTTCTGCTATTTCATCCAGCGGATTCACGGGACAGTCCATAATATCTTGTGCTGTATTCACCACCCTCTGTAGGCGCTTCCTATCAGTTGATGTCAAACCAGCGTACCACACCGTGATGCAGTATGAAAGGACGCTTTCTATTGTTGACCGGTAGAAGGAGATCATCAAATGTTGATTGACATCGTTCTTTCTCAATAATCTGAGGAGATGGAGTCTCTGTTGGGCTTTCTTAACCACCTGGGTTGTATTTATTTTCCAAGTACGGTCTTCACTGAGATAAACTCCTAGGAATTTAAAGGAAGAGATATTAATTAAAATAGTAATGCCGAGAACCAAACCCAAGGTTGGAAAAAATGAGAAATTAAGGCAAATCTAAACAGACACATTTGGCCATTGTTCCTTTTTTCTCAGGACTGGAGCTAAGAGGCTGAGGTGAGTGCTTAGAGGTTGACCTTTGATGGAGCTCAGGGCAAAAAGGGGTGCAGCTAATAATAATAATAATAATAATAATAATTAACAACCCAGTGCTGAGTGGGCGAAAACCTAGCCTTGCATCTTGCTAATCTATTTCCCAAAGTAGGAGGCAGTTAGACTCTTCCTCCTCCATCCCCGCCTCTGGCCAGCTGTCTATACTACAGCCACCCACCAGACTTTAACCCAGTGCTGTAGAATGCCAGATGATGGGCTGGTCTCTCTCTCATGGAAAACAGCCTCTTTCTCTCCACTGTTCTGCTGTGAAACCACAGCCATTCCCTTCCACCCCACCCTAGAGCTCAGCGCACATCACCCCCTTCCCTGAATGCTCCCACAAGGTGTTTCCTCTCCTGCGGACGATAATGAAACTGAATGCTATTTTAGGACACAGTGCTGGGGAAAAAACACACAACTTGATCTGAATCACAACTAAACATGTTTACAGTCATCTCGGGGTGAAGACAGATGTATCGTTGTGCGTGTGGAGGGGTCATCGGCATAACTGAGAGCAGCAAAGGTGGAAGACCGGCATGCTTTTGAATAGCAATGGACGTGACTTGAATTTTGAACGGATGCCCATTGCCCTGAAAACAAATGCCTTGGAATGGATGCAGCAAAACTTGCATGAGAGCCAGCCACACTTTTTCATCACTGTCTTCATCCTGAGAAACTATTGCCTTTGTCTTCACCCTTAGAAATGTTAAATATCTTGCAGGATGGGGAGGGGATTGAATTAGGCTGAACTGGACCCATCTGTTTTGTTTTTCAAAACAATCATGTCCTTACTAGTGGGGTAGGAGAGCTGGGGGGGGGGAAAATCACATCTGGCAACCAATGCCCCCCTTGGGTTTCAGATAGTACATGTGAATAATAATAATAATAATAATAATAATAATAATAATAATAATAATTTATTTATTTATACCCCGCCCATCTGGCTGAGTTTCCCCAGCCACTCTGGGCGGCTCCCAATCAAGTGTTAAAAACAATACAGCATTAAATATTAAAAACTTCCCTAAACAGGGCTGCCTTCAGATGTCTTTTAAAAATAAGATAGATGCTTATTTCCTTAACAAACTGATGGGAGGGCGTTCCACAGGGCGAGTGCCACTACCGAGAAGGCCCTCTGCCTGGTTCCCTGTAACCTCACATCTCGCAATGAAGGAACCACCAGAAGGCCCTTGGTGCTGGATCTCAGTGTCCGGGCTGAACAAAGGGGGTGGAGACGCTCCTTCAGGGATACAGGACCTGAGGTTGTTTAGTCATGTCCGACTCTTCGTGACCCCATGGACCAGAGCAAGCCAGGCACTCCTGTCTTCCACTGCCTCCCGCAGTTTGGTCAAACTCATGTTGGTAGCTTCGAGAATGCTGTCCAACCATCTCATCCTCTGTCATCCCCTTCTCCTTGTGCCCTCAATCTTTCCCAACATCAGGGTTTTTTCCGGGGTGTCTTCTCTTCTCATGAGGTGTCTAAAGTATCGGAGCCTCAGCTTCAGGATCTGTCCTTCCAGTTAGCACTCAAGGCTGATTTCCTTCAGAATGGACAGGTTTGATCTTCTTGCAGTCCATGGGACTCTCAAGAGTCTCCTCCAGCACCATAATTCAGAAGCATCAATTCTTCGGTGATCAGCCTTCTTTATGGTCCAGCTGTCACTTCCATACATCACTACTGGGAAAACCATAGCTTGAACTATACGGACCTTTGTCGGCAAGGTGATGGGTAGATGAGTCTAAAAAGCCTGGAACAGTTGTGCAATAGATGTTGACCCACCATAGGGGCTGGAGCCCATTGGAACTGGTAGGGTGGAAGACAGAGAAACCAACATTATGGGAATTGGGAGCTAGTGACAGGTATAGCCACCACCTGTTTGGTGGCAAGTCAGAAGGCAGGCAGAGGGGTCTGGCTGAGGCAGGCTGAGGTTGATGGGGCAATGCCCCATTCACGCTAATAGACTGCCTTCTCCTGTTGGTCCACCATCTATCACAGTGTTTCCCAAACTTGGGTCTCCAGCTGATTTTGGACTACAACTCCCATCATCCCTCGCTAGCAGGACCAGTGGTCAGGGATGATGGGAATTGTAGTCCCCAAACAGCTGGAGACCCAAGTTTGGCCATCACTGATCTATCACATCCTTCCTGCTTTGGGTTGAATTAATGGCTGACTTGCTGAATATGCTGGATAGAGGCTGAGGATTTTTCACCTGGGTGGGAGAAAGCCAGAGCGTGGCAGGATGAGGCTATAAATCTGGCTTATTGGCTAACGAAGCTTTCATGCTGCCTTGGCACCAATGGCCCAACCCTGAGCCAAGGCTTGCAGGCAGCTAATTAAATTCAATGGCTGTGATACAAGGATGGGATTCTTGGAGGAGAGAGAGAGAGAGAGAGAGAGAGAGAGAGAGAGAGAGAGAGAGAGAAAGCAACGAAGTTTCTGCTTGGTGAAAACTAGACTACCACAAAGACAAATGGTTTGCATGAAATAAGACACTGGGCTAACTAATACAGTGGTACCTCAGGTTACATACACTTCAGGTTACAGACGAATTAAGTACTTAACCTGAGGTACAACTGTACAGGTGAGAGGGCCCATTTGGCCCTCCAGGTGTTGCTGGACTACAACTCCCATCACCCCTGACCAATGGCCATGCTTGCTGGGGCTGATGGGAACTGTAGTTCAGCAACACCTGGCAGGCCGAATGGGCCCTCTCACCTGTATTAATTAGTCCTGTGTCGTCTTTCACGCCAACCATGTGTCTTTGTGGTAGAAGAAGTACAGTGGTACCTCGGGTTAAGTACTTAATTTGTTCCAGAGGTCTTGTACTTAACCTGAAACTGTTCTTAACCTGAAGCACTACTTTAGCTAATGGGGCCTCCTGCTGCCGCCATGCCGCCGGAGCACGATTTCTGTTCTCAACCTGAAGCAAAGTTCTTAACCTGAAGCACTATTTCTGGGTTAGCAGAGTCTGTAACCTGAAGCGTATGTAACCTGAAGCGTATGTAACCCGAGGTACCACTGTATTGACTTTGGCTATTATGGAAAAAAATAACATAAACTATGTATCTCCAGAGGATACCAGTCATTTCTGATAACTATTTTGGGGTGGGGAGTTATTGATACAATGTTTGATTGTTGTCGGTGTGCATTTTTATCTAGGTATTTTTCACACTACCCTTCAGGTCAAAATGTTCGCTCAATAAAACCTTATAACCATTTATTCCTCCCTCTTTTTTACGATTGTACCTCAATTTGGAGACTTTTAGTCAAAAATCCAAGGAAGGAAGGAAGGAAGGAAGAGAATAGGGAATAAGGAAGGGATACAGAGAACAGGAGAGAGGGAAGGAAGGAGATTTCAGGGGAAAAATGGTGAAATAGCTTTCATAACCCCAGTCGCATTTAATCATGCAATGCTGAGAGACTTTATGAACATCTAAACATTTGTCTTTGAGATTACGTGTGCTTGGTACTGGAAGATGGGCTGGGGCAGTGTGTTTCTTGAGACTGCGGTTTTTTATTTTATTTTTTTACAAGTTGAAGCACTTGGAAAGAATGCAGACAGGGCGCAGGAGATACCTGCCTGGCAGTGAGAAGAGGCAAACTCTGGCTGAACCCGCCTTTTATCGCGGGGGGACGTGGTACAAGGTGGAACACTGTTTAGACACAAAATCCAACCTGCGCCTGTGAAAAGGAGGAGCATAAATTATAATGATTTGAGAGAGGGCGCACTGCAGAGCGAGGAATGAAAAATTAATTACCCTGTTTCTTTTTCAACTCTCTGTCTGACTTTGGAGAAATGTTGGAGGGTATGGAATAGGACGTCCCTATTTACATCGGTATGGAATTATGCAACACCCTAAAGAAATAAGTAACTATACAACCTTTAGAAGAATTCTGATGGCAGCCCTGTATAGGGATGTTGATTTAATGTTTAGTGGGTGGCGTATAAATGACAAAATTATTATTATAATTATAATGAAATAGGCCAGGGGGGTCGTAAGGGACGCAGGTGGCGCTGTGGGTTAAACCACAGAGCCTAGGGCTTGCCGATCAGAAGGTCGGCGGTTTGAATCCCTGCGACGGGGTGAGCTCCCGTTGCTCGGTCCCTGCTCCTGCCAACCTAGCAGTTCAAAAGCACGTCAAAGTGCAAGTAGATAAATAGGTACCACTCCAGCGGGAAGTTAAACGGTGCTTCCGTGCACTGCTCTGGTTCGCCAGAAGTGGCTTAGTCATGCCGCCCACATGACCCAGAAGCTGTACGCCAACTCCTTTGGCCAGTAAAGCGAGATGAGTGCCGCAACCCCAGAGTTGTCTGTGACTGGACCTAACGGTCAGGGGTCCCTTTACCTATAAATCTGAAAAGTATATATAAAATTTAAAAATAAGAAATATAGTGGTATCATAGCACTTTAAATGTATGGTCTGAATGTATGGCCAAACTTGTGGGCCCTCCTAGACAGAGAAAACCTTCATACCTCAATGGCCGGCTGTGTCTGTAATTCAGAATGTTGGGTGGGAATGCAAAAAGGGGGAATCTGAAGAGCACACTTCTGAATTCTTTCAAGTTATCTCCAAGTGGTGCTTCTTGGCTCTTCGCCCGATGGCCCCATACCTCTGTTATTTGAAAATATTCCTCTTGCCCGGGCTTCAAATAAGGTTGACCTTAAAGTGTAAGGCACCTGCCCCACCTGTCATCCTGTAACAGGCACTCCCAGCCTCTGAACCAGAAGATGTATGTGTTTATTTCGGAACATTTCAAGAGCAACAACGTGGAGGAGTTTGAGGGATTTCTTTGGAGGG
Organism: Podarcis siculus; assembly: GCA_034642415.1. NCBI lineage: Eukaryota > Metazoa > Chordata > Lepidosauria > Squamata > Lacertidae > Podarcis > Podarcis siculus. Next base: position 36,229,172 of record JAXCMG010000011.1, read on the forward strand.
ATTCTTGCCTTGAGAAGAGCAAGATTCTGGCAGAAGACTCACATCACCAGTCTCTGGCTTAGCGGAGAACACAATTCCCACATCTCATTTCGAGCATTCTCTGAAATCAAATGTCAGAGCATCCTAGACAATGACATATCCTCCCAACGTCTCACCAATGAGATTTGAGACATGACTCTACCTAGAGATGAATGAATCAGTCTATTTGCGGCCCAGGTCACTCTGTGTTCGCCCATAAATTTCTTCTATACCGTTTCCTCATTAATCTGCAGTTTAATTTAATTAAGCTTCGTCAAAGTGCAAGTAGATAAATAGTTGCTGCTCCGGTGGGAAGGTAAACGGCGTTTCTGTTCACTGCTCTGGTTCGCCAGAAGTGGCTTAGTCATGCTGGCCACATGACCCGGAAACTGTACGCCGGCTCCCTTGGCCAATAATGCGAGGTGAGTGCCGCAACCCCAGAGTCGTCCGCGACTGGACCTAATGGTCAGGGGTCCCTTTACCTTTACCTTTAATCTTGGTTTGCTGCAATGCCTGACCTGGACCGTTCAGAGTGGAGCTGTAGTCCGTCCTGACATTATCAAGCAGACACGGGCTTGATTCACACACAGTGCAAATTTTAATTATGTTGTAATTTGTACAGTGGTACCTGACACACTTGTGTACTGAGCAATTAACAATCCAATCATTCAATTAGGCACCCATTAATTTAATGGGATGCGGGTGGTGCTGTGGGTTAAACCACAGAGCCTAGGACGTGCCGATCAGAAGGTCAGCTAATCGAATCCCCGCGACAGGGTGAGCTCCTGTTGCTCGATCCCAGCTCCTGCCAACCTAGCAGTTCGAAAGCACGTCAAAGTGCAAGTAGATAAATAGGTACCACTCCGGTGGGAAGGTAAACGGCGCTTCTGTGCACTGCTCTAGTTCGCCAGAAGCGGCTTAGTTATGCTGGCCACATGACCCAGAAAAACTGTCTGCAGACAAACGCCTGCTCCCTCGGCCAGTAAAGCGAGATGAGCGCCGCAACCCCAGAGTTGTCTGCGACTGGACTTAACTGTCAGGGGTCCTTTGCCTTTTACCTTTTTTTATAAAGATCCATCACCCAAGTCCCCAGAGAGCCAGTGCCCGACAGCAGGGATGGTGCTGAACAAAATGGACCAGTGGTTTGACTCAGTATAAGACAGCTTCCAACATTCCTGATATTATCCCTAAAAGCTTGCATATAAAATCCACTCCTCAAACCAAACCACCATTACAACAATCAGTTTTCACAAAACAAGTAATCTCATATCCCACCTTTTCCCTGCTCTCCTGAATGGCAGGGGGTTGGAATAGATGACTTCTGTGGTCCCTTCCAACTCTACAATTCTATCATTCCCAAAAAAGGTTCTCGCTGAACACTGACAACTGGGAAACACTGGCCTGCGAGTTCTCCAGTTGGAGAAGAACCTTTTCCAAAGGTGTCATGGGCTTTGAAAATAAATTAAAACAATTCTTTAAAAAGGTAGTTAAAAAGACTCTTCTTAAAAACCTAAGAACTCCCTTAAAAGCATCAAGTCTTCAAAAAAGTTATATGATCCAAGAAAGTCTTTAAAAGAATCCTTCCAAAAGAATTTAAAAATTATAATGTAGCACCATAGAGGCCAACTGAGTAGCTTTAGGTATAAGCTTTCATGTGAATGCACACTTCTTGAGATGGGCTTTGAAGACACTCGAACTCGGGACGCAAGGGAGAAACGTGCTAAGAGGAAGGCACACTTGGCAAATCCACACCGTGATCAACTCCCACCCGGAAACCAATGTCCCCACTGTGGAAGGACGTGTGGATCCAGAATTGGCCTCCACCGTCACTTACGGACTCACTTTTAAAACTGTGCTTATCTTACTCTGCTAAGAGTGATCGCCAAAGAAGAAGAAGAAGATTTCGGTTTAGCAAGGTTGTTGCATCGTGTGCCCTTGGGGCAGTTCATTTTACTGTACCACAACTGAAAGACTGGACTTGTTCTTTTTGTTTTTACAGCCTCTTCTGCCAAGCTTCTGCTGGTAAATCCTGCATCCCACTTCTGGGAAGAACAACATCCTAGCTCCTCGGCTGATGATTGTTCATCTAATAAGGACACCTGAGCTTTGGATGGAGACAAATGGTTTTGAATTACCTGCTGCAGACGAAGCCTCCATTCACTCCCTAGCATAATTGGAATATTTTCCTTCCAGATCTTTGCTTTGTATCCACCCCCGCCTTTACTGATTATTCCCCTGCAGTTATTAGCTCTGTAAAACATCTCCTCCCCGGAAAGTGAAGAGAGGCCTTTTCACTCTGATGTGTGCCCTAGGAGCAAATGGAGCTTTGGCTCACTAAGGATATGTGATGATAGCATAACACACTAAATAACATTGAAATGAATAAATAAAATACATGGTACGATCCCTTAAAATGTGAAAGTTAAAAGCAAACTCAAACAAACAAACATATAATGTGAACAGATTAAAAACCACAATGTGTTTTTATATTGTGGTTTTATGTTGTGAACCACCCTGAGATGGGGTGCTATACAAACTACTACAACAACATTGATACTGTACCAGTGGCATCTCCAGGGGTGGCTGGAAACATCTTCCTGCCTGAGCCACTGCAGAGCTGCCAGTCAGTGTAGGCAGTATGGAGCCAGATGGAGCAATAGCTTGACCCAGGATATACAGCAGTCTCCAGGTGTGCAATTTTCTCTTTTGGGGGGGAGGGGTGTGAAAAAATGGGGATGATGTATTTTTGTTAAAATTGTTATGTTGAAATTCCTAATAATTTTTTTTTTTTTAAAGGAAGCATTTTCAAAGGGGTTTTTATATGTGTCTAGATTCCACCTCTACCTCCGCAACTGAGCCCCACCCTGTTGGAAAAAGGTGCCTCACTCACTCGCTGGCTGCGGAGGATGGAGCTGAACTGCTTCCGCTATCGCTACCGCCTGACGCCTTTTCTCACTGACTTTGTGGGGGCCAAGCCCCCCCAATTATATTATTGTGGGTGCCCAAACACCCATGGCCCCCTGGAGTTGGCTCCTATGGCCGTTTCCTATGGTCCTAACTGAAGCTCCCAGGATCCTTTGCAGGAAGCCACGGCTGTTAACGTGGCCAAAGTGTGCTTGAAATCTATGGTGTGGTTGTGAGTTCTCTCTGTGTGTGTTGGCCTTGCTGTTTTAAGCCAAAACAAAGGACCTGGAGATGTGGAGTAACTGCAGGAGCAGATTAGGCTCAAGGTCAATAAATAATCTGACCCATTTGGAGAAAGCACTCATGTGGCCTTCACAACCAACCGAAGGAGAAAGAACAACAACAACAAAGTCTAGGATTACCTAAGAAATAGAGTCTTTAAATATCCAGCGCGATTGTTTTTCGAGAGCGTTTTTACCGCCTTGGTAGGAAAGTTTATTAAAAACAGCGCTAGTTGGCTGGTGTTCTGCCGCCGCCTTTTCCTCTGCTATGTCGAAGTTGTTTGATAAGAGCTTTCTGCCCCTTCTCTTTTGAAGCTGGTAGCGGTTTCCCCTGGAGAATGCAAAGTGTTCTGAACAACCGCTTGCGACGAATAATAAGCAAGACAAAGAACATTAAGAAACTGCTCACAGAGGCTGGTGGGGCGTGAGAGTCCCTGGGGGAATTTTCTCTTGGGGAATACAGGGGCCTGTCCTACCATACCACTGGTGACTGGGAGCGGCCGCCGAGACCACATAACACCAGTCTTGAAAGACCTACATTGGCTCCCAGTACATTTCCGAGCACAATTCAAAGTGTTGGTGCTGACCTTTAAAGCCCTAAACGGCCTCGGTCCTGTATACCTGAAGGAGCGTCTCCATCCCCATCATTCTACCCGGACACTGAGGTCCAGCACTGAGGGCCTTCTGGCGGTTCCCTCACTACGAGAAGCCAAGTTACAGGGAACCAGGCAGAGGGCCTTCTTGGTGGTGACTCCCGCCCTGTGGAACACCCTCCCACCAGATGTCAACGAGAACAACAACTACCAGACTTTTAGAAGACATCCAAAGGCAGCCCTGTTTAGGGAAGCTTTTAATGCTTGATGTATTATGGTATTTTAATATATTTTTAGAAGCCGCCCAGAGTGGCTGGGGAAGCCCACCCAGATGGGCGGGGTATAAATAATAAATTATTATTATTCAGCAATCTTTCTCTACCTTGGTTCCCCAAATGATCTTGAACTACAACTCAGATAATCACTAACCACTGGCTATGCTGACTAGACAGGATGGGAGTTGGTTCCTCGTCATCCTGGAAAACAGTGACAAGTGAGGTGTCCTGGGCTTGTGGTTGTTCAACATCTTTATAAATGACTTGGGTGAAGCTATTGAAGGATCGCTCATCGAATTTGCTGATAACACCAAACTGGGAGGAATAGCCAATGTCACAGAGATTGGAGAGATTGGAAAACTGGGCCCAAAGTAACAAAATGAATTTCAGTAAGGATAAATGTAAGGTTCTTCACTAAGACCAGAAGATCCAGCTTCACAAATATAAGATGGGGGACTCCTGGCTTACTAGCAGTATGTGTGAAATGGTTCTAGGTGGACCACAAGCTGAACACGAGTCAACAGTGTGATGCAGCAGCAAAATAAAAACTAATGCTATTCTATGCCTGCATTAGCAGTGGCGCTGTGGTCTAAACCACACAGCCTAGGGCTTGCTGATCAGAAGGTTGGCGGTTTGAATCCCTGCGACGGGTGAGCTCACATTGTTCAGTCCCAGCTCCTGCCCACCTAGCAGTTTGAAAGCACGTCAAAGTGCAAGTAGATAAATAGGTACCACTCTGGCGGGAAGGTAAATGCCGTTTCCTTGCGCTGCTCTGCTTCGCCAGAAGCGGCTTAGTCATGCCTGCCACATGAGCCAGAAGCTGTACGCCGGATCCCTCGGGCAGTAAAGCAAGATGAGCGGCGCAACCCCAGAGTCATCTGCGACTGGACCTAACGGTCAAGGGTACCTTTACCTTTACCTTTTTAGTGTCCAGGTCAATGGAAGTAATAGTGCCATATCTGCCTTAGTCAGACTACACCTGGAGTACTATGTCCAGTTCTGGGTGCCACAATTTAAGACGGATATTGACAAGCTGGAATGTGTGCAGAAGAGACCTTGATCAACCAAGATGGAGACCAAACGTTATGAGGAACAGTTGAGGGAGTTGGGTATGTTTAGCCTGGAAAAGAAGAGACTGAGAGGGATAGGATAGCCATCTTCAAATATCTGATTGTCACATGAAAGATGGGAGCAATCATGTTTTCTCCTGCTGCAGAGTGTAGGACTTGAATTAATGGCTTCAACTTACAAGAAAGGAGATTCCGACTGAACTTCAGGACACCTTTCTGACAGCAATACCTGTTTGACTTTGAAATAGACTTCCATGGGAGGTGGTGAACAGTCCTTCCTTGGAGATTTTGAAGCAGAGGTTGGATGACCACCTGTCATGTTTGATTTACAGATAAACCACAGGGTCCCTTCCAAACTTACAACCATGATTCTATGATTCTGTGTACGTAAATAAATGGGGAAAGAAGGGAAAAACTGTTTGTGCAATTGCCTCACAGTGAATTACATGACAAGATGGGCTTAAAGGTAAAGGGACCCCTGACCAGTTGTGGCCGACTCTGGGGTTGCGGTGCTCATCTCGCTTTATTGGCCATGGGGACCGGTGTACAGTTTCCAGGTCATGAGGCCAGCATGACTAAGACGGTTCTGGCGAACCAGAGCAGCGCATGGAAATGCTGTTTACCTTTCCACCGGAGTGGTACCTATTTATCTACTTGCACTTTGACGTGCTTTCGAACTGCTAGGTTGGCAGGAGCTGGGACCGAGCAACGGGAGCTCACCCCGTTGCGGGGATTCGAACCACCGACCTTCTGATCGGCAAGCCCTAGGCTCTGTGGTTTAACCCACAGCGCCACCCGTGTCCCTTAAGATGGGCTTATTTGTTCTTAAACTGATGCGTTCCCCTGCAGCAGAAAAAGTGCTTATTGGGCATAAGCCAGTTTCCAAAAAGCCATTGCTTCTTTAACCTTCTAAGTTGCAAAAAAGGCAAGCAAAACTATTCCCCAAGCTTTGCCTGCTTTGCGTTACCATCTTTAACCTTTGCTCTCACAGGAGTGGCTGGCAGCTTAGGAATGATCCTTTTGCTGCTTCAGGATGACCAGAACGCTCTGCTCGGAAACCGAGATATTTTCTTTTAATTATGAAGAAGAAGACCGCACAGCTGTCGTTGGGCTTTTGCTCACCTCTTCTAAATGTTAGGCTCATTAGCATTCTCATCGCAGGCCAGCTGTTTCATCTCATTTGTTCATTTAATTAGTCCTCCAACACATCAGGAGTAACGCCGGAGTTTTGCATCGAGATTTTTGTCCGTCTCCATCGGAAAAGAGAACATTTATGCCTACTTCAGCAGCTCCAGCATCTTGAGGCTCTGGGAACGGTGCTGTCAGCAAATTTAGATGCTTGCGATGCACAAGAGGGGTCCTCCTGGAAGGGTCAGGTCAGGGAATCTAACTGTAGGACGAGGCAAAATAATTGGCTGGAGAGGTAAGCTTGTTGGGAGTCAAGCAACGGAGCTTGCAATAAGCTACCTGAACTCTCTCTGTGTGTGAGAAAGACAGATAGATGGACAGAAAGGCAACATGTTTCTCTCTCTTTTAGTAACTGTGAAATATACTCGGAGTCGAGTGTGGATTTCATGCTCTTTATTCAGCTCCTAGTAGTGAGGAATCAAAGTTTCCCCAAAATAGCTGCTTTATATACATTATTTACACAATGGGCTACACGTGAATGGTCCAGGATTCTCCTGTAGGCCAATCAGGTTGCGGACTCACTTCCACCTGGAGCTGGATTGGGTGGCTCCTGCAGACCAATCAGACTGATGCATTGTTCTAGGACCAATCAGACTGCCGCATTCTGGACCCTATTGTTCTAGGACCAATCAGACTGCTGCATTCTGAATCCTATTGTTCTAGGACCAATCAGACTGCTGCCTTTTGGATCCTATTCAACTCAGTACATAACACCTACTTGTTCGTACAGTAAATCATTTCTTTTAAGGCTTTCCTTCCTTCCTGCTTATTCTCCAAATATCATGCACTGGTTGGGAGGAACCAGATGGCGAACCCCCCAAGGAAAGAAGCCTCAGAGCCCAGGGAGTGGTGGTGGAACAAGACAGAGAAGTCCCATGGAGAAGGCTGGGAAGAAGAGGTATTGGAAGTGGCAGATGTAAGAGGGCTTAGTGAGTAGGGAGAGTCTGTGACAGAGAGAAGTCCAGATTCGGAGGCAGAAGCTGAAGCAGGAGAGGAGGGAGACCAAGAGGCAGAGATGAGTCAGGCTGGTGAAGAGTCACGTGTGTGTCTCTCTCTGTCCTGCTGCGACAAGCTCCCCCTGTCTCCCAGAACCAGGAGAGGCATGAAGAGGGAGGAGGAGAGGCTGGCTGCATGCAGTCACAGTCTCCAATTGCTTGGGAAAAGCCTTGGAGAGGAGGAGATACGGACAGCTGTGGGGAGGCAAGAGATCTTTAGTCTCTGCAACTGATTTCCTGGAAATCAACTGCTGTGCTCAATAGGCCTGAAAGTCAGCCAAGAGCTAATACAGAGTTAACTTCAGCATTGAACTGTGTGATTTAATGGTCGGCATGCTCTGTGATGGGACGTGGGTGGCGCTGTGGGTTAAACCACAGAGCCTAGGACTTGCCAATCAGAAGGTCGGCGGTTCGAATCCCTGCAAGGGGGTGAGTTCCTGTTGCTCGGTCCCTGCTCCTGCCAACCTAGCAGTTCGAAAGCACCTCAAAGTGCAAGTAGATAAATAGGTACCACTCCGGCGGGATGGTAAACAGTGTTTCTGTGCACTGCTCTGGTTCGCCAGAAGCGGCTTAGTCATGCTGGCCACATGACCCGGAAGCTGTACGCCGGCTCCCTCGGCCAGTAAAGCGAGATGAGTGCCGCAACCCCAGAGTTGGCCACGACTGGACCTAATTGGTATGGGGTCCCTTTACCTTTACCTTTTATGCTCCGTGACACCAAGTTAGCTCAAGTTAGCAGCAGTGTGAGTCAGCATGGGCTAGTGGTAACTTCTGGGCTCTGTCTTGGACACAAGTAATGCCTGTAGCCCGAATACAGTCATAGCTTGGAAGTCGAACAGAACTCGTTCCGGAAGTCCGTTCGACTTCCAAAATGTTCAGAAACCAAAGCAGAGCTTCTGATTGGCTCCAGGAAGTTCCTGCAGCCAATTGGAAGCCCCATTGGACGTTCGGCTTCCATAGTTCGCAAACCGGAACAGTCACTTGCCTGTGGCCATGTTTTCCCCCCAAAGCTATTTCCAGACAGGCGTCAAAGGATGCCCCAGGCAGAGCTCATTGCAGCAATCTAACCCAGCAGCCACCACGGGACATGTAACTGGGGCAGCATTTGAATGATGTTGTTCCTGAAGTGGCCGTCGGATGAGTGGAGGTAAGGAAGAGACTTGTTAGATGGCACAACACTGTTTGGCCACCATATGTACGGAGAGAAGAGGGCACTTAGGGCGCTTGCCAATTCCTTCTGGCTCGGGAGGATATGTGGAAAGGGCAGAGGGGAGCAGTTTTTTTCATTTTCTGCAGCTGGCTCCCACTCGAACGCCTTTTATAAATCAACCCAGTCAGAACATTCCTCCCTCTCGTTGTCAGAGGAAGGCCTTTAACTCCTTCAGGCTGAAGAGACGGAGGAGGAAATGATGGAGGAGGTCAAGTGGGGGGGGGGGAGAGAAAGACTTTCCCCTCCCCAAAAGCTGGCATCTCTGGGATGAGAGTCCTGCTGGGTCCCCTGCTCTCGGGCAGGTGTTGTACTGAGAAGATGTTTTGCCCTGTAATTTATTCCTGGTTTACTGGAAGCGGAGAAATTGTTGCCACAACTCTGTGCCAAAGGGAGGAGGGTGCTTCAAGCTAAACAATGGGGATTGCCCCCCCTTCTTTCCAGGGCTGTGTCTCCTCTAGGCTTAAGGGAAAAACAACAATACAATTGTTGCTGAGTTAGCCCCAGTTCTGAGACACGGAAGTTTCCCCCCCATGAGGATAATAAAACAGGCCTACATTGCAGGGAGGGGGTTTTGCGTCTGAAAACCATGCAGTGTCAGACGGAGTGCCTTTCCCTCAAAGTGGACGAGGCATTCTGTTTTTCACAAAAATTGAAATTGAAATACTTGTACAACTTGTATACAGTGAGATTACACGAGCACCCCCCACTCAGCTCTCTTAGTCTTAATTCCCCTCGTTTACTGACACACACACACCAAACCCGAAAGTCCGTTGCCCTGTTCTTATCTTTTCATTCAGCAGCCTAACAGCCCATGGATAGAAGCTGTTCTTTACCCTGTTGGTGCGACTAATCATGCTTCTATATCTTCTGCCTGAGGGCAGGAGATCAAGAAAGTGCCGGCCAGGGTGGGAATCATCCCGGAGATTTTTCCTCACTCTCCTGAGGCAACTTTCTTCCGCTATTTCGTCCAGCGGATTCACGGGACAGCCCATAATATCTTGTGCTGTATTCACCACCCTCTTTAGGCACTTCCTATCAATTGATGTCAAACCAGTGTACTGCACCGTGATGCAGTATGAAAGGACACTTTCTATTGTAGAAGGAGATCATCAAATGTTGTTATCATTCTTCCGCAAGATTCTGAAGAGATGTAGTCTCTGTTGGGCTTTCTTAACCACCTGGGTTGTATTGATTTTCCAAGTAAGGTCTTCACTGTGATAAACTCCTAGGAATTTAAAGGAAGGGGCTCTCTCCACACAGCCCTGCCCTATGTACAGCGGGGCTAGTTCTCCTCTCTTCCTCCGAAAGTCCAACACCATCTCCTTTGTCTTGCTGATATTAAGGTGCAAGTTGTTCCCTAGGCACCATGTAGATATTTTTTGGACCTCCCCTCTATACGCTGATTCGTCTCCACCTGTTATTAAACCCATTAGGGTGGTGTCATCTGCAAACTTAATTGCAGTAGATGGGTCAGATGATACACAATCGTATGTATACAATGAATACAGGTAGGGACTTAGCACACATCCCTGTGGTGTGCCAGTGCTGATTTTTAAGGAATTAGATGTTACATGTCCAATCCTCACTGTTTGTGTCCGATCTATTCGAAAGTCTTTAATCCAGTCACAGATAAACTGAAGAGGGTGTCAAAGCTTTGGAGCCAACTGAGGACTCCCAGGCAAGTTCCACCCTCTATTGTGTGTGCAGGGTGGTCCTAACCCTACCTGGTCAACTCCACTGGCAACACTTCTCCAGCTGTGATTGGTCAACTGTCTGAGGTTACACGGGAACCTCCAGGTATCCAGCTTGGGGAGGTGAAGCCAGTCTAACTGGGCCGGGGATTGTGTAGGGCCAAGGGGCTGTGCACAACCACACAAAAAACACCCCCCATTTGAAGTGGGGAGTGGTCATTGTCTGAAACCCTGGAGAGCCACTGCCAGCCCGTGTAGACACTATTAGCTAGATGCACCAGTGAGCTGAGCTTTCTATGTTCTTTGGAAGACAAGGTGGCTGGGCCAGTGGAATTCTGACAGGTTAGTGACCCTACTTTTCAGGGTTGTTGTGGATACAGTGGTACCTCGGGTTAAGAACTTAATTCGTTCTTAACCTGAAACTGTTCTTAACCTGAAGCACCACTTTAGCTAATGGGGCCTCCCACTGCTGCCATGCCACTGCTGTGCAATTTTTGTTCTCATCCTGAAGCAAAGTTCTTAACCTGAGGTACTATTTCTGGGTTAGTAGAGTCTGTAACCTGAAGCACCTGTAACCTGAAGCATCTGTAACCCGGTACCACTGTACAGTCATACCTCATGATACGTTTTTTCAGGTTGCGTCCTGCGGCGACCCAGAAGTACCGAAAAGGGTTACTTCCGGGTTTCGCTGCTTGCACATGTGCAGTAGTGCTAAATCGCGCTTCGCGCATGTGCACAGACACCAAATCATGCTGTGCACCTGCGCAGATACGGCGCTTCAGGTTGCGGGCTTTTCAAGTTGTGAATGCACCTCTGGAACAGAGGTTGTTCGCAACCAGAGGTACCACTGTATTACTGAGATAAGTTGTGGAAATTATTTGAAAGCACATATGGGACAGGGGAAGATGTCAGATACAAAGGACATGATCCAGTCATAGCTGAGCACTAAGATAGGAGCACTGAGGTTGTGCTGAAATCTTTCCTGAAATCCAGGGGGAATTAAAAATGTTTAATCATGCTTCATGCATTAGCTTTATTACATCACATTGAAAATAAAGTGGCAACAGAAACCCCTTTTTTTTTAAAAAAGCTCTCTTTGCAGATCACCCTCAGCAGTTTCCTCACCCTCTTGCAAACGCAAGCAGCTGCCAGAATCACAATTAAGCTATTAAAAAAAATTAAAACGCGCCAAAAAATAAAAAGCTATTGAGAATATTGCAGAGAATTCTGAACGCTCAATCGACATTCATTAAGATTTGTGGCTTGAGGTTATCACGGGAGGAGGAAAACTTTCTTTGCAAATTGTTAGCTACCAGGCACCCTAAAGGTGATGACTTTTTTTAAAAAAAAAATGTCCTAAGCAAATAAATGCAATTTTATTTTGTTGTTGTTGTTGTTGGCATCTAAGCATTATTATCTTTTGCACGTACAACTGAAACAAGTGGCTATGACTCACCCCGCTCCAAAAAAAATCATTTCAGCACAAGAAGTCGTTGTACTGCAAAGTACAAGGGGATCTGAGTTTGATCTGACCGAAGCGAGAGAACATGCCACACAAAAGCCAGAGAATGTGGATTAGCGCTAGCCAAACCCCTGTACCTTCGTGGCTATAAATCTACTGCTAGGGATCAAGGGTTTGATGAAAGCAATCATCTCTGATGGGAACGTCCTCTCTGCAAGAGATGCGTAACCGCTTTGATTTCTCTGGCGGGCCTGCTCAGCGTAACTTTGCAGACAGGAGTGTCAGGAGAGCTTTGCCGACCTGGGAGGGCCGGCTCTGAAGTGCTCTTCTCAGCTGGGGGAGAGCCAGTGCAGAGCAGGTACCAGGAACGAAATCTTAAGGTGAAATTCCTCGCATTGCTGGGATATCGCAGTGCCCTGTGAAACACTGCTTTGGGATGCGCTAGGAGCTGGCTTGCCTGTTCTCAGAAGGGAGAGGGGGAATTTTAAGGGAAAGGAATTCTTTCATGATGCAGCTGTCGGAGACAAGAAGAGATATCCTGGGTCAGGCCAAAGCCCCATCGAAACCAGCACATTCATCGAGTCCAGCAAGCAGAACCTGGGTGCAACAGCATTTCAGGAATATGACGAAGTTCAGCTTGGATCCCACACCCTCCACATGAACCGGAAGCTGTACGCCGGCTCCCTCGGCCAATAAAGTGAGATGAGTGCCGCAACCCCAGAGTTGGCTACGACTGGACCTAATGTTTAGGGGTCCCTTTACTTTACCAACAGGACTCCCCTAGAGTTTTCATTTCGTTTCACTTCACTTTTAATTTGTATGCTGTCTTTCTACATAAAGGTAAAGGTAAAGGGACCTCTGACTGTTAAGTCCAGTTGCGGACGACTCTGGGGTTGTGGCGCTCATCTCGCTTTACTGGCCGAGGGAGCCGGCGTACAGCTTCCGGGTCATGTGGCCAGCATGACTAAGCCGCTTCTGGCGAACCAGAGCAGCGCACGGAAATGCCGCTGGAGTGGTACCTATTTATCTACTTGCACTTTGACGTGCTTTTCGAACTGCTAGGTTGGCAGGAGCAGGGACCGAGCAACGGGAGCTCACCCCGTCGCGGGGATTCGAACCACTGACCCTCTGATCGGCAAGCCCTAGGCTCTGTGGTTTAACCCACAGCACCACCCGAAACCCCTGTTTTTCTACATACATGAGGCATTTTACAAGCTGAAGAAACAACAAGGTCAACAGCAAAGATCACACACGTAATGAAAATCTGATCCAACACAGAAAAGTCATAATAACCAACTTGTAGCAAATAAAGCAATATTCAGTAATCCGTTTCTCAATGACTGGGTTGGAATATAAAGTAGTTCTTGAGATATCCTGGCCCCGTGTTGTTCTCTATCCCTGATTTGTTTTCAAGAGAGCCTGTCCAGGTTTCCTGAGCAGATTCCCAGTCATTCACCAAGCAGACTCAGACCTGCCCGGGTTTCAGCAAAGTTGTATGAGATACCCTCAGGTGACCCCATGAAGCTTCCTATCTCCCTGGCCCCAGGTCCGGGCTGAAGCTGACCAGTGTTTGAACGAGACTCATGTAAGAGTTCTGCTAAAGAAAAATACCCATTGTTTCTCATTTGCTTCTTAACACCAATTGTTTAGTATAAATATTTGATCTTCTAACAGATGTCCCGGCTATGCGCTTTTTAAGCATTCCATATGTAAGGATATGCTTTTGGCATCCCTGTTATTTTTAGTTCTAACTTTGTCTTAGTTAACCTCACTCCACGTAGTTCCTGATGCCGACATTTCTGTAAATACATCGCCTCCTGATGTGTCAGGGCACACTTACATCATCTTTCTTAAAATCGTATTTCTTTTATTAAGTTTTCCAAAAATTTAACACACACCTTTCAATACATAAAACTTTTTTTCTTTGTTGCTGCATGGTGTTTTTATTTCCCTACCCCCTGTTGCAGCCTGACTTCTGTCTCTGATATCTTAACAACACTATTACAACCTTTAAGTTCTTCTGTTGCCCGGTCCTGCCCCTTGTTCATCATAGCTCCCTGCAAAGGATCATGGGAAGTGAAGCTTGCAAGGGAGTGCGCTCAGAAATTTGGCTTCAAGAAAATCCCTTTATAGCAGGTGTGTTGGCCATGCAGCTGTTGCTGAACTACAACCCCCATCATTCCTTGCAATGCCCAGGAGCAGCAGAGGGAGTTATAGTTCAGCAACATCTGGAGAGACAAAGGTACCCCCTCCAGCTTTATTGAACTGTAGCGCTACAGTTCCCGGGCTTCCATTGGTGGTTGAGAACCATAACTCTGAAAGCGGTTTCAGACTGTTTACATGGACAATGTAGGCAACTGTCTCCGAGGTCAGAGTCTCCTTGCAGAGGAAAATATCCTTTTGAATTATATACCCAACACACGGAATCTAACAAAGGGACAGTATGAATTTGGCCCTTACTATGGCCAAAAGACTGGTACTGATGAAGTGGAAAAATAAATATGTTTTCCCCTTTAACGATTGGATTGAAGATACGTACCAACTTGCTACACATGAACAAGTTGTGTAGAAAAGTCGATTTCCCATGGCCAAATTTAATGATCTTTGGAATTCATTTTTTATAAATGCCATATTTGATTAAGGTCTGGTTAACTAATTCCCTCCCCGTTTTTTGTCATGTACACAATATCTTTTTCTCTGTTGTGTTTTCCACATGGGTACTATTTCTTGTTTCTTCTCCTTTGTGTCTTATTTTACTCCGTGCACTTGTAATTTATTTTCAGTAAAGAATGTTGTTGTTGTTTAGTCATTTAGTCGTGTCCGACTTTTCATGACCCCATGGTGTCACAGTGTTAGAATGCATGAACAACGCATATAAAGTGCTTTTTCTTTGCCAGTGTACCTGAGTCCCGTCCCCTCTCTCTGCCAAGTTAGGGATTCTCTCCAAATGCATGGGTTTGAAAGGGTGTGTGAAATGTCATGTATTTAAGCTCTAGGTAGTGGCGCTGTGGGTTAAACCACAGAGCCTAGGACTTGCTGATCAGAAGGTTGGCAGTTCGAATCCCCGTGACGGGGTGAGCTCCCGTTGCTCGGTCGCTGCTCCTGCCAACCTAGCAGTTCGAAAGCATGTCAAGTGCAAGTAGATAAATAGGTACCGCTCTGGTGGGAAGGTAAACAGGGTTTTGGCATGCTGCTCTGGTTTGCCAGAAGTGGCTTAGTCATGCTGGCCACATGACCCGGAAGCTGTACGCCGGCTCCCTCGGCCAGTAAAGCAAGATGAGCGCTGCAACCCCAGAGTCGGTCACAACTGGACCTAATGGGCAGGGGTCCCTTTACCTTTAGCCCAAGCACAGACTGATTTCCAAATTCAGGTGTCTCTGTGCGAGACAAATTCCAGAGGGGCCATCATGTTAGGCTACAATAGATGGTAATGGATTGCTTTAAAATCACTGCAACACCAGATGAAAAGTAAAATAAAATTGTCCCACAACCACCCCACCCCACCCCTATCCTGCATTTTGCCAGAAAAACAGTGGCAGCTCTTGCCACTAGTGCCTTGTGGCCCCCAGAACACTGTCCAGAAAGAAATGCGGCCCTAGACAAAGTTTCTGCACCCTGCTGCAAGGGGGGGGGGGAGGCTCAAACGGCCTTTGAGAGACATTCTCCAGCTCTAAGCAGGCAGTGTTTCATTCCCACACCCCGCCCGAGAGAGATTGCATTGTTGAGAATTCCCATAAGCCCAAAGTCTCTTTGGGAAGCGTTTCCTCCCGGAGGCAAGAGCAAAATGTCCAGTCTCCCACACCGCTAGCCTGTTTATCTGCAGCTGATTAGATTTCCTTCCCGGGTAATCTTTTTTTTTGGGGGGGGGGGGGAACAAGCAAGTGCACCCCCCAAGCGAGACCTGATAGGAGAAGGCCCCACCACGACAGCTCCCAAACCAAGGGACTTTTCAGTCAAAGCACTAGCTCAGGTCAGATTAGACGCAACCGTCTGGGTAGCAGTAAGAAGGGGCTCCGATTCATCTTTCCTTACCTCCCTTTCCCCACACTCACATTTCCTGAGATGAAAATCCACCTGCAGCCTCGACCTTTCTCCTTACAAGGCAGTGCTGTTATTCATAGGGTCTATCATCTTGTTTCGTACTCTCCAATTCACCAGTACAGTGGTACCTCGGGTTAAGAACTTAATTCGTTCTGGAGGTCTGTTCTTAACCTGAAACTGTTCTTAACCTGAAGCACCACTTTCGATAATGGGGCCTCCTGCTGCCACCACGCCGCCAGTACACAATTTCTGTTCTCATCCTGAAGCAAAGTTCTTAACCCGAGGTAATATTTCTGGGTTAGCGGAGTCTGTAACCTGAAGCGTATGTAACCCGAGGTACCACTGTACGTTTCCGAGCACAATTCAAAGTGTTGGTGCTGACCTTTAAACCCCTAAACGGCCTCGGTCCTGTATACCTGAAAGAGCATCTCCACCCCCATCGTTCAGCCTGGACACTGAGGTTCGTATCGTTAAAGCTATGGTTTTCCCAGTAGTGATGTACGGAAGTGAGAGCTGGACCATAAAGAAGGCTGATCGCCGAAGAATTGATGCTTTTGAATTGTGGTGCTGGAGGAGACTCTGGAGAGTCCCATGGACTGCAAGAAGATCAAACCTATCCATTCTTAAGGAAATCAACCTGAGTGCTCACTGGAAGGACAGATCTGAAGCTGAGGCTCCAATACTTTGGCCACCTCATGAGAAGAGAAGACTACCTGGAAAAGACCCTGATGCTGGGAAAGATGGAGGGCACAAGGAGAAGGGGACGACAGAGGGCAAGATGGTTGGACAGTGTTCTTGAAGCTACCAGCATGAGTTTGACCAAACTGCGGGAGGCAGTGGAAGACAGGAGTGCCTGGCGTGCTCTGGTCCATGGGGTGACGAAGAGTCGGACACGACTAAACGACTAAACAACAACAACAACAAAATATGCTTTACATATGCTTCTGTCCACCACTTCTGTTGCATGTTATTCACTCTGCTGATTACAGCATGCTCAAGTGTCTGAAGGCTTCTGAAGTTGTGAGTTGCTGTTTGATGCTGTTCCAAAGCACCGGAGTTCGTCCGGCTGCTGGCTGGTGGACTGGAGCCAGGTGAGGGCCTGCGAATTGCCCCCATTCCCTTGGACACATCCCAACACCGGGCCCCGTGGTGTGGTGCCCAGCACCAGCTGCGTTTCTTTACGTTTGTTGACTGAACTAAAAAGTTTCGTGAGCCCAATTTTTTAAACTCATATTTTTGTCATTTTGTCACCCCCCCAGTGATGACACCCAGGGTGGACCGCACCCCCCGCACGCCCTTCCTCCGCCACTGCTGCCATTGGCCCTTGAACTCTGAGTCATGACTCACAGCTTTAGACAGCCAATCACGTTGGGAGTGGGAGTGGCCCAGGCTTCCAGGAATGTATATAAGTAGATGTTTCCCAGTTATGCGGTTCAATGAAGGTTCTTGCTGTGTCTTGCCTCGTGGGAATCCACCTATACTTCACAAAGGATAAGCCCCATTGAGTTCAAGGAGATGTAGTTCCAATAATAATAAAAAATAATAATTTTTTATTTATACCCCGCCATTCCCGGTTCAGAAAACTGGGCTCAGGGCGGCTAACAACAAATTTAGAACACTTAATTGATGCAACAAAAAAACAGCATAAGGTACAATATAAAATGTGAATAACAGTAAATTCAGAATGCAAAAATCAGTTTAGGGGGAAAATCCATCCAATAAACATTAGATGATCACCAGGGCTAGCTGGCTAAATTAGTCCTATTTGGGCCAGCGAGGAGACCAGGGGAGAATTAGCTGTGGGATCCCAGAGCGGGTAATTGTCATTAAAAGGGGAGGGGGAGGGAAGGAAGGGGAATAAAAGATCAGGCTAAGTTCAAATTGAAAGCCAGGCGGAATAGCTCTGTCTTACATGCCCTGCAGAAGGAAGTTAAATCCTGCAGGGCCCTGGTCTCATGGGACAGAACATTCCACCAGGTTGGAGCCATCACTGAGAAGGCCCTGGCCCTGGTGGAGGATAATCTGACTTCCTTAGGGCCTAGGACCTCTAAACTATGATTATTCATGGACCTTAAGGTCCTCTGCGGGGCATACCAGGAGAGGCGGTCCCATAAGCAAGTGTGTACAGGATTTCAGGCTAAAGCCCTTTACTTTTCCAGCGCTAGCAATGACGGCCAATGATTTCCCCCACTTTTGCTCCAGCATTTGAATGCTCTGTGACTTGATGATAATGTTTACTGTTGTTTCCTGCTACAATTATCGATCTGCTTGTTTTGTGAATTTAACACTGGTTCTCATCATGTTTGCATGATGTTCATATTGCTTAGATTCAACTAGAGGCTGCCACGTGAGGTTATTGGCAGTACTGTCCCCCCGCTCCCCCCCCCCCCCGCCAAATGGAGACACAGGATGCAAACGTTCCAAATAAATGATCTTGGCTGCCTTCTTTTTCCTCTCTCAATTGGCTCCGATCCCCAGTTTCTGCTACTCAATGGCTTTCCAAACTTGTTTGAGATCCACATTCTCTAGCCTGCAATTCTAAACCCATTTACCTGGAAGTAAGCTGCACCAGTGGCACAGTGTGGGAGGGGTCAAAGAGGCAGTCGCCCTGCATGCAAAATTCTTAGGCCTTTAAAGCCCTAAACAGCCTCGGTCCTGTATACCTGAAGGAGCGTCTCCACCCCCATCATCCAGCCCGGACACTGAGATCCAGCGCCAAGGGACTTCTGGCGGTTCCCTCCCTGCGAAAAGTGAGGTTACAGGGAACCAGACAGAGGGCCTTCTCAGTAGTGGCACCTGCCCTGTGGAATGCCCTCCCTTCAGATGTGAAGGAAATAAGCAGCTACCTTATCTTTAAAAGACAGCTGAAGGCAGCCCTGTTTAGGGAAGTTTTTAATATTTAATGCTGTATTGTTTTTAACACCCAATTGGGAGCCGCCCAAAGTG
Source organism: Podarcis siculus (assembly GCA_034642415.1). Lineage (NCBI taxonomy): Eukaryota > Metazoa > Chordata > Lepidosauria > Squamata > Lacertidae > Podarcis > Podarcis siculus. The sequence continues at coordinate 36,247,846 of JAXCMG010000011.1, forward strand.
GCTGGGGAAACTCAGCCAGATGGGCGGGGTATTAATAATAATAATAATAATAAGGGTTGCGAAATTTCTGACTGATGAGGAGATTTGGGTGACGGTTGGTTGCTAGGGTGCTTTATGCACGGGCTTTAGAAAGGTACCCGCTCCTGACCAATCCCCCGTCCCGCTCTCCACTGGGCTTGATGCTCACAGGGCACTGCTGCTGCCCCTCAGGTAGGGCACCAAGCTACTGCCCCTTCGTTCCAGTCTATCAGTGGGCAGTGCCAAGGATACCTGCCTTGCCCCAGGCGCTGGCAACCTATGGTATGCCACTGAGCAGCACTGAATTCAAGAGGACTTACCTCTGAGGAGAAATGTGTTTGACTCTAATCGGTCACAGCTTTCCTAACTGCTCACTAAGCCCGGTTACCTCTTCAGCCAGCCAAAAGCCATTTCATCATCATCATTCAGCATTTTTAATTTGTATACCGCCTTTCTATCTTACAATACTCAAGGTGAAGAAACAAAAAAAGTAGATCTTGTAACAATCTAATGCAATACAAAAATGTGATAATAAAACATAACTTTAAAATAGGCAACCTCCATCAAAAAAGTAACATTCAACAATCATTAGAATAGTATAAAATAATAATATCAACATATAAAAGTTAAACAGAAATCCACTCAACAGTTACAATAGTATCTAAACTATAATCAATAAAACAATGCAAGCCACAGTATATAAAACAATACACATTGAGAAGCAGAGAGTGGGGCAAGGCAGGTGGAAGAAGGCCTTGCCTGATGGAGTCTCTCCCCTCACCTGGGTGTGGCCACCATCGCATGCTGACAGCTTCTAGGAGCCACAGGTGAGAGCTGTTTGGGTCAGGATAATGGCCCATCCAGTCTGGCATCCTGTTCTCACAGCAGCCAATCAGATGCCCTCCATAGGAAGCCCATAAGCAGGTCCTGGGCACATTGCATCCTCTGAGCGCAAGTCTCATGGGACCTCTTTCCGTGGGAGAGAAAAAACAGCGCTTTAAGCCGAGACCAGCTATCAACGAGAAACCAGAAGCAACGCAGACCCGAAAAAAATATCCCAAATCGTGTTGTTTGTCTTTCGATTTCTGTGAGAACGGAATGCATCGCCGCTGTTTATAACTAAGTGACCTGTTATTGCTGGGATTATCAGTCAGGAGGTGGACTGGAAAACTCTAATCTCTTTCCTGCCAAAGCACGGTGCTTATCTGGGAAACCAAAAAGCCATTTGGGCTCGTGAGTGGCTCTGATTAATGAGCCCATAGAGGCTCTGCTGCTTGCAGGGGGGCGGCAGAAAGAGGAGGAGGAGGACGGTGGTGTTGCTGTGATGTCTGGTCCCAAGCTTCAGGGGAAAAGGAGAAGGGAGTCAGGCAGGAGGAGATAGCCAGATGCCTGGGGCTGTTCCATTAAGACCAAGTCCTTCTTGATCCTAATAAGTGCCTCCTTCATCTTTTACCGATAGGGATTCACAGCAGAACGCAGGTGGACATCTGTAAAAGACCAGCCCATCGTTCTTCTCACGCTCCACACGCTTCTCTCAAATTATCTCTCTGCATAATCGGATGAAGCTGAAACTTTTCTTCTAGAGGGTCATAGCGATGGAAGTTCCCAGAAAAGATAGCTAAACTATTTATGTATGCAACAACAGCAGCCAGAATCCTGTACGCATGCAGAAATGGAAAGAAGGACAAATACTCACTAAAGAGGAATGGCTTCTAAAGTTAATGGATTATGCAGAAATGGTGAAATTGGCAGCAAAAATAAGAGAGAAAACAGATGATTTTTTTTACAGAAGAGCGGATACCCTTTTCGGACTACAGTGGTACCTCGGGTTAAGAACTTAATTCGTTCTGGAGGTCTGTTCTTAACCTGAAACTGTTCTTAACCTGAAGCACCATTTTAGCTAATGGGGCCTCCCGCTGCTGCTGCTGTGCCGCCGCTGCCCGATTTCTGTTCTCATCCTGAAGCAAAGTTCTTAACCCGAGGTAATATTTCTGGGTTAGCGGAGTCTATAACCTGAAGCATATGTTACCTGAAGCGTATGTAACCCGAGGTACCACTGTATTTGAAGAACTGTTGCAGTCAAATGAAAACATGGGTAGGGTTCGAATTATGAGCAGTGGAATGAAAATAATAATAATAATAATAATAATAATAATAATAATAATAATAATAATATTTTTTTGTATCCCGCCCTCCCCGGCCAAAGCCGGGCTCAGAGCGGCTTACAACAAGTAAAAATAGCACAGTGTACATAAAATCACACAGTCAATTAACTAAAATACATTCTAAAATCAATTCAGAATCAAATTAATGGCAACCATTGGGTTAGAGTTCTGTGAGGATTACAGAAGGAGAGAGAGGGTCAGACTGTGCCTTGGCCAAAGGCCTGGTGGAACAGCTCCGTTTTGCAGGTCCTGCAGAAAGATGTCAAGTCCCGCAGGGCCCTAGTCTCTTGTGACAGAGCGTTCCACCAGATTGGGGCCATGGCCAAAAAAGCCCTGGCTCTGGTCAAGGCCAGTCTAACCTCTCTGTGGCCCGGGATCTCCGAGATGTTTTTATTTGAAGACCGTAAGGTCCTCCGTGGGACATACCAGGAGAGGTGGTCCCGTAGGTATGAGGGTCCTAGGCCGTATAGGGCTTTAAAGGTTTAAACCAGCACCTTAAACCTGACCCTGTACTTCACTGTGAGCCAGGGCAGCTGGTATAGCACCAGGTGAATGTGATCCCGCAGCAAGGACCCCGTAAGGAGTCTCGCTGCAGCATTCTGCACCCACAGGAGTTTCTGGGTCAGTTTCAAGGGCAGCCCCACATAGAGTGAGTTACAATAATCAAGTCTGGAGGTGACCGTCGTGTGGATCACAGTGGCGTGAGAGGTAAGGAGGTAATGAATGATAAGTGAAATAGTGAAACAATGATAAGTGAAATATTAAAGTACATCATATAAAGCAGTAGGTGTAAGGTGGGAATAAAAACATCATGGAAGTTAGGGTAGAAGTCAAAATTTTAAGAAAAATTCCATATTCTGAAGTATAAGGAAATTTGTAAAACCAGTGAAAATCAATAAAAAGAAGATTTTGGGGTGTGGGGCTGGGTATATCTTCTTATTTGTACGCCATCTTTCTGCAGTTAAAACCAGGCTTACAACACGGCAAGGCTGACATAATTACAAACGCAACAAAAATCTCAAACACCCCAAAGCATGCAACCAAATTGAAACAATTTCTGCATACATCACAATGAAGACGCACAATGGAATATCATTACCAACAACACAAAACCCAAACGAAACACCCCAAACAATACTAGCCCAAGAGTGCGTTCAGCAGCTTTTGCAGCGGGAGTCAGTCCAGGGCCCTGTCCTCCCAGACCAGGTGGGGAAAGGTCTGTAAAGCAGGGAATAGGTCTTGCAGGACTCAGAGTCAAGATGGGTTGTGGCACATAGGAAAGGGTTGTCCCAGAGCCCAATGGCACTACCTGAAGGTTAGGCAATGCCTAAGGATGTGTGTCTTCTGGAAGCCAGGTGAGACCAGGTGTGACAAACACAGTAAGGCAAGAACACTAAGATGCTCTCCTGGAAACAGCACCACTGGCTGCTTAGTAGGACATCATACGCGTGTCATTTTACGCGGTGAAACTTTATTTTTTGCAAATTTCTTCAGTGATGTGGTCTTTAAAATATGTTTTAGGGTGCAAGGAATTCAAATCTGGTTTTTGTGATTGGACAACATTTGGTAGAAGAATAGAATCATAGAGTAATGGGGCAGGGCAGCCGCAATGATGGGGTTGTGTGGGCACTGCTGCCGCCAGTGTAACCGCACACCCCACAACCTTTCCAATACCCTGCCCCATCCCAGATTACTAGGATGGCTGCCCCATGTCCCCACCCCACAGATCTAGCCACTCTTCCATAAGACAAGCTTGCTGCATCCTTTAAATTGGCTCGGGGTGGCCAGGAACAGAGATGAGTTGGAAGAATGAGTCATCTGTTACCACGGTAACGTAGGATGCTGACATATACTGAGTCAGACTAGCGGTCCATTTAGCTTAGCAGGCAGCTGCTCTCCAGGATGCAGAAGGTCCTTCGTTTCAGCCCTCAGCATGGGTTGATTCTGACAGTGGAGGTGTTTCATAGCCACCCTGGTTTGGAATCATTGATAGCTCTTTCCTCCATGAAGCAACTGCCTCACTTTGCCCAATGATAGGGCTGGCCCTAGATTTCACTAATGGTCCACTTCAAGCTGAAATGACTAAACTCAATATATTTCTACAGAAAGATGAGCTTGGGTACAAAAATAAATGGCAGCATTCAGAATTTAATGGGGCAAATTTCAGAAGGGATTTCTGAAGCATTCAGATTTGATGCTTATGGGTTTGTGAGTGTTGGATTCTTTCAGATCCAGTACAGATACTAGGATCATTAACTCCAAGTAAGGACATAGCTTTTGAGGACTGATGCTTGCAGTTTAAAGTTGTCTTGGCCACCAGAGGCAAAATTTCAATAACTTTCTTAACACCCCGGTGAACTTTACAGCTGGAAGCAAACGAGACAGAAATGTTAAAACCTTTAACAGCACTCAGTTGGCGAAATCAAATAATCTGTACAAAAGGACAACCAACCAACCAGCCAAAAAAATGAAGCAGAATATGTTAAGTGGCTATGTTTTTGACCTTTAATGTTGCGAAAAGAAGGGATGAGCTTGCCCTCTTGCGGCAGTAACTGAGAACAGCACATTTCATTCCCCACTTCCATACGAACATAAAAACAGCTCTGCAGGATTAGGCCAAAGACCCATTCACATAGAATTTGCCGAATTACTGCCCGTTCACTCTGATTGAAGAGATTGCTGTGGAACTATTCGGAATCCATTTTTTGCTTTAAATATCCTGAGTGGCAGGGTACCATCAGCAAACCTGTGCTCCTCAATATAGCTTAATGAGTAAAATGAGCCTGCAGGAAAAGACCAATCAGGTTCCAGGAGGGAAGCAGAATCAGCCAATCAGATGGGACTCATTGTGTAAATAATGTATATAAAAGCCTGAGGTTTGGGGGGCAATTCAATCACTGTTTTACAAGTTGCAAGAAAGAGCATGAAATCACTACAGGACTCTGAGTATATTTCAGCAGGGTTATCTGAAGATTTATAAGATGAAATTGCTACCTATTCAGGTTGAGTAATATAATATTTTAGGTAATGATATGCAGTGGTACCTCGGGTTACAGACGCTTCAGGTTATGCGTTTCCATGTTATGGATGCGCCGAAACCCGGAAGTACCGGAACGGGTTACTTCCGGGTTTCGGCGCTTGCGCATGCGCAGAAACGCTAAATCGCACTTTGCGCATGCACAGAAGCGCCAAATCACGTCACGCGTGTGCACAAATGTGGCGCTGCAGGTTGTGAACGTGCTTCCCGCACGGATCACATCCGCAACCCGAGGTTCCACTGTAACAAGGATAGGAAACAAAGCGAAATGGAAAGTTTAAATTCTGTAAACCATCCGATGGGAGGGAGGGAAGCCGTTAGGCTCAGTCGAGCCAAAGAAATAAAGCAAGAGGATACGATGTTATGTATTGTGATTAGATGTAAAACCAATAAAATCATATATATATATATATATATATATATATATGCAGGTTTTGGTGTCCTCGGGTGTCTTCCCGTGTAAAAGTTGGGG
>JAXCMG010000011.1:36264849-36318043 GCA_034642415.1 Podarcis siculus
GTCAAGACTGGCCCGTACGGGCAGGGGTACCTTTACCTTTACCTTTAACGTATCGTATTGTATCGTATCATAACCATTTTGGTTGCTCTGAACCTTTTCCAACTCTACAATATGCTTTTGAAGGGGAGGCAATGAGGACTGTACATTGTATTCCTAATGCGGCACTCTATATAGATTTGTACAACGGCATTACACTATTGGTGGTTTTGCTTTCAGTTTATTCACAAATATTCCCTAGCATGGAATTTGCCTTTTTAACAGCTGCTGCTCACTGGGTCTTCAATGTGCTCTCCACTATCACCCCAAGATCTTGTTCCTGGTCAGTCACCTTTTGTTTATGCATATGTGAATTTTTCTATTTTTATTTTTTTGCCTTGGCATGCGTCAATGAACTGCACTTGCCATTTTACCTCCCATACACTCAGTTTGGAGAGGTCCTTTTGGACCTCTTTGCAATCCCTTTTTGTTTTAACGACTCCGGACAATTTAGTATCATCACCAAATTGGCCACTTCAGTGTTCATCTCCAGCTCTAGATTGCTTATGAACAAGCTGAAAAGCACAGGAATTAGAAGTAGATGGTGGCTTCCTATTCTCCTCTGTGAAATACTGACATCTTTCATTTCTTTTTCTCCTTGCCTTCTTTGTTTCCCCTTCCCTCCCATTCAAGTTGAACTGAGCATCCCTCAGGGGAAGCAGTCTGCTGATTCATCAACTTAAGGTTGCCGCAACCCTCCCTTTGCTCAATGGATGGGGCCTGCGCTACAACACAATAAATACACAAGTTATCAATGAATAAGATGACCATTGAAGAGGACCTCCACCAGTTAAGGGGAGCGTCAGTTTCCCGCGAACCGCTTCATGGAGGAAGCCCGTTAATTAAGCAGGGAGGCAGGGAATCTTCTAAACCCCAAGAGGCTCAGAAGGGAAATAAATATGATCAGGAAGGATTAGGAGAATCATCTGGAGTTATTGAAACAATATGCGGCTTAGGCTTGCAGGGTGAAATCGGGGAAGGAGGGAGTCGGTTGCGTTCTCCCACTCCTGAGCTTGATAGCCGGGCAACAAAGAGGATATTAATACTTCAGTGGTCTTAATATTCTTGCTATGCAGCCTCCTCAAGGAAGGCTGGAGTGAAATTAGGATGGTTTGACTTCTTGAAGCTCAGAACGCTAGTGCTATGAGATAAAAGCATGTTGCTCTCTGGGCTCCCTCTGGCAACTTGTTCATTGAACATCCATCCCAATTTGCTTGCAGAAAACTTATGCGGAGGTTAGATTTTGTCCTGTCTTTATTGAGTATTCACTCTGGGTTTTGTGTCAGGAAGTTGTGCATTCAACTTGATTTGCTCATGGTTTGTTAATATATCTTCCACTTAATCTTTTAAAAAGTCAATCCTTTATTAGGCATAGCAAGCCACACATTATCAAACCAACACCGTATACAAATTGTGCAAAATAAGAATTCAACATAACAAGGTTTGTCCCAGTCAGATCTTTAACTCTAGAGAAAATCAATTTGCATAAATAATACAATATAACACTACCACATCACCGATCAATTAAGAACCACTAAATCTCTTTATAATGGCCCAGTCTTTCTACATGGACAGCACTCAAAAATTCAGCCACTATTAAAGTAATTTTATCATTTCTGTCTGAGAGCAGGTCCTGAACAGTTGGGGGCATAGAATTGAGCCTGTTAAGTTGTAAGGCCTCTAAAAATTGTCTTCTGGCATAAATGCCAAAATCACAAGAAATTTAAGCATTCACTCCTCTCGTGCTTATTGATGACTTTCCCAATCACTTTCCTAACAGCAAAAAGTCCAGTTGTGGTTTTTTTTTTAAAAAAAGAGGATTTGTTGCAACAGCAACCAATAGTCGCTATCATCTAATCCAGGGGTCAGCAAGGTTTACTGGCCATGGGCTGGATCACACCCATGGAGATCGTCTGTGGGCTGGACTGGTGCAGCGTGATGCTGGAAGTCAAGTCTACGCATGTCTGCGGTGCCGGAAATTGCTTCTGTGCATGCCCAGATGCCGAAAATTGCGCCTGCGCAGAAGTAATTTTTGGCATCTGCACGTGCGCAGATGCGGTTTTTGGTGCTGCCCAGTGAGTCCCTGCACCGCGCTGTGCTGCAGCGCGCGGGAGACTCGCCAAGAGGGAGGCTCGGTTTGGGGGTGGCTCGGGGGCTGGTAAAATGGTCTTTGTGGGTCGCATCTGGCCCATGGGCCGCACGTTGTCGACTCCTGATCTAATCTGTCTGCAAACAAATAGGAAATAACACTTTTTAAAAAGGCAAACGTCATCTAAAGGGGTAAAGGGACCCCTGAACATTAGGTCCAGTCGTGACCAACTCTGGGGTTGCGGCACTCATCTCGCTTTATTGGCTGAGGGAGCCAGAGTACAGCTTCCGGGTCATGTGGCCAGCATGACTAAGCCGCTTCTGGCGAACCAGAGCAGCGCACGTAAACGCCGTTTACCTTCCCGCCGGAGCGGTACCTACTTATCTACTTGCACTTTGATGTGCTTTCGAACTGCTAGATTGGCAGGAGCAGGGACCGAGCAACGGGAGCTCACCCCGTGGTGGGGATTTGAACCGCCGACCTTCTGATCAGCAAGTCCTAGGCTCTGTGGTTTAACCCACAGCGCCACCAGCGTCCCAAACATCATCTAAGCTCCCTACAAATGAATCAGAACAAATGCTAAAGAAAAAAAGCCAATGTCAAATCAAGGTGATTGCTCAGTAAACAAGTTGTCTCAAAGGACCCTCAGTCTGCAGTGCCTTTCCACCCTTCTGAAAGGCCTGCAAAAGGCCTACAATCTTTGGTTGCCACTTGAATGATGCATCTCAAATGAGGAGCCACCACTGAGAAGGTTCCCCTGTACTATGAACTACATTAGGCGGCAGAATATGGTGCTCCCCCCTCCACCTTAGTACCTGGTCACACTGGTAGGGATGAGGAAACCTGCTAATTTCAGTTTTCCAATTCCCCATTTTTTTGTTCAGTTCTCAACATTTGCACATCAGTTAGAGATTTCGTTTTTAATTTTCTTTTTAATGACCCTGATAGGGCTGCCATATGTCTGGGATTTCGTCCATTGAAAATAGCATCCGGGCGGAATTTCTGAAAATTCGGTGTATGACAACCCATGAAGGAAGTGTTGATTTTTTTGGCAAATTTCCTAAAAAATAGCTCATGGGGGGGGGGGGGAGAAAGAGAAAGCTCAACAGCTTTGCCAAATTAGTCAGTTTTTTTAGTGTGAGTTTTGTTGAATATGCACATTTCTGGATGCATTTTTTTGCCAGGTGTATACCCATTTTTGCAAGGCAATTTCCCCTAATAAAATGCATGGCCTATGTTATTTTCACTAACATATGCACTTCTATGAAAATTTCAAGTATACACATTTTTGCACACACCAGTTGGTTGGAGAACCGCATTTCAAAACACAGAGAAGCATGGATTTTGTGGGATGGGATGTGTAACCTTTCAGAAAGCACAGATTAGGTAGGTTTACCTGCTAACCTTTACAGTGCAAAACTTTTAATACCACTGTTGCAGCAAATCACATTTTAAAATATGCATAGAATTGCTTTATTTTTCTTTTATAAATAAAACCAGCAATTCAGAAGGTTGAAAGTGTTTCTGTTTGCATATTGTTTCAGAAAGTACAAATTAAATGGGTTTATAGTTAAGTTGCCTTTAAAGGTGCCTGGCAGAAACAATAATTTTAAATCCGGCGTTTTGCTTTGAACTCCCGTATCTATGGCCTTTTTCATGTCTTAGTATAGTGTTTTTTTTTAATGAAGTAGAATTGTCTTATAGTCTTATAGATTTTTTAAAATGCTGGTTTCAATGTATGTATATTTTTGTGTTTTGCTTAAAATATTGCAAACCACTTTGGGTTGCCACAGCAAAAAAGCAACTAATAAACTTAATTACTACTATTAAATTGCCTACTTAAAACAAAACAAAACATTTGTTTAGGCATATCCATCCATAAATAGTTTATTTGCTTTTAAAATGGTTGATTTCACCTGCGCTTCATGAATTTGATTATATCTGTTTTTTTAATAATCATTTAAACAAATGACTGCATTATACCATTAAATATTGTACATAGTGTGCTTTGATTAGAGATTCTTTTAAATATGATGCAGTTTCGAAATGCTTTTAAATAAAAAAAAAAGCAAGCCACAGAGCTATAATTTGATTAAGTGGTATATAAATTGTGCTAAACATTTTTTTGGGGGGGAGGGGGCAACAGGATATTGCAACCTATGAATTTTGCACCAGTTGAATTTTTGTGACATTATGAGACTCTTCACCCAAGTATCGGTCCTGTCGGTTCAACCTTTGAATCAATGAATGATGGTGGCCCCTTGTAGCTGGAGACCTGGATGTGGTGCCTCCTCCAGACATACACAGAGGAGACCAGTAGCAAACTGGTAAGGGCTGTAGCTCAGTGAGCAGAGTCTGCTTTGTGGACAGCATGTTGCAGGTTCAATCCCAGGTAACTGCATGGACTGGTGATTGGTCCAAGTAAACATCAGGAAGAACTTTGTGACAGCAAGGGCTGTTCAACAGTGGAACAGCTGTTCACCTTGGAAGGTGGTTTTCAGGGACTGGACTGAACAGGAGGAATGGGAAATGAGTCCTCGGTTTCAGGCGTGCGTGCAGGAGCCAGGCCCTGTGACCAGTAGGACTTTGCAGGACTGGGGCCTTCCTAAGTTTGTTCTGAAGAGGCAAGGCACGGTCTCACAGGTGAGGCCAATTGGTAACTCACAGCACCTGGTGGCAAGAGCTGGGAAGGGATATAAGGTCAGCATTTCCCTTCGGCTCTTTGCCACAGCAACATGCTTCCTGCCTTGCTGTGTTTGGCTTCTTGCTTCCTGGTCCTTGAACCTCGGCTTCTAGACTCCTTGCTTCTTGATCCTCGGACCCCTGACTTCTTGACTCCTTGCTTCCTGACCCTCGGACCCTTAGCTTCCTGAATCCTGGCTTCTGGACCCCCATTCCTGCTCCCACCCTGCCAACTTGCCCCCAGTCCTGACGTCCCCTGCTGGGACTTCGATCGCCCGTGAACCGGACAGTGACACTCGGTCTGATTGGCTCCTCTCAGAAGAAGAGGAGGAGTAGGAAGTTTTGCTCCCCCCGTCTCCAGCAGTTTCAGGAAGAGAGGGAGACAGGGATGATGTACAGCTGAATGGGGAATTGCCAGCTACGAGATAGTGGAGGAGGAGGAGGAGGAGGAGGAGGAGGGAGAAGTTAGAAGGTAGACCACAGAGACCTCCCTGGAGAGTATGTTGATGGATCTCAACCAAAACTCTCTGCTACCGGCTGCTTAGTCCGTGTAGTCCAGGATGATGGCTCAGGAACATAACGTGCTGAACAGTAACTTGCTTTGTATTTGCTTTTATTATATACAGAGTACAGTGGTACCTCAGGTTAAGTACTTAATTCGTTCCGAAGGTCCGTTCTTAACCTGAAACTGTTCTTAACCTGAAGCACCACTTTAGCTAATGGGGCCTCCTGCTGCTGCCGCGCCGCCGGAGCATGATTTCTGTTCTCATCCTGAAGCAAAGTTCTTAACCCGAGGTACTATTTCTGGGTTAGTGGAGTCTGTAACTGAAGCTTATGTAACCTGAAGCGTATGTAACCCGAGGTACCACTGTATAGCACAGCTTTGTACAAGTTACTATATACACAGACTCAATTCAAACTCTACACACCAACCTCTGAACTCCAACACCAAACTACTGTGTCATGCTGCTTATAAGGGGAAACTTTTAGCCAATCACCGCCTGTTGCTAGGCTTCCCTATCTCCAAACCGACTTTCTCACGTACTCTTGCTTCGCTTGGCTTCTTGCCAACTCACTAATTGCCCACTCCAAAGCTGCAGTTTCTCACAAACCTCAACAGAGTATGGGAGACCAACCTAGCCCAAGGGCTAGAAGGTCCCTCCACATTCAAGAACAGAGAATGCGGATGGATGTGGCTCCTCTGACGTCCCGTAGGTTTCCAGGATGTTGTAGGAGACGGAAGAGGAGGGACTCAGAGTAGCCAGTGTCCCGTATGCATGGAGACGTGGATCTTTTGTCTTGTAACCAGATGACTGAATGAAAAGCCATAAAATGTGAACTGTTTGTTCTTTTTGCCTCTGAGGCAACCAGGGGAGGAGAGGATACTCCACGCCTGATGGTGGTGGACTGTCTCTCACTGGAGGATTTTAAGTAGAAGTTGGTTGGCCATCTGCCATGGATGCTTTGGCTGCAATTCCTACATGGAATGGATGGCAGCTAACGGATTGAGGTTGAATCCTGACAAGACAGAAGTACCATTCTTGGGGGACAGAGGGTAGGCTGGTGTGGGGGGACTCCCTGATCCTGAATGGGGTAACTGTGCCCCTGAAGGACCAGGTGCGCAGCCTGGGAGTCATTTTGGACTCATAGCTGTCCATTCAGGCGCAGGTCAATTCTGTGTCCAGAGCAGCTGTCTGCCAGCTCCATCTGGTACGCAGGCTAAGACCCTATCTGCCCACGGACTGTCTCGCCAGAGTGGTGCATGCTCTAGTTATCTCCCGCTTGGACTACTGCAATGCGCTCTACGTGGGGCTACCTTTGAAGGTGACTTGGAAACTGCAATTAATCCAGAATGTGGCAGCTAGACTGGTGACTGGGAGCAGCCGCCAAGACCACATAACACCAGTCTTGAAAGACCTACATTGGCTCCCAGTATGTTTCCAAGCACAATTTAAAGTGTTGGTGCTGACCTTTAAAGCCCTAAACGGCCTCGGTCCAGTATACCTGAAGGAGTGTCTCCACCTGCATTGTCCAGCCCGGACACAGAGGTCCAGCTCCGAGGGCCTTCTGGCAGTTCCCTCCCTGTGAGAAGTGAGGTTACAGGGAACCAGGAAGAGGGCCTTTTTGGTGGTGGTGCCTGCCCTGTGGAACACCCTCCCATTAGATGTCAAGGAAATAAACAACTATTTTACTTTTAAAAGACAACTGAAGGCGGCCTTGTTTAGGGAAGTTTTTAATGTCTGATGCTGTATTGTTTTTAATATTTGGTTGGAAGCTGTCCAGAGTGGCTGGGGAAACCCAGCCAGGTGGGCGGGGTATAAATAAATTATTATTATTATTACATTGCAAGGGGTTGGACTGGATGACCTTTGGGGTCCCTCCCAACTCTACAATCCTATGAAACCTTGGGGAGCCACAGCCAGGGTAAGGCAGTTTCCTACCTCAGTAACAGAGGACACCCAGAGCTCAAGGGCTTCGTTGCTCCCTTTCATTCCATGCCGCTGTGTAATCCCATCGCTTCAGAGGGACGTTTGATATCCGTGCCAAGGTTTACCTCTTCACGCCCAGTTCCCTAAAGAGAAACTTTTGGCAGACACAAAGGAGGCGGCAACACAGTCGAACAATGCTCTTTCCTCGGAGGAAAAAGAGAAATCATATTCTAATTTGGATGCTTTGGCAAAGGCTCAACACCCTCTTTGTATCCCCTTCAGTAACATGTGTCAAAGATCATTTCTGCAGATGTTGACTTCCGCTACGCTGTGGGCAGAAGACATTTTAATACCTTAAAGAGACAGCAACACAGGGCGGGTGGCAATTCAGAGAGAGAGATGTTTTGATCCGGAGCTTTTGGAAATGAATTTCTGCGCTGCCTTTATGTCCAATTTTCTACTTCTTCTTTTTCTTCTTTTAAATGCCCTCTCCCTCCTCTCCTGGAATGCAGATTAAATGCCGTTAGTCTCTTATCCTTGAACCTTGCAGCACGCAGAGATGAAAATCCAATTCCATGGTGTGTGGGTGTGTGTGAAGTAAACTACTGAAGGCCAGGCAGGCTTCGACAAAAACACCACAGGCAAATGTCTTATTTATTTATCTTTTTATCATAAGAATGTAAGAAGAGCCAGCTGGATCAGGCCAATGGCCCATCTAGTCCAGCATCCTGTTCTCAAAGTGGCTAGCAAATTGCCTGTGGGAAACCCCCAAGTAGGATTCGAACACAAGAGCAACACTCTCCCCTCTTGTGGTTTATGCAGAAGCATCGCTGCCTCCAGGAGGCCAAGCATAGACATTATGGCTGGTAAAGGTACCCCTGACCAGCTCTGTGGTTTAACCCACAGCACCACCCGTGTCCCCTATTATGTCTGGTAGCCATCAATAAAAAAGCACACCAAGAACTCAGGCCAATGTAAGTTTCAGTAGTGGGAGTGGTCCCTGCTCGCAAATCAATAGTCAATTGTGACAAAAACTAATCCATTCAAAAGTACCGTATTTTTCGCTCTATAAGACACACCCAACCATAAGACACACCTAGTTTTTGGTTTTTTTTAATAATATTTTTATTGCGTTTCTTTTCATAAGTTTATACATTCCAAAAAGTACAAAAAAATTGCAAGAAACAGATTTTTTTTTTTTTTACAAAAAAAGATACAAAAAAGATAGTGAATATATAATAGTTCAACTTTCCATAAATCCCTGTTGGACTTCCCCACACCTTCCAGATCTGCATTCTTTATATTAACAATGTCAGCAATTTGTTACCTTGTTTCATACCTTATTGTAACTTTCAGTTATTATGTCTCCAGATTCAAAATATTGTAACTCAGTTTTAATACCTTTAAAATAAACATAATATGTTTGATTCACATTGTCTCCTTTTCTCTTTTATCACTTATTTTACCATTTACTTAATCATATTGCTAAAGCATAACATTTCCTAATCGTGCACTGTCTTAAGATTCATACAGCTTATAGTGTTTTTGCAAATAGTCTTTAAATTTTTTCCAATCCGCCTCAATTGTTTCTTCGTCCAAATCTCGGATTCTGCCAGTCATTTCGGCTAATTCCATATAGTCCATCAACTGCGTCTGCCATTCCTCCAGCGTGGGTAAATCTTGTGTCTTCCAATGCTTTGCGATGAGTATTCTTGCTGCTGTACTAGCATACATAAACAAAGTTCTGTCCTTCTTTGACACTTTCTGGTCTACCATGCCCAGCAGGAAGGCCTCTGGTTTCTTAGGGAAGGTATACCTAAATACCTTTTTCAATTCATTATAAATCATTTCCCAGAAGGCCTTCACTTTTGGGCAGGTCCACCAGAGGTGAAAAAATGTCCCTTCTGCCTCCTTGCATTTCCAACATTTGTTGTCAGACAGGTGATATATCTTAGCTAACTTGACTGGGGTCATGTACCACCGGTATATCATTTTCATAATATTTTCCTTCAAGGCACTACATGCCGTGAATTTCATTCCGGTGTTCCATAACCTTTCCCAGTCTTCAAACATAATGTTATGTCCAACATCCTGTGCCCATTTTATCATGGCAGATTTAACTGTCTCATCCTGTGTATTCCACTTAAGCAGCAAGTTATACATTCTCGATAGTGTCTTGGTCTTTGGTTCTAACAATTCTGTCTCCAATTTCGATTTTTCCACCTGGAAACCAACTTTTTTATCCATTTTAAAAACCTCTTGGATTTGAGCATAATGTAACCAATCTCGCACCTTATTTTTTAGTTTGTCCTGGCTCTGCAACTTCCAATTGTCTCCAATTTTTTCAATTATTTCCCAATATTTCGGCCAGTAGGCCTCCATATTGGGTCTTTTTCGAGCCTTGGCCTCCACCGGTGATAGCCACCTCGGGGTCTTGCCCTCTAGTAAGTCTTTATATTTCATCCAGACCGCAAAAATTGCTTTTCTGACAATATGGTTTTTGAACAGTTTATGAACTTTAACCTTGTCGTACCATAGATATGCATGCCAACCAAAAGCATTATCAAAACCTTCCAGATCTAGGACATCAGTGTTTTCCAGCAGAAACCAATCTTTCAACCAGCAGAAGGCTGCAGATTCATAATATAGCCTCAGGTCCGGCAGGGCAACCCCCCCTTTCTTTCGAATCAGTTAATATTTTAAATTTTATTCGGGGCTTTTTGCCCTGCCAGACAAACCTAGATATATCCTTCTGCCATTTTCCAAAAAAGACACACCTAGTTTTTGGAGGAGGAAAACAAGAAAAAAATAATATTCTGAATCCCAGAAGCCAGAACAGCAGCAATCCCTCTTGCTGTTCTGGCTTCAGTGAAAGCAACACAAAGCCTCTTCAGCGCATTGGGGGGAATGCTCCCGTTGCCCTGAAGAGGCTTTGTGCGGCTATCCCAGAAGCTAGAACAGCAAGAGGGATCGCTGCGCAGCAATCCCTCTTGCTGTTTTGGCTTCAGCGATAGCTGCGCAGCCTGCATTCGCTCTATAAGACGCACACACATTTCCCCTTACTTTTTAGGAGGCAAAAAGTGTGTCTTATGGAGCGAAAAATACGGTATGTATTCCGACAAGGATTACAAACTCAAATAGAGATTACAAACTCAAACGCATAAGGATATGTATAACACAATAATTCGTTACAGAATTAGAGATAAGAGTTTATGAGTAGAGATAAGTACATGTTAGTCCATAGTCAGATTCGATGTGAAGGTCTTAGTTTCAATCATTGAGCAGAAGTCAGAAAATTATGGATCAGAAACAAGGACAGGGCCCTGTTTCAATGTATTCACCTTCATCAGCTAATTTTTAAAGGGTCGTGTAAGTTTGAAGACTTTCGGGTAAATATCTCCTGTTATTTTCTACATTTCTCAGAGATAACAACTGCGTGTGGGTAGATCAACGTGTATCTTGAGCTTTTCTGTGGTAGCCATCAATGGCCTTCTCCTTCATGAATTTGTTCAATCTTCTTTTAAAGCCATGCAAGCTGGTTGCCATCACTACCTCTTGAGAGAGTGAATTACCTCAGGGTAAAACTTCCAAGGTGAAAAAAATGGGCTTCTAAATCACCTGGGGATGAGAAACTACTCGCTTCAATAGTCTGCTCTCCAGGGCGTTGGGGTGATCAGAACTAGATGTTAATCCAATGTGTGTTGAATGGTATCTAAATGAGTGTGGGATGGGATTTAATAGGTAGGAGAGGATACATTAATTGCAATTTATCCCTCCAGGCACCCAGGTCTGTAGGCTGAACAGAGCTTCAGAATCCCACCCTTGGCAGTAAAATCAAACGCATCGGGCTCAAGCTGTATAACCTTGTTTTGAGCAAGACCAGCTATGAAGTAAGCTGGCTCGCTCTTTCAAACCCCGGTTAACAATGAATTGGGCAACAGCTTGTAAAGTAAGTTTAAAAACAAGATTTACTTACTGTTATACTGCATTGGCTCACAGCAGTAGCAGCAGTAAAAACTATGCAGGAAAAATACTTCTATTTTCAGTCTAACCAGCTTCATGTATCTCCCTGAAGCTGGAGCAAAGGCATGTTTGTATCCAATGCTGGTCAAAGGAAGAGAGAGCGAGGGGAACAGGAAATACTGTAAGCTCTTTCCTCTCCAGGAGAGGAAGGGGAAATGACATCACACAGAGCCTTGCCTACCCATTGTATATCTATGATTTGAGTATCTGTCTATCAGCAATAAAGCTCTGCGGACTTAACCCGTTCTTATGCTAACTAGCATGAATATGCGTTTGTTAGGCTTGCTGCTAATCTCCCGTAATGAGTTGGTGGGGGTCAGTCTAAATGATGCGCTGTGCACCTTCCAAACCTGCCATCTTGTGTTTGTACAATGGTCGGGGGATTGGCAAGCTTGCCAAACCAGTTCCTTTGCCTAGGTAATGGCATTGACTGACTAGTGAAATACCTTGTTTACTTTAGAGATTACTTGCATCAGTTTCCTTCTCCTAAGGAAATGGGAGGTGGGGTGTCTGGTCTTCCAGGTTTGCGTCTGTATAAAGTTCTGGTCATTTTTATTCCTTGGGGTTCCATATGCGCAAGACCAGCTGATGAAAAATCACGCATGCAAATCGACGCTGCATGGATACTTCGCAGCCTAAGGCACCACCCAAGGTCTCTGTGTGAAGCTCTTTTTGGATTCTTGCAGTACAGCCAATCAGCTGTTTGGGATGGGGAGCCTCTCCCCTCCCCACCTATTCCAAGTATCTGATTGGTGGGGCTATGCACAAGTCGCCCTTGCGGCTGTCCATATGTGGAATTGGATCAGAGCCTGTAAGCTGACAAAACAATACAGCTTTTCGATAAAACCATACTGGTGTGCTGCAGAATGTGTGTGTGTGTCCGTGTGTGTGGTTTTTGTTTAAAGACTTTTGCTAATAGTGTAGAGTGGGAGATTAAATTTTACTTCATTAGGATGATGATGCATTTGATGAATTAAATACTTAACATGCAATTGCAGAATCGCTCCCTTAGCACCTTTATTACAGGGTGCTCTCTGAGCAATGCAAACTCATCGTTGGGCTACTAAGCAGGTAGATGCGCTGAGAGAAACTGGGAAATGATAGGGAGGACAAGCAAGGAACTGAGAGTTAAGCAGAGGAAGAACTAAATCAAAGGGCGAGACCGTAGGGCAGACTAACTAGGAACCAAGTTGCAAAGCATTTGGTGGGAGATAGATTGCCAACAAAGGTCCGTATAGTTAAAGCTATGGTTTTCCCAGTAGTGATGTATGGAAGTGAGAGCTGGACCATAAAGAAGGCTGATCGCTGAAGAATTGATGCTTTTGAATTATGGTGCTGGAGGAGACTTTTGAGAGTCCCATGGACTGCAAGAAGATCAAACCCATCCATTCTGAAGGAAATCAGGCCTGAGTGCTCACTGGAAGGACAGATCATGAAGCTGAGGCTCCAAGACTTTGGCCACCTCATGAGAAGAGAAGACTCCCTGGAAAAGACCCTGATGTTGGGAAAGATGGAGGGCACAAGGAGAAGGGGATGGCAGAGGACGAGATGGTTGGACAGTGTTCTCGAAGCTACCAGCATGAGTTTGACAGTGGAAGACAGGAGTGCCTGGCGTGCTCTGGTCCATGGGGTCACGAAGAGTCAGACACAACTAAACGATTAAACAACCACAGATTCAGAGTATCACAGAATTGGAAGGGACCCTGACGATCGTCTAGTCCAGCCTTTCTCAACCTTGGGTCCCCAGTTGTTTTTGGCCTACAACCCCCATCATCCCTGACCACTGTGAGCTAGGGATCATGGGAGTTGTAGGCCAAAAACAACTGGGGACCCAAGGCTGAGAATCAGTGGACTCTAGTCCAACCCTCTGCAATGCAGGAATACGCAGCTGTCCCTTACGGGCCTCAAACCCGCAACCGTGGTGTTATCAGCCTCACATTCCAACCAACTGAACTATCCAGATGTCCAGCGATGGTAGACTCCAAATGCCGACCTCCAAGCACTGTGCTCACAAAGTTCCCCCATCCTTGACGTAATGATCACAACAAAGCCTTTTCGTATGTCCCGTGAAAATATTCCGCCTGGAGAAATGCCGGATTCTGCGACCTGCCAAAATATTCATTTGGTCCAGTTATTTATTTGGGCAAGTTTCTCAGGAGCAGGTGTCCTGGTGTCAACCTGCCCTTCTCTAGGACCCTAAGCCAGGAGAAAAAAGGAAAAATAGAGGATAACAAGGCTATCGGTGGTCACTAGCCCAAAAGGCTATGTTCTACCTCCACTGTTGGAGGCATCATGTCTCTGAATGCTGGATTTCTGGGAATCACATTTGGAGGAAGAGTCTTGTTGCACCCAGGTCCTGCATGCTGGGTTTCCAAAAGACACGTGATTTGCCACTGTGAGAACAGTATGCTGGATTATATGGGTCTCTGGCTTGATCTAGAGATGCAGGTGGCGCTGTGGGTTAAACCACAGAGCCTAGGGCTTGCCGATCGGAAGGTCAGTGGTTCGAATCCCCGCGACGGGGTGAGCTCCCGTTGCTCGGTCCCAGCTCCTGCCAACCCAGCTGTTCGAAAGCACGTCAAAGTGCAAGTAGATAAATAGGTACTGCTCCGGCGGGAAGGTAAACGGTGTTTCCGTGCGATGCTCTGGTTCACCAGAAGTGGCTTAGTCATGCTGGCCACATGACCCGGAAGCTGTACGCCTGCTCCCTCGGCCAATAAAGCGAAATAAGCGCTGCAACCCCAGAGTCGGCCACGACTGGACCTACTGGTCAGGGGTCCCTTTACCTAACTCTAACTCAAATCTTGAGCTTTCTTGAGTGAAACCTTTCCCTTTGTCAACTTTAAATCCCTCAAATAATTGATAATATTGGAACCGATCAACAATATGTTCTCTTACTTCTTAGGTTCTCAAATACTACAGAATGGTAAAAAAATATATAAAGCTGCTCAACCGCTTTGCTCACAGCTGACTCGCTGTTCAAGGTCTAAGCAGAACCCAGTAGACATAAATCTGGTATAGGGGTTTTTTTTGGGGGGGAGCAGGGGGGCAGGAGTCTCTTGTCAACTATTGGAACAAAAATATCCAAGTTAATATTCTACCATATGCCATTTTCTCCATGCTATAAATTAAATCCTCTCATCTGAGTCCCTGAGATTAAGAACTTGCCTCTTAATATTCAAAGAGCGCTTTGTTCTTAAATACTCTATTTCCATTGTTTGCGTTGCACTGTTACATTGCATAAATGTTTTTGTAATTCCCTGATTATATGAAACAGCGAGGCAGGACTGGAATCACGGCCTTTTTCATATTGTAACAGAAAGGAGGAAAAAAAATTACTGCCACGTTTTATTTATAAGGCCGACCCCACTGTAATAATTCTCATATATATATATATATATATATATATATATATGTGTGTGTGTGTGTGTGTGTGTGTGTGTGTGTTTCTGTTATACTTCGTCGTCAACACATACCATGTTACAGTCATACATAAAATAATAGAAAAAGATAGCATAGGTATAAAACATAAACATATGATAGTAATAATAACGTATCTAAATTATTCCAAGATTATTTAAATCCTCTATATCTTGAATTATACTTCCCTCCCACTCTTTCCATGGTTTCCTATCTACGATCCTTTTAACTGCGTTTTCTTACTCTACTAAATTATTTTCATTACCTTACATAATCTCACTCTATAACACCTTCTGCTGAGCATTTCCCCCCAGCCTGTTACGATTATTTCCTTGTTATAATATTTTGCCATATAATCCGTATATAATATCCAATCCTCTTTCAGTCTCTTATCATCTTTATTTCTCAATCTATCTGTCATACGGGCTAGTTCTATGTACTCTAATATTTTGAGATGCCCTTCTTCTCTTGATGGTACTGTAATTCATCAGCCCCCCGAAAGTCTCTGGACATCCCTTCCCTTTGGGTTGGGGAGGGGATGAATGGTCCTGTGAAAGTCCAGCTAGTGATGGGATCAAACCCCTTAAGCCAGGGTTTCCCAGACTCAGGTAGCTAGCTGTTTTTGGACTACAACTCCCATCATCCCTAGCTAGCAGGACCAGTGGTCAGGGATGATGGGAAGTGCAGTCCAAAAATCGCAGGAGAACCAAGTCTGAGAAACCCTGCTTTCAAGGTTTGGATTACAGTGGTACCTCAGGTTAAGTACTTAATTCATTCAAGAAGTCCGTTCTTAGCCTGAAACTGTTCTTAACCTGAAGCACCACTTTAGCTAATGGGGCATCCTGCTGCCGCTGCGCCGCCAGAGCATGATTTCTGTTCTCATCCTGAAGCAAAGTTCTTAACCTGAGGTGATATTTCTGGGTTAGTGGAGTCTGTAACCTGAAGCGTATGTAACCTGAGGTACCACTGTATTAAGGGGTATATAAATCCTATTAAATAAATGAATTACCGTTCTGTACACAGCTGCATAATTTGGACATGCCTGAAGTACCTGGGCCATGGGTAAGCAACCTAAGGCCCCGGGGCCAGATCCAGGGAACCAGGCAGAGGGCCTTCTTGGTTGTGGTGCCCGCCCTGTGGAACGCCCTCCCATCAGATGTCAAGGCAATAAGCAGCTATCTTATTTTTAGAAGACATCTGAAGGCAGCCCTGTTTAGGGAAGTTTTTAATATTTAATGCTGTATTGTTTTTAAACACTCGATTGGGAGCCGCCCAGAGTGGCTGATGTTGGGAAAGATGGAGGGCACAAAGAGAAGGGGACGACAGAGGACGAGATGGTTGGACAGTGTTCTCGAAGCGACCAGCATGAGTTTGACCAAACTGCGGGAGGCAGTGGAAGACAGGAGTGCCTGGCGTGCTCTGGTCGATGGGGTCACAAAGAGTCGGACATGACTAAACAAATAAACAACAACAACAACAGCCCCATTGAAGAAGAAGACAGTAGTTACCCAGACCTCATTGCTGGTTGCAGAGGGGGCCCCCATATAATTTCAAGCTTCAGGGCTGCCAAAATGTAGGTCTGCCACTGATCAGGACATAAGAAGAGCCGACTGGATCAGGCCAATGACCCATTTAGTCCAGCATCCTGCTCTCACAGTGGCCAAGAAGATGCCCGTGGCAAACCCACAAACAGGATTTGGGCACAAGAGAACTTTCCCCTTCTGTGGTATCCAGAGACTGATTCTCAGAAGCATTGCTAACACCAGCAATGCCCCTCTGGACCACTGTTCCATGTGGTTGTGTAAGTTGTCTCCAAGGGAGGAAAATGGCGGCCCCTTTGGATTCTCCCTGGATTCGTCTGCTCCACAGTAAGGTTGCCCTAGAAAGAAAGAAAGAAAGAAAGAAAGAAAGAAAGAAAGAAAGAAAGAAAGAATACAATTATCACAATCGGTTTTTGTAATTTTCCACACCAGTTCTTTCTCCTTTGTGTTATTAGCACCAAGCAAGGAGGCAACAAAAGCCGCCGATTCAATATGCACCGCATTGGAAAACAATGGGAAAGATGGGCTTTTAATAAGCACTCGGCGGAGCTGTAATTAAATCTCAGGTTGTGTTTGGAAAACAAGAATCTCATTTAGCACACTTGCCCGGCATGCCTTCAGCATCGGCACCATGTTTTCTTCTGGGCAATTATGCCAGCTTTCTGTGAATTGATTAACCGATACGGGTGTGGAGGGGGACAAGGTGCCTGGAGAAGAACAGGTGCATGAGGTCGCCCCAGGGGTGCAAAACGTTGGCTTCCGTAAGGGCACCTCCTTTGTAGGGTGGGAGAAAATTCC
The DNA here is from genome assembly GCA_034642415.1 of Podarcis siculus. Lineage (NCBI taxonomy): Eukaryota > Metazoa > Chordata > Lepidosauria > Squamata > Lacertidae > Podarcis > Podarcis siculus. The sequence goes on from JAXCMG010000011.1 coordinate 36,281,868, forward strand.
CTCTGGGGGTTCAGTACAGAGGTTCACAGAAAGTTCCCAGTTAGTCAGGCTTCATTCAGTAATGCGTTGCAGGACAGAGTTCAGAGAGTCTGCGAGAACTTTCCATGTAGACAAAGCTATACAGGAAAAGAATACGTCATCTTGGCGGTTTCATCTTCTCCTCAACCACCTTCTGCCAACCCATCACCCCACCATCTCTCATCAAACCACATTCATTGGAAACACTTACCCAACCCATTATTATTTTTTACTGTACATGCAGAACCCTTCTTGTACCTTATCTGAAGTTGTTGTTTAATTGTTGTTGTTTAGTTGTTTAGTCGTGTCCGACTCTGTGTGACCCTATGGACCAGAGCACAGGGATTTGAAGGGTCTCAGGCATCACACAGACTAACCCCCACCTACCCACCCAACTCACAACACTGTGTTCTTATGGATTAGTTGTTGTTGTTTAGTAGTCTAGTCGTGTCTGACTCTTCGTGACCCCATGGACCATAGCACACCAGGCACTCCTGCCTTCCACTGCCTCCCGCAGTTTGGTCCAACTCATGTTGGTCTCTTAGAGAACACTGTCCAACCATCTTGTCCTCTGTCGTCCCCTTCACCTTGTGCCCTCCATCTTTCCCAACATCAGGGTCTTTTCCAGGGAGTCTTGTCTTCTCATGAGGTGGCCAAAGTATTGGAGCCTCAGCTTCAGGATCTGTCCTTCCAGTGAGCACTCAGGGCTGATTTCCTTAAGAATGGAGAGGTCTGATCTTCTTGAAGTCCATGGGACTCTCAAGAGTCTCCTCCAGCAGCATAATTCAAAAGCATCAATTCTTCGGCAATCAGCCTTCTTTATGGTCCAGCTCTCACTTCCATACATCACTACTGGGAAAACTTTATAGCTTTAACTATACAGATCTTTGTTGTTTAATTGTTTAGTCGTTTACTCGTGTCCGACTCTTCATGACCCCATGGACCAGAGAACGCCAGAGTATTGGAGTATTGTTGTTTAATAGTCAGTGTTAAATTTCTCCTTAACCTTCTTATATAAACCCATACTGTTATTTTGATTGTAATTGTTTTAACTGTTGCTAATATTTTATTTTTAAAACTGTCATAACCTGCCTTAGGACCGCATGATGAAGGACAGGTGAGAAATCTTTAATAATAATAATAATAATAATAATAATAATAATAATAATATAAACTGTGGTCCATGGAGCACCTGTGGTCTGTGGCTTATCAGCGCCCTTGCAGCACACTTGCCACATTCTATGGAACACAAATAGTTACACAATAAAATACATGAGATGAGAGATAAAAAGAAGTAATTGAAATACAATTTAAAACCAGACAGCATCTAGCACGGTGCATTGTGATTGCTGTTGATGGATTGATTTACTTATATGCCCCCTTTCCACAATGAGCTGTGTTAGGACAGGCAGGAAAATCATTAAGCGGTTCGCTGAGACCCTCAACAATTTTCAAGTGGTCCACGAGAGGGGAGGAAAGTCTGGGAACTGCTGGCATACAAATAGTCATTAATGGTAGCGATTAAAAACAGACATCAAACACGGGAGAAAATAATACAGTTCTCAAAATATAGATCAGCGGTTTAGAAAGGAGATGTAATGAATCCATTCAATGCTCTCTTTGATCCCCATCTTCCTGTCAGCATCGCCCTTGAGCCAGTGCCACCGACTGGACTAATCCACTTCAGCCCCGACTGGGCCAGGCAAGCTGGGGTAGCACTTCCAGAGACCGCCTTCTGCACAGGAACAGGTCAATGTGCTGTGGACTCACAACTCAGAGTTGTGAGCACCAGATTCACTCCCGAAGACAGTCGTTGCACAGCAGAGTACAGCAGAGCATAAACCACTCGGAGAACAGCTCTGTAGAATAACTATTTTTATTCTATCTACAACTATCATACAAACTATATACAGAGCTAAATGGAGAAGCTGAACTGCACTGATTGTCTGCATCTGCTCTTAGCAGCAACCTTATCTATACAGAGATAACACACTCTCCCTCTAACACTCAGTCTCTCTATTTGATGTGAGGCTGGAGCGGAATAAGTAGGGAGCAGAAACCGCCCCCCTCCTCTCTGGAGAATCAGCAGAGAACATCAGCAGATTCTTGGAATGGGAGGGGTGAAATCTCCTCACTTCCATGTTCCGACCATGGAATGAGTGAGGATCTGTGCTGAACTTACTTCTTCTCTTTCGCTTCTCCCACTGCAATACTGCCTTCCCAGGATGGGGGACCCTTTCATCCAGTTTTAAGCGCTGCTTCTTGCATGAGGCTGCAAAGCAAGTTCTGCGCTATTCAGTTCCTCGAGGGGGCTTCCTTGCAATATGCCACGAGAACAAACACTCCAGAATCAAAGGTTGAGACAAATATTTGAGATGCTTCATAGACTTTTTTTGTTTGTTCCTTTTCCCTGAGCGGTTCCAAAGACCTTTGCAAGGCTGCTGTGGAAAAATCTGTTTATTTACAAATATGTAAACCCAGAAGGGTTTCTTGAGAGTCCCATGGACTGCAAGAAGATCAGACCGATCCATTCTGAAGGAAATCAGCCCCGAGTGCTCACTGGAAGGACAGATCCTGAAGCTGAGGCTCCAAGACTTTGGCCACCTCATGAGAAGAGAAGACTCCCTGGAAAAGACCCTGATGTTGGGAAAGATGGAGGGCACAAGGAGAAGGGGACGACAGAGGACGAGATGGTTGGACAGTGTTCTTGAAGCTACCAGCATGAGTTTTACCAAACTGCAGGAGGCAGTGGAAGACAGGAGTGCCTGGTGTGCTCTGGTCCATAGGGTCACAAAGAGTCAGACATGACTAAACAACTAAACAACAAACCCAGAAGAAGCCCAGCCCATGCAGGGTGCCCCAGTGTCCTGTTTTACAGAGGACACTCCTCTACCTGGCTGTCTGGCCCAACTCTGGCTTAAAGATCCAGAACAATCAACAGTTAACCATCTGGCCACAGTTGTCCCCATATTGTATTTTCACTGCAACGGTAGCAGCTGTATCCATCTGGGATAGCTTAGTTGGTAGAGCATTAGAGTCTTAATCACAGGGTTGTGGGTTCAAGCCCCATGTTGGGCAAAAGATTCCTTCATTGTAGGGGGTTGGACTAGATGACTCCAAGGGTCCCCTTCCAACTCCACAATTCTATGATTTCTGAAGCTGCATCTGTATGTATATTTTAGCATCCACAAATGTTGTGCAAGTCTGTGCCCACTTTTTTGATGACGCCCAAGCAGCCAGTCTAAACACAAAGTGGATTCTTCATGGCAATCTTAGTGACACACACACACACACACACAGCACTGGCTTTCCCCCTGTTGCAGAATTTCAATTATCTGCTCATGAAATCTGAATCTACTGCAGAATAGAAGCAGTCTTAAATTTTGTTCAATGAATAAAGACTACCTAGGAATGTGATTTTAGCCGGCACAAACCTTTATAAATTACTGATTTATTTTTTTTTAAATGGAGCTTGTTTTTAACGTTTGTTTGTTTCATCGGTATTTTAAGCGAACACTCTGGATGGTTTTGCGAACTGCTTGGGGGTCTTTCGTTCTAGAAAGCGGTATATGAATTTTGCTCAGTAATGCAACAATAAATAATTGTGACTGTTGGTCAGCAGGTCAGAGAGGGGCATGGTGGGGGACACACACACACATATTTGATCCTTAAGAATTGCACTGTCCAGCCTTGCCCCTCCCTTCTTTAGGAAATGCCGCTCCTGGAAGCTGGATCTTCTCTTAAGGTTGTTCGGATGTCATTGTTCAGCAGCAATGACCTACTTTTGTTTTATCAGGCTCCTTTCTGTTTGCGTTGGATTATTGGTGCTAGAAGATACTGCTAAGTGAGTTGTGTTTCTGGAATATAAATGAGCTGCAATCCCCGGTCCCTCTTCCTGGGCCGAGTGCAAGAGCAGAGTCTTCGCTCATCATCCGTGGGCAGTCGACAGGGAGAGCGGAAAAGGCAGATCTTGCTGCTTTCTTTGAGGGTAACCAAACAATTAAACCCCTGTGTTGCAAACAATATATCAGTAATATCCAAGGCAACACGATGACCAAGTACAACGATACGATGTCAATATAAACTCTTTATATAATCTATACAGAACACTGAACAGTATGAAATATATGAAATGCACTCTCTCTGCAAAACCAAATAAACAGAAATCTTATACAGTGGTACCTCGGGTTACATACGCTTCAGGTTACATACGCTTCAGGTTACAGACTCCGCTAACCCAGAAATAGTACCTTGGGTTAAGAACTTTGCTTCAGGATAAGAACAGAAATCGTGCTCCAGCGGCACAGCAGCAGCAGGAGGAGGCCCCATTAGCTAAAGTAGTGCTTCAGGTTAAGAACAGTTTCACGACACTCACGTGGCTAAACAGGGCGCCATGACACTCACGTATCATCAGAAGCCCTTCAAAAAGCAAAACCTACATGGGGAGGTGCCTTATACAGAGTCAGACCACGGGCCCAACTAGCTCAGGGTTATCTGCACTTGTTGTTGTTTAGTCATGTCTGACTCTTCATGACCCCCTGGACCAGAGCACGCCAGGCACTCCTGTCTTCCACTGCCTCCCGCACTTTGGTCAAACTCATGCTGGTAGCTTCGAGAACACTGTCGAACCATCTCGTCCTCTGTTGTCCCCTTCTCCTTGTGCCCTCCATCTTTCCCAACATCAGGGTCTTTTCCAGGGAGTCTTCTCTTTTTTTTAAAAATAAATTTTTATTACTTTTCACATATAAAACAAACACAACAAATACATAAACAAAACATAAACAAACATAAATAAACATAAAATGGACCTCCCCATACCACCCCTTTTCTGCATCCTTATTCCAAATTTTCCAGCAACCCTTTAATCATAACAATGTTTTACCTATTTCATAAATTTAATTTCTTTAGCTTATTAAACAGCTGTAGTTCTTTGTCTCTTATTTCCCTGACCCTTAGTTTCCATCCAAATTACAACAGTTTTTAAGGTATACTTTAAATTTGTTCCAATCTTCTTCCACCGCCTCCTTCCCTCGGTCTCGAATTCTGCCAGTCATCTCTGCCAGTCCCATATAGTCAATCACCTTCGTCTGCCATTCTTCCAACGTGGGTAGTTCTTGTGTCTTCCAATACTTTGCTAGAAGAATTCTTGCTGCTGTTGTGGCGTACATAAAAAATGTCTTATCCTTCCTTGACACCGTTTGGCCCACCATGCCCAAGAGAAAAGCTTCTGGTTTCTTGGAAAAGGTTCTCTTAAGAACTTTCTTAATTTCATTATAGATCATTTCCCAGAAAACCTTAATCTTCGGGCAGGTCCACCAAAGGTGATAGAAGGTTCCCTCCGTTTCATTACGTTTCCAACATTTATTATTGGGCAAATGATAGATCTTCGCTAACTTAGCAGGAGTCATGTACCACCTATAGATCATTTTCATAATGTTTTCTCTTAAGGCATTACATGCCGTAAATTTAACACCGGTGGTCCATAACTGCTCCCAGTCAGCAAGCTCAATGTCATGTCCAATATCCTGTGCCCATTTAATCATGCTAGATTTCACCACTTCGTCTTGAGTATTCCACTTCAACAGCAAATTATACATTCTTGACAAGTTTTTAGTATTGGGTTCTAACAATTCTGTTTCTAATTTTGACCTCTCCACTTGGAAGCCTTTCTTTCTGTCCTGTTTAAATACTTCATTTATCTGTCGATAATGTAACCAATCTCTCACTTTATCCTTCAGTTCCTCATAACTTTTCAATTTCACTTTTTCACCATCCTGTTCTGTAATTTCAAAATATTTAGGCCAGTTTAGACCCATGTTCAATTTTTTCACCTCTTTAGCTTCCATAGGTGACAGCCACCTGGGTACAGATAGGTAGCCGTGTTGGTCTGCCATAGTCAAAACAAAAAAATTCCTTCCAGTAGCACCTTAAAGACCAACTAAGTTAGTTCTTGGTATGAGCTTTCGTGTGCATGCACACTTCTTCAGCCACCTGGGGGTTTTGCTTTCAAGCAAATCTTTATACCGTATCCAGACATTATATAATGCTTTCCTGACCATATGGTTCTTAAAGCCTTTATGCAGTTTTACCTTGTCATACCATATATATGCATGCCAACCAAATCTATTGTCAAATCCTTCAAGATCCAAAATGTCTGTGTTCTCAAGGAGCAGCCAATCTTTCAACCAGCAAAACGCTGCTGATTCATAGTAAAGTCTTAAGTCTGGCAGGGCAAAGCCTCCTCTATCTTTTGCATCTGTTAGTGTCTTAAATTTTATTCTTGGCTTTTTGCCCTGCCAAACAAATTTAGATATATCTTTCTGCCACCTCTTGAAACAGTCCATCTTGTCTATTATTTGTAAAGTCTGAAACAAAAATAACATTCTAGGCAATACATTCATTTTAATAACAGCAATTCTTCCTAACAAGGAAAGTTTCAGCCTTGACCATATGTCTAGATCTTTCTTAACTTCTGTCCAACATTTATCATAATTGTCTTTAAATAAATTCACATTTTTCGATGTCAAGTTCACCCCCAGGTACTTCACTTTTTTTGCTAACCCCAAACCTGTTTCCTTCTGAAATGTCTCTTTTTCCTCATTTGTTAGCTTTTTCTCTAACACTTTAGTTTTTTGTTTGTTCAATTTAAATCCTGCGACTTGACCAAATATTTCAATCAATTCTAAAACTCTTTTTGTACTAGTGTTTGGCTGCTGTAGTGTCAAAACTAGGTCATCTGCAAATGCCCTTAATTTATACTCTTTCACTCCGACCTGAATTCCTTTAACCAACTGGTCCTTTCTAATCATATTTAACAAAACCTCCAGGACCGATATAAAAAGTAGAGGGGAGATAGGGCATCCTTGTCGTGTTCCTTTCTCTATAGCTATCTCTTCTGTTACCACATTGTTCACAATTAATTTTGCTTTCTGCTCAGAGTATATCGCACCTACACCATTTTCAAAACCTTGGCCTACCCCCATCCCTTGGAGATTCTTTTTCATAAAACTCCAGCAAATGTTGTCAAAGGCTTTCTCCACGTCCACAAAAATTAAAACCGCTTTTCTATTAATGTTCGTTTCCAATAGTTCCACAATGTCTATTATATTCCTTACATTGTCCGACATGTGTCTTCCCGGAAGAAAGCCAGCTTGGTCCTTATGAATCTCACCTATCAGCACTTTCTTAAATCTTTTTGCTAAAATGTCTGCAAATATTTTGTAATCCACATTTAAAAGTGAAATCGGGCGGTAGTTCTTGACCTGGTTCTTTTCAGTCTCAGTTTTTGGTATAAGTGATATAAAAGCCTCTTTCCACGATTCAGGTGCCTTTTTCCCCTCCAGTATTTCATTGCATACTTCTTTCAATGGTTGTACTAGACAATCTTTCAAAGCCTTGTAGTATCTGGCCGTCAAGCCATCTGGTCCTGGAGATTTTCCCAGTTGCATTTTTTGAATGGCATCCTCTATTTCTTGTTCTGTTATTTTTTTGTTCAGTGTCAACTTACTTTGTTCTGAAATTTTTGGTAGTCCATAATTTTTGAGAAATTCGTCTATTTCTTGTTCCTTCATAGGCCCTTGTGAATATAATTTCCTAAAAAAGCTTTGAAAGCAATTACTTATCTCATTTGGCTTACAAATATTCTTTCCGTCTACCTCCAAACAAGTGACAGTGTTCAATTTTTGCCTTTTTTTCAATTGCCATGCAAGGAGCTTCCCACATTTATCTGCTGACTCAAATGTCCTTTGTCTCATTTGCTTAATTTTCCATTCTATCTCTTGATTTGTCAGTTCCATATATTGCATCTGGTAATACTTTATTTCTCTCAGAATTTCATGAGACTTTGGTTTAGACCTCAATTTCTTTTCTCCTTCCTTCATTTTTTCCAGAATTCTTTCTTTCCTTTCATTTTGCTTCTTCCTCTTAATTGAATTCTGTTGTATCAGGAAGCCTCGCATCACGGCTTTGCTCGCGTCCCAAATTGTTCTTTTTTCAACTTTTGTTCTTAAATTTATCTCAAAGTAATCTTTCAATGTCTTTAGGGCCTTTTCACAGATTTGTTCATCTCTAAATAAGGAGTCATTCATTCTCCATCTGAAGGATCCAGTTGTTGTCAGTTTCATTTCCATCTTTACTGCGTTGTGGTCGGAGCAGGTTTTTGGGCAGATTTCTACTTTCTTTATCTTTGTAGCCATCACACTAGATACCCAAATTTGATCGATTCTTGTCCATGTCATCTTAGATTCAGAGAAAAAAGTTCCCTCTCTCTCGAGAGGGTTCCTAGTTCTCCAGATGTCTATCAAGTCCATATTTTCTGTCATCTCGAAAAAGGTCTTTGGTAATCTTCCTTCTTTAGAGATCACTTGTCTTTGTGCCTTATCCATATTTGTAGAGACCACTCCATTCATGTCCCCCATCATTATTACTTTGCAGTCGAGGTAGTCCAGTAAAGTCTCATGCAACTTCTTAAAAAATTCTGCCTTCCCGTCATTTGGTGCGTATATTCCAATTATCAAATATTTTTCTCCTTGAATCTGTACTTCAATTGCCAGATATCTTCCTTCTTCATCCTTGAATTTCATTTTTGGATCCAATTTTTCCTTTGCATAAATCACTACTCCTCTCTTTTTTACTTTGTCAGAGGATATAAATTCTTGTCCTAATCTTTTGTTCACAAGCAGTTTTCTGTGTGCTCTGGTTATATGAGTTTCCTGTAAACAAATCAGATCCAATTGCTCCCTTTTCAAAATATGGAAAACTTGGCGTCTTTTTCGGTGAAGGTTCAAACCATTACAGTTCCAGCTAAGAAGTTGCAGTGACATTTTGATAGTTAGGCGTTTGACCCTCCGACTGCCCCAAGTTTTTCTTCTTCTTCAGTTGGTAGTTGTGGTAAACCGTATGATAGATTTGCAACGTCCACTGGCTCTCCTCCTTCTGGTGTTAATCCTTGTCCTTCTCTTGCCAAATCCGCTGTACCTTTCTGCAGGTCCTCCAGGTTTCTCTCCAAAAAGTGTTCTTTTTCCTGTACTGTTCTTATTCTTACCTTCTTCCCTTTATAGTTGAAGGACAACCCCTGTGGAAATTCCCACCTGAAGAGTATGTAGTTTTTCCTCAACAAATTGGCCAAGTCTCTATAAAAAGTCCTCACTTCCAAGATGTATCTAGGGATGTCCTTAAAGATTTGAACTTGAATATTTCCAATTACCAAAGCTTTTTGATAATGCAGGTTCAATATCTTGTCTCTTTCCTCTTTGGTTCTTAAGGTAATCAGACAATCCCTTGCCTTCTTGCTTTGCCTTCTGCCAAGTCTAAAAGCCGTTGTTATTTCTACTTCATCATCCTCCAAGTCTTCTTGCCAATTTTCCAAAATTGCCTGTGTGAGAAATTCCGTCAGGTTGTCCCCTTCGTTCTCTGGAACCTGCCTTAATTTCAAATTCCGTTCTTTCCTCTGAAGTTCCAATAAGGAAAGGGCTGCTTCATGCTCATTCACTTTTTTCTCTATCGGCGCAAGTTTTCCCTGTGTCTCATCTGCAATAGCTCTCGCACTCTCTGCAATTTTCCTGGTTTCTGTAGATTCCTGAATCAGTCTGTTTATAGATTCTGTATTAGACGTCACTGACGTAGTGTTCAAGTCCAATCTTACTGTCAGTTCTGTCAATTTCTTTGTATTTTCTGTGGATTGCTTTGTTAAGGCCTCTAGGGATTGATTTATTTTGAGCAGTGCCTGTGTCATAGAATCCATTGATGCAGCTGTCGCACTTTCCGGTGCAGGCACTATTTGGCCGGAGATTGAGCCTCTTTTCTTTTGTGTCACTTTAGCTTTAGATCTGGTTCTTATCTCCTCTGCCGTGCCACTCATGTCCCAAGGTCGTTCTCACAGGAAAAACTTGCAATGGAAAATCCCACTGTTGGCCAGTTACCTTACAGTTTTTCCCTCTTGGTCCTCAAGAGGGAGCAATTAATAGTGTCCAAGTTAAGGGAAACAAAGAAGCACAAAACCGGATGTAAAGAGTCTAAGGTCCGCCATTAAAGTTGTTTAAAAACTTTTTTCCAAGTAAATTTCGTTAGTCAATTTTCAGTAGCAAAGTCCCATTCAAGTCTTGAAACTTTTTACACCATTTACGATATAGTCTGTATCCACTCCGTATCCTTTTTTAAAGAACCAATTTCTCCCGGTGTTCACTCCTAGCAGATCGTCCCCGGGGAGTCAGGGCAGTGGGAAACCTTGTTTCCTTCCAACTTAAAAGTATCTTCGCAAGACTGTCTTTTTCCCCCTTCTCTTACCGATCGGGGGGAAATAGATACATTTGACAGCTCAGGGCTGACAGTTCACAGCTAACTTTCTTGCAACTGCAGCGGGGTCTTTCGTTGCTTTATTTTCCTGCAGTCCGGGGGGGGGGGCAGACTTCCTTATTTTATGCCCTCCCGCTTTCAGCCAATTTTTAAAATTTAGTTCTGAAAAGTCCCGTCTTTTTCGCTCTTACTCACGGGTGCTTCAGTCCAATTTATCTTTCAGGAAGGAATCGGCGCTCTCCGTTTATGGCGACGCGGCTTCACTCCACGGGCTGGGTAACGACTCTCAGCACCGCGCTCACTCCCGATGCCGTTCCGGAGCCTTTAAAAAGGCTCTTTCGCAGTATCGGGGGGCGCAAAGGTGCCCGCCGAGTCTCCTTGCTCTCAGGCTTCAGCGCCTGAGATTTTTAGGGGTCCCCCGCTCGCCGTAGCGGGTCAGACCCGAACTCGCGGAGCAGTCCTCCTCCGGAGCTCGGAGGGAGGACCGCCATTAAACGCTGGCGCCGACCGGGAGTCTTCTCTTCTCATGAGGTGGCCAAAGTATTGGAGCCTCAGCTTCAGGATCTGTCCTTCCAGTGAGCACTCAGGGCTGATTTCCTTCAGAATGGAGAGGTTTGATCTTCTTGCAGTCAAGAGTCTCCTCCTGCTCCATAATTCAAAAGCATCCATTCTTTGGCGATCAGCCTTCTTTATCAGCTCTCACTTCCATACATCATACATTCCATACATCACTACTGGGAAAACCATAGCTTTAACTATACAGACCTTTGTCGGCAAGGTGATGGTGGTGTTAGTTATCACTGATAATCAAGCAGGGGTAATATTTTACTTATGTATTGCCAGTGCTATTTTTCTAGAGAAATGGGTGTCAGAACTCACCATGAACACCTCCCTGGTTCTCTTAGAATGGCAATGAGAGGTTCTGGAACTGAGAACCACTGCTCTAGCTCTTGCTCTGGGCCCAGTTGCCCTGAGACCCAGCCTTCTCCTGGGACCTTCAGAGAGAAAACCGAGGGGAGTCAAGATGTCTGGGAGCTCAGAGGCTGGCTGGCTGCTCTCTTTCCTCAGGAGACTATTCAGCACCCATTTCCCGAAGAAACAGCTATCCATAAAACCCTGACACCGCCACCTTTAATTTCATTTCATTCCCCTCTAAGCTTCTTTATCTCCCTCTCTCCGAAATGTGGTGGCTCAGGTCAACTTTTACTGGTAGCAATTTAGGGGAGATGCACTCCAGCTAATCCTGCGCTTAACAAGGGAGATGAATACACCCCGTGGAGGATTTTCAACCTGTCTTCCCAACTAATGTATGCCTTTCCGTCAAGCTGGGGAGATCAGGTTTTCCGCTCTGTGGCTGCTCAGAAGTCTTCCCTCCCCATAATTGCCCTGTCCAGAAAAGCAACATGACATTGTAAGGAATAATCTTTCCTCCTCCTCCTCCTCCTTCACATTCAAATCAACCTAGTCATCTCGGGTTTTGATTCCACAGGTGGAGCCAGGGAGGCTGGTGCCTTCCATTTGCCCTCCACATTGGAAATGGGATCATTACAAAGTTGTTCAAGCAGTTGCAGAGAATAACCAGGCTAGATCTGACATGGGTTGGTGGCTATTGGCACTGGTAGGGCGGAACATGGGGAGATGAGCAGCAGGTGGCGCTAGAGCAAATGACAGAGAGTAGTAGAATAGGCTGCGCCACATCAGACTAAGTGCATTTGGTGGCAATTGTGTTTTGAAATACTCCCCAATATAATGAGCCACTTTTGGAAGAAGTACTGTGGTTGGCCAGGAGTCTCTTTTATTTTGTGTGTGTGCTATTTTACACTTCATTGTTCATTTCTACATGGTTAGGATTTGTTGCCCAACAACAATAATAAAAAAGAATGCTATTCTAGGCTGCATCAAGAGAAGTATAGTGTTCAGATCAAGGGAAGTTGTAGTACCGCTCTATTCTGCCTTGGTCAGACCACAACTAGAATACTGTGTCCAATTCTGGACACCACAGTTTAAGAAGGATGTTGACAAGCTGGAATGTGTACAGAGGAGGGTGACCATGATGATTAAGAGTCTGGAAACCGAGCCTTGTGAGGAATGGTTGAAGGAGCTGGGTATGTTTAGTCTGGATGTTATGCTCCGGTCTACGGGTGATCGAAGTCCTGGCTGAGGACGTCGGGACTGGGGGCAAGATGGCGGGGTGGGAGCAGGAACGAGAGTCTAGAAGCCAGGGGTCCAAGGGTCAGGAAGCAGGGAGTCATGAAGTCAAGGGTCCGAGGGTCGAGAAGCAAGGAGTCACGGTCCAAGGATCAGGAAGCAAGAAGCCAAATGCAGCAAGGCAGGGAACGTGTTGCTGTGCAAAGAGCTAAAGGGAAATGCTGACCTTTTATCTCTTCCTGGCTCTTGCCACCAGGTGCAGTGAGTTACCAAGCAGCCTCACCTGTGCGGTCACGCCTTGCCTCTCCAGAACAAACTTAGGAAGGCCCCAGTCCTGCGAAGCCCTACTGGTTACAGGGCCTGGCTCCTGCACGCACTCCTGACACTGGAAAAGAGGAGACTGAGAGGAGATAGGATAGCCCTCTTCAAATATCTCAAGGGCTGTCACATGGAGGATGGAGCAAGCTTGTTTCCTCCTTCTCTGGAGAGTGGGACTCGAACCAATGGCTTCAAGAAAGCAGATTCTGACTAAACATACAGAAAAACTTTCTGACAGTAAGAGCTGTTCGACAGTAGAATGGGATGTGTACTCTCCTTCCTTGGAGTTTTTTTAAGCAGAGGTTGGACGGCCATCATGGATGTTTTAGCTGAGATTCCTGTATTGCAGGGGGTTGGACTAGATAACCCTTGGGGTCCCTTCCAACTCTGCAATTCTGTGATTCCTTTGCCTTACCAGAATCCATTTCCCAGTGTGGTGTAGTGGTCAAGAGCGATAGACTCATAATCTGGTGAACCGGGTTCGCTTCCCTGCTCCTCCACATGCAGCTGCTGGGTGACCTTGGGCCAGTCACACTTCTCTGAAGTCTCTCAGCCCCACTCACCTCACAGAGTGTTTGTTATTGAGGTGGAAGGGAAAGGAGATTGTCAGCCACTTTGAGACTCCTATGGGTAGTGATAAAGCGGGATATCAAATCCAAACTTCTCTTCTTCTCTTCTACTAAGCAGACCATATGACCTGGTTGCACATTCACGTCCAGTTCGCCTAAGTCAACTGCCAGCCTGAAGTTCCCAACCTGAATGTGAATTGATGGGGCTCCCTGGGAATGGCCTGGTGTTTGAATCCAGGGCCCTCTCAGCATCTCTCTCAAACAGCAGCCCCGGGCAATAACTTTAATGGCATCAATTAGTCTCTGTTTACTCCTTCCAGGCCTCCCGCTATCTCCAGAGCACATCACCTCTAAATCGGGTGGCCAAGCTAATTAAAACTAATGAGACCATTAGGGTCATCAGAAAAAGAAAGGTCCCCCGCCATGGATTACTGCCATGGGATAGGACGGCTGGTTTTCAAACAATTTGAGAGAGAAAGAGCCTGCAAAGGGGCTAGATAAATAAAGGTCAGATCTGCCTTCTTCAACCTGGTGCCCTCTGGATGTTTTTGGACTTTAATAACCATCATCTCCAGGTAGCACAATTGCTAACAAATCTCTTAGCAGCAAATTCCACTTGCAAGATCCAGGAAGAGCAGGTTTTTACCTGCAACAGCTTAACTATACGCCGTGTGCAGAAGTATATATATATTTTTATCTGCCCTGCATCTTCCAGTATTTAGCTTCGTCGGATGGACTTATAAAATTATGAGAGGGAGAAAGATTTGAACCAGCCACTGGAGACAGGAAATGAGGGCGTCAATAATGGCGGTCATTGGTCTAACAGAGTCCAGCCTTTGTACCACTTCCTGTTGGGGACAGCCAATGGACTGTCTAGGTGGGCGGAATCACTTACAGGCTTGGGAGATGCTCCAATCCGTAGCCTTGTGGTCCCCCATGTGATAGGAATTTTGAGGTCTTCGATATATGTTAAATGTTCATAAGTGTACCAACCAAGCACGTACATAGATCAGCACAGAAACACGGACCTGAAACCATTTTGATTCCCAAACTGAGCAAATGTTTTCTTTGCAAGGTCAAAGGAAAATGGAAAAGCCTCCCCATTGTTTTTTCCTTCACATATCCTGTATTAAGGGCACATTTAAGCTAGGGTGTGAGGCTGTGACCTGGCTCAGGAACTAAGTACCATATTTTTTGCTCTATAACACTCACTTTTTCCCTCCTAAAAAGTAAGTGGAAATGTGTGTGCGTCTTATGGAGCGAATGCAGGCTGCACAGCTATCCCAGAAGCCAGAACAGCAAGAGGGATTGCTGCTTTCACTGCCCAGCGATCCCTCTTGCTGTTCTGGCTTCTGAGATTCAGAATATTTTTTTTCTTGTTTTCCTCCTCCAAAAATTAGGTGCGTCTTGTGGTCTGGTGCATCTTATAGAGCGAAAAATACAGTATTTATCATTACAAAAGACTGGCCAGGCTCCCTAGGCAATCCAATCAAGTGACCATTAAACAGGTAACCTGGCAGACAGGAGGTAAACAAACCACTCAGATTTCTGTTGTAGACCACCTTTTCTGTGATGTAGGTATGATGTATCTGGGGGGATGGTCTTGGGTTACACCCCTTCTGAGATGTATGTATGGAGGGGTGGTCTTGAGCTCCAGGGCAGGGAATTTAAAATGTCTATATAAGGCCTTGCGTGCCATTGTTCTGGGTTCCTCCTCCCTCCTGCGTGTGGTGAGTGAGGACCCTGTTGCAATAGATCAATAAAGATCAGGCCTACTAGCTGCTTTGCTTCTCAATATTCTCTGGTTGGCCTCTGTTATTTTCTCCTACCAATAGGGAACCTACGTAAGGACTCTATATGGGCTCTTGGATACCCCATAAGGGGAAAAGGGCAGATTTTGGTTTACAATACCCACATAGAAGAGCTGTCTGCAGCTGCGGACTCCTAGCTCTAGACCTCTAATCTCCTGACAATCTCTGTAGGAATGTTTCTCTAAGAGTCCTGAGACTCTCTGGGCTCCAGGGGGTGAACCTGGGACATTGTCTGGGCATGCAAGTCATGCACCCGTTGAAGCTCTTTGCTATGCACAGTGTGCCGCGCATGGCTTGTGAACCAGGCTAGAGCAGACTTTATTTGTTGCAATCACACACACACACAGAGAGAGATGCTTATAGAGTAAGAAAATAGAAAAGCGCTTTATTATGGGAAGTATATAACCTGGATGGAAAAGTTTCTGGTTCTAGAAAATAAAGAGGCAGTTTCTTCATTCCCAGAGGATAGCTCCAAGGTGACCTCCTATCTTGAGGTCGGAGAGAGGGAAAGAAAGAGAGAAAGAAGTGTGAGAAGCAGCAGGAGGGTGTGAACAGGATGCAACTTAAACATCAAACAGCTAGGGAGGTCAGCTCAGAGTATAGTATGGAAGACTGGAGATTGCGGTTCTGTCTACCTCATTCATCTGCAGAATCCTCTTCTGCAAGCTGAGTTGCACCCAAATGTCCAAAAAGTGCTCTGTCCACTGTTGACATGCAGAGGGCTGGGAGGCCAGCTGGCTAGCCCCGGCTGGGCCGTCTCCTTCCAGCCGTCCTGCTGTGTAGACCATCGCCTCTGCTCCGACGTAAATCAGCAACCCGGGCTTCAAAGCCAGGGCACACTATCAGCAGATAGAACTGCGCACACAGAATAGGGGTGAGGCTAGTGGAAGCATACTACAACTACGGATTTATTCATCATAAATCAGGACAAAGAAACATGTCGTCTCTCTCTCTCTTCGTCTTCTCAGAGAGAAACGGGAAAGGCAAAAGCTATACACAATGGAAGTTCCCAGCAAGCTGTGCTGGAATGTAAACATACATGTGACACGCAACAGTTCCACACGTCTGCTCCTTCAGGTGGAATGGAAATCTCAACATCCACGAGCTATGGAATGAAATCCTTTTTGTTTCAGTGCAAGCAACTAATCTGATGAGACCATCTTACAAGACCATCTTGGCTGCGAGTCCTTGAAGACCTGCTCCCTGCCTTGCGAGCCTTTTCCACTAGGCCTGTAAGAAGGCACTCTGGACTGACTCCAGCTACAAAAGCTGAGGCGGCTGAACAGATTCTTGGGCTAGGGTGATGTTTGGGCTATCTTTATTTTAGAACTTGTTGTGATTGCAGAAATCGGTCAGTTGGGTTGTGTATTTCTTCATGTTTCGTTTATTGTTTACGACTACTTTTTGTTGGGTTGCAGTTATACATTTTTCCCGTGTTGTAAGCCGCCTTGAGCATAGTTTGAATTGTGGAAAGGCAGCATACAAATGAAATTATGTATGTATGCTACAAGTTCAGATTTCCATCACATCTTCTAATCAGCAGAAAACTCAACTGTCAGTGACTAATAAATTGTGAGGGGAAGAAAAAATTCTGCTCAAGAAGCTCTTGAACTTCAACATAAAATGAAATTTTTAATTGACTTTCACAAGGATCATCCCGGGGGGCAATTTCTGCCTTTAAAAAAAACACACACTAAAAGGGGGAAATTAATTTAATAAAATAAAGGGTAATTATTAATTAAGACTCCGGAACTCATTGCTCTGATGAAAGGTGGAAGATTGTCTTTGTGTTTTTCATCAGCTCATAACCGGGATGTCTGAGTATGTTAAATCCTTGCAGAAAGTACTTTTTTTTGGGGGGGGGGGAATCAGCTTTCTGCTTCCAGAAGAGCTGAAGAGAATGGTTCACAAATTGCCACCTTGTAGATCCTATTCAAGCAGAATTGCTTCCTGTGCTTAGGATTGCCAACTGACTGCAAAGACATGGCTTGGCTTGCTCTTGTGTTTTTTACAGCAGCTTGCAGAAATTGAAAAATGAAACCTTTTTCATGAACGAGTATATCCACAATAGCCACCCTGGAAAGAATTTATTTGTGTGGTGACAGGTTTAAAGCATGAAATGGAGGAAGATCTTGAATAATGAGTGTTGGTTTGAAACAAAGTGTTGTGCTTTTCAAAAGTGATCACCAAGCTATAATGAGATAAAGTTATAAAACTGCCTCTTTCTTACGTAGATCCTTTGTATGTGGGTAAGTCCTTATAGGTTTCCCTTTACCAGACCCGAATATCTTCCTCTTGGTAAATGGAAATGCTCCCACAAATAGTTTATTGAAAGCGTCTTCTCTGGGTGCACAGAGAATAATTGTTGTTGTTTAGTCGTTTAGTCGTGTCCGACTCTTCGTGACCCCATGGACCAGAGCACGCCAGGCACTCCTGTCAGGCCTCCCGCAGTTTGGTCAGATTCATGTCTGTAGCTTCGAGAACACTGTCCAACCATCTTGTCCTCTGTCGTCCCCTTCTCCTTGGGCCCTCCATCTTTCCCAACTTCAGGGTATTTTCCAGGGAGTCTTGTCTTCTCATGAGGTGGCCAAAGTATTGGAGCCTCAGCTTCAGGATCTGTCCTTCCAGTGATCACTCAGGGCTGATTTCCTTCAGAATGGAGAGGTTTGATCTTCTTGCAGTCCATGGGACTCTCAAGAGTCTCCTCCAGCACCAGAATTCAAAAGCATCAATTCTTTGGCGATCAGCCTTCTTTATGGTCTAGCTCTCGCTTCTATACATCACTACTGGGAAAACCATGGCTTTAACTATACGGACCTTTGTTGGCAAGGTGATGTCTCTGCTTTTTAAGACAGAGAATAATATTATCTAATAATGCACCTATAATAGCCGCCATGTTACGCAGCACCTGTCTTAAGTGGGGTTGTCTGTCACAAAGATGTTAGCCGCAGTGGTGTCATACAGCCTTTCACAACTGGGTACCCTCCAGGTGTTTTGTACTAGAACTCCCAGCAGCACCAGCCAACATAGCCAAAAGCATGGGAACTGTAGTACAACAGCACTGGGAGTGCCCCAGTTTACCTAAGGCCACAGAGCTGTCTGTCCCCTCTGAGCCATGAGGAATGCAGTGAAAGTCACGCAGGGGCTAAGATCTATTCTTCCTTTTATCTTCCTTGACCAGGCTGCGGAGGTCCCCAACCCTATCTCTCGGTGTGATCAAATGCAGCAAAATCGCCTCTGCCAGCCTCCGTGTGAGTCGCTGCATACAAACAGTTTTTGACTCAACAATGACTGCACAGCTAAAGTAGGACGGTTCCCCAGATTAATCAATATACAAAGTGTTGCCGTGGTTCTGATCTCCATCAAAGCTCCTCTCCATCACAAAGGAAGAGGAGATCAAAACCCAAAAATTCAATAAAAAAAGGAGCGCGTTCTACTCCAGCACCACTTGCAGCTCGCAGCTGAAATAACATTGATATACAAACGTTCTCAAGGAAAACACACACACGATATATGAAATCCCTCAAAGCACTCCAAAGAAGAAATGATCCCTGGGGTTTGGGACAGATCTGAGGCCTTGTCCGCACTTGAGACGGTACATTATTATCATTATTATTTATTAAATTTGTGTACCACCCTTCATCCGAAGGTCACAGGGCGGTTTGCAACATAATAATGCAAAATGAGAACAAAAAAATGCATAATAAAACAAAGCAAACAAATAACCACAAACACTTTAAAAAGGCTATAGAACAGGGGTGTCAAACTCAAATTCATCGGGGGCCGCATCAGCAGTTTGGACACCCTCAAAGGGCCGGTTGTATCTGTAGGACTTACAGTACAGGAGAGAAGGGTTCAGGCAGCCGTTGGATTTGTCACATCACAGGATGGCATGCGCTCAATATAAAAACAAGTGGAGGTTTCCTGAATGCATGTAAAGTGGAGGTTTCCTGTGTAGAACGGCCGGCGCCGCTAGAGGGCAGACGTTCTCTGGCTTGTAGGCTGCCGCGCATGCACTGAAGAGGCGGCTTTCTAGTGTCAAAAAAAAAGAAAAGCAAGAATAAAAGGTGAAGGCTGGCGGCCGGCGGCGGCTACACGGGCCACATGACGAGGTCTGGCGGGCCGGATTCGGCCCGCGGGCCTTGTGTTTGACACCCGTGCTATAGAATGTCAAACAGCCAAAGGCCTGGTTACAGAGAAACGTTTTCACATTCTGCTGCCTAAAGATATGTAATGAAGGCACCAGGCGAGTTTCCCCGGGGAGAGCATTCCGCAAATGGGGAGTCACCACAGAAAAGGCCCTGTTCTTGTGTCGCCACCCTCCAGGCCTCTCATGAAGGAGGCACACAAAGAAGGACCTCAAATATTGATCATATGAGGCTGTGTTGGGGCTGCAGTGGACCACTTCACAAGGTGAGCAGAGGCCCAAAGGATCAAATGCATATCCATGAAATAAAGATCCCCTGCATTTCAAAAATTAGATGTTAGGGAGAAGAAAAAGCTGTGACTCTTCCCTCTGAGATACTAGTTTTCTGTGGGGAGGGTTTTCTTTAGTAAGGCGGAGCAGTCATGAAATTTATTACGGTCAGAGACCAGCTTGTGAAACACAAATGGAACTACAATCCCAGTAGCAAAACAAACATTTAAAACAACACTGGGAGACCCAGTCAGATGGGTGGGGTATAAATAATAAATCATTATTATATTATTATATAACTCCGTGCTGCATGAAGAAGCGCTTTCTTCTGCCTGTCCTGAATTCCCCCACATTCAGCTTTATTGAATGTTCATGAGTTCTGCTGTTATGAAAGAAGGAGAGAAGCCTTTATCTCAGGGGTCAGCAAGGCTTACTGGCCATGGGCCGGATCACTCCTGCGGAGATCCTCCGTGGGCCGGGCCGGTGCAGCGTGATGCCAGAAATCGCGTCTGTGCATGTCTGTGGCACCAGAAATCGCTTCTGCGCATAACCAGACGCTGGAAATTGTGCCTGCGCAGAAGTGATTTCTGGCGCTGCGGACATGCGTAGACGCGATTTCTGTCAGCATCGCCCTTGAGCCAGTGTCACCAACTGGACTCATACACTTCAGCCCCGACTGGGCCAGGCGAGCTGGGTAGCACTTCCAGAGACCACCTTCTGCACAGGAACAGGTCAAAGTGCTGTGGACTCACAGCTTAGAGTTGTGAGCACCGGATTCACTTCCACAAGAAGACAGTCGTCGCACACAGCAGAGTATAGCAGAGTACAGCAGAGCATAAACGACTCGGAGAGCAGCTCTGTAGAATATCTTCTTTAATCTATCTACAACTATAATACACAACTATATACAGAGCTAAATGAGGTCTAAACGAAAATGTTGAACTGCACTGAGTGTCTGCAGCTGCTCTTAGCAGCAACCTTATCTATACACACGATCTCTCTAACACTCAATCTCTCTCTCCGACACTTTGATGAGAGGCTGGAGCGGAATAAGTAGAGAGCAGAAAACCGCCCCTCCTCTCCGGAGAATCAGCAGAGAACATCAGCAGATTCTTGGATATGGGAGGGGTGAAATCTCCTCAATTCCTGGCGTCTGAGCATGCGCAGAAGTAATTTCCGGAGCCGCGGAAGAGAGTCCCCGCGCCATGCTGCGCCGGTTTAGCGCAGTGCGTGGGGACTCACCGAGTGGGCGGCTTGGTTTGGAGGTGGCTCATGGGCCGGTTAAGTGACCCTCATGGGCCACTTTTGGCCCATGGGCCTTAGGTTGCCGACCTCTGCTTTATCAACTCCCTTTCTCTATGCCATGCAAAAGAAAATGTCCCCAAACTCTGGAACCTTTCCCCACAGGGGAGGAAGTCACTCCTTCCCTTTGGGTTGCTCTTCTCTGAACCTTGTCCAACTCCATAATCTCTGAGGTGCCCAGAACAGCATTCCTAATGCAGTTGTGCCGTCGATTTCTATAACAGCTTCATGATATCAGCAGTTTTGTTTTCAGTTCTTTTCCTAATGGTACCTAGCATGAAAATTCCCTTGACTGATTGGCTGATTCATTAAATTTCTATCCTGCCCTTCCTCCCCAAGGAGTTTTGGTTAATTAATGCAAAAACAAACAAACAAAGGGGAGTTCATGGGTATGGGATTGAATAAATGGGAAAATTCCTATGTCAGACTGGTAAAAGGTAAAAGTAAAGGCCCCTTGGGCAGATGGGCTCAAACACAGTTTCATCTGCCAGACTGAAAAACAGGAAGGGCTGCTGAAAATTCTCTGTGCCTTTAATGGGATTGTGAATTTTGAATAATGGGATTCACTTTCTTTCCACCATTAAGAGATTAGTGCTGCTGTCAATGTGCAGCAGACACTTTGTCTGAGACCTTAATTTAACCCCCTTTCAATATGGTTAAGTCTTCAGATTATCACTGTGGTTTATAAACCCTCACCAGAGGGAAATAATGCTATTACTCCCTGGAAAACAGTGTATTTGAGGCTGCCACTCTGTATCCAGTTTCCCAAGAGTAAGCTCCATTTAATGCTCTGGGACACGGGCTGTGTACACACCATACCTTTCACACACACACACACACACACACACACACACACACACACACACACCAGGTATAATCACTGGAACTCTTAAGGTACTTGGAATTGTAGCTCTGTAGTGCTAGGCTACAGCTCTTAGGATCCTTTTTTTGGTGTGTGTGTGTGTGTGTAAGGAAATGTGCTGCCTTGGCTTGGTGTGGCATTACACAAAATGGTTGCTGAGTCCAGAAGCACAGGAGAAGAGACAAGATCATGCCCCATCAGGTCCCCATCAAAGGCGGCACCATTATAAAAGGTAAAGGTAAAGGACTCCTGGACAGTTAAGTCAAGTCAAAGGCGATTATGGGGTTGCAGCGCTCATCTAGCTTTATTGGCCAAGGAAGATGGTGTTTGTCCACAGACAGCTTTTTGGGTCATGTGGCCAGTGATAAGGAAAATTCTGGCTACTCAACAGCCCAGATCGTCGGGCAGAGCCCATGGGTCTATATGGTCAGAAAGGAAGGAAGTTCTAGCCAGGTATAGGAGCAAAACAGCAGTCAGTAGACCATGATCTTTATTGTTGCGCAACAGGTCCCCACAGGAGTAAGAACCCTGAGCCTGAGGTGACATTGGCTTTTAAAACTTCCCACGATCACCCAGAATACAGTTCGTACAGCATCATTGGTACATCATCCTTACATCACTGACATTTCACAAAAGGGGAGGGGTAGACAGGGGTTGCATCCCGGTATAGCTCTTGCAACTCTTTTGTTGACTATGAGGGCCACTCCATTTCTTTTACGGGATTCTTGCCCACAGTAGTAGATATGATGGTCATCCGAACTGAATTCGCCCATTCCTGTCCATTTTAGTTCACTGATGCCCAGGAACCAAGAGAAACGCTTTGCCCCTCTCCATTGTTCAGAATGATCTGGCAGGCTCCACTTCTCTTCTTATATTTGGTGCAGCAGCCACAGCTATTTTGGACTCGACACCTCATTCTGCTCTTTTCTTGTACTCCTGCGACATCACGGGATGCCCAGAGACTGACCCAAATCCAAGATCTATGATGTTGCAGCTTCCTCCACCATCTAGGAAAGAGGAATGTTTGATCATTTCATCTCAGCCTGTGCCCACCTCGGATGCTTTCAGATCTGGCTGCCTGCAAATCTATTCAAGGCAATTAGCTTCTCTCATAACAATGAGCTTCTTTGTAAACAGCCCAGGGAGCAGATCTCTTTCAACAACAGAGCACCTTATCTTGACAAGTGGCCTTGTGAAACTCGGAACACAATAGCCCGTATTTAATCACAATGTTCTCACCTTTTACTTCATCCTTTCCACTCCCACTAGTAATTTTTGTTCACTCAGAAGAATGATCATTTCATAAAGAAAAGGAGATCAAGCGATGAAGACCTGGTTCCCTTTGTAAGCAGCTCATTTTGTTCTGGGTTTTCTTATTAGAGACCTCTTGATGAACCCTAAAAAAATACCCTCTGTGCTTCTGTTCATGCTGATTGCAAACATTGGGTTCTGAGAACTTCCTAGCAGTGCTTTCCAGCCTGCCCCTGAATTCGGCCCAGAAGCTGCTGCTAGCGTTGAGGAGGAGAACTGGATTGGACCACTGCAACAGATGGATATCTCTCCCATTCCCACTGAGCCAAAATCGACAGGTGGGCAGGGGCACCCGCCTGTCAATCACTTGGTGCCACAAGGATGCCAGGTGTGCACTTTTCGGCTATGCAAATTGTGCAGGCAAATGCATAGTCTGCAAAATGCCCCTCTGAGAACTCCACAATCAGCTGCTGATTATCAGGTATTTAAAAGCCCTTGGAACAGGACTTTCCAGCAAAATGATTTCAGTTCAACCATGCCTTTATCTGTTCAACAGGTGGCGGTGACTTAGCCCAGTGGCCTTGAGGGGCCATTGTGTGGTGGTGGGGGGGCTGGGAGTGGTCTAATTATGCATATTGGCTGGAGTTTCCTGTGATAAGAATTTTAAGGTCTTTTGTTGTTGTTTAGTCGTGTCCGACTCTTTGTGACCCCATGGACCAGAGCACGCCAGGCACTCCTGTCTTCCACTGCCTCCCGCAGTTTGGTCAATCTCATGTTGGTAGCTTCGAGAACACTGTCGAACCATCTCGTCCTCTGTTGTCCCCTTCTCCTTGTGCCCTCCATCTTTCCCAACAGCAGGGTCTTTCCCAGGGAGTCTTCTCTTCTCATGAGGTGGCCAAAGTATTGGAGCCTCAGCTTCAGGATCTGACCTTCCAGTGAGCACTCAGGGCTGATTTCCTTCAGAATGGATCGGTTTGATCTTCTTGCAGTCCATGGGACTCTCAAGAGTCTCCTCCAGCACCAGAATTCAAAAGCATCAATTCTTCGGCCATCAGCCTTCTTTATGGTCCAGCTCTCACTTCCATACATTACTATTGGGAAAACTATCGCTTTTACTATATGGACCTTTGTTGGCAAGGTGATGTCTCTGTTTTTTAAGATGCTGTCTAGTGATGTGTGAATGAGGCAGAATGGGCAGTGGGTAGCTCCAGCTCCCAAGTTTTTAACTCTGCTAAACCACTTTTAAAAAACTCAAGAGATGCTGAGCTATTTGGGCTTTTCGCCTGATGCTGTTTCAAGCTTCGCATGTTATTTTTGAGAGCGACGCACCCCTCCCCAGCCATCTCCCTCCCCCTTGTACCTTCCTGCTGAACACAGAGTGGGCCCTGTGATGTTAAGGTCACCCGGCACTTGTCAAACAAGCCAGGCAAGCAGGAGACTGGGATGTCCTCCCTCATCCGGCGACCTAAAGCAGAAGATGGGCAGTTGGCAGGGCGATGGAGAATTTTCAATCAGGCGTCTCCAAGCAGGGGAAGTTCCTGCTGACAGGAGTGAAGCAATTGCGGTTCCAGTCGCAGGGCAGAAAGGGGTCACGGGTTGAGCGCCGGTTCAGGGTGAATCGAGGTAGCGCTCTGTCTCTGGTAATATCTCTTGACAGTGGCAGTGAACTGCATCAGGCCACGCGCTCAGCCAAGGAAGTGCTAAAATGAAGAGTATCATGGCCCCTTTCAACAAGCGTTTTGGAAAGCCCTGGGCAGAGAAAGAGAGAGAGAGAGTGAAGGTGTGAAGTGCTTACCTAATGACAAGGGGAGTTCTTTCGGGGGGGGGGGGGGTCTAATGAAGAACAGCCAAGGCCCATTTCTACAGAAGATATCGTTGTCCAAAAATATGCATTTTCCTAGCATGTGTTAATGCTGTGTGTGACATTACCAGGTGGCACTTTGAGTAGGGGTGTTCAAAGGTTCCTGATAGAAACTGACCTTATCTGCACCTCCACTAATGTGTGGATCTGATTGCAGCTAACCATCGGATCTCACACTTTTTGAAATGTGATGCTGTTCTCAAAAAAAAAAAAAAGGTATCAAGAGGCGTTTTCAAATGCCTCTTTTGAGATAAAATGCATTTATCAACGTGGATTTTGAGGTTAAAATATCAAGGTAGGTTTTGAAGAGTAAATATGTTGAAAAATATGCACCTAAATGCTAACACTCATGGGGATTTTATATTTTTAAAATGCATATTAGTAAGGGAATGGGGTATGGGACGCAGGTGGCGCTGTGGTCTAAACCACAGAACCTAGGGCTTGCTAATCAGAAGGTTGGTGGTTTGAATCCCCATGACGGGGTGAGCTCCTGTTCCTCGGTCCCTGCTCCTGCCCACCTAGTAGTTCGAAAGCACATCAAAGTGCAAGTAGATAAATAGGTACCGCTCTGGCGGGAAGGTAAACGGCGTTTCTGTGCGCTGCTCTGGTTTGCCAGAAGCTGTCTGTGGACAAACGCCAGTTCCTTGGCCAGTAAAGCAAGATGAGCACTGCAACCCCAGAGTCGTCCGCGACTGGACCTAACAGTCAGGGGGTACCTTTACCTTTAAGGGAATGGGGTGGAGTGGACACGCGAATGAACATATACAAATTTGACACAGGTCCGAAATGTATCAACAGTGCAACCCTTTGCATGTCTGCTCAGAAAGGAGACCCTAAAAAAAATCCACACTACACAAGAGACTGATCTTTGGGCTCATTTTCTGTTTTTTTGCACTGGCTCCGCCTCTCTGACATTGAGCACGCCCCCCCTTAAACATGCCCACATTTCATTGGCTGTCAGGATTTGGCGCCTACCCTACTGTTGATTCGGAACAGAGGAGCAAAGCAAAGCAGCTTCTCTCTGGCATTAAACATGGCCTTGTGTTGAGTCAGACGCACGGGTCCACCTTGAAGGACCTTCCTAGCTCTGAATATTGTCTATTCACTGACTGGCATCAGTGGAATCATTGTATTGTAAAACTGCAGAGTTGGTAGGGAGCCCAGGGGTCATCTAGTCCAACCCCCTGCAATGCAGGAATCTCAACTCAAGCACCAATGACAAATGCTTAGAAACCTCCAAGGAAGGAGAGTCCACCGAACCAAGATTTAGAATTTATTATTTCGGTCACAGTCCAGTTTCAGCCCACATACAATCTCAAGGAAGTCATAAAACATGATAGGGATACATTTGAATTTGAAATTAGGTATAACAGGGACAATACAGATATAGCAACAGTTAAAAAATATATAAATTAAAACTTAGTCACTAAAATATAACCTAAAATTATCATTAGAGGTAAAGGTACCCCTGACCATTAGGTCTAGTTGTGGATGACTCTGGGGTTGTGGCGCTCATCTCGCTTTACTGGCCAAGGGAGCCGGTGTACAGCTTCCGGGTCATGTGGCCATCAGGACTAAGCCACTTCTGGCGAACCAGAGCAGCGCATGGAAACGCCGTTTACCTTCCTTCCAGAGCGGTACCTATTTATCTGCTTGCACTCTGAAGTGCTTTCGAACTGCTAGGTTGGCAGGAGCAGGGACCAAGCAACGGGAGCTCACCCCATCATGGGGATTCGAACCACCGACCTTCTGATCGGCAAGTCCTAGGCTCTATGGTTTAACCCTCATCACCACCCGCGTGTATGGAATATGGCATGTATGGAGCCTGGAAAAATATCCATGGACAGCGTAGATGATGTTTTCAACATTGTACATATCGGCCATGAGGGCCATTATTTCCATACGTGGAAAAGGCACGGAAGCGCAAATCTAAAGATCAGCTGCCATGTTCAAAAGGGCCAAACAGCTGGTGTATTGTCATGCACGAACACGATAAGCGATTGATAACAGTGTGCGTGATCTTCATCGCTCTCTGCTAACCCCATGTCTCCATTGATCTCACAGGGCTGATTCCCAGCCAGTTAAATCTGAACCGATAACAGAATCATAGCCTCAGAACAGAAAATGAAAAATCGCCAGATATCTCGTTCCTGATGGTAATCTGAAAAGGGCAGGAGGAGTGAGCCAGGTTGGATTATGCAAGGAAATTAACTTTGAGAGGCGGCAAATTAGCAGTGGGAGCTCTCGTGAGCTGTAGGAGGTGTTGGGCTGGTTTTTATCTTGAAGAGAATCTGCCTGGGGTGGGGGAAGAGTGCGAAAAGAAAGACATATCTATCCCTGGGCTCTTATATGCACAACCAGGAACCCTTCATACATTTCAGAAGAATTGCTGGCATATTCATGGTGCCAGGGTCACCAACCTTTGGGAGCCAGTGGGCACATCTGGCTTTTTGATAAATGGTAATGGGTGCCTGTTGTCTTTGTCCATGGAGTTTCCTTGGCAGGGATACTGGAGTGGCTTGCCGGTTCCTGCTCCAGGTGGCTCACGTTTGGTCAAAACTCTCCACTATGACCAGTCCGTCTTGGGTGGCCCTGCATGGCATAGCCCATAGCTTCTCTGAGTTATTCAAGCCCCTTTGCCACATGACAAACCTAGACAGCATCTTAAAAAGCAGAGACATCACCTTGCCAACAAAGGTCTGTATAGTTAAAGCAATGTATGGTGATCTATGGAAGTGAGAGCTGGACCATAAAGAAGGCTGATCGCTGAAGAATGGATGCTTTTGAATTATGGGGCTGGAGGAGACTCTTGAGAGTCCCATGGACTGTGAGAAGATCAAACCTCTCCATTCTGAAGGAAATCAGCCCTGAGTGCTCACTGGAAGGACAGATCCTGAAGCTGATCACCATGTCTGATCACTGCCCACGTTGGCTGGGGCTGGTGGGAGCTGGAGACCAAGGGCATCCCACTGGCTCCCTACCTCTGCTCTAAGATCCCCTTTCCAGCACTGCCTACCGACAAAACCAATGTGGGCTTTTCATTCAAGCCGTGTCTGCTTAACTGATTTTGCCACACCAGACGTTTCTCACTGTACTGGGAGCAAGGACGATGTCCTTGGCTGTGTGCAAAGGAGCTGAAGGGATTGCTCTTTGTTCTAATAATAAGTAAGCGCTGGAAGGGGGCTGTGATTTATTATGCCGCTCGTTGATTTGTGCCTCCTTAAATAAAGCTGCACTTTGAAAGGAACACACTGCTGTTGTCTGAGACTCAATGGCTGGAAGAGAAATGGAGAAACAAGGGCAGCCGAATAATAGGAAGGAGCCTGTCCAAAAAACCCCACGTAGTCTGGGGAGGGGAGAGTAGAACAACAGGCGGAATGGGTGGATATTTTGAAATTGGATTCAGTGCGGACCGTGGTGTAATCCTCTGCAAAGATGTCTATATTTAGGACCCATCCCATTCTTGTGATTGCAATTTCTTGTAAACTGTTTTGAATGTTGCATTTTCCCTGGAGTTTTGGGATGAAGGGCGAGCAATAAGTTAATAATAATAATAACAATAATAATAATAATAATAACCTCTGTTCTGCTCACCTCATTACTCTGCACATTCTTGGAGACCAGGGGACAAGGCAGCTTGTCGCAGGAGGAGAGGGAGACTCCTTGGATTCTCCAGCAGTCCCTTGACCTCCCATCCCCTTCTCTGCTTCAGCCTCAGAGTTTGAACTGCTTCCTGTCATCTCTCTTCATCTCTCTTCATATCTCTTCAAGTTCTACATTGGCTCCCAGTACGTTTCCGAGCACAATTCAAAGTGTTGGTGCTGACCTTGAAAGCTCTAAACGGCCTCGGCCCAGTATATATCTGAAGGAGCGTCTCCACCCCCATTGTTCTGAGATATGCAGTGTGATGGCCTGGGACTCGGGCTCAGACTTGGAGCCAGAGGAGTCTCAGTCTGCACTGGATCCTTTGCTCAGGCAGCAGCTGAACCTAGTCTGGGGTCTGATTCTGAAGAGCCCCTGTCTGCACAGGTTCCCCTGCAACAAGCACCAGTTGGGTATTGGAGCCTTAGCTTCAGGATCTGTCCTTCCAGTGAGCACTCAGGGCTGATCTCCTTAAGAATGGATACGTTTGATCTTCTTGCAGTCCATGGGACTCTCAAGAGTCTCCTCCAGCACCAGAATTCAAAAGCATCCATTCTTCAGTGATCAGCCTTCTTTATGGTCCAGCCCTCACTTCCATACATCACTACTGGGAAAACCATAGCTTTAACTATACAGACCTTTGTTGGTAAGGTGATGTCTCTGCTTTTTAAGATGCTGTCTAGGTTTGGAGATTTACATTTCCTCTTTATACACTGGACTTCCCTCTACCCCAGCCTCTTCCTGCTCACTAAACCTGTTGCCCTTTCAGCATCCTGTCCCTCTTCCCAGTCTTCTCCCTCTGACCTCTCCTCGGTGTCCCACCACCAATCCCCTGGCTCTGAGCCTTCCTCCTCTGGGGGTTCCCTTGGGGGTTCCCCAGCTGGTGCCTTCTACCAGTCCTCTTTGTCCAGCCAGTCCCTGACACTGAGCAAGGTGGGCCAGTGGTCTGACTTGATGCAAGGTACCTTTCTGTGATGGCCTGGGACTCAGACTCGGACTCGGATCCAGAGGAATCTCAGTCCGAACCGGATCCTTTGCCTCAGGCGGCATCTGAACCTAGTTTGGGGCCTGATTCTGAAGAGCCCCAGTCTGCACAGGTTCCCCTGCAACAAACACCAGCTGGACCGAGTCAGGGGCCTGAGCCTGCCCTGGCTCCAGATGCGGGGATTACCTCGTTGCCTCCAGCTGGGCCATCACTTACAGCTGCTCCACTACCAGTTGGGTCAGGAGAGGCTGAGGCGGCCCCTGGGTCTAGTAACCCACGACATCTCCCAAGCTGCAGAGACTGAGGTCTGAGAGGAGAGACCTGAGTACAGTGGTACCTCGGGTTACATATGCTTCAGGTGACACAGGCTTCAGGTTACAGACTCCACTAACCCAGAAATATTACCTCGGGTTAAGAACTTTGCTTTAGGCTAAGAACAGAAATCGTGCAGCGGCGGCACAGCGGCAGCAGGAGGCCCCATTAGCTAAAGTGGTGCTTCAGGTTAAGAACAGACCTCCAGAACAAATTAAGTTATTTACCTGAGGTACCACTGTACTCACAGGAGGAGTGCTCGCCTTTGGGCGAGACAGGGAGGTGAGTCACCGGGGGATCAGGACTGGCTGTTACGCTGAGAGAGGTAAATAAATAATAATAATAAATTTCTTTATTTATATCCCGCCCTCCCCAGCTGAAGCCGGGCTCAGGGCGGCTAACAACAATAAAATAATACAACATTCTAAAATCATTTCATTAAAATTAATTCAACTCAAATTGATGGCAACCATTAGGCTAAAGTTCTGTGAAGATTGCCAAAGGAGGGAGTCAGGCTGTGCCCTGACCAAAGGCCTGGTGGAACAGCTCTGTCTTGCAGGCCCTGCGGAAAGATGTCAAGTCCCGCAGGGCCCTAGTCTCTTGTGACAGAGCGTTCCACCAGATTGGAGCCACAGCCGAAAAAGCCCTGGCTCTGGTTGAGGCCAGCCTGGACCCCGCCCCAGGTTGCGGGAGCAACGTTGCTGTTTGCCAGAACCTGCCTGTGATCCTGTGCCTGACCTTGCCTGGTTCCCTGCCTCGTGTCCTGCCTTGGCCCTGTTGGACTGACTCCTCACAGAACCCCTGGATTTGGGACCAGACCTGGACCGCATTACTCGGGTTGCCCCTGGGCCCAGCACACTTTCTGTCTTCCCCTCTGTTTATAATTTGCTGTCACAAACTGTTATAGTTTCCGTTTCCTAGTGCTCTTCTGACACCAGACTTCTCTTCAAGGTTTCTGGCTTTGTTTTCGTCATCTTTGGCAGGGGTGGATTTGTATTCACAAGAAGCCAACAGCACAGACTGCTGAGAAAAGCTCAATCAATCACAATCACAGGCAAATGAATTGCACTGGTGCTACTTTTGGAACTGCGCAAAATGCAGCCGCCCCAAATTTATAGGGATGTAGCCGCCTTCCAGAGCAAGATGCCATGTGCCGTGCAGTTCTAGAGGGGGTCCTGAGAGGCAAAGGGAGATTGTGACTCAAAATCCTCCAGGCCAAATTCAGATTCTTGCTCAGTGAGATGGCAGAGTCCCCCCATGAAATCTCAGTTCCAATGTAAGGGGTTGAAATATACTCAGAGTTGAGTGTGGATTTCATGCTCTTTATTCAGCTCATAGTACAGTGGTACTTCAGGTTAAGTACTTAATTCGTTCCGGAGGTCTGTACTTAACCTGAAACTGTTCTTAACCTGAAGCACCACTTTCGCTAATGGGGCCTCCTGCTGCCGCCGCGCTGCCAGAGCACGATTTCTGTTCTCATCCTGAAGCAAAGTTCTTAACCGGAAGCACTATTTCTGGGTTAGTGGAGTCTGTAACCTGAAGTGTATGTAACCTGAAGCCTATGTAACCTGAGGTACCACTGTAGTGAGGAATGCAAGTTCCCCTGAAATGTCTGCTTTATATACATTATTTACACAATGGGCCCCACGTGATTGGCTAATTTTGGGATTCTCCTGTAGGCCAATCAGGCTGCGTATTAACTTCCACCAGGAGTTGGATTGGGTGGCTCCTGCGGACCAATCAGACTGCTGCATTCTGAATCCTATTGTTGTAGAACCAAGCAGACTGCTGCATTTTGGATCCTATTCATCTCAGTACATAGCAGGGGTGCTTGTTTGAAACTCCTCAACCCACCCCCGGGGAACTTAACCTCTTCTAGGCATGGAAGATTAGAATGATGTGTCTCCATTCAGTACTGGTAAGAAGGACTGGACTGTGCCACTTTGGATGCCAAGGTGGGGGGCCCGGGACACACTTCTGAATGCTCAGATGTAAAAGCAACAAGCAGCACATCATACAAGCTTGCTCTACTTAGTGCCTAAAATAATATATACAGTTGTACCTTGGTTCTCAAACTTAATCCGTTCCGGAAGTCCGTTCCAAAACCAAAGCGTTCCAAAACCAAGGCGCGCTTTCCCATAATGTAATGCAAAATGGATTAATCCATTCCAGACTTTTAAGAACAACCCCTAAAACAGCAATTTGACATGAATTTTACTATCTAATGAGACCATTGAGCCATAAAATGAAAGCAATAAACAATGTACTTCAGTCACACAATCAATCAGTAGCTGAACGTAGTCACAAAAATAAACAAAAAAGAGCCGCAAAAATGAAAATGCAAAATAAATAGCAAAAACAGACAGACCTCAGTGTAACACTCAAAATGGAAGTGTAATACTCAAAATGGAGCATGTTCAGCTTCCGAAATTTTTTTGCAAACTGGAACACTTACTTCTGGGTTTGCAGTGTTTGGGTCCCAAGTTGTTTGAGTACCAAGACATTTGAGAATCAAGGCACTACTGTATGTTACTTAGAGGAGGTTGTGACGAGAAACCAGTTTCTAAAAATCTCAATTCTGAGAACCACAGCCTGCCAGAGAATTGCTAAAGAGACGACAACCGATCCAACAATGTTGTTATTGTTCCTGTTGTTGCGGGTTACAACAATTAAAATGATAGGTGGTACATGACTCCTGCTAAGTTAGCGAAGATTTATCATTTGCCCAATAACAAATGTTGGAAATGTAATGAAATGGAGGGAACCTTCTATCACCTTTGGTGGACCTGCCCGAAGATTAAGGCTTTCTGGGAATTGATCTATAATGAAATTAAGAAAGTTCTTAAGAGAACCTTCCCCAAGAAACCAGAAGCTTTTCTCTTGGGTATGGTGGGCCAAATGGTGCCAAGGAAGGACAAGACATTTTTTATGTACGCCACAACAGCAGCAAGAATTCTTCTAGCAAAGTATTGGAAGACACAAGAACTACCCACGTTGGAAGAATGGCAGACGAAGGTGATTGACTATATGGGACTGGCAGAGATGACTGGCAGAATTCGAGACCGAGGGAAGGAGGCGGTGGAAGAAGATTGGAACAAATTTAAAGTATACCTTAAAAACTGTTGTAATTTGGATGAAAATTAGGAGGTCAGGGAGATAAGAGACAAAGAACTACAGCTGTTATTAATAAGTCAAGGAAGTTAAAATTTATGAAATGAGTAAAATATGTCTATGATTAAAGGGTTGCTGGAAAAATTTGAAATAAGGATGCAGAAAAGGGGTGGTATGGGGAGGTCCACTTTATGTTTGTTTATGTTTGTTTATGTTTTTGTTGTGTCTTTTTTTTCTATGTATGGAAAATTAATAAAAATTTATTTTAAAAAAAATATTAAAATGATAAACAACACAGGACTGCTAACAGCTGACCTCATGGCTACACGCCGCCTAATTTTGGTACTTTTAGAATTTGTCCTTGTCTCCCGTCCTCTCCACTTTGTGGAATATCTGGCCAGCTTTGAGTAACAGCTTGTGACATTTGGTTTAGCAAACAAGAGAGGACTTCTGGATGTGCACCCTGGGCGCATTGCCACCACATGACTCAGCTGGGAGGATAGTAGCAACATTCCCTCAAGGTAAGTCTGATCTTAAACCTGAGTTACTGAAGACAGCTGATTTCACATAATCCCTCAATTCACTAAGAGCAAAAAGCTCAATATGGTGGCTTTTGTTTTGTTTTGTTTCCTAAACTAGTGGTAGGTGAACCCAGTTGCATCACAATCCCAACACAATCTTTTTTTAAAATAAATTTTATTTGGTTTTACAAGTTAAAATCTACATTCAAAGTCATAGGTAATAAAAAGGTAAATAAACAAAGATTTCACCTGAATCCCCAATCTTCCGTGGGTTCCATCGCAAGTTCTTTTCCGCTTCATAGTTTAAGTCGCTCCAATTTTTAAAGGATCCCATATATCCCTAGTTCTTGTTACACTACAGGTGTTATTCAAATCCTGCTAAAGAGTTCAAGTGTTTACAGTGGTCTCCAAGGTAAATTATGAAGTCCCCCTTTCTTTGTTGAAATTCTGGTCTTCCTGGTTTCTGATTTTCCCAGGCATTTTCGCCATCTCCGCATAGTCCATCAGTTCCTCTCTTGTGGGAACTTTATCTTTTTCCATCTCACAATCCCAACGCAATCTTGGATGGCCAAGACTCAGGCTGCTACCCTCGGGCCTCATATGATGACATCATTGACTCATCCTGGTGGGCCAGTTTCTGGGTCAGAGCTGTTGGGGTTCTTCAGCCACTGCCACTCCACTTTTCACGAAGGAGTGGAAGACACCTGTTGGAGGCAGTTCCTCTGACACCCCCCCCCCCACACACAGGAAGGGTTTTCTAGGTATCTGGAAAGGCCACAAGGGTTGAAGCCTAGAATTCCAGCTTCCAAGCAAACTACCAGTGTCCAAGTATGTCTGGACTCAGTGACAACATTGAAGACATGAAACATGAAACATGAAATTTATTACGGTCAGAGACCAGCTTGAGAAACACAAATGGAACTACAATCCCAATAGCAAAACATTTAAAACAATATACAGTGGTACCTCTGGTTAAGTACTTAATTCGTTCCGGAGGTCCGTTCTTAATCTGAAACTGTTCTTAACCTGAAGCACCACTTTAGCTAATGGGGACTCCTGCTGCTGCTGCGCCGCTGGAGCACAATTTCTGCTCTAATCCTGAAGCAAAGTTCTTAACCTGAAACACTATTTCTGGGTTAGCTGTAGTCTGTAACCTGAAGCGCATGTAACCTGAAGCGTATGTAACCCGAGGTACCACTGTACAACAATGGATTTTAAGTTTAAAAGTGCGATAGGCATATAAAAGGGACATCTAGAAAATATATGTTCAGGGCTTCCTATATCCCCCAAAGGACAGGCACAAATTCTCTGGTCATATGGGACTTTTTTAAAGGATCCTTCCAAGACCAGCGAGGGCAGAGCTGAGCTTCTGGCAAGTGTAAAAGCTCTTTTTGCATTTTTGGATACAAGAAAAAAGAGATATGCTGCTGGTGCCGCTATCTCTCTCTTGATTTCTACAATTTTGTAGTTGGGGCACCTTGAGCAGTCCTGTTGTCTCTCGGTGTCTATAATTCTTTGCCTAACCATTTCTTTTGCTTGGCCCAAGCCCAGACTTAGAAGGGCTTGAGGGGCAAAGGCCAGTATTGAAGACATGTTTTCTTCCATTGGGCCGGAGGGTTATTTCACAGTGAGCGAGATGCGCTGAAACCAGTGGACTGAAGTGGAAAGGCCTTGCCAATCCCTTAAGCAATTCTCTTGAGCACCCAGTTCTTATTGATTTTTCTAAAAGGAATCCCAGAAGAATTCCTTCGCTTAAGGAGCACAACAGCAGCAGCTAATGAATAAAAATAGAAAACAAAATCAATGCCTCTGCAAGTCAAGGGAAGTGCCTTTCATTATCCAGAGGACTTAAAACAAGATTAGCCTTCTGGCACAAGCCTTCTTCAAGCTGAAAGTTATCTGTTGACGGAAATATTTATTGATGCCCTTTCCTCACTAGAATAAGAGGGAGGTCATTACAGCTGGGAGTGCAAAAATAAATATATCCAAGTGTAGATAAACCTGAAATATATCTGTCAGTAGCTTTGGGAAATAAAGCTGCTTAATCAGAACCCCAAACTTCAGTAATGTCACCAGTAAGTTATCTGTCTGAATGCATCCGTCAGCTAAAGAGCGGGAGGAGAACTCGATTGTTGGTTGGGACTGTCCAAGCCCCGAAGTTCATGACTCCAAGCAGCTCATAATTCATTCCTAGTTTTGCTCTCCAGAGTTATCATGAAGGGATGTAACGCTAGAGTTTCTCCCATGAACCAAAGATCTGGGGAAACAACTAGACCAGGTAGTTGTTTCCGCAGATCTTCCCCAGATGGGAGTTGTAGTCCAGCAGCTTCTCCAGAAGCTGCTGGACTACAACTCCCATCATCCATGACCAGGTATGGACAAAATGTCAAGAAGAAGAAGAAGAAGAGTTTGGATTTGATATCCCGCTTTATCACTACCCGAAGGAGTCTCAAAGCGGCTAACATTCTCCTTTCCCTTCCTCCCCCACAACAAACACTCTGTGAGGTGAGTGGGGCTGAGAGACTTCAGAGAAGTGTGACTAGCCCAAGGTCACCCAGCAGCTGCATGTGGAGGAGCGGAGACGCAAACCTGGTTCACCAGATTATGAGACTCCCGCTCTTAACCACACCACCACACCACAATTTTTGGATCTCTTGGTTTCTCATTTTTTTCCATTCTGAAATTCAGTTCTCCATATTCCTGCAGCATCTTTCTTTCTTTCTTTCTTTCTTTCTTTCTTTCTTTCTTTCTTTCT
>JAXCMG010000011.1:36318053-36389088 GCA_034642415.1 Podarcis siculus
TCTTTCTTTCTTTCTTTCTTTCTTTCTTTCTTTCTTTCTTTCTTTCTAAAAATCCTTATAGAAATTCTTCAGCATTTTAGTGCAAATTTCTCCCAATAAGCACATTTTTTTGTACGCAGTTTTAAGAAATTTATATTTTTTGCCAGTGATTTCCCCATATCTAATGCATTTTTGTACATTATTTTCACTAATATATGCATTCATATGCACACTTTACCCTAATGTTTCGCCGCACATTGCTTGGCTGGAGAACTGGTTTGAAAACTTGGGAAAAGTGTGAATTTCAAAGTCTTCTCCCTCTTCTCCCTCTGCCTGTTCATCATTGTGCCACCACCATTCCCCTGGCTCTGAGCCTTCTTCCATTGGTGGTTCCCCAGCAGGTTCCTTCCACCATTTCCCAGAGAGCCAGTGTGGTGTAGTGGTTAAGAGCGGTGGACTCGTAATCTGGTGAACCAGGTTTGCTTCCCTGCTCCTCCACATGCAGCTGCTGGGTGACCTTGGGCCAGTCATGCTTCTCTGAAGTCTCTCAGTCCCACTCACCTCACAGAGTGTTTGTTGTGGGGGAGGAAGGGGAAGGAGAATGTTAGCCGCTTTGAGGCTCCTTCGGGTAGTGATAAAGCAGGATATCAAATCCAAACTCCTCCTCCTCCTCCTCCTCCTCCTCCTCCTCCTCCTCCTCCTCCTCTTCTTCTTCTTCCTCCTGCCTCCAACCAACAAGTGGGGAACCTTTGGCCCTCCAGATGCGGTTAGACTCCAGCTCCCATCAGCACCAACAATTAGCCCATGTCAGCTGGGGCTGATGGGAACTGGAGTCCAACTATGGAGCGCCTGCATGATGGTTTTCACCACCACCACTGCCCAAAATTTGCACAGACAGACATTAGAACTGAGCATTTTTGGCTGGTGATTGAAAGAGAATGACAACAAAACCCCCGCATGAACCCAGACGGAAGCAGCCGTCTTCCTTTCCATTTACAACACATTGCACCTCCGTGTGAGACTTCGCCAGAGGAAAGGGCATTGTTCCTTTGCAAAGGATGCAGCAGGTTCACACCTGGGGAGCATTCATTTTTGTATTACCAACTTTTTTCTATATAGAAAGAGAGAAATCCACCACACAAAACGCCACATTTTCGTTCCCCTCCGTGATAAAATTATCTCCGCCTGCCCCTCCTGAGACCATTATAACAAGATAATACACAACTCTTGGCTGGTTCCGACGGCTATTAAAAGAAAATCAAAGTGCATTCATCGCGGCCATTAGTACATGTCTCAGCTCAAGACATTCCCTTTCTGATGGGATAATAAGGTTATCAAATTATTTTTAAAAAGGTGAGAGATCCATTTTTTCAGCCTCGGTGACAGGCACGCTCCAGCAGAAATCCCATTAGGACGGGGTGGAAGGGATGCCGTGGACATTTATAGCTCTTTGCTTGAGACAACAAAGGACATTAAAGAATGATTTTAAGTCTACCGCTCACTGGCGTATTGTCATATTTATATTGCAGAAATCCCATAATGCACGGGCGCTAAACTCTTCATCTCTAAAACTGAACATTCATTCTCACATGCAGGACTTCCCTTGATCCTTTGGGCTTTCATAATTCCTTGGGTTTTACTTCCCCCGTCCAACCCTCAGGGATGTAGTATAAAAGTGCTGGGTTTTTTTTTTTGGGGGGGGGAATATATGTTAGGTTGAATCCAGTTGTATACCACCCAATGTGACAGATCAATAGGAACAGGTTATGCAGAAGGCAGGGCACCCCTCACCCCCTAAGAATGGGTGCATGTGTGGGACGGATCCCTATATTAAATCAGTTTTTCTCAACCTGTGGGTCCCCAGATGTTTTTGAACTACACCTCCCATCACCCCTAGCTAGCAAGGCCAGAGCTCAGGGATGATGGGAGTTGTAGTCCAACAACATCTGGGGACCCACAGGTTGAGAACCGCTGCAGTATATTTGATTAATTAATTCATTACATTTGCATTGCATCCCACCCTCAAAGGAGCCTAGGGCACCAAGAGCAAGCAGTTGAACAGGGATGTCCAACTGATCGAGTTCACCAGAGGAAAGCGACTTTCCCCCTTTCCCCTTTCCGCCCCCCCCAAAGGGGTAGATCACTGCCAGGTTTTTTTATTTTGTGAGTAGATCACAGACTCTTGGGAGTTGGACCTGCAATAGAACAATGATAAAGGCAGTGGGGTGTCAGGATTAGAGTGTTGGACTGTTGTTGTTGTTGTTTATTTGTTTAGTTATGTCCGACTCTTCGTGACCCCCTGGACCAGAGCACGCCAGGCACTCCTGTCTTCCACTGCCTCCCGCAGTTTGGTCAAACTTATGCTGGTAGCTTCATAGCTTCATGGATCACTGCCTTGCCGTGGTGAAGGGGCTTGAATAACTCAGAGAAGCTATGAACAATGCCGAGCAGGGCACCCAAGATGAACAGGTCATAGTTCGATCACATTTTGACCAAATGTGATCCAACTGGAGGAGGAACCGGCAAGCCACTCCAGTATCCCTGCCAAGAAAACTCCATGGACAAAGACAACAGGCATAAGAGTGTTGGACTAGGACCTGGCAAACCAGGGTTCAGATCCCCACTTGGCCATGAGTGACCTTGAGCCATTCATGGTCTTCCAGCCTGACCTACCTCACAGGGTTGCTGTGGAGTGTCAATGAACAGACCCTCCAAGTGTCCCTATTTTCCCGAGACAGTCCCAGATTTACAGAAGCTGTCCTGGTTTCTGATTTGATCCCAGAATGCCATGCTTTTCCATAGGACGTCCCTATTTTCATCAGAGAAATCTTGGATGGTATAGAGTTATGTGACCCCCGAACCAAGGAGATAAGTAACTCTACCACCTTCAGAAGACACCTGAAGGCAGTCCTGTTTAGGGAAGTTTTTTTCTGTTTAGTGTTTTATTATGTTTTTATATATGTTGGAAGCTGCCCAGACTGGCTGGGGCAACCCAGTCAGATGGGTGGGTAATAATAATAATAATAATAATAATAATAATAATAATAGGTATAAATGCAATAAACGATCAAATAAATAAAATCTTTAGACAGGGAAGGATCTCCAATTAAGAGGCTTGTTTGAAAGCAGAAGGTGTTCGGGAGGCACCACACAACACAACAGAAGAAGAAGAGTTTGGATTTGATATCCCGCTTTATCACTACCTTAAGGAGTCTCAAAGCGGCTAACAATCTCCTTTCCCTTCCTCCCCCACAACAAACACTCTGTGAGGTGAGTGAGGCTGAGAGACTTCAGAGAAGTGTGACTGGCCCAAGGTCACCCAGCAGCTGCATGTGGAGGAGTGGGGAAGCGAACCCGGTTCACCAGATTACGAGTCCACCGCTCTTAACCACTACACCACACAGAGATGGAACCTTTCTCATATTTAAGAGGAGGGAATTCCAAAGTGTCTCAAATCTTCTAGGTTAGAGTTATTTGGGAAGTGGCTGGAGTTGCAAACCCTCCAAGTGCTCCTGTTTTCTAGTGACAGTCCTGGATTTACAGTAGCGTCTGATCTGATCCCGGAATGTCCCGCTTTTCCTTAGTTTCCCTGTTTCCATCGGAGAAATGTTGGAGGGTATGGCGTTATGTGAGTCAAGGAGATAAGTAACTACAGTAGTACCTCAGGTTACAGACACTTCAGGTTGCAGACTCCGCTAACCCAGAAATAGAACCTCGGGTTAAGAACTTTGCTTCAGGATGAGAACAGAAATTGTGCGGCGGCCGCATGGCGGCAGTGGGAGGCCGCATTAGCTAAAGTGGTACCTCAGGTTAAGAACAGTTTCAGGTTAAGAACGAACCTCCAGAATGAATTAAGTTCTTAACCTGAGGTACCACTGTATGTAACTTTTAGAAACACCTGAAGGCAGCCCTGTATAGTTTTATTATGTTTTTATATATGCCGGAATCTGCCCAGAGTGGCTGGGGCAAACCAGTCAGATGGGTGGGGTATAAATAAAATGATGCTATTGATGCTGTTGCTGTTATAGGACGTCCCTGTTTCCATAGGAGAAATGATGGAGGGTATGGAGTTGTGATATTTCAGGCAGCACCTCTCTTGATTTGAGATGCATGCAAAAAGACAGAATGAGAGAAGGAGAGAGAGAGAAGGAAACATTTCCAAGCCTTTCTCCCCATCCTCTGCACTGTTCATCAATAATTCAGCACAGTATTATTATATGATGCTGCCCATCATTTCCAGCATAGATGTGTCTCATCTTCTCCTGTAAATGAATCCCGGTGTGGCAGGTAACATTTTTTTCTCCGGCTGAGCATATGTAAGTGCAAACAGGTGCTCACACAATGCATTACTGCACATATATATTTCAAGAGCGCCTCTGCTTTCCCTCTCCCTGCCTGCCTTTCGGCTGCCTCCATTCCATTGCTGATTATCACCTTGCAGGCAATCACACCTCTCGCCTCTTCCAATTGCCACCCTCCCTCGAATCTCGTGCCCCTCCAAAAGCAGGAGAGGAAACTCTCGGGAGCTGGCGAGGAATCGCCCGCTTGCTTTCTTCTGAGATAGAAAGGCGAGTTTCTAGTTCTCATGTAGCAGAGACAGCTGCATCGACCCGTTATGCATTTACAGTGGTACCTCGGGTTGCATACGCTTCAGGTTACATACACTTCAGGTTACAGACTCCGCTAACCCAGAAATAGAGAAAACCCCCACCCCACCCTCCCACTATACATAAGGGTCTGGTGACTTCTGTTTCAGTGTATCTGAAGAAGTGTGCATGCACACAAAAGCTATTATGCCAAGAACCCAGCTTCTGTTTCTGTTACTCTTCAACAAGTATTCTGAGTAAATGTTATTTCTTACCTTTTGTGTGCGATTGATTTAAGGAAGGAGGGAAATACCAGGAGAATCCAGTCTGCCTTAAAGCACCCTGGATTACTTAAACTAAAAGGCTAAAACTAGCCTATTTAAGCTTCTCTTTTAAGCTGCAAAGGGATGGCACTCTGCTAAACTCACAAACGCGAGGAAGGAAGGATAATATCTAATAAATACATCCTCTCCTAGCATCTATTCACATCCCTATACTAAGGCCCTTCTCTACGATGTATAGTGTGATGGCCTGGGATTCGGACTCAGATGCTGAACCTGAGGGATCCCAGCCTGCATAGGATTCCCTGCCTCCAGAACCAGCTGAGCTGGGGCTGGGGCCTGAGCCTGAAGGGTCCTCAGGTGCAGGCATCAGATGAGTCTGCTCTGGCTCCTGAGGTGATGGAGGACCCATTGCCTGCAGGTGCTCCACTCTCAGCCCTGTCAGAGGAAGCTGAGGTTGCCTCTGGCTCCGGTAACCCTCCAGCCTCTCCTGAGCTACAGAGGCTCAGGGCAGAGAGGCGGAGGGAACTAATTTCTCGCAGGAGGAGTGCTCGCCTCCAGGCCAGGAGAGGCAAGTCACCAGAGGATCAGGGCCTCCCTATGCCTGGGGGCAGATAAAAGCCAGTCAGCCCCAGTCCCAAGTTGTGGGAGTAACATTGTTGGTTGCTAGTTCCTGCCTGGACCCTGTTCTGCTTTTCTGCCAGAGCTCCTGACCCGCCCTGGCTCCCTGCTTGCAAGCCTGTTCCTGACTTCACCCAACTCCCTGCTCTGCACCCAACTTCAGCTACTACACTGCTTCCATGTTGCACCTTTGACCACGGACCGGACTTGGACCTCGCCTCTCGGGTAACCCACGGGACCAGCACATACAGGCTGCGAACAGCAATCTACTTTCCGACTGAGTTTTCCATCCCTTTGCTTGCCTCCAGGTGAATTGGAAAGGTGGGCACCTGGTTGAGAGTCTTGCCTCATGCCAGGTAGTTGCACTGTTTGTTTATTTATTTATTCCATCTATACCCCACCTTTTTCTCCCAGGAGCTCAAAGCGGCACACATGTTTCTCTTGCCCCTCTCCACAACAACCCTGTGAGATTGGTTAGGCTGGCCCAGGAGGGCTTGAGCTTCATGGCCAAGTAGGGATTTGCATCCTGGTCCCCCAGGCCCTAGTCAGACACAATAACCTCTATGCCACACTTGCTCTTGACATAGGAAGCTGCCATATACTGAGTCTCACCACTGGTCCATCTAGCTCAGTGTTGCTTGCACATACTGGGAGCGGTTCTCCAGAATTTTAGGCAGGGGACATCCCCAGCCTTACTCAAGAGATACTGGAGACCTTCTGCATACTTTTCCAGTGCTTTTCCAGCTGCACTGGCTCCCGGTGGAGTACAGGGTCAAATTTAAGGTGCTGGTTTTGACCTTTAAAGCCCTTCACGGCCTAGGACCCTCGTACCTACGGGACCGCCTCTCCCGGTATGCCCCACGGAGAGCCTCAAGGTCCATAAATAGCAACACCCTAGAGGTCCCAGGCCCTAAGGAAGTTAGATTAGCTTCAACCAGAGCCAGGGCCTTTTCAACTCTGGCTCCGGCTTGGTGGAACGCTCTGCCTCATGAGACCAGGGCCCTGCAGGATCTGATGTCTTTCCGCAGGGCCTGTAAGACAGAGTTGTTCCGCCTGGCCTTTGGCTTGGAGCCAATTTGATTCTCTCCCCTCCTTTTTTCTTTTCCTTTCTCCTCCTGTGATGAGGCTGCATTTTAATATTTTAATGTTTCAATATTGTAATGTTGTATTTTA
Organism: Podarcis siculus; assembly: GCA_034642415.1. Taxonomy (NCBI): domain Eukaryota; kingdom Metazoa; phylum Chordata; class Lepidosauria; order Squamata; family Lacertidae; genus Podarcis; species Podarcis siculus. The sequence continues at coordinate 36,324,694 of JAXCMG010000011.1, forward strand.
ATTTTGTTTTTAAGTTGTATTCATTCAACTTGTTTTTATTATCGCTTGCTAGCTGCCCTGAGCCCGGCCTTGGCTGGGAAGGGCGGGGTATAAATAAAAATTATTATTATTATTATTATTTATTATTATGCAATGCAGATGCTCTACCATACAGCTACAGCCTGTGTTCTGGGGATCTCTCCCATTATACTGCTTCCCGGTTCTGGCCATTGCTGTGCAGATCACATAACTAGGAGGTCTGTGGAGGGAGGACTGTTCTCTGCTGCTTGAGCTGAAGGATGCAGTAGTCAGAAATTGCACCGTATTGGGTTGGAAATGACTGCAGAGGGTTGGGACAGGCATTGGCTAATTAGCATTCAGCACCATGGACAGAGCAGGGAAGAGGGAACCCACAGCTTCACAGACGCTTCATGCTTGAGATACGCACAGCTTCCTTCATGCTTGAGATACGCAGTGTGATGGCCTGGGACTCGGGCTTGGACTCAGAACCAGAGGAGTCTCAGTCCACACCGGATCCTTTGCCTCAGACAGCATCTGAACCTAGTCTGGGGCCTGATTCTGAAGAGCCCCAGTCTGCACAGGTTCCCCTGCTACAAACCCCAGCTGGGCCAAGTCAGGGCCCTGAGCCTGCCCTGGCTCCAGATGCAGGGATGACCTTGTTGCCTTCAGCTGGGCAGTCACTTACAGCTGCTCCACTTGGGTCAGGAGAGGCTGAGGCAACCTCTGGGTCTAGTAACCCACCAACATCTCCCGAGCTGCAGAGACTAAGATCTGAGAGAAGGAGAGACCTGAGTACTTGCAGGAGGAGTGCTCACCTTCGGGCGAGACAGGGAGGTGAGTCATCAGGGGATCAGGACCAGCCGTTACCCTGACAGAGATAAAAGGCTGCTGGACCCCGCCCCAGGTTGCAGGAGCAATGTTGCTGTTTGCCAGAACCTGCCTGAGACCCTGTGCCTGACCTAGCCTGGTTTCCTGCCTTGTGTCCTGCCTTGGCCCTGTCGGACTGACTCCTCGTATTTGAAGGACTCAAGGTTTGGGAAGGCTGCACTTCATCATGGAAAGAGAGAACACACGAGGAGGACCCCAAAATGGCACTCCCTTCCGTCCAGGGAAGAAGGGGTGAGGGAACATCACCATCAGGAACAAGGGAGGGAGGAAGATTGAGATTGGGATCTGCTGCCCCCATGAATCCTGCCACCTGAAGCAGTCACCTCGCCTTGCCTTGCAGGTGGGCCAGCCCTGAAAGAGAGACACTATTGAAGCCTGTGCGGAAGGAAGGCGATGCAACACTCGTATTTGAAGACTGACCATAAAAAATAACATCTACTTAAGTCATTTTATGGTCTGTTAAATCACACGGTAAAACCCATTTTGCCTGAAAATGGTTCTGTACTGGTTATTATCGCTCACGGAGAAAACAGATCTCCATTGTGTTAGAATCACTATAGCTGAATGGAAGCTGCTAATCAATCATCATTATGATATTTCCTCCACGACTCCTTTCCAGTCTAATTATTCAGAGTGTTGCTTACTAATGGCCTGAGACATGCCCACTGCATATCATCCAGGCAGCTGTGAGGATTATATTTTGCAGATTTAAGTGCCCAGCATTGCTTGTAGCGAGCAGCAACACTTTCCAAAGATCTAGGCTTCCCAAAGTAACTGAAACTCATTAATGTTTATGGTGCCTTTGAGTAAATACTGAGCAATATTGAATGGGGCTGTCTCGCCTCTAGAACAGTACTTCTCCATTTTTTCCCCTCTGGGCCACACTTTCAGAATTAAAAATTTGCTCGCGCCACACAGATTTTTTTATTGATAAGAAATACATTGGAAAAAAAGAAAAGAACTCCTAGCAGTGCTTGATTTATGACATAGAACACAACTGCTTTATAACAGCATGGAAAATCATTTATAATCATTTATAACATGGAAAATCAAGGAAGTATAAAGCAAAGCAGCTACATAAGAACACGAATCATAATTATAAACAAGTCTCTTGCATATGTACCTTGAGTATGTATACAAACTCAATGAGAGGTGTGAGCTTGCTTTTGCCGGGAAATCTCACTTATATTAAGTGTAACTTGAGACAAGCAAACTCTCATCTCCTCATCAACACAAAGAAGCCTCTCTCTTTTCTGATTTTTCATATTTGCTACAGTTGAAAATCCCTGTTCACAACAGTATGTTGTGGAGAACTGTTGGAGAATAGCCAATGCTCTTGAAGACAGGCGTGGATACTGTTTCCACCAGCTGGGACCATCTCTGCCTTTTGGCCTCCCTCCTCTCCAGCCTCCTCTCCTGCCTCTGATTCTAGACCGCTCTCTGCCACAGCCTCTCCCTGCTCACTAAGCCCTGTTGCCTCTTCAGCTTCTGACACCTCTTCCTCCCAGTCTTCTCCCATTCACCATTCATCGTTGCTCCACCACCACTGCCCAGGCTCTGAACCTTCTTCCCTTGAGGGTCCCCCAGCTGGTTCCTCCCACCATTCCTCTGCGTCCATGACATTGGGGGCAATGAATGTAAATGTTATCGCTGTACAGATAGGCTAGTCTCTACACAAACACTCACCCCCTATTTTTACTCCATCCGGGCAAGCAGCTGGAATTATCAGGGTTCAAGGAAGTGGCGTTTGGAAAGAGAGGGAGCCCTGAAGGGCTGCATTTGGGGCCAAGGCCTGCAGTTCCCCACCCTTGGTTTAGTGGAAGACGTTTCATAGGTTGCTACTGTAATTGTGATGAAGTGTGTTCTCATTCATAGAGAGCATGTGTTGCAGTGGGGTCTGGCAAGCCACCCCTCTGTTGCTGGGCGGGTTAGTTTGGATGACCACCAGCAGTGAGTGAGGCAGTTAGGTTACTGGGAAAAATTTGGTGTTGCCAATTAGGGGGATGGACCAAAGGTTATAAAATCAAGTCACACAGCACTGACTGGGCTCTTTTGCTGTGTGCATCGGATCACCCGCCCACTCTCCCTAATCTAGGGCTATTGCGTTGACCTTGCTATGCCTGTCATGGGGTCGTCTGCTCTTGGGGCAGGGGCCTGGCAGGAATTTTGTCCAATTGGCTGATTGGCTGGTGCCATTTGGTTTTTGCCTACTGCGTAGCAAATCGTCACAATTTGTAAGGTTGAGGTTAGGCATTGGTTAAAAAATTGCTTGGTGGAGGGGTAAGGATTGGCGGTGCCTGCCCCTCCAATGCTGCTGCTGCAAGGGAATTCCGTTAAAGGAATCCAGGGGCTTGCCATCCTTTCATCCGTACCCCTGAATGGGGCTTAGGGCCACGCAAGCCCCTGGGAGCATGCGGGGTGAGGGTCTGGTGTCTGGCTCCATGCTCTCCCCCATATTGTTTTCCCTTACTGGCTTTTGCTGGAATCTGGAAGTCAGTTCTGTCCCAGGGTGGAGTCAGATAGTCGGAACCAATGCCTAAGCAACCACTCACATTTATGTATTTTAATAAAGTTGTGGCCAAAATTATGCCAAAAACCTTAAACAAAAATTATGTGTGAATTGTGAATTATTTAGGAGTGGCTTGGGGGACCTTGACATGCAACTTACAGCCACATTCCCCTCGTGGTATGAAACGGATGCTAGGTTTCCTCAAAGGGAGCAACATCCCATTTAGCACATCATCTTTAGAGACTACTGTGTGGTTTTCCTCAGTGGGTCAATTGATTCTGGCCATTGTCCATGCAGCAGACTCTCCAAGTGTCCCTGTTTTCCAGGGACAGTCCTGGGTTTACAGAAGCCATCATGATTTCTGGTTTGATCCCAGAACGCCCCGCTTTCCCTTAGGACCTCCTTACTTTCCTCAGAGAAATGTTGGAGGGGATGGAGTTCTGCAACCCCCGAGCCAGGGAGATAAGTAATTATACAACCTATACAGTCGTACCTCAAGTTGATGTGCTTCAGGTTGAGTGTGTTCGAGTTTCACTCAACGGAGCGCGTTACTTCCAGGTTTCGACGCTCGTCCATGCGCAGACGCTCAAAATGACATCACGCGCATGTGCGGAAGCAGCAAAACGCGACCCGTGCACCCACACATGGGACTCTGGAACGGATCCCGTTTGCATCCTGAGGTACCACTGTAGAAGCCATCTGAAGGCAGACCTGTATAGGGAAGTTTTATCATGTTTAATGTTTTGTTATTTTTAAATATGTTGGAAGCTGCCCAGTGGTTGGGGCAACCCAGCCAGATGGGTGGGGTACACATTATAAAATTGTTGCTGTTGTTGAATAAAGGTAAAGGTAAAGGGACCCCTGACCATTAGGTCCAGTCGTGACCGACTCTGGGGTTGGAGCGCTCATCTCGCTTTACTGGCCAAGGGAGCCGGCGTACAGCTTCTGGGTCATGTGGCTAGCATGACTAAGCCACTTCTGGCGAACTAGAGCAGCGCATGGAAACACTGATTACCTTCCCGCCAGAGTGGTACCTATTTATCTACTTGCACTTTGATGTGCTTTCGAACTGCTAGGTTGGCAGGAGCAGGGACTGAGCAATGGGCGCTCACCCCGTTGTGGGGATTTGAACCGCTGACCTTCTGATCGGCAAGTCCTAGGCTCTGTGGTTTAACCCACAGTGCCACTTGCATCCCATTGTTCTTGAACAGGACACCCCTATTTTGATCGGAAACATGTTGGGCAGTTTATGCCAGAAGGACAATGTTTTGTGTGAGGTGTCACTGTTTTGTTTTTCGGGGGTGGGGAGCTGGCATTTTTCTTTCCCCCCCTTCCACTCTTGCCTTCAACTTCCTCCGGTCCAGCTGTGAAGCCAGACATCAAATATAATTTTGATTGATCTGAGTTATTAATTTCCATGATGGCACAGGTGTTGGCGAAACGTAGCTCGAAATGATCTCTTGACCTCTTGCAATAAACTAATAGGACTTGCGTCCCCATTTAGCTGGGGGCTGGAGGGGGGAACAGCGTGGGTATTCATACATATATTCATTGATTTTACCTACTACGATTGATTGGACAGGGGAAACAAAAAAGGCTTAAAAGAAAAGGGAAAGAAACTGAGCAAAAGAAGGAAGTCTTAAGCCACATTCACAAGAAATCCTGGCTTGTTTTTCTTTTGTTTCCTGTGGTCTACACAATGTTATTGCCAGGGTGTGTGCGCATAGCTGTCAACTTTTCCCTTTTCTTGCGAGGAATCCTATTAGGAATAAGGGAATTTCCCTTAAAAAAAAGGGAAATGACAGCTTGCGTGGTATGGGTTTGAGGCATAGCCCTCTGTGCAGACAGAATCCACATGTTAAGGGATCCATCCAGACTCACTCATTTTTTATTCTCAGCAGATTTGAAAATAACCAACAAAAATGCATTAGATTCAGGATGGCTCTTTGCAGAAAGAGGTGCTTTAGACAAAACTTCATACAAACGCGAGGATATTAGGAGAAAAGTGCACTAAAATGCTGATTAATTTTCATGAGGACTTTAAAAATCTCAAACTGAAGTGGAAATATAGAGAGCTGTACTTAAGACTGAGAAAAGGGGAAATGGAGGAAAACCAAAACAGACGTGTCTGCTCATCTAATAATAATAATAATAATAATAATAATAATAATAATAATAATAATATTCCACCCATCTGGCTGGGTTGCCACAGCCACTTTTCCAGATGATGGGAGAATACTTCAGCATGCATGGAATTCTGGGAGGAAAGAATCTGAGAAACAGGGAGTGCCCCACAGTTTGAAACTAGCAGGACCAGCCCACATTGTGTTGCTGCCTGAGGCAAAATGAGAAACTGAGAGAAATCAAAACTGACAGATTTGCCCATTCCTGATGGACACTTATTTAGGTGAAACACTAATTGAACTTAGAGGTACTTACTCTGGAGAAAACCTGAAGAGGTTTGCACTGCATATTAAATATATATGGTGGATATTGATAGTCGTCACTCCATTCTCAGTTCATCTTCAGACATAGATGCTTATGAAACTCCACATGACCTACATCCATGATGGAGCTCAGCTCCATAAATCAGCCATTATTAGGCCTTGACAGGGTTTCCCAAACTAGGGTCTCCAACTGATTTTGAACCACAGTTCCCATTATCCTTGACCACTGGTCCTGCTAGCTAGGGATGATGGGAGTTGTAGTCCAAAAACAGCTGGAGACTCAAGTTTGGGAAACCCTGGTGAAATATACTCGGAGTCAAGTGTGAATTTCATGCTCTTTATTCATCTCATAGTAGCAATGAATGAAACTTTCCCCAAAGTGTCTATCTATATATACATTATATATACAATGGGCCCCGTGTGATTGGCTAATTCTGGGCTGCTCCTGCAGGCCAATCAGGTTGCTGATTCACTTCATCCAGGAGACTGACTGGCTGCTCCTGCAGGCCAATCAGGTCGCTGATTCACTTCCACCAGGAGCTGGGTTGGGTGGCTCCTACAGACCAATCAGACTGCTGCATTCTGGATCCTATTGTTCTGGGATTCAGCTCAGTACATAACACCTGGTCTAAGAAGTGCCCTGCTGGGTCAGGTCCAAGGTCCATCTAGTCCAGCTTCCTGTTGTCTGTAGCCTGGAGAAACTCGCTGGATCCTCCACAGCTATCCTTCCTTCCTCCTAGCAGTGATGGCCACAAACTTGGATGGCTTTAAAAGAGGAATAGGCAGATTTATTGTGGGATGTAATCCATAGGGAGCAGTCAAGTACAACATTCCTTGCTTTGCTAGAGTGGTCATGCAGGGGATGTTGGTCCAGCCAGTTGAACTTCCTGTTCCTCCTGGCCTGGAGCATCCTTCCTTGCATGTTACTAGTAGGTGGGCATGACCTTTCTTGGTAAAAGGCCAAATCACACAGCCACCTCCTTCTCTTAGATCTTTTTCATCCTGTGAACTTCCTGATTCACCTGGACTGTACTGCTGGCTGCCAATCACCAGCCCCCCAGATTATCTCCCATATGGGGCAAACCTGTTTGTACAAGTTTGTAACTTTAAGCCTAAAGCCTGCCTTCAGGGATCACACTGTGCTCTGCCTGATCGTGAGTAAAACTACTTTTTGTTACCTGTGAATAAGACTGTTGTGTGCTTATTCTTTTAGGAGGGATCAAAGGGGTCTTACCAGGAATAATAGAACATATCTCAATTTGGGCAAGCCAGATTGAATTGTTTATTGTCTTAAGAGGCTGACACGAGTCTGCAACCAGTTTCTGCTGTGTAAGAAGGGGAATGCACTTTGCTATATAAAGAAACTTGCTAGTTTTATAAGAATTTTAAGGCCTTAGATAGAAAATAAACGTTCATAAATGTACCAAGCAAATATGTACATAAATATATAAACCACATGTCTGGAGCAGCACAGAAATACAGTCCTGAAACCATTTTGACTCCCAAACTGACCAAATGTTTCTCTGCAAGGAGGGAGAGGGTGAAGGAACCTTCCCATTGTCTCAGGAATTAAGTGATTACCATCTCAAAGGAACGGCCAGGCTACCAGGAAAGGCAATCAGATAAGGCATTATCAGATAACCTGGCAGACAGGTGATAAACAAAGCACTCAGATTTCTGTTGTAGACCGCATTTTTATGATGTATGTATGATGTTTCTGGGGGTGGTCTTGAGCTCGAGGGCAGGGAATTTCAAAATGTCTATATATGGGGAAGCACACTTTTGTTCGCGGTCCTCCTCCGCTCTTCTGTGTGTGAGGGGAGTACCCTGTTGCAACAGCTTTAATAAAGATCAGGCTTACAAGCTGCTTTGCTTCTCAATATTCTCTGGTTGGCCTCTGTTATTTTCTCCTACCAATGGAGAACCTACAAAGGACTCTATAAGGGCTCTTGTGTACCCCATAAGGGAAAAAGACTAGATTTTGTTTACAACACTAGCGTGAGTTAGGAAGGATATTAATAATCAATATATCCTCTCCTGCCACCCTCAACATTCCCACATTTGTGAAGGATAAGGCTACCCATGTCTATGAGCCACAATGAAGGCAATGCTCTGTTTCTGCAGAATGCCGCTGTGAGACTCCTTACAGGGTCCTCGCTGCGGGATCACATTCACCCGGCGCTATACCAGCTGCACTGGCTCCTGGTGGAGTACAGGATCAGGTTTAAGGTGCTGGTTTTAACCTTTAAAGCCCTATACGGCCTAGGACCCTCATACCTACGGGACCACCTCTCCTGGTATGTCCCACGGAGGACCTTACGGTCTTCAAACAAAAACATCTTGGAGGTCCCAGGCCACAGGGAGGTTAGGCTGGCCTCAACCACAGCCAGGGCTTTTTCGACTGTGGCTCTGATCTGGTGGAGCGCTCTGTTACAAGAGACTAGGACCCTGCGGGACTTGACACCTTTCCGCAGGGCCTGCAAGACGGAGCTGTTCTGCCAGGCCTTTGGCCAAGGCACAGTCTGACCCCCTCCTTTGGTAATCCTCATAGAACTCTAGCCCAGTGGTTGCCATTAATTTGATTCTGAAATGATTTTAGAATGAACTGATTTTAGAATGCTGTGTTACTTTTATTGTTGTTAGCTGCTCTGAGCCCGGCTTTGGCTGGGGAGGGTGGGATATAAATAAAATTTTATTATTATATTATTATTATCAGAGATAGCAGTGCTTCTGAATACCCATTGCTGGAAACCACAGAAGGGAAGAGTGCTCCTGGGTTCAAGTCCTCCTTGTGGGTTTTCTGCAAGCATTTGGCCACTGTGGGGACAGGATGCTTGACTAGATGGGCCATTGTCCCAGCAGTCTCCACGTCTTATGTTCTTTTTTCTTTCTGTCAGACCGTCTCCTCTTCCGCTTCCAAAGTCCGCCTCTCGGGTATTCTGACCACCATCACCCCACCAACAAATTGTAATCTGATATTAAAGAACAGCCTTGCTTTATGCTTCTCTCTGTCTTAATTTTAAAAATGGCCCTTTCTCTCTCTCTCTCTCTCCTCCTCGCCTCAGAAATCATCACTTCGCTGACGCCTCTTGCATTCCTCTCACTTCAGTAAACTCTGCTCATTTATCTGAAATTCGCTAAAAGTCATTCCCCCCCCACAACAAAATGCAGCTGTCAAAAGCTTCAAATCATCTCATCCATCAAGTGCAGTTGTCTGCGATATTGTGTGTGCGTGTGTGTGCGCGCGCATTGCTTATTTATATATATAAATATGAAAGAATGACTAGAATTGGAGACGTGTAAAAAAGCACCCATCTGACAAGTTGGATTTTATCAACAAGCTAACACCCCATCTAGCCCAAATTTCTTAGCCTTTGTGTATCTGGATGAAATATACATAGAGTATCATACTATCTGCAGCTTTCTCTTCTGTGTACAGACCCCCCCAATCTGATTTTTGGGCCTGTTTGTAAATCCAGGTCAGATCTGATTTGGTCAAGGCTTAAAGGTAAAGGTAAAGGTACCCCTGCCCATACGGGCCAGTCTTGACAGACTCTGGGGTTGTGCGCCCATCTCACTCTATAGGCCGGGGGCCAGCGCTGTCCGGAGACACTTCCGGGTCACGTGGCCAGGGTGACATCGCTGCTCTGGCGAGCCAGAGCCGCACACGGAAACGCCGTTTACCTTCCCGCTAGAAAGCGGTCCCTATTTATCTACTTGCACCCGGGGGTGCTTTCGAACTGCTAGGTTGGCAGGCGCTGGGACCGAGCAACGGGAGCGCACCCCGCCGCGGGGATTCGAACCGCCGACCTTTCGATCGGCAAGCCCTAGGTGCTGAGGCTTTTACCCACAGCGCCACCCGCGTCCCCCTTGGTCAAGGCTTACCCAGACCCAATCTGACCCACCCCAGATCTGATGCAGAACAACAAACCCCTGTGTTGCAAACTTAACACAACAAACAACACAAGCAACATGGTGACCAGTATACTAGATAGCACTGCAATTCTTGTTGCGTAATATGCATAATTTAGTACAACAAAAACAAAATGTGTACACTTGTAAATTATCTAATATATTTGAAATAAATGAACACAAGTCTGTCAATCTTTGAAAGTCCGTAGAAGTACAGTGGTACCTTGGGTTAAGTACTTAATTCATTCCGGAGGTCCGTTCTTAACCTGAAACTGTTCTTAACCTGAAGCACCACTTTAGCTAATGGGGCCTCCTGCTGCCACTGCACCGCCGGAGCCCGATTTCTGTTCTTATCCTGAAGCAAAGTTCTTAACCTGAAGCACTATTTCTGGCTTAGTGGAGTGTGTAACCTGAAGCGTATGTAACCTGAAGCGTATGTAACCCGAGGTACCACTGTATAATAAGTGTATAGTTGAAACAAAGTAATAGATGCTATCCTGTGGGCTAAGCGGTAAAACGTTTTAGGGGTTCAGGTGCCACCCCAGATCTGATCATGCACTGGAAAATACAGATCTCAGGAGAACACATTGACCTACACCGTGAAGCTGTTGTGGCCATAACTTTTGCGTTTTGTTACACAGGGAGGCGACATTTGGAGATACTGCGGCTCCTGCAGAGCTGATAGCCCCTGCCAAACCACAGGGTGTTTGTTTTTTTTAATGCAGGTTACTCTTAACATTTAAAATGTTTTATAATTAAAGTGGAAGTAACCGTTTTCTTTTTTCAAAATGCGCGGTGATATTTTGAGAGATGATAGCACCTAAAGAGGAGAGTAACTGTGACAAATCTAAGATTAAGCTCCAGGGGGATATCTTGTTAGCCACCTTTAAGGTTTGCTAACAACAACAACAACAATTCATTATAATAATTTAAGAAGACTATGAGGTCACAGTCATGCCAGTTCTCATGCTCCTGTATCTGCCCTGTTCCTTCCATCAAGATTTTGGAAATGTTTGAGGGTACCTTAAATCAGGTGTGAGCTTCTAGGCATGGGTACACAGAGTCAGGTTGATACTGGTGTGTAGCAACATGAAGACATGTGGGGAAGAGATAATAATAATAATAATAATAATAATAATAATAATAATAATAATAATAATTTATTACTTATACCCCACCCCTCTGGCCAGGCCTCCCCAGCCACTCTGGGCGGCTTCCAACAGGATGTTAAAAACACAATAAAACACCAAACATTAAAAACTTCCCTAAACAGGGCTGCCTTCAGATGTCTTCTACAAGTCAGATAGTTGTTTATTTCCTTGACATCTGATTGGAGGGCGTTCCACAGGACGGGCGCCACTACCGAGAAGGCCCTCTGCCTGGTTCCCTGTAACTTGGCTTCTCACAGCGAGGGAACCGCCAGAAGGCCCTCGGAGCTGGACCTCAGTGTCCAGGCTGAACGATGGGGGTGGAGACGCTCCTTCAGGTATACTGGGTCGAGGCTGTTTAGGGCTTTAAAGGTCAGCACCAAAACTTTGAACTGTGCTCGGAAATTTAATTTACGTGAGTAATTTAGGTGTAGCAGACTTTTGAGGGGCAGCAATGAGGAAAAAGGAATGTATTCCTTGGAATCACAGAAGAGACCATGGCATTTAGAGGGTAAATTACAGCTATGGCTCAAGGGAAAATATACTACTACTACTACTACATAAATCATGGAATCATAGAAATGTGGAGTTGTAAGGGACCCTGACAGCCATCTAGTCCAACCCCCTGCAATGCAGGAATCTCAACTAGAGCTGAGCTACACCCCATCCTGAAGCCAAGCCCTAGAAATTAAAGACTAATATCCTTAATACCCTTTTTCCTCGTCATCTTGCCATTTCCACCTGCTCACGGTCGCATTTGCATCCTCAACTTTGACGTGCAGCTAAGTGTTCCCTGAACCAGGAGGAATTTTTATATGCGAAAGATAACCAAGTTATGGTGGCAAAATCTGAGCGACGCTGAGAAAGGCTACGATTTATTGCTGTGCCTTGCGTCCTTGATAAACTTGATGTCTTTGCACCGACGCTGATTCGTATGCAGCCATTGTTCCTTAGTTTCGAGCTTTTTTTGCAGATAGCTCTGTGGGGAAAACGTACTGTTGTGCAACAGAAATGTAGGATGGGGAGACTCAGGGCAGAAGTTTTGCTACAGAGGCAGAAACCCAGGCTGGAGAGGTGATTCAAAGCTCAGAAACAGTTTGCAATATACCGTATTTTTTGCTCTATAAGACTCACTTTTTCCCTCCTAAAAAGTAAGGGGAAATGTGTGTGCATCTTATGGAGTAAATGCAGGCTGCACAGCTATCCCAGAAGCCAGAACAGCAAGAGGGATTGCTGCTTTCACTGTGCAGCGATCCCCCTTGCTGTTCTGGCTTCTGAGATTCAGAATATTTTTTTTTCTTGTTTTCCTCCTCCAAAAACTAGGTGCGTCTTGTGGTCTGGTGCATCTTATAGAGCAAAAAATATGTCACTTTGCCAGTGGGCAATTGTGTGACTCATTGCTTCTCCATGTTAAAAATGGCATACTTGAAATACTTCCCAAGGAGAGCTCTAGTCAGGGGTCAGCAAACTTTTTCAGCAGGGGGCTGGTCCGCTGTCCCTCAGACCTTTTGGGGGGCCGGATTATATTTTTGGGGAAAAAATGAATGAATTCCTTTGTCCCACAAATAACCGAGAGATGCGTTTTAAATAAAAGCACACATTCTACTCATGTAAAAACATGCTGATTCCCGGACCGTCTGTGGGCTGGATTTAGAAGGCAATTGGGCCGAATCCGGCCCTCGGGCCTTAGTTTGCCTAACCATGCTCTAGGACAGCGGTTCTCAACCTATGGGTCCCCAGATGTTGTTGGACTACAACTCCCATCATCCCTGAGCCTTGCTAGCTGGGGGTGATGGGAGTTGTAGTTCAACAACATCTGGGGACCCACAGCTTGAGAAAGGCTGCTCTAGACTAAGAGAAGATTTCTTCCTTGTATACTCGCTTTTCATCACTAGGAAGTGGGCATGGAGACATATTCAACATCAAGGTGAAACAGTTTAGTCCAGGAAGGATCGTATTCTAAACTTTTCTTTAAAGCTCTTAGGCATTATGGTCCCTATTCAGGATACCAATGAAAACACATCTTCAGATTGTGGTTTAGCCAACAAACCCTCCATATCGGATGGAGAGAGACAAAAGAGTCTGGCGAGAACAAGATGGCGATGACCTGGACATTGTATCCCTGGATTATTCACTTTCAAATGCCTGGCTGAAAGGAACATCAAGTTAAGAGCAGTAGCGGAGCCTACTGGATTGGGCGAATGGCCCATCTAGTTCAGCACCCTGTTCTCACGGTGGCCAACCAGATTCCTGTGGGAAACTCTTTCGTTTAGGAGGACCCAAGTTGTTTCCAGGAACTGGTGTACAGAGACATGACTTCTTCTGACCATACAAGTGGAGCCTAGCCATCATGGAACATATCCCCATAAACAAGAAGTGGAAGGGTCACATGACTGGATGTTTTCCCCTTGTTGTTGTTTAGTCGTTTAGTCGTGTCTGACTCTTCGTGACCCCCTGGACCAGAGCATGCCAGGCACTCCTGTCTTCCATCGCCTCCTGCAGTTTGGTGAAACTCATGCTGGTAGCTTCGAGAACACTGTCCCACCATCTCGTCCTCTGTCGTCCCCTTCTCCTTGCGCCCTCCATCTTTCCCAACATCAGGGTCTTTTCCAGGGAGTCTTCCTTTCTCATGAGGTGGCCAAAGTCTTGGAGCCTCTGCTTCAGGATCTGTCCTTCCAGTGAGCACTCAGGGCTGATTTCCTTCAGAATGGAGAGGTTTGATCTTCTTACAGTCCATGGGACTCTCAAGAGTCTCCTCCAGCACCATAAATTTCCCCTCACCTCTCCAAAATCCATGCACATAGAAAACTTGCAAGCGAGGGAGAAGGATCCTGCCCTCCTCACTAATCTGCTAGTTTTCTACATGAGGGGACTTGCCTTTTTTTTTTTTAATGGAGAACCATTCATGATTGTGAGCACCCACCCGTATTTTGAAGTGGTACAGTCCATACCCAGGTTTAACCCCCACCATCTTTGGCTAGTTTAATCCTTTCAGATTTCTTTCAGGACTAAGTGGCATGCCCATCCAATTTCTTGCCAATATGGGCAAGGAGACGATATGATTTATTTTATGTTTTTTGAAAGAAAGAGTGAAAAGGCTTAAGCTGTTTTCCTTTGTGCTGTCAGGTGGCGATAAGACAGCTCTCACACTTTGTTCGAATGGAGTATTTATTCAGATAAGGCGGGGAAAAGGCAAGAGATCTTCATTGGGCTCGGAATGGGGAGGAAAATGGTTTAAGGTTATTAATCCGGAAGTTCCCGGCAGCACAAGATTTGAGGGAAATTACATATTCTGTCACTTTTACTTATTGCATCCCAATTTCACCGGAGTGCGTGTACACGCACACAAAGGGTCCTGGGAGGAGGGGAAGGGAGGGAGGCAGCTCTCCCTGGAGCGCTTATTAGATTTCACAACCTTTTTGATATTAAAATGCCAAGCCCAGTAGGAGCAATTCTGCCTGCGTTTTATTCCAGAGATTGTGTGCATGTGTGTGTGTGTGTCTGTCTGTGTGTGTCTCTGTGTTTTAAATTTTCATCTCACGCCAGAAGTCTTCTGCACCTTAAAAATTAAAATACAAGAGCAAGGAAACATTTGCTGCCTGACAATAAACACCCGACGTGGTTGATATCTGTTCAGCACTTCGTATGGGTTGCAGATATTAGGAGCCTTCAGCCATCGTTTATGGCTCCTCATATGAACATGAGAAGAGACTGCTGGATCAGGCCATTGGCCCACCTAGTCCAGCATCCTGATCTCACAGTGACCAACTCAGTGCCCCAATGGGAACAACAACAACAACAACAATTTATTTATTTATACCCCGCCCATCTGGCTGGGTTTCCCCAGCCACTCTGGGCACCTCCCAACAAAATATAAAACACACGATAAAACATCAAACATTAGAAACTTCCCTAAACTTCCCTAAACAGGGCTGCCTTCAGATGTCTTCTAAAAGTCAGATAGTTGTTTATTTCCTTGACATCTAATGGGAGGGCATTCCACAGGGCGGGTGCCACTACCGAGAAGGCCCTCTGCCTGGTTCCCTGTACCCTCACTTCTCGCAGTGAGGGAACCACCAGAAGACCCTCAAAGCTGGACCTCTGTGTCTGGGCTGAACGAAGGGGGTGGAGACACTCCTTCAGGTATACTGGGCCATTTAGGACTTTAAAGGTCAGCACCAACACTTTGAATTGTGCTCAGAAGCATATTGGGAAGCCTGCAAACAGGACCCAAGCAGGAGTAGATCACTTTCCCCTCATGAGGTTTCCAGTAACTGGTATTCGGAAGCATTAGTGCAGAGCAGACAAGAGCCATCATGGCTAGTAGCCATTGTCAGGCCCTCTAAGTGTCCCTATTTTCTGGGGACAGTCCTGGATTGAAACTTGCATGCATTGCTCCACCCACTTTTCTTTCTGGCCCCACCCCACAGGCCCCTGGACCCCAGAAGCAAATGCAACAAGACTGGATGTTTTGCCATCTGCGGTACTTGAGGGTCGATTCCAAAAGATCCCACCTGAGAAACGTCTTTGCCCCGTGGAGATGGTAGCACCAAAACAGTGGTACAAATCCTCCTGTCCTGTACAGTGGTACCTCAGGTTACAGACGCTTCAGGTTACAGACTCCGCTAACCCAGAAAGAGTACCTTGGGTTAAGAACTTTGCTTCAGGATGAGAACAGAAATCGCGCAGCGGCGGCAGCAGGAGGCCCCATCAGCTAAAGTGGTGCTTCAGGTTAAGAACAGTTTCAGGTTAAGAATGCACCTCCAGAACGAATTAAGTACTTAACCCGAGGTACCACTGTACTCTCTACAAAGACCTGGGGAACGAGATCATCACCCCACTCATACTAACCATCCCTGGGCGCTCAACCACTGCCGCAATGTCCTTTCTTCTATCAGATCAAAATGAGCAGATAACAGCAAAGGTTGCTAGGTTCCTAGCAGGGGCAATCAGAATAAGGGCCACTAACTGACGGCTGATTCAGGACTTTAAATTGAGCTTTTATATCAAATTTCCTTTTCTGCCTATACTGTAATGTTTTACTGTTGCTATGGCCATTGGCTAATGCGAATAAAGTTTTATCTGTCTCTCTCGGGCTAGGAAAGAGCTCTGAACTTAGCAATGTCGGGGGCATTCTGGGTAATTAAAATGGCAAGTGACTCTTGTGGGATGTAAACACAGGAGCAGTCAATGACAACATTCCTAGAGTGCACATGTTAGAACATGGGGAGGGATGTCTGTCTAGCAAGCAGGTAAACTTCCTGGGGATGGACTTCCTCCGCATGTGACCAGAGGTGGGTGTGGCCTCACCTGTGCAGGTAAATGACAAAAGCACAGGGCAGGCAGCCATCCCTCTCTCTCTGCCATCTTCCTTCGATGAGGAAACATCTAAGGATGCTCTCTTGGCTCCCAGCCAAGAGAGGAGATAAGGACTATCTTGCTATAAGATAGATTCTGAGTGTATGTAACCTTTTTAAGTCTGTCTGCCTTCTGGGATCATATTGTGAACAGAATGTGAGTAAACTCTTTTATACTTTTATAAAGACTGTGTCGTGTCTTGTATTTTAGGAGGGAACAAAAGGGGAAATTACCAGAGTAATTATTATAGAGGTTCTAGCGAACCTGTGCAGACGTTACCGTTGTGAACTTTAAAGGGGAATGTTATAAACTCTGCTGATATTTTGGGAACTTGTTAGCACAAGTTGGATTAGGATATAATCTCACAATATATCCTCTCCTGCACCCCAGAGCATTCCCACAACTCTCAGCTGCTGCTGCTGCGCCACCAGCACAACCAGTAAGCACAGGGAGGTGGCTACTGGATCTAGGCCTCAAAAGCACCTTGAATAATAGAGGGCTGGTTCACACTTTATGTCGCAAAACAACAATGGCAAGATTCACCACACGCCTGACAATGCTGGCTCCCTGATGAGTCTATCTATCTGACAGATGTGCTTTGCAGACACATTTGTAACATTCACATGTTACGCTTCTTGATTTGTACTTACTTGCACTTGGTGGGGAGGGGAGGGTGAGAAACCAGCCAGCCTGTCTTTTTCTGGCATCATATACCCCCACCTTAAACAATGGGTTTATTTAATGTCAGATACACATGGATTAACACCGACACCCCCTAGCCCTGTGAGCCTCTCTTTTATAAAGTCCCCAGTACTGCATTACGTGGGAGTTAATTCGCTGGGGGGAAGCAATATAATCTGATTTCGGCTATACATGTGGTTCTTACTATTCCGCTGGGTTATTTCCTTTCATGTTTAAAGTGATCAGCCGTCTTTTCATCTCTCCAGATCGCCTTCCCTTGCGCCTCTTTCAGAAAACAGTTCACCTCCACTTCCCACCCCAGGTTTTAATTTCACTCAAACGCCTCCTTTCCTCTCCGACCAGGCCGCCCCCAACCACTTTCCCCTTTTGCTGATGTGATTCCCCCCCCCCCCCTCCCCCCCCCTTTCCCCCCCCCCCCCCCCCAGTTAATCCGCATGGCAGATTAACATCTGACAAGGAAGAAAAATCAAATGTTTATTTAGACTCTTTGTTGTCTAAAGAGGATTATTTAACCCACAGGTGGGGAGTCTTTTGTGGGCTGCAATAGCAGTAGATGGTGGGGGTGGCTGCACCCACCTGCCCTCGCTGTTGCTTACTGGGAAGGAGAGGGGAAGGGGTAAGGCAGAGAGGTTGGCATGGTGCAAACACACCGGCGAGACAGTGTGGAGGTCAGAGCAGTGCAAACGCAGCTGTGTCACTGCTGCTCATCGGAAGGTGTTTGTACCACACTGATCTCCCTTCACCTTCGTCTCACCTTCCCTGTAAGGAACAGGGATTGAGCTGTTGGGAGGTCAGGTGAGAACGACTGTCCCAACACTCCACCCACTAATGGGCCGAGGGCTGCGTTACACCAGTGGGAAGCAGTCAGGGGCTGCATCCAGTACAGTGGTACCTCGGGCTAAGTATGTTAAGTACGTTTCCGAGCACAATTCAAAGTGCTGGTGCTGACCTTTAAAGCCCTAAACAGCCTCAGTCCAGTATACCTGAAGGAGCGTCTCCACACCCATGGTTCTGCCCGGACACTGAGGTTCAGCGCTGAGTGCCTTCTGGCGGTTCCCTCGCTGCGAGAAGCCAAGTTACAGGGAGCCAGGCAGAGGGCCTTCTCGGTGGTGGCCCCCGCCCTGTGGAATGCCCTCCCACCAGATGTCAAAGAGAAAAACAACTACCAAACTTTTAGAAGACATCTGAAGGCAGCCCTGTTTAGGGAAGCTTTTAATGTTTAATGGACTATTGTATTTTAATATTTTGTTGGAAGCCGCCCAGAGTGGCTGGGGAAACCCAGCCAGATGGGCGGGGTATAAATATTATTATTATTATTATACATAATTCGTTCCGGAGGTCCATTTTTAACCTGAAACTGTTCTTAACCTGAAGCACCACTTTAGTTAATGGGGCCTCCTGCTGCCTCCGCACCACCAGAGCATGATTTCTGTTCTCATGCTGAAGCAAAGTTCTTAACCTGAGGTACTATTTCTGGGTTAACGGAGTCTGTAACCTGAAGCGTATGTAACCTGAAGCGTATGGAACCCAAGATACCACTGTAGTGAGCAGGGTCAGACCCTGCCATAGGTGGGACCAGAGCACTGCACAACCACATACAAGTATAACCATGCAAAGAAGAGAGACAGTTCACGAAGACCCTTACTCTATCCATTTCCCCACTTCCAAAAAGCTGGAGCTTTAAGCTCTTGCTCCAACAATGAAGCAGCTCAGATTGTTGACATACGTCTCTCTCAAGACACAATGGAGTGCACTTCTAGGGGTGAATTCAGACCAAATGGAGAATCACACAGCCTGCTGCAGTAACTCATAGCTGTTTCTTTCTGCGTTGTTATTGCTGTGTTAGCATCACCAATGTGACCTTTCTGGGGCGCAAGCCTGGGCAGTGTCTCTGGAGGTCCTGGGCTGCCCAGACAACAAGACCCCCCTCTTGACCTTGTTGAGGTGGTCCAAAGGAAAGCAGAGCAAGACGTTTGGCACCAGCTTAAATGCAAGAGTTTCTGGAAGGAGGTGTACAAGGAGCCATCTAACCATCTTAGGGACTCCACTCTGGATTTGTGTAGAATTTACACCGTAGGCAGCGTAGGTTTTGATGTTGTTTAGTCGTTTAGTCGTGTCCGACTCTTCATGACCCCATGGACCACAGCACGCCATGGACCACGGCATGCCAGGCACTCCTGTCTTCCACTGCCTCCCACAGTTTGGTCGAACTCATGCTGGTCTCTTCGAGAACACTGTCCAGCCATCTCATCCTCTGTTGTCCCCTTCTTCTTGTGCCCTCCATCTTTCACAACTTTCCAGGGAATCTTCTCTTCTCATGAGGTGGCCAAAGTATTTGAGCCTCAGCTTCAGGATCTGTCATTCCAGTGAGCACTCGGGGCTGATTTCCTTCAGAATGGATAGGTTTGAACTTCTTGCAGTCCATGAGACTCTCGAGTCTCCTCCAGCACCATAATTCAAAAGCATCAATTCTTCGGCAATCAGCTTTCTTTATAGTCCAGCTCTTACTTCCACACATCACTAGTGGGAAAATCATAGCTTTAACTATACGGACCTTTGTTGGCAAGGTGATGTCTCTGCTTTTTAAGATGCTGTCTAGGGTAGGTTGAGGATCAGGGTTTTCCTTCTTCTAGATAGACTCCCTTCCCAGGTTGAAGAAGCAGCTCAGACTGGGATATTACATAGAGATGGAGGTTTCCCTGCTTTCTCCATTCACCCAGGATCTGATCCGAGCTGTTACTTCCATGCAGTTCCTTCTCTTCCCATCAAACCTTCTGAGTCACCACCCAGTATGCTTCCCTGCATCCCAGAAACTAGGATGGAAGGGAAGGGCAGATCCCTTCCTCTTCTGTAGTCACAACAATGTCTGGAGGTTTAAATGGGGTGATTGTGGATCCAGCAATGAGGAGCTGGTGGTTTCCAGGCTCATTCTGAGAGTGTGCACATCACTAGGTGTTCCTGCTTTTGCTGCTATTTACCCTCGGGGCTCCTTCTCTTTTTTCCTTCTTAGGCTTCTCGCAAGGGCGAGCCCACCCAATCAGGGATCACACAGTCACTAACAAATCAATAGCTTGCAAATCCATTTTTGCAAAGTGACAAGTGCACTGCAGACAGATCAGGGCAGCTGAATGTGACTGAATTAGTCATGTGAGTGTCCCCACACAGACAGGGATGATGCGATGAAGGAAGCGACTTTGCAATGTTGTATACCCAATCAGATTTGGCTATATATAATTTTCACCCAGAGGAGGGTTAGTTCAGCTGAGACAGCAAGCAATGGCAATGTGAATGACAAGGTTTCTGTTTTTATTTATTTATTGTGCTTATTGCATTCATATCCCACTTATTTCTCCAGGGAGTTTCTCCCCATCCTCATTTAATTCCCCACAACAGCCCTGTGAGGTAGATTAAGCCTGAGAGAGACTGTGGCTGCCCCAAGTGTAAGAATTCCTGCTCCATGATTGCAGTCATGGGATTTTTGTCGTTCACATGACGGTATATGTTTTGACTCCACAGAGTGGGAAATGATGGAGACAGGATGTTGGTGTTACTGTGTTCCGTGAAGTGGACTATTGCCTTTTGTTTTTTGTCTTTGCTGTCTGATGCTAGAGAGAGAGGGAATCATGTTGCAGTACTCCGTGTGTGTTTTTATGTAAATAAAGTACAGTGGTACCTCAGGTTAAGAGCAATTCATTCTGGAGGTCTGTTCTTAACCTGAAACTGTTCTTAACCTGAGGTACCACTTTAGCTAATGGGGCTTCCTGCTGCCGCTATGCCGCCGCCTGAGGCAAAGTTCTTAATCTGAGGTACTATTTCTGGGTTAGCGGAGTCTGTAACCTGAAGTGTATGTAACCTGAAGCATCTGTAACCCGAGGTACCACTGTAGATTAGCCAAAATGCTGAGTTGCTGGGGTTCTGTTACGCAAACTGCAAACACTCTGCAGATCCCTAAGTGTGCCAATGTCTGTTGGCATCAGTCGCTGTGATGTTTGGGCAGAAGAAAGCTTTTGAAGCTCCCGAACAATCGACCAGGAGGGAGGGAGGGAGGGAACATGCCAGTCAGGCATGTGTCTCTGCCAGGGTCCTACTCGAGTGTAGGACAAGCTCCTGACACCAAGGTCACCCGTGGGCTTCATGGCTGGGTGGGGATTCAAACCCCAGTCTCCCAGGTCCTGGTCTGACACTTTAACCACTACACCACACTGGCTTTCTTCTTTGGAAGGAGTGTTCCAGATTGGCAGGTTAGAAAAATGAGGTGCCTTTTGACACAGCCCAAAGCAACCATGAAAAATTGCCGGATGTATTTTCCTGGTTCAGCTGCTTTCACTCCACATCCACATTTCAGGATCCTGCGATACAAAGATGTCTTCAGTAACGGAGCATCAAGTTAGCATCTGATTCTCCTCCTGCAAGACTTGTTGCAAAGCCCAGTGGCCCCCGGAGAACCTTTCTGGAGCAGAAGAGCTTGTAGAATCAGTGTGACCTTCAACAGATTTATTTCAGGGGCTTTGTCAGTAAGAACTTCTTTCTACAGAGATATGGGAGGATGTGCTTTCTGCCTGGGAGATATACTTAAGGGCAAAATACCCCCAAAGCATCTCAAATGGGTGACAAAGGGATGGAGAGCGTTATATTTAGAGCTGCAATGAAAACACAAATTTCATGGTGGGTAGAAAGGGAAGGTGGGGACGCAGTAGTTGGATCATCAGTGGACCCCAGAGGGCTCTGAAAAAGAAAAGAGGGATAATTTAGTCATGGAGCGAATTAAGGCAGATTAGGCTTCACAACCAAAGTCAACGTAGTCCCACCAACGTCAATAGGCCTACTGTGGGGTAAAGGAGTTCTGACCGGAGTTGTGTTCAAATGGAATTCTCCATCCCAGTTATTGGCAGAGAAACTGGGGGCAGGATTTCAGTGAATTTCTGCAAGGGGAGGAGCAATGGTCCAACACTTTCTCAGCTGCAGGGCTAACCTTTGACACAGCTTCTTGCTGCCTCCTTGCCTGCCTGCAAATCTATTAGGCAACCACATTTGAAATGCTGTGTCCAGTTCTGGTTGCCTTACCTCCAATTGGCTACTGTACATTTGGAAGAGGTTCAGGAAAGGGCAAGCCAAGTGATCAAGGGCATGGAGCAACTCCAGCTCCTTCTGGCGGTTCCCTCGCTGCGAGAAGCCAAGTTACAGGGAACCAGGCAGAGGGCCTTCTTGGTGGTGGCACCTGCACTGTGGAACACCCTCCCACCAGATGTCAAAGAGAACAACAACTACCAGACTTTGGGAAGACATCTGAAGGCAGCCCTGTCTAGGGAAGCTTTTAATGTTTAATAGGTTATTGTATTTTAATATTCTGTTGGAAGCCGCCCAGAGTGGCTGAGGAAATTATTATTATATTATCATTATTATTTAGTGATGTATAGAAGTGAGAGCTGGACCATAAAGAAAGCTGATCGCCAAAGAATTGATGCTTTTGAATTATGGTGCTGGAGGAGACTCTTGAGAGTCCCATGGACTGCAAGAAGATCAAATGTATCCATTCTTCAGGAAATCAGCCCTGAGTGCTCACTGGAAGGACAGATCCTGAAGCTGAGGCTCCAAGACTTTGGCCACCTCATGAGAAGAGAAGACTACCTGGAAAAGACCCTGATGTTGGGAAAGATGGAGGGCACAAGGAGAAGGGGACAACAGAGGACGAGATGGTTGGACAGTGTTCTTGAATCTACAAACATGAGTTTGACCAAACTGCGGGAGGCAGTGGAAGACAGGAGTGCCTGGCGTGCTCTGGTCCAGGGGGTCACGAAGAGTCGGACACGACTAAACGACTAAACAGCAACAACAATCATTATTATTCAGGGAGGGGGAGGACCTGTGGCCCAACTCTGACGCTAATGGACTTTAACTCCCATCCCACCCCTGACCATTGGCCATGCTGGGTGGGGCTGACGGGATTTGGAGTCCAACACCTCTGGGCCCTGTTGTTTATGAAGGATATTGACCAGCTGGGACGTGTGCAGAGGAGGGCAACCAAGATGAGGGCAACGGTATGGAAACAAAGCCTTATTATGGGGAGCTGGGTATGTTTAGCTTAGAGAAGAAAAGCCTGAGAGGTGATATGATAGCCATCTTCAAATATCTGAAGTGTTGTCACATGGAAGATGGAGCAAGCTTGTTTTCTCCTGCTCTGGGAGGGTAGGACCCAAACCAATGGATTCAAATTACAAGCAAACAAGATTCTGACTAAGCATCAGGAATAACTTTCTGGCAGCAAGAGCTGTTAGACAGTGGAACCGTCTCCCTTGAGTGCTTGTAGGCTCTCCTTCCATGGAGGTTTCTAAGCAGAGGTTGGGTGGCCATCTGTCATGGATGCTTGAATTGAGATCCCTGCATTGCAGGGGGTTGGACTAGATGACCCTCGGGGTTCCTTCCAACTCTACAATTCTATGATTCTATTATCAGAAGAGCCACCTGTTCCTCACCTGTGCTTTGTTCTCTGGGACTGATCCAGTGGCTGCCTGCTCCGTACCAGCTTGATTATGGCATCAATCATAAAAAAGCCCTAAACGGCCTCGGTCCAGTATACCTGAAGGAGCATCTTCACCCCCATCGTTCTGCCTGGAAGCTGAGGTCCAGCGCTCAGGGCCTTCTGGCAGTTCCCTCACTGTGAGAAGCAAAGCTACAGGGAACCAGGCAGAGGGCCTTCTCGGTAGTGGCACCCGCCCTGTGGAACGCCCTCCCATCAGATATCAAAGAGATAAACAACTACCTGACATTTAGAAGACATCTGAAGGCAGCCCTGTTCAGGGAAGTTTTTAATGTGTGACATTTTAATGTATTATTAATCTTTGTTGGAAGCTGCCCAGAGTGGCTGGGGAAACCCAGCCAGATGAGTGGGGTACAAATAAATGAATAATAATAATAATAATAATAATAATAATAATAATAATAATAATAAATACACCAGCAGAGAGTTGCAAAGCATTCTCCCACTAGCACTACCATCATCGCTCCTTCCGCTTCGTCCCCCCACCTTGGGTTTTAATCCCTTATAATGTGCTTTGAGAAACACATTATAACAACATCAGGCTGTCATCAGCATTGCTCTCATGAAAAAAATAACATCACAAAACAGCCAAAGGGAGTTAGGGGGGTTTTGAGGGTGGGGGCAGAACGACGACTCCCGGTGCTTAATCTTTTCCACAGCAAACATCTTTTCTATTGAGATTTTAATAATCCTGAAACGTGGTCTTCTGGCCTTCCCTAACATTGAGTTGATAAGATTCTGAAAACACAATTTAGAGGGTGCGCCGGCTAATTTCATCTCCTTTGTGGGGAAATTAAAAAAACAGAGGAGGGCTCTGTCGCTGCAACTGACGCCATCCTCTGCAAACAATGGGATGCTACTCACTGATATTGCCGGGCTGTTTTCATGCCGTGTTTCCCCCCCCCCCCCCAACCTCCCAACACGAAAGAAAGGAATGAAACCCCATGTTTTCACCCTGACATGGAGGGCTTTGGAGCTGCGTGCAAGATCTGATAGCCTCCCGAGATACACAAGGCTTTGTAAGCTGCTCAAAACAAATGAGACCTTAATTACAAAACATTGATCTTGCCCTGTGCCATTTGGCAAATGGGCCGCTTCTGCTGCTGCTCCCCCAGCCTTAAAGTTTAGCAGCAGGAACTTTTGAGCAGAAGTGGGCCAGAAGGAACTGCCTGATGTTCTTCCTGTGTGACCTGATGTACCGTATTTTTCGCTCCATAAGACGCACTTTTTTCTTCCTAAAAAGTAAGGGGAAATGTCTGTGTGTCTTATGGAGCAAATGCGTGGTCCCTGGAGCCGAATTGCCCAGGGGCAAAAAGCAGATCATGCTTTTTTTTTTTTTTTTTGAAAGAGGGAAGGGGGTGTTGAAAGGAAGCCACTGATCGCAAGCGATCGGAAGCGAGATAAGGGAGGCTAGCAATAAAGGAGGCTGCCTGGGAGGGGGGAGGTAAAGACAGCAAACTTGCAAGGATTGAAGACAGGAAGACTAAAGCAATGAGGAGAGAAATTAGAAGAAAAGGAGGAGCAAAAAACTGCTCCAGCTCAGGAAAAGACACTAAGGCAAACAAGAGGGAAGGGAGTGTTGAAAGGAAGCAGCTGATCGGTGGGATCGGGAGAGAGCTAAAAGACACTAGCGATAAAGGAGGCTGCCTGGGAGGGGGGAGGTAAAAGCACATGGATCCTCAGGATTTTTACATTGGGTCACCCCAATTTCACCATCAGATCACATAGCATGTCCATGGCTACAGCCTGCACCAAAAAAATCACACACCCACTGTTTTGTGGGGCCGCAATGGTGCAAAAACGTGGTTACAAAGCATGGATCCACATGGATTCTCAGGATTTTTGCATTGGGCTGCCCCAAACTCACCGTCAAAACACATGTCTGTGGCCACAGCATGAACCACAAAAATCATATATCCACTGTTTTTTTGAGAATAGTTTTTTTCTTGTTTTCCTCCTCTAAAAACTAGGTGCGTCTTATGGTCAGGTGCGTCTTATGGAGCGAAAAAAATACGGTAATTCAGATGCAGGGGAGCCAATTTGCCCCCACATTGAGGGGCCACACTCAGGAGATATGTCACGTGATGCCAGCTGGTGTGCACCAGGTGGGGGCAGGATGCATGGAGGGTGATTTCTGAATGAATGGATGAACTTTATTACAGTCACAGACCAGGATAAAAAACAAAAACAAAAAACAACAACATATAAATAAAATAGCAGTTAGGATTTTTTTTTTTTAACTGATAATTGTTAGAGCAAATAAGGACAAAGAAACAAGCATAGGATAAAATATCTGGATAAAATACAAGATTAAGCATGGATAATGGATGGATAAAAACTGATAATTAAAACAGATAAATGGCGATTTCTGCATTTTCTCATCCCAACCCCTGCCGGGCTCCTGGGCTGCAGCTGGGACAAGCGAAGCAAAGATTTCCCGCGTTCATCCCAGCCACCAGTGTCCCAGCAGCTGGAGCTGGTGCATGCAGAGGAGGCCCAGTGGATTGGGTGGCTCCTGTGGACCAATCAGACTGCTGCATTCTGAATCCTATTGTTTTAGGACCAATCAGACTGCTGCAGTCTGAATCCTATTGTTCTAGGACCAATCAGACTGCTGCCTTTTGGATTCTACTCAACTCAGTACATAACATCCCTTCCCTCTAAGTTTCACTCCTGCCGGGAGGTTGCATTCATAGTCCCCTCAAGGTACACCGGCCGCCTACATGTGCGTTGCGGCCTGGGGTGTTCCCTGGTCAGGGGTTCTGGTTCTGGCTCGTGTTCCGAGGATGCTGGCTGCGAAAGGATGCACAGGAGCATCACCAGCACCCAAAAGCCTAAAAGGTGGCAGTGTAGACTGAGAAAGTGGGGTGCACAAAATTGTTAGGGGTGCAAAAATTCAACACCCGGTGCTGCCTCAATGCAGCTGTGTGCTTCCGCCTCTGGGCTCCGTTGAAAATGGATTCTCCATGTGAACCAGGTAGTCCTCTCCAGACAACAGGAACTCTCATTTTATCTCTGCAGCTGTGACTTCCTGGGTGACGTCGTTAGGCGCATGCACGCTCCATCCATTCCTCTCCCTACCTCTCACACCCCTCTGCACAGCTCTGGGCACTGGCATCCCACGCTACACCACTGGATCAGCTATTCTTTCTTTAAGGGAAGGGAAGATTCAGAACAAAGAGGAAGTTAAACTATGGAACTCATTCCCACAAGAGGGAAGGATAGCCACTAGCATGGGTGGCTTCAAAAGAGGATCGGACATGTGTGTGGAGGAGAAGGCTGTCAATGGCTACTAGCTATGGTGGCTCTGCTTTGCCTCCATAAAGGTAAAGGGTAAAGGGACCCCTGACCATCAGGTCCAGTCGTGACCAACTCTGGGGTTCTTATGATACTTCACTGGTCCAGATTAGAATCGCAGGTGAAAGAACTAAGTTTCTTGCATACTTTTGTTCAAGCAGTTCCATGGTCCACCCAGTGCAGACCTCCACCTTCCCTCCCAGCAGATCCTTTCACCTTTTGGTGGTTCTGGTTAGGGCAGGGAAGACGAAAGGAGGGAGAGCTCTCACTCTCCCCACCCTCCCCACCACTGCACAGCATGGGAAGCATAGGGAGACCTGGGAAATTTAACTTTCTTGTCAATCAGAAGGTTGGCGGTTCGAATCCCCGCGACGGGGTGAGCTGCCGTTATCTGGTCCCTGCTCCTGCCAACCTAGCAGTTCGAAAGCACGTCAAAGTGCAAGTAGATAAATAGGTACCACTCCGGCGGGAAGGTAAACAGCATTTCCGTGCACTGCTCTGCTTCGCCAGAAGCGGCTTAGTCGTGCTGGCCACATGACCCGGAAGCTGTACTCCGGCTCCCTCGGCCAATAAAGCGAGATGAGCGCCGCAACCCCAGAGTCAGCCACGACCGCACCTAATGGTCAGGGGTCCCTTTACTTTTTTATGGACGCCTGTGGATTTCAGGTGTGTTTGGTGGGAGGACAGGACTCAAGGGGGTCCCCTTTGTTTGATTTTACTGAGCTTTCTCAGAAAAAGACTTGGATAAAACCTGATCTCCCCCCCGCCCCCCGTAGATTGGAAAAAACTGAAGGCTTTCTGAGTTCAGCTGGAGGGGAGATCTCACCCATCCTTATTTCAAAGCAAAGAGGGGGCCCGTCTTGCGCAGGTAATGTATTCTTCCCCCCGGACAGCGTTCCATCTAGGCTGCATATCCACCGACAGTTGTAGCAGGGCGAATGCGCTTTTGCTTAAAAAGAACTAAGCCGTCTTTAATAGTCTGTCGAAGGTATCTGTAGAGTATCTGCTATTCATGCTTTTTTCCTAAGCTTTAGTGTCTCAGCTGGTAGTCTAAATGGATAACAATGACTTTGGGATTTCAGCCAGGCTTTTCTTGTTGATGTCAAAGAAATGAAATGAATTCAGTGTGGAAACGCAGCGAATACAGAAGGAGAAGAGTAGAGGAAGATCTCTAGCTGCGACTGGGGCTAGAATTCAGAAGTGGGCACTTGGTTCTGTAGATGTACATCGCTGCAACGACAGGTTTCTATTATTATTATTATTATTATTATTATTATTATTATTATTATTATTATTATTATTTCTTCTCTGTTTTGCACTGTAAGGACCCAAGGCAGGTTACAAAAATATAAAGCACAATACAGTCATACCTTGGGTTGAAGTAGCTTCGGGATAAGTATTTTCGGGTTGTGCGCTGCGGCAACCCGGAAATAACGGAGTGTGTTACTTCCGGCTTTCGGAAGCATGCGCAGATGATCAAAATGACGTCACACGTATGCGCAGAAGTGGCAAATCACAAATCGCGACCCACGCATGTGCAGACATGCGGACGCGGGTTGCGTTCGCTTCTGGCTGTGAACAGGGCTCTAGAACGGATCCCGTTCGCATCCATAGGTAAAGGTAAAGGTAAAGGTAAAGGTAAAGGTAAAGGTACCCCTGCCCGTATGGGCCAGTTGTGTCCGTCTCTGGGGTTGCGCACCCATCTCGCTCAAGAGGCCGGGAGCCGGCGCCGTCCGAGGACACTTCCGGGTCACGTGGCTAGCGTGACGAAGCTGCTCTGGCGAGCCAGCACCAGCGCAGCACACGGAAACGCCGTTTACCTTCCCGCTGTAAAGCGGTACCTATTTATCTACTTGCACTTAAGGGTGCTTTCGAACTGCTAGGTGGGCAGGAGCTGGGACCGAACGACGGGAGCTCACCCCGCCGCGGGGATTCGAACCGCCGACCATACGATCGGCAAGTCCTAGGCACTGAGGTTTTACCCACAGCGCCACCCGCGTCCATAGGTACCACTGTATTATTGTTCTACATGCCAATCACGACAGTGGGGAGGAGTGCATATATTAAATTGACCACCAGGGGTGCTGTGCCTTTCTGCATTGACACCTCTTTGGGTATTCCATTCCTGTGAATCAGCGGTTCTCAACCTGTGGGTCCCCAGATGTTGTTGGACTACAACTCCCATCATCCCTGAGCTCTGGCCTTGCTAGCCAGGGGGTGATGGGAGTTGTAGTTCAACAACATCTGGGGACCCACACGTTGAGAAAGGCTGCGTGAATGGTAGAAGTCACTAAGGATGGTGGATAGGATTAGCTTAGCATGGAGAAATTGGACAGAGAAATGAGATTGTGTCACTCTTTAGGGCAAAGTGTTCCTTGCCTGGCTGAGCCTGCGTTTTGTGGCAATCTCTGAACCCAGTGCTAATCAGAGATGAAATGAAATCTGATAAATTGGGAGGAGAGGTTTAGCTCAGGTATATTTTTTAAAAATGCTTTGTTGTTAGCTAAAGTTTTTATGTCCATGTCTTCCTTCAGCCTTCGCCATCCTCTGCTGCTAGCTGTCAGGGTCTGGCTGGACACTGAGGAGTGGCGGGTGGATATTGAGCAGTGGGCGTCAGGCAAAAGGAGACTGGAGACGAATTTGGAAGAAGGGATCAATGATCTATGATTTATGATGATTTATGGATGTCCTGGAGCTGCGCAACACCAGGAAGACACCCGGAGAGGTTTGTCTCATCTCGGGGGCTGCGTGGCCCCCCCCCCAGCGTATCCTGACAGGAAGAATTTTCTGATGGTAAGAGCAATTCAACAGTAGAACGAACTCCCCAGGAAAATTGTATACGCTCTTTCACTGAAGGTTTTAAAGCAAAGGTATGATGGCCAACCTTATGGCCAGGGGTCCCTTTACCTTTACCTAGACACGGGTGGCACTGTGAGTTAAACCACAGAGCCTAGGGCTTGCCGATCAGAAGGTCGGTGGTTCGAATCCCTGCGACGGGGCGAGCTCCCGTTGCTCAGTCCCTGCTCCTGCCAACCTAGCAATTCAAAAGCATGTCGAAGTGCAAGTAGATAACTAGGTACCGCTCCGGCGGGAAGGTAAACAGCGTTTCCGTGCACTGCTCTGGTTCACCAGAAGTGGCTTAGTCATGCTGGCCACATGACCCGGAAGCTGTACGTCGGCTCCCTCAGCCAATAAAGTGAGATGAGCGCTGCAACCCCAGAGTCAGCCACGACTGGACCTAATGGTCAGGGGTCCCTTTACCTTTACCTTATGATGGCCACCTGCCATGGATGCTTTAGTTGAGATTCCTGCATTGTCGGGGATTGGACTAGATAACCCTTGGGGTACTTTCAAACTCAACAATTCCATGATTATATGATCCTGGCCTTATTAACTTATTAAGTCCATGGCTCCTTCCTAATTGTAATGTGGTGAGCACTAGTCTCCTTTTGTAAACGCTCCATGCAAGAGCCATTCTTCAGATCCATTATCCCATTTCTTTATTAATCCTTCAATGTTCCCCGAACAATGGGGAAAGATACCATCCAGGAAGTCCCATTATAGTTAGCCATTGGCTGGTAATTAGAAAGCACACTGATTTGTTTCAGACAACTGTAATCATGTAGCTGGAAGACTCGCCGCGGCAGTTCAAGATATGGCGTGAATAGAGTAGCGGCAAAATTGTATTAAGAAACAAAACTTGCACACACAAAAAAGAAAACAGAAAGGAATAGAGTGTCAGGAATTCAGCCTACACTCGAGTAGGACCCTGGCAGAGACACATGCCCAATTGGCATGCTCTCTCCCTCCTGGTCGATTGTTCGGGAGCTTCATAAGCTTTCTTCAGCCTGAACATCACAGCGACCAATGCCAACCAACACCGGCACACTTAGGGATCTGCAGAGTTTGCGCAGCAGATGCGTAACAGACCTCAGCAACTCAGCATTTTGGCTAATCTACTTTATTTACATATAAACACCCACGGAGCACTGCAACATGGCTCCCTCTCTCTCTAGCATCAGACAGCAAAGAGAAAAAGAAAAAAGGACAATAGTCCCACTTCATAGAACACAGTAACACAAACATCCTGTCTCCGTCATTTCCCACTCAGTGGAGTCAAAACACATACCGTCATGTGAAAGACAACAATCCCATGACTGCAATCATGGAGCAGGAATCCTAACATGGAGTTGCAAAGGAAGGAAGCAACAACAGCCATGATAAAATGGGGTGGGTGTGTGGAAATGATTTATTGATCTGGCGCGACCCCCGCTAATTGATTTGCGATCCACAATTAGCTCTTTATGGCAGCCCGGCGCGTTTCCCTCAGCTGCGCCTCTCAGCTCTTTCGTCCAGTCACGCCAGTAGCAGAGTTGAACACAGCGGTGTAAACTGTCACTGATGATCGAACTTAGCTTCCAGACAAACACACACAGAGTCCAGGTTTGTCCATTTCAGTTCTTTATTCCGACATTCCCCAGGGATCTCCTGGGCTCAGTGCAGCCATGACAAACTGCGACTTTCTCCCTCAGAGAACCAGGAGGAACAGAAACGAAACTCCTCCCAGCTCCTCCCAGCTTCTAAAGCTGACGTCAGAATGCTGAGGCATCATGGGAACAACTTAACCTGTTCCAAACCCATCAGGGTGTTGTCAGGCGGGTTGAAGGAAGGTTTCCTATTTTGGGTGGGTCAGGGTCCAACAACATCTGAAGGGCACCACGTTAACTTCCTCTGGTGTGGAGTCTCTGCTGCTTTTATGGTGGGTGATAACAATAGTTCTCCCTATGATCCCCAAAACATTAGTTCTGGACAAGGGCCAGAGCCCAGGGGTGGGACATCTGCTTGGCATGCAGAAAGCCCCAGGATCAACTGGCAACATCTCCGGATACAGCTCATAAACCTTGACGAGCTGCTGCCAGTCAGTGTGGGCAATACTAATCTGGGTGGACCCAGCAACCTGGCTCAGTATTAAGCAGCATCCAAAGTTCTTGTGGCCACAAAAGGGCAGACGTGGCGCAATGCATTGTGGGGTTTTTAAAAGCAATGTAGTCTTTGATTTCTCCATCTTTCCCTCCTGTCAATTTCACTGTGTGTGGGAATTACAGACCTGTGGTTTTCTGTCCTCAGCTCAGATTTATTCCACTCCAGATTCCTCTTCCTAGAGTTTTTGGGGGCCTTAGCTTTCGGTAGACAAATTATCCACTGTGGTAATAAAGAGCTGGATACCTTATCTTCTCCGCTCCCCCTATGAGCCCCAGGAATTAAGCTGTCACCTATAGCTGACCAGCATTTGTGTTCTGAACGCTGCACAAAATAGCAGGCCCAGGAGACAGCTGTTTTTGTCTCTTTAATTGTGTTTGTTAATCAGGAACCTCAATTAGTTTTCTTTCGTGCCTTCCCCCCGTCCTCCTTGAGACGAGTTTATCACGATCTAGTCAATGCCCTTTTCCCAACTCTATTTCGTCCAAGTCCCAGAAGACCTATCAGAAAGCTCCTTCCCACTCCATTGTGGACATTTTTCCTGTTGCAATGGGCACTCGTCACTATTTTCTGGCTATGTTGATGAAGAAGCCACACTTTATTATTATTATTACATATCAGAACTCTTGTTGAAAGCATGTAACATTGGAAATATATTTCTTTGGTTGTCTGCAATTATAAAATATTTTGTGAGGGGGTGGGATTCTAGATGCTGCAACACCTTGGCATTTACCAAGTGTAAAGTACTTCAGCTGTAGCTTTGTCAGTTGAAACTTTATTTAATACATGTTCCACTCTGAAAATTGTACATATACCAAATCTACATAATCTAGTATACTTTGCCTTTTCCCATGTGACAGCCCTTCAGATATACAATATTCGAAGAATTCTATCATGAACACTTCCTCCATCTCAGTCTTGTCTTCTCCAGAATAAACAAACACATTTCCTTCAGCTTTTCATCATAGGGCTTATTTTCCATATCTCTGATCAGTGCTTTTTTCTGGGGGCACGCAGGGGTATGCATACCCCTAAACATTTTGTGAATCTTTGTACTTTTGTCCATTTACTGTATTTATTTTTCCTCATTTGAACCATATAATGGTGATTTTCTTGAGTCAAAATGAGAGTACCCCTAAACATCTTTTTGTTTCGGGGAAAAAAGCACTGTCTCTGATCATCTGAACTCTTTCCAGTTTGTCGACATACTTCTTAAACTACAGCATCCAGAATTGGATACAATCTGATGTCTGATTAGGACAGAATAAAACCATAAATATTACTTCTTGAGACTTGGAAAGTTTGGTTCTATTAATGAAGCCTAAATTTGCATTGGCCTCTTTTGCAGGAGCACCATATTGCTGGCTCATTTTCCACCTATGAATGTCTATCCACTATGTTTTCCACTATGAATGTAGTGGTTAAGAGAGCCAGTGTGGTGTAGTGGTTAAGAGTGGTAGACTCGTAATCTGGGGAACCGGGTTCGCTTCCCCGCTCCTCCACATGCAGCTGCTGGGTGACCTTGGGCCAGTCACACTTCTCTGAAGTCTCTCAGCCCCACTCACCTCACAGAGTGTTTGTTGTGGAGGAGGAAGGGAAAGGAGAATGTTAGCCGCTTTGAGACTCCTTCGGGTAGTGATATAGCGGGATATCAAATCCAAACTCCTCCTCCTCCTCCTCCTCCTCCTCCTCCTCCTCCTCCTCTTCTTCTATCATCCCAAGATCTTTTTCGCACACACTGCTGCCAAGCCAGGCATTGCCCATCCTATACATGTACATTTGATGTCTGTTGGATTGCAGTTAGTTAGCTTCAGCTCAGTTTCCCATTTTGTCAAGATCATTTGACTTTCATTCCTGTCTTTAGGTGCTTTCCCCCAGTTTCGTGTCCGGCCTACAGAACTGCACACTGATGTTTCTGAATACACAATTGGCATCCCATTTGCTGAATGATCCCTGATTAGCTGGCCTGATCCAAGAAACATTGCCCTCACTCTCGGTTGGCTTCGCATGCCCTTGACGACATCATCATGGTTGGACTACGTTGCTTAATCTGATATTCATTCAGTTCACTCCAACTCCATGAGAGCTGGATAGCTCAGTTGGTAGAGCATGAGACTCTGAATCTCAGGGTTGTGGGTTCAAGATTCCTACATTGCAGAGGGTTGGACTAGATGACCCTCATGGTCCCTTCCAACTCGGCCATTCTAGGATTCCCAACTGGCTAAGAGTGCTGGTGTGCATAACCCAGGAAAATTTTTTAAAAAGAAGGAACAAGAAGAAGATTAAAGAGGGGGAAATGATAACAAAAGGGTGAATATTCACATTATCAAAGGGTGTTTTTTTTAATAAAAAAAACCACTTTTATCATTCCCTATTTCATCCTTCCCTATTTTTAGCATAGAAACTGAGAATATCTGGTGCAGCCATAATATAGGTTGCCTTCCCATAAGGATAAATATAACATTTTATATGCTGCAGGACCTGCTGTGGTGGGAATGATTGTGGTTGTGTGCAGATTTCATAGAATTGTAGGGTTGGGAGGAACCACAAGGTGGGGCAGAGCAAGGTGGGGGTGGGCTGCCCCGGGTGTCATCACTGACGGGGGTGACATTTGGCGTGCCGCTCGCTTTGTTTTGACAGCCCCGCGCTCCCGGGCTGCTGGAGGAGGCATGCAGGCAGGCAGGCAGGCAGGGAGAGGACGGAAAGGAGGTGTTGGGATACTGTCGGGGAGATGGGGGCATGAGGCAGGCCCCCAGCTGGCTCCATCCACCGGCCGGCAGCCGGGCGATCACTGGTCTCTCTTGGAACAGCATCAAACAGCGACACAAGCCTCATATCCCTTTAGAGACTTGGCACGCTCTATCAGCAGAGTGAAAAAATCTTCTCACAACGGAAGTGGCAGACAGAGACTCGTGTAAACATTATTTACAGGTGTTTATTCAGTGAGCCCTGAGTGCTCACTGGAAGGACAGATCCTGAAGCTGAGACTCCAAGACTTTGGCCACCTCATGAGAAGAGAAGACTCCCTGGAAAAGACCCTGATGTTGGGAAAGATGGAGGGCACAAGGAGAAGAGGACGACAGAGGAAGAGATGGTTGGATGGTGTTCTTGAAGCTACCAGCATGAGTTTGACCAAACTGCGGAAGGCAGTGGAAGACAGGAGTGCCTGGTGTGCTCTGGTCCAGGGGGTCACGAAGAGTCGGACATGACTAAACGACTAAACAACAACAACATTCAGCATAGTTCAGGAACAAAGGAAAAACATGTCTGCTTCCCTTCGTGTCCAACAAACAGCAGCAATAGCAAAAGCAATATACAAACGGAAGTTCCCAGCAGACTGTGCTGGAAGTAAACAGGCATGTGACACACAACAGTCATGCCTGCTCCTTTTAAGGTGGAACCGAACTATATCCTAACAGGAGGCAGGCAAGCAAACAAACAAACAAACAAACAAGGGGAGGGTGAAGGGAAGGAGAGAAGCAGACGCTCCCTCAGTACCCAAACCCTGCAAGCCCCCCCCAAAAGCTCAACAACTTTGGTAAATCCTTCCCTAAAAAAATTATACTGTGCGTAGATCATAGTATCTTAGGAGTCCAACTATATTTCAATGTGGGGGGTGGGTTACAAGAAATTTTCTGCACCGGGTACCACCTGACCTTGCTATGCCACTGACCCCAAGAGTCATCTAGTCCAGGCATAGGCAAACTCGGCCCTCCAGATGTTTTGGGACTACAATTCCCACAATCCCTGACCACTGGTCCTGTTAGCTAGGGATGATGGGAGTTGTAGTCCCAAAACATCTGGAGGGCCGAGTTTGCCTATGCCTGATCTAGTCCAACTCCCTGAAATTCAAGAATCACAACTAAAGAATCCCAGCCAGATCACCATCCAACCTCTTCTTAAAAACCTTCTGAGGTCATCCATTTCACTATCAAACAGCTCTTACAATCAGAAAGTTCTTCCTAATGGCTAAGCATCGTTTGTATTTTGTATAGTTTGTATTTCCTAATCCCTAAGATAGTTTGTATTTTGCTTTTTAAGTACTGTTTTTGGGGGACAGGGAGCAGGTAGGTGTGGCAGATTCCCTGGTCCTGAATGAGGTAACTGTGCCCCTGAAGAACCAGGTGCGCAGCCTCAGAGTCATTTTGGACTCACAGCTGTCCATGGAGGTGCAGGTTAATTCTGTCTCCAGGGCGGCGGTCTACCAGCTCCACCTGGTACTCTGGCTGAGACCCTACCTGCCCGTAGACTGTCTTGCCAGAGTGGTGCATGCTCTAGTTATCTCCCGCTTGGACTACTACAACACGCTCCACATGGGGCTAACTTTGAAGGTGACCTGGAAACTACAACTAACCCAGAATGCGGCAGCTAGACTGGTGACTGGGAGTGGCCGCCGGGACCACATACCACCCGTCCTGAGAGATCTGCATTGGCTCCCAGTACGTTTCCAAGCACAATTCAAAATGTTGGTGCTGACCTTTAAAGCCCTAAACGGCCTCGGTCCTGTATACCTGAAGGAGCATCTCCACCCCCATCGTTCAGCCGGGACACTGAGATCCAGCACCAAGAGCCTTCTGGCAGTTCCCTCATTGCCAGAAGTGAGGTTACAGGGAACCAGGCAGAGGGCCTTTTTGGTAGTGGCGCCCGCCTTGTGGAACGCCCTCCCTTCAGATGTGAAGGAAATAAGCAGCTATCTTATCTTTAAAAGACATCTGAAGGCATCCCTGTTTAGTTTTTAATATTTAATGCTGTATTGTTTTTGACACTCGATTGGGAGCCGCCCAGAGTGGCTGGCGAGGCTGAGCCAGATGGGTGGGGTATAAATAATATATTATTATTATTATTATAAGCAGAATCTCCTTTCTTGTAACTAGAATCCATTGGTTCAGATCTACCTTCTGGAGCAGCAGAAAACAGGATGACGCTGATGGTCTCTCCATACCTTTTAGTGTGTAAGCTTAGCAATAGGAATGAAAGGGAGCTGAAATCAAGGTTCAGCATAGGACCCACATGTCCTTGAACCTGGCCCCACAGGCGATTCGCATTAGCTGAGAGGGTTGCCTGCACACTAAATGCACACCCACAGTCCACCCTAAGCACATGCATGCACGTGCTCACAGCGGTGGGCACTTTTCATTTCCATGCAAGCTCCACTTGCGGCGTCGAGTCATGGCAGGGCACGGCGTATTTGAGAAATGGATTTGCAGGTTTGTTTTCCCATTATCTGATCATCTCTGATGACAACAAGAGTCTTTCATTAGTTTGTTTGCAGAACGAGTGGATGGGAAAACAAAGCAATTCGCCTCTAGTGCCAGCCGAATGCGCTTATTTATGCAGCTCATCAACATATGCAGCTCTTATGTGTTCTCAGGGGCCAGCTCAGCTCTGTACTCAATAGCCCATGGACTGGGCACTCCAGAGCAGGCACTATTCCATGTGATAGCCTTTTAGATATTTGAAGTTGATTTCGATTCCTCAGCCTCATTCCCCAAATAAGGGCAATCTGACCCCAGAGTCAGGAGACCACATCTTACCACCTTTCCATGAGAATATCCACAGATCTCATAGAATCTTAGAATTGTAGAGTTGAACTGCAAGAGTCATCTAGTCCAACCCCATGCAATGCAGGAATCTCAACTAAAGCATCCATGACAGATGACCACCCAACCTCTGCTTAACTCCAAGTTAGGAGAGTTCCACCACCTCCCGAGGGAGGCCATTCCACTGTTGAATACCTCTGTCGGGAATGAGCCAGCTCCAAGCGAAAGTTTGCAGCCAACTGGGGAAAGCAGCCAGGAACAGAGAGGCTTAGATGTTAGTCAGGCAGGGGAGAGCAGGCAGCTGCAGACTCCTGCTCTTCCTGACCTTGATGGGCAGGCTGATAAGGCAGCAGCTGAGAACAGGCAGGAACACAACCAAAGCTCACAGGAAGCACAAACAGGCACAAACAGGCTCAGAGACAGCCTCTCAGAAGAGGAAGAGGTCGGAGCTGATCCACTAAGTCCAAAGAGTCGACGAATGGGAGGGCTGCTATATAGGACGTAAGGGTCATTAAGTTCAATATCTTCTGTCAACGCCGGAAGGAGTCTTCAGAAGGGTCATCTTGAGTAATGATGCCAGAGGATTTGTCAGAGCCGTCCGGAGCTATCTGTTTGTTTTTGCAATAAATCCTCCTTTTTGATTACCTACGCTTACTGGGTTATCAAGCTGGGAACCTGGACTCCTGACAACCTCATACTGCCAGAAAATTCTTCCTAATGTCTAGTACAGGCTTCCTCAATCTTGGCCCTCCAGATGTTTTTGGCCTACAACTTCCATGATCCCTAGCTAGCAGGACCAGTGGTCAGGGATGATGGGAATTGTAGTCTCAAAAACATCTGGAGGCCCAAGGTTGAGGAAGCCTGGTGTAGTTGAAATCTCCTTCCTTGTCACTTGAATCCATTGACTCGGGTCCTGTCCTCTGGAGCCACAGAAGACAAACTTGCTACATCTTCCATGTGTCTGCCCTTTAGATGTTTGAAATGGCTATCATATCACCTCTCAGTCTTCTCCAAGTAGTCTTCCAATACTTTCCTAAATGACATATTATGGAACTGCTGTAACATAGCACCACTGCGGCGAGAAGTTTACCTTTTCCAAATTATGATATGATTTAGTTCTTGTTTCTTTCATTCTGCAAATAATATTTCCAAGTATATATTTTTTAATGTTGTTAGAGTTCTAGAAAATACACAAATGTTGTGGTCGCAAGTAGCTTGATAAGATAATAGTCACAGTAATAATCTTGAAATGTTGGGAAAGTAATGTCCCTTCATATATAAAAAAAATTGGATTTCCAGCCTAATGTTTATGAGCCGCCCCAGAGAAAACAGAGTTTGTGGAATGTGGTAAGGCAATAACACAGTTGTATGAAATTTGGAATGCTTCCTAAGGCTGCTATATTGCAAAAAGACCCTCATCTCCCTCTTCTGCACTTGTCTGCATTCCTTCCCCTGGTTAATCAAGGTTAATTTTGAATAATGAGCAAAAGCCTGAGTTGTTTTATGTTGACAAAATGTAATAGGTTGGAGCCAGATCAAATGCTAAATTTGATGTGATTTTTATCTCCTAGTTTGGCATTGTGAGGCTGTTTAACAAATAACCTTTATCTGGGGAGGGGCAATCTGGATCTGCACCAGGTCTTTTGTTTGTTTGTTTGTTTTTGGTGTGCGTGC
Source organism: Podarcis siculus (assembly GCA_034642415.1). NCBI lineage: Eukaryota > Metazoa > Chordata > Lepidosauria > Squamata > Lacertidae > Podarcis > Podarcis siculus. The sequence goes on from JAXCMG010000011.1 coordinate 36,363,687, forward strand.
TTTAATCATAGAATTGTAGAGCTTGAAGGGACCCGAGGGTCATCTAGTCCAACCCTCTGTGACATAGGAATTCTGCCCACAGCCATCCCTGGGTGGGCTCGAACCCACAGCCTTCTGGTTAACAGCCAGACTCACTGACCCATTGCCCCACAGGAGGGCTCATTTAATACTAGGGAATCATCATGGAACCATAGAGTTGGAAGGAACCCTGAGGAACATCTCCTTCCATGCCTGATAGGAACTTCTGTTTTGCGTTACTGAATTTACTTCGAAATGGGCAGAAGGTTTTGAAAAGTAAACCTGTAACTGGGCATAACAACCTGTAACAATGCATGCCCAACATTGGAGGGGTTTAAATGGAGCTCCGGTTTAAGGCTGGTACCAGAAGGTGGGGTATTTGACATTGGTGGGAAAACTTACAGAAGAAATTAGAGGGCTTACAGAGCAACCCTACATCAATGTTCCTTTGCCACAGCTAGAACTGTATACACTTATAAAAGGTCAAAAGGTAAAGAACCCCTATGCGGTTAAGTCCAGTCAAAGGTGACTATGGGGTTGCAGCGCTCATCTCGCTTTCAGGCTGAGAGAGTCAGCTTTTGTCCACAGATAGCTTTCTGGGTCACGTGGCCAGCATGACTAAACCGCGTCTGGCACAACGGGACACTGTGACGAGTGCCAGAGCGCATGGAAACACCGTTTACCTTCCCTCCAGAGCGGTACCTATTTATCTACTTGCACTGGTGTTGCTTTCGAACTGCTAGGTTGGCAGGAGCTGGGACCGAGCAATGGTAGCTCACCCCGTCGTGGGGATTTGAACCACCAACCTTCCAATCGGTAAGCCCAAGGGGCTCCATGGTTTAGACCACAGCGCCACCTGCGTCCCAGGCATGTATACACTTACACGGTTCTTTCAAAAGCACCTGAAGCACCACTTTAGCTAATGGGGCCTCCTGCTGCTGCTGCACTGCCGGAGCACGATTTCTGTTCTCATCCTGAAGCAAAGTTCTTAATCCGAGGTACTATTTCTGGGTTAGCAGAGTCTGTAACCTGAAGCGTATGTAACCTGAAGCATATGTAACCCGAGGTACCACTGTACATTATTTACACAATGAGTCCCGTCTGATTGGCTGATTCTGCTTCCCTCCTGGAGCCTGATTGGTCTTTTCCTGCAGGCCAATCAGTTGTTGCATTCTAGGATCCTACCTGCCTATTGTTCTAGGATCCAAGCTTAGTACATAACACCCACACAGGGTATACCTCCTTTATATTCCTGCCAGGACACCCGGCTCCAAGCTAGATCAACCACAACACACCTGAATCCCCCCTCTTTTAACGATTTACATTTTTCATTCAGCTACACCCGGTGACAATCTTTCCCTTACTCTCCAGTTCCTTGGCATGTGAGTGCTGTGGCCGGGTGGGTTTGAAGATGGGGCGGGCATGCGGTGGGCAAGGGGGAGGAGATGGACTCCATTTGTTTTTATTCCACGTTATCAGCCACTGCAGCTCTCAGATTAAGTGATAAGGGCGGGCGTAATAATAAAAACACAATATAATGTAATGAAAGGAATGTAGATCTAATCCCTTCGCCTTACTGCGTTCATTCGCTTTGCCTTTGGTCCTATTATTATGTGCGGTTTTCCCCCCGCCCCACCCCCTGCTGCCTCTGCCTTTGACTTCGCCTCATCTTTCCAAGGAGGCAAAGGGATTTGTCAAGATTATAGTATTACGCTGTGCACTGCAGTGCTAGCTGCTGGGCACCTTTAATTACAAAAAAAAACCCCTATCGCTGGCTGCGAGTTTCTGTGCATGCATGCGACGCGCATCAAGCCGCAGCGCTAAACGCCTGTCTGTTTTCAAAACACAGAGACCTGTTGATTCTGCTCCTGTCAGCTGCTTGCTGCTGTCTCTGGAGAAGTTATTTTAGGGACACTTACCCAGAAGCCCCGGTGCAATGTGCTGGGAGAGAGGGGAAAAGGAAACCGAGAGAGATTCTGTTTTGTTTTCATGGTAAATCTTTATTGGTTTAAAACACAGACACGAATACCCGTTTACAACAAGGTAAGTATAAAAGAATTGAATACAGAAAAAACATCGAGACATAAGAATAAGACAAAAGAAGATAGAAAGAAAAAGAAAAGAAAAAGAACCAAAAATTTATACAGAATCATATCCATCAAATGAAAATTTATGCACAAAACTTCCAATCGTTCTCATTATACTGTTTATATAATCATGGTTTTATCGCACAGCTTTACGTTATATCCTTTTTCATGTATTCCACTAAAGTACGGTATTCGTTTCATTCATTTTTGTTTACAGGTATCACCCCAGTTCTGCTAAGATGGTATTATCTGTACAATATAATCTTATATATTCCTTAAATATTTTCCATTCTCCATATATTTTCAGACTTAAAGCTCCTCTGACAAACCGAGAGACATTCTGAACATCATATAGGAACATAAGAAGAGCCCTGCAGAATCAGGCCAATGGCCGATCTAAGCTCTCTTCCCTCCCCTAGCTATCAACAGCTGGTGTTTGGAACCATCGCTCACTCCACCAATGCCGCCATGATCAGTGGCGTCGCAAGGGGGAGTGGGGGGAGGGCGGTTCTCCCTGGGTGCCATGTCCGGGGTGTGTGTGACAAGAAGGCACCCCTTGGGGTGCCCGTCCTGCCGCCCCCCGGGTGTGATAGCACAAGCAGCCATTGCACTGCCGCCACATGTGGAGGATCCTCCATTCGCGGCTGCAGCCACGAGGAGATGATCCTGCTACTGTCCATACGGTGCTTGGGCGCCAGCAGCGGCAAACCGCTACATACAACGCATGCACCGTGTTGCATGCATGCGCTGTACACAGTGACGCCGCACATGCGCTGTACATAGTGGTTTGCTGCCGGCAGTGGCGTAGCGTGGGGGGCGCAGGGGGGGCCGGCCGCACCGGGCGCAACATCTGGGGGTTAGGGTTAGGGGGCGCAAATCCACGGGGTAGGGGGCGCAAATTACTTGCCTTGCCCCGGGTGCTGACAACCCACGCTACGCCACTGGCTGCCAGCGCCGCCCGAGCACCATACACGCAGTGGTGGGAACCCTCTGTCGCCGCTACAGCCACAAGTGGGTGATAATATAATAATATAATCACCACCATTGGGCGGATTCGAACCACCGACCTTCTGATCGGCAAGCCCAAGAGGCTCAGTGGTTTCGACCACGGTGCCATTGGTGTCTCACCTTGGAGAGCACCACATTGTCTGCCGCTTCCCACCCTGTGATTAAAAACACAGTTTTGCAAAAAACCCAGGAAGAATCCACTCGTCACCTTCCTCTCCCACCTTCCCCGAGTTTCTCTCTCCTGCGTGTGCGTCTCTGAAGGAATGAGTGCGTCCCCCGGGAGTCCATCTCCGCCGCGCCAGGAACATTCATTATGAAGAATGCGCTGCCTTTGTTATTTCTGTTCCTCCTAAGGTTATAAAACCTGTCAATGGCTTTTATGAGAAATTCCACCGTCGCTGACACGAGAGAGCGATCCTCTGTCTGAACTGCAATTACCAGCATATGTTCCCAATTGTCGGGAGTGTTGTGCCCGCCAGCTGCCGCTCAGATGCTATTTATTCAGACGCGGTGCGCCTTTTTGGAAAACGCCGGAGCTGGAAGGGAGAGGCTGCGGAGTTTATGAACGGTTAGCAGCCAGGCGTGAGGGTCTCGCGAGGGCGCGCTGGCGAAAGGTAAATACATGTGTCCCGTCTGGCCCCAAAGGGATTGAATTTGCAGACTTTATCGCCCACGGGAGAGACGCTGCCTTTGGGTTTAAAGCAGTTTTTCAGCGCCAGGCGAAAACAAGTCGTCGTAGGGTCTGCTGGCCTCAAGAGGGAGCCATCAGCATGCGAATCCAGCCGGCGAAGCGTCTATCTCTCAGACTTTCAACCCCAGGGCTGCAGAGTTATCAGCCGGAGACTCTTGTATTCTGCAGGCAGGAGAAGAGTTCAGAACAAGAACAACAAAAGCAGCAGATAGGCATTTAAGGATGACTGGGCCAGAGGAACGATTTAATTAGCTTTTGAAAAGGTAACTAGTAATTTCCACCAGATCATATGCTTGCCAGATATCCTCTAACCTAGGGTGAGTAACCTCCCCCCCGCCACCTCCGCAGCTGTTAGAATCCTAGAACTGTAGAGTTGGAAGGGGTTCCAAGGGTCATCTAGTCCAACCCGCTGCAATGTATGAATCACAGCAAAAACATCCAGGAGAGATGGCCGTCCAACCTTTGCTTTAAAACCCTTCAATGCAGGAGAGTCCACCATTTTCCAGGGGAGTTCATTTTACTGTCAAATTGCTCTTACCGTCTGAAAGTTCTTCCTGATGCTAGTCAGAATCCCCTTTCTTGTATCTTGAAGTCTTGGGTTCGAGTCCTGCTCCGCAAAGCAGGAGAAAACAAGCTTGATCCAACCTCCATATGACAGCCCTTGATCTCTCTCTTTCTCTCTCTTTTTCTCTCCCCCACCCCCAATAAATAATAAGGCTTTAGATGGCTACTAGCTATGATGGCTATGATCTACTTAATTCCAATGTGGGGAGAGTACAACTGTGCTCAAATCCTGCTTACAGACTTTCCATAGGCATCTGGCTGAGCACTATGAGAACAGGATCCTAGACTAGATGGGCATGATCCAGCAGAGGCTTTTACTGTATATTACTTAGTGGAGGATGTAACACAGCAAAGAGAAATTCTGCATCAGACTTTCAAAGGAGGTGGATTAAACAGGCAGACTCACTGCACAATGCAACCCAGAGATTCATGCAATGGGGACCTCTTGTATGTTACCTTATCCTTGTGTCAAGGGATAGACTGTACTGCAGCTTATGGAAATGTACTGGAGATCTCTGAAGGCAGCTATCATATCTCCTTTCAGTCTCCTTTTTCCCAGGCTAAACATGCCCATCTCCTTCAACCGTTCCTCATCAGGCTTAGTCTCCAAGCCTTTGATCATTTTGGTGTCCCTCCTCTGCACACATTCCAGCTTGTCAACATCCTTCCTAAATTGTGGTGCCTGGAAATGGACGCAATATTCCAAGTGTGGTCTGACCAAGGCAGAATTGAGTGGTACTGTTACATCCTTTCATCTGGGCACTAGTCTTCTGTTGATTTTTGATGGGATATTATTTACTGAGACCTATTGTGGGTGACAGCAGTCATGAAATTAAAAGACGCCTGCTTCTTGGGAGAAAAGCAATGACAAACCTAGACAGCATCTTAAAAAGCTGAGACATCACCTTGCTGACAAAGGTCCGTATAGTTAAAGCTATGGTTTTCCCAGTAGTGATGTATGGAAGTGAGAGCTGGACCATAAAGAAGGCTGATCGCCGAAGAATGGATGCTTTTGAATTATGGTGCTGGAGGAGACTCTTGAGAGTCCCATGGACTGCAAGAAGATCAAACCTCTCCATTCTGAAGGAAATCAGTCCTGAGTGCTCACTGGAACGACAGATCCTGAAGCTGAGGCGCCAATACTTTGGCCACCTCATGAGAAGAGAAGACTCCCTGGAAAAGACCCTGATGTTGGGCAAGATGGAGGGCACAAGGAGAAGGGGACGACAGAGGACGAGATGGTTGGACAGTGTTCTCGAAGAGGCCAGCATGAGTTTGACCAAACTGCGGGAGGCAGTGGAAGACAGGAGTGCCTGGCGTGCTCTGGTCCAGGGGGTCACAAAGAGTTGGACACAGCTAAATGACTAAACAGCAACATTGTGGGTGCTGTAGGAGGCAGTGTCGATTGTAGCAGCACCTGTGGGCAAGGCCGGCTCTGCCATGTGACACAGAGAGGCAGCTGCCTCAGGCAGCTAATACTGGGGACAGAAGGGGGCTACTTGTGCCACGTGGCCCACCTTGTGCCCACCAAGCTAGCCTGTTGTGCAGTGGAAGACACCGTTCTGTTGCCAGGGTGGAAGCTTCCACTGCCAATCTGGTAATTTTTCTACACGGAATGAGGGCCCCTGCCCCATGGGTGACATGTTGGCAACCCCTGCCTCGACGGTTTAGTCTTCCCAGTAAATGGCATTATTAAACAGTCCCTCCCGTCACTTGAGGCCACTGAGAAGCCTTATCCAATTCCGTCCAGACGCTCGCCGTCAGCAGAAGCAGCTGAGCATGAAGGCTTCATACAGGCGAAGTGTTGGTTTCAGCAAACGCTGACAATTTCCCAATTTAAACCAAAACGAATCCCTTCTGCTCCTCCCTCCCCGCCGGCCTCCAGCGCAGGAGAAACCAGCAGCTCAGCTCTGAAACACAGGCTGTTCTCGTCAAAGGTATTTGAAGTGAGATTTACTTATCACCTCTTCTCTTCACGCCATCTGACACACACGTCCTACTTGTTCTGGTTTTATATTTTTTCCTCTTTTTTTAACTCCCATCTCTCAGCCTGCAATCAACGCATAAAAAGTCACTGGAGCTGAAACGGCAGGATGGCGTGGGCCTATGTAATTGTTACCTGCAGACAAAATCAGACGTCACCTATCATAAATCTCCTTCCCGGTCTCCCTCGGGAGGTTGTGGACTCTCCTTCACTGAAGGTTTTTAAGCAGAGGCTGGGTAGCCATCTGTCCTGGTTGCTTTAGCTGAGATTCCTGCATAACAGGGGGTTGGACTAGATGGCCCCTGGGTCCCTTCCAGCTCTATGATTCCATGATTCTAAGTCAGAAGCAGGACACAGCCTGTTATTTCCACATCCTGGGGTATGATACGATACAATACGATACGATAATCTTTATTGTCATTGTCCCATACAGAACAACGGAACGGAAAAAATCTACCTCAGACATTCAACCAACAAGCCTGCTATCCCAGCCTGGTTAGCCCCCTAAAAACTCTAATACCCCATAATTGAATACAATATGCTCCCACAGAGACTACCTTACACTGTGTTTTAAAAAAAAAATCGCATTTGGATAAAAACTGTTTCTCAGGCGGCTAGTCCTAGTCTTTATAACACTGTACCTTCTTGCAGAAGGCAGACGCTGAAAGACATCATTTCCGGGGTGCGCACTATCCTGCACTATCTCTGCAGCTTTCTTGTTACACCTGGAAGCATAGATTTGATCCAAGGTGGGAAGAGTTCACCCAATTATTCTCTCCGCAGTCTTTACAACCCTGGACAGCATTGTTTTTCCCCTGACTGTGCAGCTCCCAAACCACACACACATATCATACCTTCCAACATTTCTCTGATGAAAATAGGGACATCTTATTCTCCATCAGGAAGCTTCTCTTGTGTTCGATCTCGCCGCATACATAAGTGTCTTATGCCCATTGATATCAGTCACCTTGAGCCAAGAGCAGCCTCTCCGCTGAACCTACCTTGCAGGCAGGGCTGTTTTACCCACAGGCACTAGGGGTGCGGGGCACCCGGGCGCAGGGCTCTCAGGGGCACCAGGCTGAGAGTCCGGGGCCCAAGAGTTGAGTCCAGGAAGGAGCCTGCCCGTTGGAACAGATTAATCCATTTTGCATTACTTTCTATGGGAAAGCGGGCCTTGGTTTTGGAACGCTTTGGTTTTGGAATGGACTTCCAGAACAGATTAAGTTTGAGAACCGGGGTACCGCTGTACTATAATTAGTTCCAGTCACTATCTCCCACACATTCACATACCTGTGGCTTATTTGTTTTGGATTGGTTTTATATCTGCTTTCGTTCAACAGTAATCTATAACTGGGTTATGCATAATGTCATCAGATCCCATTGGATAACACTGTATTTTGTAGAATTTTGTATAACCTTATTTGGGAAATTTATAAGCCCCAGCCCCCCTCAGGTAGCTACAATTCCCAAACTACAATTCCCATGATTCTTTTGAATGGAGGAGTCATGTGTTTTAAATTTATGTTGTGTACACAGCCTAAAGCAAAATTTGGAGTGAACTTGGAGGTTGCTTCCACTCAGGGGGAAACACCTGAGATGCAATAGCCCAAGAGGTTTGCAGGGATTCTTTCAGAAGCGAAATTTCTCAAGGACAGACATGTGTTTCGGCAGTATCGCCATGATGTAACATCCCTCAAATGTTTCTCAAAAAGAAAGCACTTCAGGAGGACGGCGGCCACATGGCCCAGTTGGTGTCAGAAGCTTGTGATGGATGCTGTTTCCTGGAAGATTTATCAGCCAGTAATGGGTCTGAGAAGACAAATAAATCAGCCATTGTTAGAGGCCTTGCAAGTTCCCACCCATTAAAGACCGGATGCAAACAACACTTTAGGGGCCATTAATTGACTTTCAGCTCCAGTCATAATCCTGTCTGCCTCATAGCCACCAGTTAGCAGTGGCTCATAGGGCAAGATGGCCTTGCAAGGGGCCTCTGGTGACTTAGTGACTTGGTGGCCATTATTGTCCCAAGTGATTTACACATCACTTGGGAAGACAGGCGAACTAATACCAGTGTACTGGAAGAAGCAAAGATCACCAGTGTTGAAGCGATGATTCTTCAACATCAGCTTTGTTGGACTGGTCATGTTGTGTGGATGCCTGATGATCGTCTTCCAAAGCAACTACTCTATTCCAAACTTAAAAATGGAAAGTGTAATGCTGGTGGTCAACAAAAGAGGTTTAAAGACTGTCTCAAGGCAAATCTAAAAAAATGTAGTATAAACACCAACAATTGGGTAACACTTGCCTGCAAGTGCTCCAATCGGAGAACAGCCTTTACCAAAGGTGTCATGGGCTTTGAAGACACTCAAACTCAGGACGCAAGGGAGAAACGTGCTAAGAGGAAGGCACGCTTGGCAAATCCACACCATGATCAACTCCTGCCTAGAAACCAGTGTCCCCACTGTGGAAGGACGTGTGGGTCCAGAATTGGCCTCCACAGGCACTTACAGACTCATTGTTAAAACCGTGTTTATGGAAGACAATCTTACTCGGCTACAAGTGATTGTCAAAGAAGAGAAGAAGAATTGTCCCAAGGCTACTTTTCGTGGTTACCTCAGTCAGCCCCACTACTGCAAGCTTATTTACAAGACTGGCCTCTATTTTGGTCAGTTGTTCAGTGTTGAAGTATAATTGAATAAACAAACAAAACAAAACCAACAGCAACACTCCACAGGGGAGGATTTTTCATGGGGAATGAATTTGACAACAGGAACAAGCCACCTTGCGATGGCTCTGTTTCTATGATACCTTGTGGAAATGAAAGCAGCTTCTTCTTTCTCAGAGGACAGATCCAAGATGGCCTCTCATCTTGAGGTCCGAGAGAGAAGTGTGAGAAGGAATAAGTAAACATGAAGCAACCTAAGATGTATCAGTCTAAACTTTAAGGGATATCCTGGAAATCTGAAGGCCCCTTGCTCTGCTTTAACCTCATGCAAACCCCTTTCTGCAGGCTGAACCTCCAAAACGTCCTGCATATTATTCCTAGAGAGAATCGTTCCGTTACTTCCCTGTTGATTAAGAACCTGCCCCACTATGGTCTCCGTTCTTGGGCTGACACGCCATGCAAGAATCATTGGGTAGAGTCATGCAAAGTCCCTTGCGGGGCTACTGTTCTGGTATTCTATGTGTATTAATTTTACTAGAGGGATATTTGTTCAAAAATCTAGGCACAGCCATTTTCTGAAATGAAGAGGGACTATTAAGGGAAAATATACACTCTCTTCATTATTCAAGTAGGCAGGGTGGGGAGGAAAGATTTTATGAGCAACTCTGGAACAGAAACAGCTGGAAAACGATGTTGAAAAATTTGGTAGGGAAATAATCCTCATTAAAATACAAGTGCCTTTCATGGGTCCAGAGGGAGCTGGTTAGAGATGGAGGCCCAAGCCAGGAGCTCTTGAAAATTATACTCTAAGCATGCAGATTTCATTTTGTAAGGGTATTTTATTCCCTTGCCTGACCAGATTGATAGCGGGCCTGATCCAAACGCCTTCCTGAGCCCATTTAAAAGCCTCCGAGAGGCTTCCGTGGGAGCTGGAAAAAAACCTGTGGAAAAATTGCAGCAAAAAGTAAACTTGTTGGTTCTGTATATTCATGACTGCAGCTAAACTGGGCTGAAAGAAAGAATGCTAAACTCTGCAGCAAATATTACTCAGATTTTTGTACTGAGGAAAAAGAACCTGATTTCTCCAGCCTGCACCATTTATGTAAATTAAAGCCATTTGCGTTGTTTGTGTGTATGCATACTTTATTCTGCAATTGTTTTTTGTTTTCCATAAATTATCTTAATTCAGCTTGTCATGGGGAGGGTAATAAGCTGTGTAGGGCTGTCTCTGTTGTTGTTTTTTCCATCCGGGGGGAGGTATATGATTTGTGGTTTCTGAGCAGCTCACATTTTCCCTTCTGTGAAATGGGTATATTGTAGTCCACATGGAAGTATTTTAGTGTTTCATTATGTTTTCATATATGTTGGAAGATGCCCTAAGTGACCTAAGCTTGGAATGAGGGCTCCTGAGGTGGCAGCGGGTGGTCTATATTGATGTTTGGGTTCCAGGCTCCATTTTGAATCAAGCTGGTGGACCAACGTTTGACTTTGGCATGGCTGCGCCCATTTTTTGGCATAGGTTTGACTGCCTCTCAAGATATCATTGCTGAACTCAGCATTAGAGTTCCCAAGATGCGAACAGCGGACTTCATCACCGCTGATGGTGAAGTTGCCCTTTTGAATCAAGTTGGTAGACTGAAAGATGACTTTGGTATGACTTCACCCCTTTTTATCGGCATGGGTTCCACTGCCACTCGAGATATCGTTGCCAAACTCAGCACAAATGTTCCCAGGTGGCCTCCATTGACATTTGGCCACCAGGTGCCATTTTGAATCAAGATGGCCGACCAAAACATGACTTTGGTGTGACCCAATTTCTGGCATGATGAGTCCAAACTCACAAACAGCTCCATCTATTAAAAAACCAAGACAGTATTCGGGGGTTTCTTAAAAATCCCTGGGCGCTCCCCAGGAATATACTTTAACTGGTGGATTGTTGGGGGAGTGGGGCAGAGTCTATGTCATTCTGGTTCATTATTTTTTACGGCATTTATATCTGGCCTTTCTTCAGCACAACTTGGGGTGACAATGAATAAAATTGAAATATTGATACAATAACGAAACAAAACCCTTAAGAGAGAGGAGGGCAGAATAATAAAGAAAATTGGCTCATGTACCTCATCTTTAGACTTCTTCCTAATGTACATAGGCTGTTGAAGCTGAATGGGGGAAACAGACACTGCTGATGGGATTATTGCATCTAGCCGCTGGAGAGAGAGAAAGAGAGAGGCAGTTGCCGACTGTCAATCTGACATTTTTCCACCAGCACTAACGTGTGTGATGATTCCGATTATCCAGGTCACAGAGCTGGGCCGCCGCTGCTTTCTCCAGCATCTCGTCTCCTTGACAGAGACATCTCCGGAAACGGTGACAGAACAGAAAAACGACCTCAATTCCCTTAAGGTTCCAGGGTCTCTGCAGAAGGCAGCAGCCACGCACGCCAGCCGTGTCATTTAGTGTGTGTGTGTCTGTGTGCTTGTGCGTTTTCTTATAGATAGATAGATATCGAGGCGCAGAAAACAGCAATCATGTTACATGACACCTCGGGCGAGTTAGCAGCGGGGCACGAACCCGGGACTTCTTGCTATCGAGGCAGCGACTGGCAGTCAGTGGAGCTAAAAGATCACGGTCTGTAGGCTGGCGCAGATGGCAACCAGAACGCCACGGGCCATCTGCCGCAGCAGGCCCTGCTCAAACTGTCTCTAGAACTGCTATCCTGTTTCACCTACGATGAGGCAAAGTGGAAGTTCATGCTTGAGGGGGGAGAATATGCGAGGCACTTTGAAGAAATCTTGGTTTTTTGATGTGACGCGGAAAGGGCGGCACCTCTGTGGTAAGAAACATGTTTCCCAAGCAGGCCTCAGGTTTAAGACCCTGGGATCTCCATGGAGGACCGGGAGAAAACCTTGTCTGGAACCCTGGAGCACTTCTGCCAGACATTGTAGACGAGGCATAGGCAAACTCGGCCCTCCAGATGTTTTGGGACTACAACTCCCATCATCCCTAGCTAACAGGACCAGTGGTCAGGGATGATGGGAGTTGTAGTCCCAAAACATCTGGAGGGCGAGTTTGCCTATGCCTGGTGTAGACAATAATGAGCTGGATGGACTACTGCAATGCGCTCTACGTGGGGCTACCTTTGAAGATGACCAGGAAGCTACAACTAATCCAGAATGCGGCAGCTAGTCTAGTGACTGGGAGTGACTGCCGAGACCACATAACACTGGTCCTGAAAGACCTACATTAGTTCCCAGTATGTTTCTGAGCACAATTCACAGTGTTGGTGCTGACCTTTAAAGCCCTAAACAGCCTTGGTCCTGTATACCTGAAGGAATGTCTCCACCCGCATCATTCAGCCTGGACACTGAGGTCCAGCTCTGAGGGCCTTCTGGCAGTTCCCTCACTGCGAGAAGCCAAGTTACAGGGAACCAGGCAGAGGGCCTTCTCGGTAGTGGCACCTGCCCTGTGGAACGCCCTCCCATCAGATGTCAAGGAAATAAACAACTATCTGACTTTTAGAAGACACCTGAAGGCAGCTCTGTTTAGGGAAGTTTTTAATGTTTGATGTTTTATCGTTTTTTAATATTCTGTTGGGAGCTGCCCAGAGTGGCTGGGGAACAAATAATAAAGTTGTTGTTGTTGTTGTTGCTGCTGCTGTTATGGAATAGAATTGCCCACCCCCTCTTCTCACTTTCTGTTCTGTTCAATTCACTATGTTACAGTTGTGAAGCCCTGCAGCACCCTCTACTGTTGGCCCCCAGTGTGGCAGAACCGATTGCACTGCCCAAAATCCTGCTCTTTTACTCTGCTCCTAATTGGAAAAATTGTAGCTCACTTATTTCTTTGTTTTTTGTTTTGTGGGCCTTAGGTTGCCTAACCCTTGTTTGCTGCTGCCTCCCTCTCCATCTCGGTAAAGGTAAAGGTAAAGGGACCCCTGACCATTAGGTCCAGTCGTGACCGACTCTGGGGTTGCGGCGCTCATCTCGCTTTACTGGCCGAGGGAGCCGGCATACAGCTTCTGGGTCATGTGGCCAGCATGACTAAGCTGCTTCTGGCAAACCAGAGCAGCACCCGGAAACGCCGTTTACCTTCCCGCTGGAACGGTACCTATTTATCTACTTGCACTTTGTGCTTTTGAACTGCTAGCTTGGCAGGAGCAGGGACCGAGCAACGGGAGCTCACCCTGTCGCGGGGATTCGAACCGCTGACCTTCTGATCAGCAAGTCCTAGGCTCTGTGGTTTAACCCACAGCGCCACCCGCGTCCCATCTCGGTATGCTTCAGCGATTCAGCTGAAGGGAGGTCAGAGGAGTGGGACTGCCTCAAGATATTGTCCACTACTGGTAGTAAGCAGTAGTGGCCTATGAAGCAGCATAGGTGGGTCATCACTGCTTTTTCAGCTTCCCACCATGATGAAATAATCTCATCTCTCTCCACCCCACCGGATGGTTCTCTTGTGCCTTAAACAGCAGAGAAAGATACACTGGCATGCTGACAAATTATCAGGAGAACACCCCCCCTTCGCCCCCCAAAACGTCTGCAAATCAATGTGGACGTGTGACAAACTGAACATCAGATTGGGGTTTAGGGGACGAGAAACTGGAATAGATAGATTTGATCAACCTCCAATGACCACTAGGAGCCAAAGTAGGAGATCCTTCAGAGGACCGAATCTGCTAGACGGTCATTTCCATTGGAAATCCCAGTGGATGAATGTTCTTGGTTAGAAAAGGGAAGTGATTTGTTCTCACAGTGTTTCTTCTCAATGGCAAAGGGGAGGCTGGCAGATCGATCAAGAATGGCAGCTGCTAACCTGAAGTTCAGACAAGAGCTTAGATTATTGTTGCCCCTCTTGATATTGCCTTCCTTCAAGAGAAGCAACAAACAAACAAATCCAGAGTCTTAGGGTTGTATCTTAATGTTCTGCCTCTGCTAAGCTGGAGGAATGTTTGTGTGTGCGCGCTCAGGAACACTATGCAAACTTTACTGTTCAAAATTTGACTTGTTGTGGATGAGCGTAGCATTTAAACAGGATCGCTTTGTTGCTTTGCCCTGTTAGACGCACTGTATTCAGAAAGTACATTCGTTCTCTGCAGAGGTTAAAGACGAAGAGTTGGGCTGCCTCCTTGCAAGAGCCAATGGAGGATTTTTTCTAGTAACTCACACGTTATCACACCAGGCCAGTTTGAATCAGCCCAGTTTGAGGAAAATGCTGATTGGCTGTGATGCTGTCAGGGCTGGACTTTAGGGCAGATGCTCACACACACAAACCCAAAGTGGACAGTTCCTGGTTTTTTCGTTGCTTTCTTTTATTTGTTCTATTTCAGCAGGAGGAGCAAGAGGTGCTCTCAAATGCATCAGGGGCAGATTGCCACATTTCAAAACAGTGATGAGCTCAACCTGGAATAATAATAATAATAATAATAATAATAATAATAATAAACTTTGCAGATGATGAACTGTGGTGGTACAAGAGAGGGCTAGTGAGTGGTCAGCATCACCATGCATTTGTGCGTTCCTTTGTTTAAATCACACGGTCTACTTTATATAAGATCGGGGCATGATTGCAAGTGTGGACCTTAGTGATGTACTTGTCACGAATTCCTCACGGCGCTTTAGCAGAAATGCTCAGAGTTCCAGGTTCTTCAGTGCAGTATTATTTATTGTGAGCTAAATATATATACAAATATCTACAGAAGCAGTTCATACAGTCAGACAGAGTACCTGGCTGCACCTTAAGACAATAGGAAGACCTTTCTATCTCTCTCTCTCTCTGACCACATTCTACTACACCACCACCTTTACTGCTGGACAGGTTTCCCTTTTAAACCAATGACAGCCAATCAACTGTCAGCACATTATTGCTGAGTCATTCTGACCCAGCACCTCCACAGAAAGTATTGCACCAGCCTGTTGCATCAACTAGCAAACTCAAGCCTGCAGACTTACTATCCTACACAGCATTCTGTGATCCCGACAGTGCTGCCCTGTGTGATGCCAGAATTTGATGCCCCTTGCCCCAGCCCAAAGCTGGACAAGGGAGGTGCTGGGCTTTGGAAAGGAGGCGCGAGGCTCTGGCAGGATCCTAGAGCCCAACCACCTCCTTCCCAAAGCTGGACAAATGCTAACTTGGCTTTGGGAAGCCAGAAAGAGGACTCTAGGACCCTGTCAGAACCCTCATTCTGCCCCCCCCAAGCCCAGCGCTTACAAGACTTTGGGAAGGAGGCAGGCAGGTGCCCGCTTGGCCCTCTGCCCTCTGCAGGGGAGCTGGTCATCCACCTCTGACGGATGTCCCAAGTCAGCTGGCATCACACTTGTCTGGTCCTTTGAGTCTCTGCAAGCAAATGAAAAGCTGACACAGGCGAGGGTTTGAGAGACTTACGGCACCATCTCCTTTTTTATTGTCTTATGATTGCCTTATTATTATTTTATTACGCCGCTGTAATATTATTCTCTGCCCCCCCCCCTGTTCTCACAGCGACTTTATGCTGCCGTTTCATAATATTTTATTTGAACTAAATCCACCTTCTTTTCATTCCAAGGAGGGCAAGACTGAAGGGTTTTAATGAAGAGCGCCATCTTTTATGCGAATCAAGAGGCAACATTGCGGCTGATGGTGTCTCCGACGTCCACCCACTGCCTGGATACAGAGCTCAGACTCAGACTCATTTTTACTACGGCTAGGCAGCAGATTGGGCCAGGCCCCAAGCAAAATTGGGTCTATTCAGAGAGATCTGGGCATCAGCTGAGTTGGGTTCAGATGGCTGTGTGTGACTATGGGTCAGGTTGGATGGCCCAGAGAAATCTGGGGATGTCAGCGGTCAGGGCATTAGACAGGGAGGAAGGGAAGGCATCAGGCAGAAAACCTGTGGAAAGGCTGGGACCTGGAGAGGGTAGGAGGCTGATGTCCCGTTCCCAAACAAACAGTGCTTCTACTCAACAGCTGTTGAGTGGAGGCATTGATCTTGCATGGTTATCACTCATAAATGTCTTCCCTGCCACCCCAGACCTTTATTTCCTCCATTTATTTCATAAAATTTATGCAACTGCTTGATGGTGTGTGTTTTTTTTAAAAAAAACCACCGTCAAAGCGGGTTTTTTTAAAAAAAGGGATAAGACAAGAAAATGATCAATAAGACGAATTAAGAACAAGAATCTAAGGATAGCTGTCAACTTTTCCCTTTTCTTGTGAGGAATCCTATTCAGAATAAGGGAATTTCCCTTAAAAAAGGGGAAACATGGACAGCTATGAATCTAAGACTTTTACAAAGTTAAGATAACAATAGGTTAGAAACAGATGAAAACTCGCACCAGCTTTCTAAACATCTGGATAGGCTTGTCTAAACAAAAGTGTTTTCAGCAGGCACCAAAAAGAGTACAGTCAGGTGCCAATAGGCTGGGAGTTCCAAAGTGTAGGTGCTGCCGCACTAGAAGATTGAGTTCTTACAAATGTGGAACAGGAATTGTGTGGCACTTCCATCAATCAAAGTGGTTGTGGGCATATATGGGGTAAGGTGATCTTGTAGGTCAAGTATTAGTTCAATCAATTGACCCAGATTCTTGGCACTGCCAAGTCAAATATGCCAACTTAATCTGTCTTGAACCCAGAATCTGGTCAGTTTGGTGCCACAGAATGTTTCCAGAGCAGGTGCCATGGGATGTTCCCAGGGCAGGGCATCTTACCAAAGGCACCTGCTGCCCCCCTTGACCATTCCATTTAACCTTCAGCCGTAAGCACCGCAGGTGCGAGACACCTTCCACTAATGCGCTGCGTCCTCCCCATATCTCCCCCTTTGTCCCGTCCTTGTCTTTCAAAATGGCTGATTATTGCTAACATGAATTAACTCATCATTACCAATCATTCCATTTGCTAAGGCGTGGGTGGCGGGAGAGGGAGATGCCTGGTAATGACCCCCCACGGAACGCTTTGATTTGATCCATTGTCTAAATGGGTCCTGTCCCTCTGGCCTGCATCCCATTTGCAGCTCATCCCCTTGTCTCATCTGGGTGATTGATGGCAGGCAGGAATTGATTGCCAGCTGGGGTCAGGGCAAAGCCACCGACCGCCACCTGTCACATCTGTAAAATGAAATGCATGCAGTATTACTCCTGGTTGTTGTTGTTGGGTGTGTGTGTTCACAACCCCAAGAACCATGCAAACAGTTCTTTGTGCCCAATAATGTTGTTTTTTTTTGAACTGGCGTTTCCCCATGGGACAGGTGTGGTGATCCATTTTGAAAGAAAACAAGCCCCGCAACCCAATCCCTCTGAGGAAGTGCAAACTCTTGGCTGTAAATAAAGTGCTGTTGTTGTTTAGTCGTTTAGTCGTGTCCGACTCTTCGTGACCCCCTGGACCAGAGCACGCCAGGCACTCCTGTCTTCCACTGCCTCCCGCAGTTTGGTCAGACTCATGTTTGTAGCTTCGAGAACACTATCCATCCAGCTCGTCCTCTGTCGTCCCCTTCTCCTTGTGCCCTCAATCTTTCCCAACATCAGGGTCTTTTCCAGGGAGTCTTCTCTTCTCATGAGGTGGCCAAAGTAATGGAGCCTCAGCTTCACGATCTGTCCTTCCAGTGAGCACTCAGGGCTGATTTCCTTCAGAATGGAGAGGTTTGATCTTCTTGCAGTCCATGGAACTCTCAAGAGTCTCCTCCAGCACCAGAATTCAAAAGCATCCATTCTTCGGCGATCGGCCTTCTTTATGGTCCAGCTCTCACTTCCATACATCACTACTGGGAAAACCATAGCTTTAACTATACGGACCTTTGTTGGCAAGGTAAATAAAGTAGCAACTTCAAATTCAGTCACCAAAGAAAATGTTTCAGGACAGCAGCGCGTGGTGACACAGACTAGTGAGAGAGCAATACCATCTAAGCTTCCTGTTGTTCCTTCTGCAACCAGAAGGGCATGCACACCAGACATGGAGGGCCCAGGGTTCGATATCAGGCACTGCTGGATCTGTGTTCAGCTTCCCCATATGGTAAACCAGTGAATTGCAGATGCAGTAAACTCCTAGACTGACTCCTACCACCCAGGCTCACTATTGGCTCCTTCCGGACAGGAAGCTATATAAGACGGCTTCCTGTTCTAGTTGAGCATTGTTCTCCAGTGTCCTGGCTTCTCGTTGTCTCCTGGCTTCTTCTGTGGCTCTGACCGCCTTGCAATATGGTCCCTTATTATCATTTCTGTGTAACTAAACTGTATGAAATGCTTTTGCTACCCTCCTGGCTGCCTCACGTTCCTGTGCAATGAATGGGGGATGTGTTGGCCCATTTATTATAAAACACATTTAATCTGCAAAACCTGAACTTACTTACAAGAGAGTAATCCCCAACAAACACAGTGAGACTTTTGTGGTTGTTGTTTAGTCATTTAGTCGTGTCCGACTCTTCGTGACCCCATGGACCAGAGCACGCCAGGCACTCCTGTCTTCCACTGCCTCCCGCAGTTTGGTCAAACTCATATTCATAGCTTCGAGAACACTGTCCAACCATCTCGTCCTCTGTCGTTCCTTTCTTCTTGTGCCCCCAACCTTTCCCAACATCAGGGTCTTTTTCAGGGAGTCTTCTCTTCTCATGAGGTGGCCAAAGTATTGGAGCCTCAGCTTCACGATCTGTCCTTCCAGTGAACACTCAGGGCTGATTTCCTTCAGAATGGAGAGTTTTGATCTTCTTGCAGTCCATGGGACTCTCAAGAGTCTCCTCCAGGACCAGAATTCAAAAGCATCCATTCTTCGGCGATCAGCCTTCTTTATGGTCCAGCTCTCACTTCCATACATCACTACTGGGAAAACCATAGCTTTAACTATACGGACCTTTGTCGGCAAGGTGATGTCTCTGCTTTGTAAGATGCTGTCTAGGTTTGTCATTGCTTCTGTGGTACTGACCACCTTGCAATATGGTCCCTTATTATCATTTCTGTGTAACTAAACTGTATGAAATTCTTTTGCTACCCTCCTGGCTACTGCACGTTCCTGTGCAATGAACGGGGGATGTGTTGGCCCATTTATTATAAAACATATTCAATCTGCAAAACCTAAACTTACAACAGAGTAATCCCTGACAAACACAGTGAGACTTACTTCTGAGTAAACATGGGTAGGGCTTTGCTCTTCGTTATAGATGGTCTGCCTCTGCTTGCATCGATACTCACTTTGGGAGAAATTTGGCGACAGAATTGTAGCCCATCGTTACTTTTAAATTGTTATTTGCAAGCTCTGGAGTCAAGCTCTGTTGGGAGAAGGATGCATTCTCTCTCCTCTGTGGCCTTTCCTTGATTTTCCTTGTGCCTCTTAGAGTGAGTCACACATTTAGAAATCTAATGTCATGCTTCTGAGTCTCAGATGGTAACCTGAGAGTGACTGTCTACTGCTTAATTGCAGTTTTCAAGGCAGACGTTTTCTACCATTGATTCAAGGTGGCTTTTTGTTCGCCAGCCATTGTTGGAGCATCTATGGCATGGCAGAAAACACCATTATGGAGCTGGGGATGTGCTATTATCCACTATGTGGCTGCTGGGAGCGTTCCCTCCTTGTACGCAACAGAGCACAATGCATACACGAGGCGACAGTGTACAGGCTCGGAGCTTCCTATTGCTTCCCAGTCCTTAGACATCTCAGGCTGCATGTTGTTGTTTAGTCGTTTAGTTGTGTCCGACTCTTCGTGACCCCATGGACCCCTTCATGGATCACTGCTTTGCCGTGGCGAAGGGGCTTGAATAACTCAGAGAAGCTATGAGCTATGCCGTGCAGGGCCACCCAAGATGGACAGGTCATAGTGGAGAGTTTTGACCAAACGTGATCCACCTGGAGCAGGCACCAGCAAGCCACTCCAGTATCCCTGCCAAGAAAACTCCATGGACAAAGACAACAGGCATATGAAAGTTATGACACTGGAAGATGACCCCCTCAGGCTGCATAAACACCATCAATTTAAAGCACATCTAAAGAGCATGAGTCCCTCCCACCCGCCAGAATCCTGGCAGCTGTAGTTTTGCCCTTAGTGAGCTACAATTCCCAGCACCCTTAACAAACTACAGCCTCAGAAAGTGGCTTTGGGGCAGAGGAGACTTTTACATGCAAAGCTCAGGAGATACATGCGCAGCTCAGTCCATGAGGTCTCTACAGATGTGGGGACCAAAACTTAGCAGCAGAACAAATGAGCATGTCAGTGGAAATTGAACTGCTGTTTTGCCCTCATGCTGAGAGCAGTAGTGGCTGGCTTAAGAGTCCTGAAGTAATAGCAAGAATCTCTTAAATATAATTGTTTAATTGACACTGAAAAGAATAATGCCTGGATGTGTATTACTGAAGGCTTTAACATGGTGATTTTCCATGGGGCTATGCTGAAGCTAAGAATAGATCTCTGAACTCCTAGATAGGCTGATCATTAACTTTGGTTGTTTTCTGCTAGCTAACACGTGAGTGTTTAACCTTGGATCAGGTGACAAAGGTATTTGGCTGCAAATCTCCATTTTAAAAGGGAGTTATCTTTAGTCTTTGTTCCCGGGCTCTGTGAGATTGAGGATGTAAATGAAGCTCTCCAGCTTCAGTCAAAATGGAGGTTGTAAGGAGAGAGACCTTTGCTTATAGGTCTGTTTGGTGTTTTATTTTGAAGATGCTAAGCCTGTGCTGGACAGCACAAGATATTGTATGGGATTGTCTGGATGTATCTTTGATGTTTTTGTTCTGTTTTGAAGAATGCTCTGCAAGTAAAGATTAGAACAATCTAATGGGTCATCTAGTCCAACCCCCTGCAATGCAGGAATATGCAGCTGCCCCCATACGGGGATCGAACCTGCAACCTCGGCATCATCAGTACCATGCTCTAACCAACTGAGCTATCCAGTCTACTCACCACTATTGCAAGAATGCAGTGCAGGCAAAGCAGAAAGTCCATGACCTACCATTGATAGTTGGAGTGAAGTCACGTGCTGCAGCCTTCAGAAGCAGTGTCATGAGAAAGCTGCAGCAGTCGTAAGTCTATTGGTGTGTACCTACATGAGCATGAGTAACGCACCAGCAAGCTTACTCAGCAGGATACGGTCTATAAATATGAGAGCTGCAGGCACTGGCAGGGAGAAAGGAGCATTAACCAGGAAATCCAGGGGTGGTGCTTTGCATCAGCAAGGAACAAGGGGGCTTGTTTGCTGTCAAGTCTAAGGGTTCTCTGGCAGCAGTTGGAACATAAGAATCAAATAGGCTGGGATGGCTTTTGTTCTAGTTGTGTTTAAGAGCTCAGCAGTGCGCCTTGCTTAGTCTGATTAGGCTGCGTTTAGGTTTATTGTGCATGTTAATGTCTAATGCTTGCTGTGCAACCAATAAAACCCATTGTCTCCACCCATAAGCATTCTGATTGTCTTCCGATCCAAAAGAACCATGGCCTAATCCAGTCTAATCTGGAGGGGAAGCGAGTTTGCTTTGCAAGAGCTCCCAGTCAGCTATCGTATCACAGAGGTTTATAAAAATGGGGAAAGGGAAAAGCTTTTCTTCCTCTCTGGTAACATTGGGACTCATGGACAACAAATGAAGCTGAATGTTGGAAGATTCGAGACAGACAAAAGAAAGTCATTCACATTCACATCACCTGGTGCTATACCAGCTGCCCTAGCTCCCGGTGGAGTACAGGATCAGGTTTGCGGCGTTCGTCTTGCTTTATTGGCTGAGGGAGCCGGCGTACAGCTTCCTGGTCATGTGGCCAGCATGACAAAGCCGCTTCTGGCAAGCCAGAGCAGCACACGGAAACGCTGTTTACCTTCCCGCCAGAGCGGTACCTATTTATCTACTTGCACTTTGACGTGCTTTCGAACTGCTAGGTTGGCAGGAGCAGGGACCGAGCAACAGGAGCTCACCCGGTTGCAGGGATTTGAACCGCCGACCTTTTGATCGACAAGTCCTAGGCTCAGTGGTTTAGACCACAGCACCACCCGCGTAGTGTCTAGCAACTGGTGTTCAGCAGCATTGCTGCCTCCTACTGTGAAGCTGAATCACAGTCATTGTGGCTGGTAGCCAGGGCCGTCTTAAGCATATCTGGTGTTAGAATTCCTGCTCCATGATTGCAGTCATGGGATTGTTGTCTATCACATGATGGTGTATGTTTTGTCTCCACAGCGTGGGAAGTGACGGAGACAGGATGTTTGTGTTACTGTGTTCCGTGAAGTGGGACTATTGTCCTTTGTCCTTTTTCTCTTTGCTGTCTGATGCTAGAGAGAGAGGGAGCCATGTTGCAGTGCTCCGTGTGTGTTTATATGTAAATAAAGTATATTAGCCAAAATGCTGAGTTGCTGGGGTTCTGTCACGCAAGCAGCGCAAACTCTGCAGATCCCTAAGTGTGCCGGTGTCTGTTGGCATCAGTCGCTGTGAAAAGAAAGCTTTTGAAGCTCCTGAACGATCAACCAGGAGAGAACATGCCAGTTGGGCATGTGTCTCTGCCAGGGTCCTACTCGAGTGAAGGCTAAACTCCTGACATCCGGCGTTGTGGTGCAAAGCTCCCTCTGGCGCCCCCCCGTTTCTCAGGGGGGTTTTTTAGGGAGGACGGCGCTGCCGGCAGGGCTGGAGGAGGTGGGCATCGGCTGGAGGGTGGATCCCGGCTCAGCTGGCCACTTTGTGCCGCAGTGGCCAAAGCAGATGGAGGCTCCGGGCACAGCGCTGCTTCGGCGTGGCATGGCGGAGGTGGGCAAGGGTGGCGAGCTGATGCTGGGAGGCGCCACATCCAGCCTCCGCCTCTTCCCTGGTGCCCTGCAGAACTTGGCGACCCGGCACCACTAGCCTCTATGGGTAAGACGCCCCTGTTGGTAGCCACCAATAGCAGTCTTCTTCATGAATTTAAAGCCATCTAAGGCATTCAGTGGGACGCGGGTGGCGCTGTGGGTTAAACTACAGAGCCTAGGACTTGCCGATCACAAGGTTGGTGGTTCAAATGCCCGTGACGGGGTGAGCTCCCGTTGCTCAGTCCCTGCTCCTGCCAACCTAGCATTTTGAAAGCACGTTAAAGTGCAAATAGATAAATAGGTACTGCTCTGGCGCGAAGGTAAACGGCATTTCCGTGCGCTGCTCTGGTTTGCCAGAAGCGGCTTAGTCATGCTGGCCACATGATCCGGAAGCTGTCTGCGGACAAACGCTGGCTCCCTTGGCCTATAGAGCGAGATGAGCGCTGCAACCCCAGAGTCAGTCACGACTGGACCTAATGGTCAGGGGTCCCTTTACCTTTAAGGCATTCAGTGTAGACAAACGAAGGGAGCCTTGCTCAGTGTCCCCAGGAGATAGGCCTGGCTAAGGAAGAAGGCTCCCAACTCCTTGTCCTACCTCCAAATTTTGACACCTAAGGTGAAAGGCACCCAGTGGCTGATGGAGCTAAGCTAATGCAGCTTTTCAGTTGCACGGAGCTGCCTCCATTATCTGATAAGAGCTCAGGGATCCCCCTCTGCAATTCACCATGATCAAATGCCTCCACCTCCCGGCTCCGCGTGCCCTTGACCTGTTTTATTTAGCCAGCCCTCCTGCTCCTCCGCTCTCTGCAGATTAGCTCTGCTGCCAGCCTCCCCAGAAGGGCAGCCTGCCAAGAGACCCCCATCGCCTCGCCTCTCCCTCGCCATTGCTGAATAATAAATAGGAGCTAAGTGGTGGCTTTGTGCCAGGGTAGCACGGCTTAAAGATAGTCCCCTCGGATCTCAGATCGATAGCACTTAGCCGTGTGCTTTCATACTCAAAGTCAAGCGAGCAAAACTCATTGGCTCCCCCATAAGTCCTGGGTAGGGTGGGGGACCCACAAATGGCCGCCTGCTTCTCACACTGGTTTTGGAGGTATCACCATGGCTCAGAGGTAAAGAAAAGGATTGAACGTGGGACCTTCTGCATGCAAATGTTCTACCACTGAGTTTTAGCTCTTCCTAACTGGGAACATTGTTGTTGTTATTGGCACCTGTCTGTCTCGAGAGACAATGGAGCGTGCCTCCGGGGGTGAGGCCAAACTGCTGTGTCAGCAGCACCAGTGACCTCCCCGGGGCACAAGCCTGGGCAGTCTGTATCAGTGGCATAACGTGGGTTGCCAGTGCCCGTGGCTGTGTCAAGGTGGTAGGTGGGTGGGAAACAGATAGAATACGCATGCACATTTAACTGCCTAATGGCATCCACATCACCCAGGAAATCGCAGCTGCAGAGGTAAGAAAAGAAGAGTCGTTCTGTTATCTAGAGAGATCGCTTCCTGGTTTGTATGGAGAAGCCATTTTCAATAGAGCCCAGCGATGGAAGTGCAGAAGCTGTAGTTAGGCAGTACAGTGGTACCTCCGGTTACGAATTTAATCCGTTCTGGAGGTCCGTTCTCAACCTGAACCCGCACATAACATGAGGTGCGCTTTCACTAATGGTGCCTCCCGCTGCTCCCGCACTGCTGGAGCACGACTTCCGCTCACATCCCGGGGCAAAGGTCACAACTGGGAGCATCTACTTCCAGGTTAATGGAGCTTGTAACCCGCAGCGTTTGCAAGGGGGACGGTACATAGCACGAGGTTCCACCATACTGGGTGTTGAAATTTTGTGCCCCCTAACAATTTTGTGCCTGGGGCAACCACCCCAGTGCCCACCCCCATGATATGCTGCTGGTTTGTATGGAGTCCTGGGCTGCCCTGGTGATGAGATCCTCCCTCTTGGTCCCACTGATGTGGTCCGAAGGAAAGCAGAGGAAGACGTTTGGCACCAGCTTGGCTGCAGGAGTTGCCGGAAGGAAGCATACAAGGCACTTTCCAACTGTATTTGGGACTCCACTTCAGATTTGTGTAGCGTTTACTCCTGAGCCTTTTACTGAAGCTGCCTTTTACTGAGCCAGACCCTTAGTCCATCTAGGACAGTGTTGTCTACACTGACTGTAAGTAGCTCTCTAGGGCATGGGTAGGCAAACTAAGGCCCGGGTGCTGGATCCGGCCCAATCGCCTTCTCAATCCAGCCTGGGAATCAGCGTGTTTTTACATGGGTAGAATGTGTCCTTTTATTTAAAATGCATCTCTGGGTTATTTGTGGGGCTTGCCTGAAGGAGCGTCTCCACCCCCATAGTTCTGCCTGGACACTGAGGTCCAGCACCGAGGGCCTTCTGGCAGTTCCCTCACTGTGAGAAGCCAAGTTACAGGGAACCAGGCAGAGGGCCTTCTCGGTAGTGGTGCCCTCCCACCAGATGTCAAAGAGAACAGCAACTACCAGACTTTTAGAAGACACCTGAAGGCAGCCTTGTTTAGGGAAGCTTTTAATGGTTGATGTATTACAGTATTTTAATTTTTGGGGGGGAAGCCTCCCAGAGTGGCTGGGGAAGCCCAGCCAGATGGGCGGGGTATAAATAATAAATTATTATTATTATTATTATTATTATTATTATTATTATTATTATTATTATTATTATT
>JAXCMG010000011.1:36402594-36414846 GCA_034642415.1 Podarcis siculus
GTTTCCCATGAGAATCAATTAACAGAAACTGAACCAGAAACTGAACATTCTCTTCTCATGAGGTGGCCAAAGTCTTGGAGCCTCAGCTTCACGCTCTGTCCTTCCAGTGAGCACTCAGGGCTGATTTCCTTCAGAATGGAGAGGTTTGATCTTCTTGCAGTCCATGGGACTCTCAAGAGTTTCCTCCAACACCAGAATTCAAAAGCATCCATTCTTTGGTGATCAGCCTTCTTTATGGTCCAGCTCTCACTTCCATACATCGCTACTGGGAAAACCATAGCTTTAACTATACGGACCTGGAGCAGGAACTGGCAAGCCACTCCAGCATCCCTGCCAAGAAAACTCCATGGACAAAGACAACAGGGTGGGTCTATGACCTGTAATTAACCAAGCTAGTTAATCAAAACCTCAGTATGTAATGGCAGTAGCTGTGCTTTTGTGCATTTCTGGGTTTCTCCACCATTAAAAGGCCAGATGGAATGAACTCTTGACCAGACCCAGCAAGACTCTCCTTATGTTCTCATAAGGAACATGGCAACCATAGGAGCCAACTCCTAGAAGCTGAGGGCAGTGGAGTAGCGTGGGTTGTCAGCACCCGGGGCAAGGCAAGTAATTTGCGCCCCCTAACCCGTGGATTTGCGCCCCCTAACCCGTGGATTTGCCCTAACCCCAGATGTTGCGCCCGGTGCGGCCAGCCCCCCTTGCACCCCCCACGCTACGCCACTGGCAGAGGGGTCTCCCCCCAAAATATATATATATATATTTGAGGGGGCCGAACACACACAAGGTTGATGTGCATTGATGTTCAAATGGTGTGAAATATACTCTTTCCCCAAAACGTCTAGCTATATATACATTATTTACACAATGGGCCCCGTGTGATTGGCTAATTCCGGGCTGCTCCTATAAGCTAATCAGGCTGCAGATTCACCTCCTCCAGAAGCCTGATTGGCTGCTCCTGCAGACCAATCAGGTCGCTGATTCACTTCCACCTGGAGCTGGATTGGGTGGCTCCTGCGGACCAATCAGACTGCTGCATTCTGGATCCTATTGTTCTAGGATTCAGCTCAGTTCATAACATGGTGTGTGCGCACCTTGTCATTTGATCAATTATGCAGGGTGGGCTTACCTGTCCCCCCATATTTTATTCAAGTTGGGACTCCTGATGGCAGCCCTAACCTCCATCCATCCCCTATGGGAGGAGAGAGCCCAGCACCAAAGGCTGAGGCCCAGAACACCAGCTGCATCTTCCACCAGCATCATTTGACTGCATCCCCCTTCCAGGTGTGTTTGTGGTCCAGGCAGAGGGGGAAATGGAACATGGGGCCGCCTTTTGCTCTCTGCAAGGCTTCGGAGCTCATCTCCTCCCCTCCAGCCTCAGGAATATACTTCGTCATCCTGCCTTTCACACCCTGCAGTTAGAGCCAGGAGAGGTGAGAGCAGTCGCTATAGTAACTCCTTTCAAGCCTTCTGCTAATTCTGTTCCCTTGCTTTCCGAGAAAAGGTTCTTAATTTTTCCCTTCCTCTCGTTTTCCCCCTAGAGCTGCTTTGGATGTTCATTTTCATTCTAGTTTATTTTTTTTTTGCATTTCCAGGAGAGCAAATCCAGCGTTATCTCCCCGGTGTCCCAAGATGCTCAAGCTCTGTATTCAGCCATAGGCTGTGTGCCTCCAAGGGGGAGACATAGTTAGAGATGCCTCTCCCACCTGTCTGCATCCAAGCAACCCTCCAACATTTCTCCAATGAAAATAGGGATGTCCTATTCAAATAATAATAATAATAATGGCCCATCCATCTGACTGGGTTGCCCCAGCTGCTCTGGGCTGTTTCCAACATATATAAAAACATAACAAAACATCAAAACATTAAAAAAAACCCACTTCCCTTTACAGGGCAATATGACCTACACCAGGGGTTAGCAAGGTTTACCTCTCATGGGCTGGTTCACTCCAGCAGAGATCACTCCGTGGCCTGGATTGTGTGTGCGCATGAGCACGTGCGGTGTCAATTTCCAGCGTCGATTTCCAGCATCTGCTGTGCAGATGCGATTTCCGGCCTCTGTGTCTGTGCAGAAACGATTTCCGGCACCACGGAAGCAAGTCCCCTCACTGCGCTGCACCAGTTTAGCGCAGCGCGCAGGGACTTGCCAAGCAGGTGACTTGATTGGGGGTGGCTTGTGGGACAGTTAATTGATCCCTGTGGGCCACTTGTGGTCCATGGGCCTTAGGTTGCCTACCCCTGACCTACACCAATGGTTGGTACTTCCAGGAGGCTGGGGGAAGAGTCTGACCATCATTGCCCTCCTCAACATTTGCCTTTTGTTGCTGCCAGCCTCCCCTGGAGTAAGGCCTTGGCCCAGTATACCTGAAGGAGTGTCTCCAGAGCCAGTGTGGTGTAGTGGTTAAGAGCGGTAGTCTCATAATCTGGGGAACGGGGTTCGCGTCTCCGCTCCTCCACATGCAGCTGCTGGGTGACCTTGGGCCAGTCACACTTCCTTGAAGTCTCTCAGCCCCACTCACCTCACAGAGTGTTTGTTGTGGGGGAGGAAGGGAAAGGAGAATGTTAGCCGCTTTGAGACTCCTTAAGGGGAGTGAAAGGTGGGATATCAAATCCAAACTCTTCTTCTCTTCTTCCACCCCCATTGTTCTACCCGGACACTGAGGTCCAGCACCAAGGGCCTTCTGGCGGTTCCCTCGCTGCGAGAAGCCAAGTTACAGGGAACCAGGCAAAGGGCCTTCTCGGTAGTGGCACCCGCACTGTGGAACACCCTCCCACCAGATGTCAAAGGAAATAAACAACTATCTGACTTTGAGAAGACATCTGAAGGCAGCCCTGTTTAGGGAAGCTTTTAATGTTTGATCTATTACAGTATTTTAATATTTTATTGGAAGCCGCCCAGAGTGGCTGGGAAGCCCAGCCAGATGGGTGGGGTATAAATTATTATTATTATTATTATTATTATTATTATTATTATTATTATTGGATATGGGAGCCAGATGTTTGTCATCTACCCTGGTGAGAGGAACTGTATTTAAGCCAAGCTCCTTAGAGTGTATAAAGAGCCGTTCACTCTTGTTTTGCATTGTATTCGTGTACTTTAAACCATATTGCTTTGTTTTTCTGTTGATATTGAATCTATTCTGTGCTGGTTGTCTTTTGCTGTGTTGTGCCTTTGATAATGAAGAGTTAAATCCAACTGTGAAGGGTGTGATTTGCTACTGGCATTCTGCTGTGACAACAGGAGCTGGCTAAAGGCACATTGATCTTGTTGGTTCTAAAGTTACAGCCTGCACTGTCTAGTAGGATCTTCTTGAGTTCTCAGGTTTTTATGAGTTCTCCCGTCAGTGGGATGTGGGTTGTCTGGGGAGGTGGGAGTTGGGGAATCATGGAGAATTGCTTATTTCTCTTGCCCTCCCTCCCCAAAGCGCCCTGCAAATGTGAATCTCCATAACTTGTTCTTTGCAGAACTCTGAGCAAAGCTCCGCTGGAGAAGGCTGAAGATGGGAACAAATAGCCGGCTGCAAATTGCATTTAAATTGGAAGAGAATGGTTTTCATTTGGCCAGGAAACCCCTCTCCCACTCCTGCCACCACCACCCCCTTTAAAAATCCTATTAATGGTAATGCAAGGTGGACTCAATCACCGTGCGGAGATAGGGCAATAACGGCTTAACAAATTTATTTTGCGAGAGTAATCTCTTTGGGGCTGCAAAAAAATGAGAGCCCTTCTGAGATGATGGTGCCGTAAAATGGAGAATCTGAGCTCCATTAATAAACAACGAACTGATTCATCGCAGGCTGAGCACGTGGAGGGGAAGAGACTTTGTTTGTCTGGTGGTTTGGAAGAGGAAGGGAATCTGAATTCTTAGCAAGAAGGTCAGCCATTGTCTTGTAGTTGTTTAGTCATTTAGTCGCGTCTGACTCTTCGTGACCCCCTGGACCAGAGCACGCCAGGCACTCCTGTCTTCCACTGCCTCCCACAGTTTGGTCAAACTCATGCTGGTAGCTTTGAGAATACTGTCCAACCATCTCATCCTCTGTCTTCTCCTTCTCCTTGTGCCCTCCATCTTTCCCAACATCAGGGTCTTTTCCAGGGAGTCTTCTCTTCTCATGAGGTGGCCAAAGTATTGGAGCCTCAGCTTCAGGATCTATCCTTCCAGTGAGCACTCAGGGCTGATTTCCTTCAGAATGGATAGGTTTGATCTTCTTGCAGCCCATGAGACTCTCAAGAGTCTCCTCCAGAACCAGAATTCAAAAGCATCAATTCTTCGGCGATCAGCCTTCTTTATGGTCCAGCTCTCACTTCCATACATCACTACTGGGAAAACCATAGCTTTTACTATACGGACCTTTGTTGGCAAGGTGATGTCTACTTTTTAACATGCTGTCTAGGTTTGTCATTGCTTTTCTCCCAAGAAGCAGGCGTCTTTTAATTTTGTGACTGCTGTCACCATCTGCAGTGATCATGGAGCCCAAGAAAGTAAAAAGCCATTGTCTAGGTTGCATCAGTTTAGCCTGGAGAGGAGGGTTCGTGTGACTGAGACCCTCTGTCTCTTGTGCCACCGTGAGGACAGGATGCTAGAGTAGATGGGTCATTGGCCTGATCCAGCAGACTCTTCTTAGCTTCTCACCCTTCTGCCTATGGGAAGAGCTCCAGCTGATCTGTGTTGAGGAAGAAACAAGGGGAGGAGGCTATTTCTTCCACACGCTGCCTGTTGGCTTCCTAGATGATGATGATGATGATGATGATGATAATAATAATAATAATAATAATAATAATAATAATAATAATAATAATTTATTATTTATACCCCGCCCATCTGGCTGAGTTTCCCCAGCCACTCTGGGCGGCTCCCAATCGAGTGTTAAAAACAATACAGCATTAAATATTAAAAACTTCCCTAAACAGGGCTGCCTTCAGATGTCTTTTAAAAATAAGATAGCTGCTTATTTCCTTCACATCTGAAGGGAGGGCGTTCCACAGGGCAGGCGCCACTACCGAGAAGGCCCTCTGTCTGGTTCCCTGTAACCTCATTTCTCGCAATGAGGGAACCGCCAGAAGGCCCTCGGCGCTGCATCTCAGTGTCCGGGCAGAACAATGGGGGTGGAGACGCTCCTTCAGGTATACAGGACCGAGGCTGTTGAGGGCTTTAAAGGTCAGCACCAACACTTTGAATTGTGCTTGGAAACGTACTGGGAGCAAATGCAGATCTCTCAGGACCAGTGTTATGTGGTCCCGGCGGCCACTCCCAGTCACCAGTCTAGCTGCCGCTTTCTGGATTAATTGCAGTTTCCGAGTCACCTTCAAAGGTAGCCCCATGTAGAGCGCATTGCAGTAGTCCAAGGGGGAGATAACTAGATGCAGCCGGTTGGCCTCCATGGAAAACAGGATGCTGGAATAGATGGTCCTTTGGTTTAATACAGCTGAGTTCTTCCTCTGGCTGAGCAGAGCTTTGAATTGTGGCCTCCCAGGTCCAAGTCTTGTTCTCTACCCATTAACACACAGGCAACTCTTTCTCCTCTCTTTACGCAGATGCTAAACAGCTGTTGGTCCTATTTGAACTCTGATTAAAGCAATGCTTCCCCCACAGCTGGGTGCTGCTATCAGAAGCAGGATCACAGTATGGAACTGGTAGACAGCTGTAGGATCCTAGGTGGGCAAAGATTTGATCCGAAGCTTCCCGATACCGCGGGGGCTTCTCCTGCGTGGAATAATTAATGCACGCAAAATGCTTTTGAAGATGAGAAGCGCTAAGTGCTGTTATTATTGTTGTTATTAGAGGCCATCTCTGCTTATACCGATGGGGGGAAACAGATAATTGCTGCCTTTCATCTTCTCCCTGTTGCAGAGAACTGAAAGCCCTTGTTTTTTGAGAGGAAATGAAAGAAGGACCAGTTTGGAGGGAGGCAATGAGGGACAAGGAGGCAGTTGCCTCTTGGGATGGAGAGGGAAATCTGTTTTAAGCAGACTTATACACAGTGGCAAACCTAGACAGCATCTTAAAAAGCAGAGACATCACCTTGCCAACAAAGGTCCGTATAGTTCAGACTATGGTTTTCCCAGTAGTGATGTATGGAAGTCAGAGCTGGACCATAAAGAAGGCTGACTGCCGAAGAATTGATGCTTTTGAATTCTGGTGCTGGAGGAGACTCTTGAGAGTCCCATAGACTGCAAGAAGATCAAACCTCTCCATTCTGAAGGAAATCAGCCCTGAGTGCTCACTGGAAGGACAGATCCTGAAGCTGAGGCTCCAATACTCTGGCCACCTCATGAGAAGAGAAGACTCCCTGGAAAAGACCCTGATGTTGGAAAAGATGGAGGGCTCAAGAACAAAGGGACGACAGAGGATGAGATGGTTGGACAGTGTTCTCAAAGCTACCAGCACGAGTCTGACCAAACTGTGGGAGGCAGTGGAAGACAGGAGTGCCTGCCGTGCTCTGGTCCATGGGGTCAAGAAGAGTTGGACACAACTAATGACTAAACAACAACAAACATACACAGTGGTAGTTCTGAATTGATTGTGCTTTCCTCATGTTGGATGGCCTCTTGCATTGAGGACCCACTCAAGTCCAAGATGCTTATGCATTATCATGCTGCTGTTTTCTTAAAAAAAGCCTGGCTAATTATATGCAAAAATTAAATGTGCACAATATGCATATATTGAAGGGCTATCGATAAAGGGTAAAGGGACCCCTGGCCATTAGGTCCAGTCGTGGCCGACTCTGGGGTTGCGGCGCTCATTTCGCTTTATTGGCCGAGGGAGCCGGCGTACAGCTTCCGGGTCATGTGGCCAGCATGACTAAGCCGCTTCTGGTGAACCAGAGCAGCGCACAGAAACGCCGTTTACCTTCCCGCCGGAGCGGTACCTATTTATCTACTTGCACTTTGATGTGCTTTCGAACTGCTAGGTTGGCAGGAGCAGGGACCGAGCAACGGGAGCTCACCCTGTCGCGGGGAATCGAACCGTCGACCTTCTGATTGGCAAGCCCTAGGCTCTGTGTTTTAACCCAGAGCACCACCCACGTCCCAGGGCTATAGCTCAGTGCTAATACAAATGCTTGGCATGTAGAAGCTGCCAGGTTCAATCTCTGGTGTTTTCAGGCAGATTCCCTGTCTGAAACCCTGGTGCCAGTCAGTGGGGGCGATATTTAGCTAGGTGGATCGATGATCTGAGCTGCTACAAGGCAGTTTGCTATGTTCCTATGTCAGAAGAAAAAGGCAGATCCTAATGTATTGTTGTGAGTTTGAGAGGTCCTGTCTTGATGATGCCCCGAGTCCTTTCTAATTCTTGGGGTCCTGTACCCAGTGAGGGTTAAACTCTGATAGAGGATTCTATTGCTGAACTAGACAGACAAGGTTTTTTTATGCCATTAGTGTTGTTATGCATGTGGAGGATAAACTTAAACATCTTGCAGAGTTCCCAAAAATAGAGCAGAGGCAATTGTACTTTACTGCTACTGAAGGCAAATGAGCACCGTGGTCGCAAATCCAATACATTCAGTATTGGCACAGTCCATAAGAAATCCAGTTGCAGCAGACTTAACTTAAACCAACAAGAACTTAAAATAAGTCTAAACCGTAACACTAAGCATACTATGTACACCACACCAGAAAGACAGAAAGAGAAATTGAAACCCAGCCTTCTTCTGGCCTTACTTTTATAGTCAACATGACCTTGACAGAAGAGATAAGAGAACCAGTTTAAACCAGCTGTACTCAGCTTCTCTGATGGAATAACCCAAACATCACGAACCTTCTGCTTGCTTCTTTTCCAGAACCCTCTTGAACTAAGCAGAACAGGAAAGATCTCTACACATCAGATCACTATTTTCTGCACTAAGATATGCAAACTGACTCTTAGCTGAAGAAGAAGAAGAAGAAGAAGAAGAAGAAGAAGAAGAAGAGGAAGGAGAAGAAGAGGAGGAGGAGGAGGAGTTTGGATTTGATATCTTGCTTTATCACTACCCGAAGGAGTCTCAAAGCGGCTCACAATCTCCTTTCCCTTCCTCCCCCACAACAAACACTCTGTGAGGGGAGTGAGGCTGAAAGACTTCAGAGAAGTGTGACTAGCCCAAGGTCACCCAGCAGCTGCATGTGGAGGAGCGGGGAAGCGAACCCGGTTCACCAGATTACGAGTCCACTGCTCTTAACCACTACACCACAGCTGGCCACATGTGTCCTCATCAGCATCCCAAAAGAATGGGCTAGGCTGCCAGAGCTACAGCGCATTGCAGTAATACTATCTGGAGGTTTCCAGAGCCTGGAGTAGAGTGGTCCAGTCATTTGTGTCCAACAGGACTCCCCTTACCAATGTGAACACCCTAGAGGGTCTGTAGGGAAGGAGACAGTCTTTCAGATATCTGGAGGCCAAAGTCGTTCACACACCTTGAACTGAATAATAAAGCAAAGTGAAAATAAGCAAAAGTGAATGATATTTTTTAATATTCTGCATATCTGACACCCTCTGGGCTTATCTCTGTCAGTTGATTAAATAAAGTCTTTCCCTTAGCCTGGGAAATCAGACTCTGAGGAATGACACCAAGTTGCAGGTGGCAGGATCCTGCACCCAGTTCTTAATTTCCTGTTCTAAATTGCTCAGATGCATCCATGCTGTTAATGAGTGTGATATGCAGAAGGTACCAGAAAGACACAGACCTGGTATTTGTTTTAAAATTGGGCTTTTTAAAAACAACAACAACATTTTTTCTTTGTTCCGTTCTCACTTTGGGCATGAATCTTATAGCTTAACTTTTTTGGGGTGTTGCGAAGCGTCTCGTTGCATATTGAAAGGGTACTCCTTTGGGGAAGGGGGCTTATATTGGAATTTGCTGTTCTTTAGTCGTGTCCGACTCTTTGTGACCCCATGGACCAGAGCACGCCAGGCACTCCTGTCTTCCACTGCATCCTGCAGTTTGGTCAAACTCATGCTGGTAGCTTCGAGAACACTGTCCAACCACCTCGTCCTCTGTCATCCCCTTCTCCTTGTGCCCTCCATCTTTCCCAACATCAGGGTCTTTTCCAGGGAGTCTTCTCTTCTCATGAGGTGGCCAAAGTATTGGAGCCTCAGCTTCAGGATCTGTCCTTCCAGTGAGCACTCAGGGTCCATGGGACTCTCAAGAGTCTCCTCCAGCACCATAATTCAATTCAATAATTTCAATATATTGGAATAACAGCATCTTAAAAAGTAAGGACATTACCTTGCCAACAAAGGTCCGTATAGTAAAAGCCATGGTTTTCCCAGTAGTGATGTATGGAAGTGAGAGCTGGACCATAAAGAAGGTTGATCGCCGAAGAATTGATGCTTTTGAATTATGGTGCTGGAGGAGACTCTTGAGAGTCCCATGGACTACAAGAAGATCAAACCTCTCCATTCTGAAGGAAATCAGCCCTGAGTGCTCACTGAAAGGACAGATCCTGAAGCTGAGGCTCCAATACTTTGGCCACCTCATGAGAAGAGAAGACTCCCTGGAAAAGACCCTGATGTTGGGAAAGATGAAGGGCACAAGGAGAAGGGGATGACAGAGGATGAGATGGTTGGATAGTGTCTTTGAAGCTACCAGCATGAGTTTGACCAAACTGTGGGAGGCAGTGGAAGACAGGAGTGCCTGGCGTGTTCTGGTCCAGGGGGTCACGAAGAGTCGGACACGACTAAATGACTAAACAACAACGATTGGAATAACGGGGTCCAATTACCTTTTGAAGTCCAGGTTCAATCACCAGCATCAGCTGGGTATGTCTCCTGCCTGGAATCCAAGAAAGGTGCTGCCAGCCAGTGTGTGCAGTACTGAGTTAGATTGACCCCACGGTCTGACTCTGCATGAGGTGGTTTCCTGGGTAGCTGTCATTGCCCCTTGTATGAGTGACAGTACCCTCTCTGGGGGGCAGACAAGGATTATTGTGCAAGCCTGTCTGCCAGTTGTGGGTCTGTCCAATCTATTAACCCCACCTTCCTAGCCGCACCTCTAGGCAATTAGTGCCAGGCAATGCCCCAAATAGCAAATTAGGCGTCACACGAACGTGCCAGTCAGTAATTAGTTCAAAGAAGGAGCTAACTCTTTATTAGCAAATACATGGTATCCACAGACTTGTTTGAGTGTCAGGAAGAGCAGTTCGTTCCTGGTGGTCTTCCTCCATGAAAATCTATGTGGAGCTACCTTTGAAGGTGACCTGGAAACTACAACTAATCCAGAATACGGCAGCTTAGACTGGTAATTGGGAGTGGCCGCCGGGACCACAGATTTGTCTAACGCAGCCTTTCTCAATTTGTGGCTCCCCAGATGTTGTTGAACTACAACTCCCATCACCCCTAGCTAGCAAGGCCAGAGCTCAGGGATGATGGGAGTTGTAGTCCAACAACATCTGGGGACCCACAGGTTGAGAACCGCTGCTCTAATTATTGTTGTCGAACTGCCCACCACAAGGGAAACTGCAGATAAACTAATCCACAGTACGGCAGCTAGACTGGTGATTGGGACCGGCCGCCGGGACCACAGATTTGTCTAACGTCATTGTGACATCGGCACAGTTTCATTCTCAGTTCCTTTCCTCGCAATCCCTAAATTGGAACTGGCCTTTTCCACAGCTGCCAAACGTTTTTGCTGCAGGTCCCACTTGTGACGAAAAGATTGTGACAGAGCGTAGGGGAAGAGTTGCCAGATTTTGATTTCATCTACCTTGATGAGTCCAGGTGTGCAGAAGCACAACAGGTGGCGAAATGGCGCAGTGTGTGTGTGTGTTGTGTATATTGAAGCCTGGAGGAATCTGGCCAAACAGGGGCCAATCTAGGATTAAATATGATGTCTGGGGGCTGGTCAGAGGCAGATGGAAGCCAGCAGAGCAGGAGACAAGCTCTGTTGGATCAGGACAAAGGTCCGTCAAATCTAGCATCCTATTCCCACACTGCTAAACCAGATGCCCAGATGGGAAGCTGCAAGCAGGACCTCAGCACAACTGAGAGCTTCTTGGCATTGCAGATCCCATGACTGACAGCACATGGCTATATTAGGGCTGGCAACCATTAAGGTTTCATTCTTCCCTTCGGTATTTTTGCTTTAGGTTCTGTATCAGGTATTTTGTTGTTTTTACAGGGTTAGGGTTTTATTTGGGTGGGTGGGGTTGTTTTAAACTTATTGTAAATATTTTATGTTAATTTGGAATTTTGTGTTTGTGGGCTGGAGTATTGTTTAGGGTTTTTTTGTTTGTTGGGGAGCATATTGCCAATTAGTGTTTATACATTAGTTTTGTTAATTATTTTTATTATGCTTTTATTATTTTCATTGTGTATTTTGTGCTTCCTATATTGTAATTTTGTGTTGTGAACTGCCGTGAGACCTATGGGTAGTATACAAATTTGACAAATGATAAAATAATTACTTATTTAGAATTTATGAATATTTAGAATTTATGAATTCTAAACCATGGGCTGAATGATGGGTGTGGAGATGCTTTTGTGTTTGTGGGCTGGAGTATGGTTTAGAGGCTTTCTTTTTTTGGGGGGGAGCATATTGTTAATTAGCGTTTACACATTAGTATTGTTAATTATTTTTATTATTTTTATTATGCATTTTGTCCTTCATATATTGTGATTTTGTGTTGTGAACTGCAGTGAGATTTATGAGTGTAGGACAGTATACAAATATAAAAAAACAACAAAACAATATTTATTTAGAATTTATGAACATTTAGAATTTATGAATTGTAAACCATGGGTGGAGGGACGCGGGTGGCACTGTGGGTAAAACCTCAGCGCCTAGGACTTGCCGATCGCATGGTTGGCGGTTCGAATCCCCACGACGGGGTGCGCTCCCGTTGCTCGGTCCCAGCGCCTGCCAACCTAGCAGTTCGAAAGCACCCCCGGGTGCAAGTAGATAAATAGGGAGCGCTTACTAGCTGGAAGGTAAACAGCGTTTCCGTGTGTGGCTCTGGCTCGCCAGAGCAGCTTCGTCATGCTGGCCACGTGACCCGGAAGTGTCTGCAGACAGCGCTGGCTCCCGGCCTATAGAGTGAGATGAGCGCACAACCCTAGAGTCTGTCAAGACTGGCCCGTACGGGCAGGGGTACCTTTACCTTTACCTTTACCTAAACCATGGGCTGAAGCCAGGGGTCAGCAAACTTTTTCAGCAAGGGACTGGCCCACTGTCCCTCAGACTTTGTGGGGGGCCAGACTATATTTTGGAGGGGGAAAAAGAATGAATTCCTATGCCCTACAAATAACCCAGAGATGCATTTTAAATAAAAGGACACATTCTACTC
>JAXCMG010000011.1:36423155-36433410 GCA_034642415.1 Podarcis siculus
ATTATTATTATTATTATTATTATTATTATTATTATTATTATTATTATTATTATTACTACTACTGCCCGGAACCTGATAGTGAGAGGCTTACACAAGCCTGCAACCAGCTACCTGCTGTGTGTTAAAAAAGGGGGGGGGGTTGAAACTCTGCTAAGTAAAGGAACTTGCTAGCGCAAGTTAGGAAGGATATTAATAAACAATATATCCTCTCCTGCCTCCTTGAACATTCCCACAGTCTGAACTGACTGGCAGGAGCCCTCTAGGGCTTCCGTCAGCAGCCAACCCCAGCTCTACCTGGGGATGAAGCTAGGACATTCAAAACAAGTGCTCTACCACTGAGTTATAGGCCTTCTCCAGATGACTACAGAATCATAGAATTGTAGAGTTGGAAGGGACCCCAAGGGTCATCTAGTCCAACCCCCTGCAATGCGGGGATATATGTGCCCTAAACTGTTGCAAGCACCCCTCAAGCATCCTTACTGAAGGGCACATTTTGATCCAGCCCAGTTTCTGCATTCTGCTGTTCCAGGCTGATCGGTGCTGGGGGTGTGGTAGCCATGTGTCTTGATGTGGGGAGGATTATGCCACAGGGAACAGGATTGGACCAGACTGATCTTCCCGTCCTCGCCAGCCCCTTGGGCGCATGAAGTAATGGAGGAAGCAGACAAAAAAGAGGATAGAGGTAGGCTTGTAATTCAGCAAGAGCGTGGAGAATCCATTTGCTGCACGTTAGACAACAATTTGTTCTCCTGGAAAAGAAAGGAAAGCAGGGCAAAGATGCAGCAACCCTCCTGGTCCATTAGCTGCAAAACATCGTGAGAAGCAGGACCCGGAAGGGCATTGTGGATCAGGAAGGAGGGGTGATTAAAAAAACAGCAGACCCAAATCCAGACCTAGACTCCCCCCTGACCACGGAAGCAGCGAGTCCCACGGTATCAACACAGAACCATTTATAATTATCTGGACAAGTCCAGGGGTCTGTATATTTGTGTACAACTCCATACAACAGACAGGGAATAAATTCGATTCATTTCACATTTAAAGACGAACCCCCTTAATTCACACTTCCCAAAACAAAATGCAAAGTGAAATGTAAAAAGGTAAAGGTAAAGGAACCCCTGACCGTTAGGTCCAGTTGCAGATGACTCTGGGGTTGCAGCGCTCATCTCGCTGTATTGGCCGAGGGAGCCGGCATACAGCTTCCGGGTCATGTGGCCAGCATGACTAGGCCGCTTCTGGAGAACCAGAGCAACGCACAGAAACGCCGTTTACCTTCCTGCCGTGCAAGTACCTACTTGCACTTTGATGTGCTTTTGAACTGCTAGGTTGGCAGGAGCAGGGACCGAGCAACGGGAGCTCACCCCGTCACAGTGATTTGAACAGACAAACTTCTGATCAGCAAGCCCTAGGCTCTGTGGTTTAACCCACAGCGCCACCCATGTCCCTAAGTGAAATGTAGCCACCCTTCTAAATCTGTACACTTGCAAGTTTTGCAAATAGCAAAACAGCCAAGTAATCAACCTATTCCATAGGTTGCGGGTGCTCACCCAGGGTTCGTGTTTCCTTTGGGAAATGAGGCACAGTGGAAACTGTGGTGTCCTTATGATATATGGTTTATTTGCACATACTTGCACGCTGAGCCTGCGATGGAGGGATTCACAGCATCAACACCCCTAACAGGTCTTGTTTCTCCCCTAGCAGCAGCCTTGGATTCAAACAGAAATCAAACATTGTATTCTGGCTTTCTCTCCAGAGCTCCTTTCTATTGTTTCCCTTAATGGCCCATCCCCCAGGTGATCGCCTGATAAGGAAGCTTGCCTGGCTTGGTTAGCTTCTAATGCTTGCTAGATCCAAGGATTAGAGAGATCTGGCACCCACAAATCCATAACAATATTTTGTAAAGTGGTTTTTCCATCTGTCTGTCCATTCTCAATAGATTTGGCTCAGTTGGTTGGAGTGTGGTGCTGATAATGTCAAGGTTGCAGGTTCGATCCCTGTGTGGGACAGCTGCATATTCCTACATTGCAGGGGGCTCAAATAGATCCCTTTCAGCT
Source organism: Podarcis siculus (assembly GCA_034642415.1). NCBI lineage: Eukaryota > Metazoa > Chordata > Lepidosauria > Squamata > Lacertidae > Podarcis > Podarcis siculus. Next base: position 36,425,210 of record JAXCMG010000011.1, read on the forward strand.
CTGTGATTCCCAAGATGGGGGTTGATGCTGGGCACCATTTTGAAACAAGATGGCGGACAGAAATGTGACTTTGGTGCGACTTCGCCCATTTGGGGGCATAGGTTCAGCTGCCTCTTGAAATCCATCACCAAAATCAGCAGGACAGTTTTTTTTTTGCGGGGGGGGGGGCAGAGTTATTGGGTGCCAGGCACCATTTTGATCAAGATATATTACCGTATTTTTCGCTCTATAACACGCACCAGACCATAACACGCACGTAGTTTTTAGAGGAGGAAAACAAGAAAAAAATATTCTAAATGAAACAGTGGATGTATGATTTTTGTGGTTCATGCTGTGGCCACAGACATGTGATCTGACAGTGAGTTTGGAGTAGCCCAATGCAAAAATCCTGAGGATCCATGTGGATCCATGCTTTGTAACCACGTTTTTGCACCACTGTGACCCTAGGCAACAGTGGGTGCGTGATTTTTTTGGTGCAAGATGTAGCCATGGACATGCTATGTGATCTGATGGTGAATTTGGGGTGACCAAATGCAAAGATCCTGTGGATCCATGCTTTGTAACCACGTTTTTGCACCATTGTGGCCCCAGGCCACAGTGGGTGCGTGGTTTTTTTGGTGCAGGCTATAGCCATGGACATGCTATGTTATCTGATGGTGAATTTGGGGTGACCCAGTGCAAAGATCCTGTGGATCCATGCTTTGTAACCACGTTTTTGCACCATTGCAGCCCCAGGCAACAGTGGGTGCGTGATTTTTTTGGTACAGACTGTAGCCATGGACATGTAATGTGATCTGATGGTGAATTTGGGGTGACCCAATGCAAAAATCCTGAGGATCCATGTGGATCCGTGCTTTGTCACCACGTTTTAAATGGGGAGGGAAGGAAAAACACAGAAGGGACAAGAAGCACAAGAGGGGTGTGCGGAGAAGCAGCTGGCTAAGAATGCAGGGGAGGAGTTTAACGGGGTGGGGGGGGAGGAAAGGAAGGCAAAAGTCCCCCCCCCCAGCCAGCCCTCTCTCTCCCACCTGCATGTTTTTCGGCTGCCTGCGAGTCCCTAGAGCACGGAGAGGAGGAGGTGGTGGGCTGGAGCCTGCACGCAGTGTGACTAGGAAAGAATTAGAAGGACTCGATCCTTTCCTTAACCCTCTGCTTGCCAGGAGGGCAGGGGATTCCCTGCTCTTTGCTGAGTTTGAGCAAACGCAGCAACAGAAGCGGGTGGGCAGTAAGACCCTGAGGCAGAATGCAGGAAAGCAGCAGCTTCCGCCTTCCCTCCGCCCGCCCGCCCGCCCGATCTTATTTTGCCTGATTTTTGCCTATTTTTGTCCCTGCGCTCCGCGAGTCAGCTCCAGGGACCACACATTCGCTCAATAACACGCACAGACATTTCCCCTTACTTTTTAGGAGAAAAAATCTGCGTGTTATAGAGCGAAATTTACGGTAAGTTGGATGTTATGACCGTTGGAATGTGCCTCATTGACAAGGCCCAGTTTGCAAATTGTTCACTACCCTCAAAACGGCATGTTTTTTTAACTTGTCGGGGTTTGTCGATGGGGTGGGTGGGAGAGAGCTGGAAATATTTGAGGGCAAAATGAATCCAAGCATCTTTGTTCACTTGTCAAGTCCCGTCCCCCCAGTGGAAATAATGACACATGACACAGTTATTAAGGTTAATGGGCTAAAAAAGGCCACAACTTTTTTGATTACAGGTGATGAGCGGTATTGGCTTGGGCATTGGTCCTAACCGACTATATCCAGCTTCAGAACGTCAACTTGAAGTCCGGGAAGGTTTAACCACCAGTAGGGGGAGTCCTCCTGATGCACATCAACTAGGAACTCCCCCGGGGTCACCGATTGGGGGCGTGCCTTAGGCTCTCACCTCCCCAGGCTTCGAACAGGGCCACGCCCCCTGGAATCCTTTATCGGACTACCCTCCAATATGTGGAGCAGGTGATGGCGCTACCTTCCCTCTTCCATCTACAGAGCAGTACCAATCCTTAACCACCAATACCAAGAAAGTTGTGACGATTTGCTACAAGGTAGGTGAAAACCAAATGGCTGGGGCCAATTTGCCAAGTGGAAAAATTCCTACCAGGCCCCTCAATAGCGACCAACCAAAGTCCATAGCAAGGTCAAGGAAAGAAAACCTTATAAGGTGGGAGGGTGGGAAAAACTGGAACAGCTGGTAGGGGGCAAAGAGGGAGAACCCCAGCCACGTTCTGCCTTAAATAAAGCAGGTCACACCCCCAGAGCCAGCCGATTCGCTGTCTAGGGGCTGATGTGGCCGGGAATCCCCCCAATCATGATGGGGCTGGGCTCCAGCCACTGCGTGTGTGGTGGGGCTGTGAAGCCCGCAACCCCACCTCCTCTGTAGAGCGGAAGTGGCTTTCCAGAAAAGCCCTGCTCTGAAGTGAATTTTAGCTACAGCCACCCTAGAAATTGAATGTTTGCTTCATTTGCCACTCCCTGGGAACTGCCACTCTAGTGGACAGAGACTGAATAGCCCTGGGGAAACATGCACTTTTACAGAGTGGCTGGAATGTTTCTCCAGCAGGATTTGAAAGGTTCCGTGTTAACGTCCATCAAAGAAAGGGCAGCGACTGAAACAGGTCGTTAAATATATAAAGCCATAGCCTGCCATACCATGAAACTCTATTTTAAAACCAGAAAGTATGTCTGCGTTTCGTTTCGTTTCTAAAAATAAGAATGCCTTGCAAAACCCCAAAGATTATTTATTCAAGGATATTGTCGCATGCCATCTTTTTTTGGATGGGGAAATCCAGAATTAGGAGCGCCATTCAACGCATGTTGAATCAGAAATCAGTGTCAGAAATCAGAAATTCAGTGAGGCATCCTCCCAAGTCAATGTGCTGGTGGAACTGTGAAAATACTTGGAGAAAGATTGAAAAAAACCCCCGCAAGGGGCAATTCCCCCCCACAATGTACAGAACTTACATTCATTTCAGTGGAAAGGAAACATCCAAATAATGTTTTTTTAAAATGTCATTAATTATGTATTCTTGACAGACTTTAAGAAAAAAGATGCAAATGAATACTGATATATTCACCTGACTGATTTCCATACCTGACCACAGATGAGCACAAGATCTGCACCAATTTTTGTTTCCTGTTTAATAATAATAATAATAATTTATTTATACCCCACCCATCTGGCTGGGTTTCCCCAGCCACTCTGGGTGGCTCCCAATAGAATATTAAAAACACGATAAGACATCAAACATTAAAAACTTCCCTAAACAGGGCTGCCTTCAGATGTCTTCTAAGTCAGATAGTTGTTTATTTCCTTGACATCTGACAAAGGTATTTTGTGGTATTTTGACTTCTCTTGATCAGAACGCTATACTTCTGTTGATGTATCCTAGAATTGCATTGGCTTTTGTGGGGGAGGGGGTCCATTAATTTCAGTGGGTCTACTCTGAGTATAATTTAGTTTGATACAACCCTTGAGGAGGAGTTCGACATTGCACTAAGGCAATTGTTCCATCACAGGGGTAATGAGAATCCCTCCTGGTTTCCTATTATGTCCCATAGTATTCTGACCTTGTAGGGACGCGGGTGGCGCTGTGGGTAAAACCTCAGTGCCTAGGACTTGCTGATCGTAAGGTCGGCGGTTCGAATCCCCGCGGTGGGGTGAGCTCCCGTCTTTCGGTCCCAGCTCCTGCCCACCTAGCAGTTCGAAAGTACCCCTAAGTGCAAGTAGATAAATAGGTACCGTTTTATAGCGGGAAGGTAAACGGCGTTTCCGTGTGCGCCACTGGTGCTGGCTCGCCAGTTGCAGCTTCGTCACGCTGGCCACGTGACCCGGAAGTGTCTTCGGACGGCGTCGGCTCCCGGCCTCTTGAGCGAGATGAGTGCGCAACCCTAGAGTCAGTCACGACTGGCCCGTACGGGCAGGGGTACCTTTACCTTTTTATTCTGACCTTGTTACACATGCACAGTCCCTATTGGACTGTGTGTGTGCGTGCGTTCAAAAGTTTTGGGGTATGTGGTTTCCCAAGCCCCAGATTTCTTGCAAGCTTGGTGATACCTCCATCCTTTACTGTTTTGACTGCATGAGTAACATCATCTGGATCGGAAACAGAGGAAATGAGGACCAGTGCAGACAATATGCAACTGTATCTGTGCCTTTCAAATCTCTTCTCTGAATTTTGCAATGCCGTTCTCCAAGGAATGCATACAAAAATGCAGAGACTGGGGGTAGAGTATCCATTAATGATGCATATATTAGTGAAAACAATGTACAGAAATGCATTATTTTAGGGGAAAGGGTTTTGCCAAAGAAAGAAAGAAAGAAAAAAGAGTGTATATTAGGCAAAGTTGCAGACAAAAAATGTGGTTATTGGGAAATCTGCCCAGTCACATTCCAAGGCTACAAATACTTTTTTTTTTTAGCCACATGATGTCCAGTTCAAATGGGCTATAGTCCCAGGCACATGTCCTTGGTAATAAGCCCATTGAAATCTGAAGGCCTACAGATGAGAAAACATGCTTAGAATCACAGAGTTAAAATCTAAAGAATCTAGCAGTAACTGTCAGCACTCAGCAAACTTCAAGTAGCATATACATTTTAACATCTTGAGAATTTGCTGGTCAATATCAGCATTCCCCAAATCTCAGATAACGTACCTATAACAATTCTAAGAATTTATGGGTAAATGTCAACATTCACCAAATCCTGGTAACACACAAATTCTAAGACCTCAAGACTATGCCGGCGAATGTCGACATTCACCACATCTCAGGTCACCTTTTTGGAATTCACCACGAAATGCTAACACAGCAAGGATCAGTGGCATAGACGTGGCCGTGAATCACCTAATCCAATAATCACAATTAACTAAGCCCTAAAAACCCCTCTGAACAGCAGAGAACATCTCAGAGTCCAAGCTCCTTTAAGAAAATGATAAACGAGCGGAGCCTAAGTAAATAAATGAAGAAAGGAGAGAAAGAGGGATGAAGGGGAGGTGATTCTGGCATTACTCTGTCATCTCAAGGAGAGAGCAAGAAGCTATCAGCCCGGGAGGCAGCTGGCTTGAATCCTCAGCTTTCCAATGCCTCTTGGAATGAATACAGATGCTCTCCGAATTGCCTCTTCGCTCGCCACAATAAAGACGGAGAAAGCCGCTTTCCGAGTGCTGGAATGGTGACTGACAAATTCAATCTAAAAAGCAACCCCTGAAAACACTCTTGGCAAAATATGAAAGGGGGGATTAGAGGTGGGGAGGGGGGAGGGATGGAGGGCCCGCCTGTTTGCAAAAAGACTTTTGCCAAGACGAAGGGAGCGGCAGGGCGGATCTGCCATGGACGTCCGTCCTGTGGTTTACACTCGCAGACAAGAAAAATCAAGCCTTCACGCTGCGGTTAGGGCAAAAGTCTACTCGAGACTCTGTTTATTAAGACAAGGTAATTGTTCTGGAGAAGACCCCCATCAGACAAACTGTCTTCAAGATGATCGAGCTTTTATAGAATAAGAATTGTAGAGTTGGAAGGGACCATGAGGGTCATCTAGTCCAACCCTCTGCAATGCAGGAATCCTTTGCCGAACATGGGGTTGAAACCATGACCCTGAGATAGAGGCAGGCTGAGGCCACTCTGGGTGGCTTCCAACAAAATATTAAAATAGAGTAATGCATCAAACATAAAAAGCTTCCCTAAACAGGGCTGCCTTCAGATGACTTCTCAAAGTCAGATAGGTGTTTATTTCCTTGACATCTGGTGGGAGGGCGTTCCACAGGGCGGGCGCCACCACCGAGAAGGCCCTCTGCCTGGTTCCCTATAACTTGGCTTCTCGCAGTGAGGGAACTGCTAGAAGGACCTCGGAGCTGGACCTCCGTGTCTTCTTTGTAGTGGCACCCGCCCTGTAGAACGCCCTCCCACCAGATGTCAAAGAGAACGACAACTACCAGACTTTTAGAAGATATCTGAAGGCAGCTCTGTTAGGGAAGCTTTTAATGTTTGATGCATTACTGTATTTTAATATTTTGCTGGAAGCCGCCCAGAGTGGCTGGGGAAGCCCAGCCAGATGGGCGGGGTATAAATAAATAAATTATTATTATTATTATTATTATTATTATTATTATTATTATTATTATTATTATTACTACTACGCTGCCCTAACACTTAGCCATCTCTCATGCAACCATGAAAAACAACTTGCTCAACCTATACCTGTCAGAACCCTCTTAGTACATTCTCTGGAATGGTTTTTCGCCCTAACATTCAGCTGTTCGGTTTCCCTTTAACTGGTTCTTGTGATCAGGCTGCTCTCTTATGTGACACCGGCCTCCCTTGTAATGAGCTTTCGCAGAAATTCCATGTCATGGCTCACATGCTCTCCACTGCAGTGGACAGACTGGCCCTGTGGTGTTGCATGGAAACGCTTGGCTATGAAGGGTTTTTTGACTCATGCCTCAGAACGAAGGGAAGTTGGGAGCTGGCTGAGATGCAGGCAGAGTGGATCTGCACACATCAAAGTGCCTGCTCTCACCTGGAAACCAGTTTCCTAGCAACAGAAAGCCACCTGCTGCTTCCCTTCTAGCCAGGAGAAGATGCTCCTCACCGGACCTGCGGCACATGACCAACCTGTGGCATATCTTTAAGCGAAGTGGAAACCCCTTCCAGGGGTGTGCATGCTTCTCCCCCTTCCTGGTTTATCCTCACAACAACCTGGTGAGGTAGGTTCGGCTGAAAGGAGACAGTGACTGAACCCCAGAGGTCACCCAGAGAGAGTAATAGCTGAGAGTGTGGGAATGTTGTGGATGGTAGAAGAGGATATATTGGTGAAATATTATCCTTCCTCACTCACGCTAGTGAGTGGTACCTCTGGTTGCGAACAGGATCCATTCCGGAGCCCCGTTCACAGCTGTTCGCAGTCTGCGTGTCTGTACATATGTGGGTTGTGATTCGCCGCTTCTGTGCATGCGCATGACGTCATTTTGAGCATCTGCGCATGCGCGAGCAGCGAAATCTGGAAGTAACCCTTTCTGGTACTTCTGGGTCGCTGCGGGATGCAACCTGAAAAGATTTAACCTGAAGCATCTTTGTAAGACCCCTTTTGAGTCCCTCCTAGAAGAATAAAGATACAAGAGTCTTCCTTATAAGTAATGAAAGTTTACTCACATTCAGTTCGCAGTATGATCACTGAAGGCAGGCTTTTGCAGTGGTTCTCAACCTGTGGGTCCCGAGATGTTGTTGGACTACAACTCCCATCATCCCTGAGCTCTGACCTTGCTAGCTAGGGGTGATGGGAGTTGTAGTTCAACAACATCTGGGGACCCACTGGTTGAGAACCGCTGGCTTAGAGTTACAGAAGAGGATTTGAGTTCATCCCATATGAACTTGAGCCTTTCTCAACCTTGGGTCCCCAGATGTTGTTGGCCTACAACTCCCATCATCCCTGACCACTGGTCCTGTGAGCTAGGGATCATGGGAGTTGTAGGCCAAAAACATCTGGGGACCCAAGGTTGAGAAAGGCTGCCATATGGGAACTCATCCCACATGCTGCTGGCTGAGAGGCAGCAGTGCAGTCCAAGAAAAGAAAAGGCATCAAAAGAGAAAGGAGGCTGTGTGATGGGACCTTTTGTGGGGTCTGCAAGGGTCATGCCCACCTACCTGGCACATGCAGGGAGAGGATGCTCCAGACCCGGTGCAACTGGAAGTTCAACTGGCTGGATCAACATCCCCCTGTCTGTGTCCACTCTAGGCAAACAAGGAATGTTGTATTTGACTGCTCCAATTATATTTGACAGCACATTTCAAAGTGTTGGTGCTGACTTTTAAAGCCCTAAATGGCCTTGGTTCAGTATACCTGAAGGAGCGTCTCCACCTCCATCATTCTGCCATGACACTGAGGTCCAGTGCTGAGGGCCTTCTGGCGGTTCCCTCACTGCGAGAAGCCAAGTTACAGGGAAGCAGGCAGAGAGCCTTCTCGGTAGTGGCACCCACCTTGTGGAACGCACTCTCACCAGATGTCAAAGAGAAGAACAGCTACCAGACTTTTAGAAGACATCTGAACGCAGCCTTGTTTAGGGAAGCTTTTAATGTTTAACAGACCACTGTATTTTAATGCTTTGTTGGAAGCCACCCAGAGTGGCTGGGGAAATCCAGCCAGATGGGTGGGGTATAAATTATTATTATTATTATTATTATTATTATTATTATTATTATTATTATTATTATTA
>JAXCMG010000011.1:36433708-36471284 GCA_034642415.1 Podarcis siculus
AGAAGAAGAAGAAGAAGAAGAAGAAGAAGAAGAAGAAGAAGAAGAAGAAGAAGAAGAAGAAGAGGAGGAGGAGGAGTTTGGATTTGATATCCCGCTTTATCACTACCCAAAGGAGTCTCAAAGCGGCTAACAATCTCCTTTCCCTTCCTCCCCCGCAACAAACACTCTGTGAGGTGAGTGAGGCTGAGAGACTTCAGAGAAGTGTGACTGGCCCAAGGTCACCCAGCAGCTGCATGTGGAGGAGCGGAGACGCGAACCCCGTTCCCCAGATTATGAGTCCACCGCTCTTAACCACTACACCACACTGGCTCTAAGAGAGGACCTCTCTTAGCTCTAAGTCCTGCAGGGGGTTGAATGAGATGACCCTTTGTGTCCTGTCCAACTCTGCAATGCTATGATCCCCTTATTCTGCCAGATCAAAGGTTGATAATTCCCCATACGTCTTCCTTCCTCTGCATTTTCTCCAGTGACACCTCTCCTGCCCACATGACCTGCCTTGTTTAGATGGAGGAGGCGAGCAGGCAAATATTTGGGACGCTTGTCTTAGGAGATGTCTCTTGTCCAGTGACAGGGTTTTGCATCTTTTCCAAGCCTGGCAGGGCCGAAACCCATCACAGCTCTGAATTCTCCACGTCTTGTTAATTCCAGTTGGCAGCCAAAAAAATAAAGCAGTGGGGGGGGGGGGGTGCTGCCTCCTTCTGAGCTTATTTGCACTGCTCGGTTTTGCATTAATTTTGAACTAATTGTCAGGTAATGAATCCGATTTGGCTCCTGGTGTTGAAATCCCGTATGCTTCCAGCTCAGAGCGAGCAAAGCCATTTGCATCGCAAATCTCCTTTCTCCTGCTCTGGATGTATGGCTCACAGGGCTCCTGCCTCTTCCGCCCACTCATTCAGAAGTTGGTTCTTCCAGGTTCCAGCAGATGAACATAAATCAAGGACCAGCATCTTATCATATAGTTTTGGACCACCTATACGGACGGGAATGTCGGCTGCCCGGCTCTGTTTCAGTAGCAAAAGCTCAAGGAAGTGAAACAGAAATTATTTTAATTAGCCAGGTCAAGATTAGCAGTGATTTCAGAGCAGATCTGGAAGCAGGAAGGATGGACCAGAAAGAGATAACTCCTTCATAGAGCATCTACTCGGCATGTCGGCATCTATCACGCTTTCTCTCTAAATTAAAAATCTCAAATTCTGCGTCCTTTCTACATAGCAGAATTGCTCCACCCCCTCCAGCATTCTGGTTGTCTGTTTCTGTACAGAACCTGACATTGCAATGTCCCTGCTCAGCACACTTTGCTTCACTGTTGTTTTCGGGTTGGTTTGATTTCAAGACGCACAAGCCCCTGCGTGATATTCTTATGATATTCCTGAACCTTTTCTGACTGTTGTGTTCAATGGATTTTTAACGGTTGTTGGATACATTGTTGTTGTTTTTCAATTGATTGATTGCTGGTGGGTTTTGCTTTTGTTTTTAGCCGAGTGCTCTTTCCCCAAATGACCAGGAAACCTCATGGGCTGCAAGTTTGGCTACTGTCATTTTAAATAATAAATAAACGTCGCTCGCAGAATTTCACAAGGTTGGATTTGCAAAGGTGGACAAAGAATAGTAGCGAACTCTCGCCACGGTGTTTGAAATCCCTGTCTGTATGCATTTGTTCCATCTTTTGGTCTGGAACAGGCCCTCAAGGCGGCTTACAAGTTTAAATATAACAGAATGCAAAGTAGAAAAGAAAGAAAGAAAAGGAAATCTGCTTGAAATACAGGATGCCACCTATAAAAGAAGCACAACAGAAACAAGGAAAGCAACACGGACACAGAACATGCAAAGGATCATAAAGCGGGCATCAGAATCAGGAACAAACCAGCTATCCAAATGCTCCCACAAATAATACCTTGTCTCTAAGCGGAAAGAGACGGTGCCTCATCAATCTGCCCAGGAAGAGGATTCTGTAGGCCAGGGCTTACCAATGCTGTTATTTCACGGTTCACATTCTTATATATTTATTTTTACCCCCTTTGCCTCCAAAAGAAGACTCTAGGCAGCATACAACCCTGTGAGGTGCGTTAGATAAAGAGGGATTTATTTGTTTATTTTTGAATATTTCAGAGGGTAGGACCAGTGCTATTTTTCTAGAAAGAAAAAAAGAGGTGTTGGAACTCACCACAAACGACTCTCTGGTTTTCTTATAAAGGCAATGGCATCTGCCTGAGAGGTGCTGGAACTGAGTTCCAGTGAGTTCCGGCTGAAAAAAGAGAGCCCTGGGTAGGACTCGAACCCATGGCTTCAAGTTACAAGATTCCGACTCAACATAAGGAAGAACTAGCTGGCGGCAAGAGCTGTTCAAGAGTGGAATAGTCTCCCTTGGGAGATTGTGGACTCTCCTTCCTTAGAGGTTTTTAAGCAGAGGTTGGATGGCCATGTCATGGATGCTTTAGCTGAGATTCCTGCATTGCAGGGGGTTGAACTAGATGACCCAGGGGTCCCTTCTATTATTCTAGGGTGAGTGAAAGCAGCTGAAGGATTTCACCCCAAAGCGGCAGACATGAAGTTTTGACATGGCCGAATCAAAGGCAAGGTTCAAGGCAAATGTAGGGTCAAGCCCCTGTTCAGGTGAAATATCCAAGGGAAGTCGTCTTAAAATGAGCATCAATTCTGGCTCAACATGTTGTTAGTGGTTGCAAATATCTGCTGCTTTTTATCCTGTTTAGGTTCCTGGCCACCTGCAAAGCTCATTACAGCAAATCAGTCGTCAGAATTTGGAAAAAGTTTCTCCTAGATTCTTTCCTCTGCTTTGGTGCCGATGAAGTCAACATTTCACTATGGATATGCGGCGGGAAGGTAAATGGTGTTTCTGTGAGCTGCTCTGGTTCGCCAGAAGCGGCTTAGTCATGCTGGCAACATGACCCGGAAGCTGTATGTCGGCTCCCTTGGCCAATAAAGTGAGAATGAGCGCTGCAATCCCAGAGTCCTCGGCGACTGGACCTAACAGTCAGGGGTCCCTTTACCTTTAAAGGTAAAGGTAAAGGTACCCCTGCCCGTACGGGCCAGTCTTGACAGACTCTAGGGTTGTGCGCTCATCTCACTCTAGAGGCCGGGAGCCAGCGCTGTCCGCAGACACTTCCGGGTCACGTGGCCAGCATGACAAGCTGCATCTGGCGCGGAACGCCGTTTACCTTCCCGCTAGTAAGCGGTCCCTATTTATCTACTTGCACCCGGGGGTGCATTCAAACTGCTAGGTTGGCAGGTCCTGGGACCGCACCCCGCCGCGGAGATTCGAACCGCCGACCTTTCGATCGGCAAGTCCTAGGCGCTGAGGCTTTTACCCACAGCACCACCCGCGTCCACCCTTTACCTTTACCTTTATGTGAATTTTGATAACTCAAGATTGCAAAATGTGAACATTTCAATGTTCAGCTTTAGGGGCTTGCGAGACAACTGAAAGGAGTTTGAGGAAGATTTGCCACCAAAAACAAGCAAACCACAAATCAGATCTCACAGGATTCATGAAGAAGAAGAAGAAGAAGAAGAACCAGCCTGTGAAATTTGATTTATTTATTTATTATTTACTAAAACCCCAACCAGAGCTTGTTGAAAAATAGTGGCTGGGAAATTCTAAGCTTGCATCTGCTCACTTCTGTTTTAGGCGATTCGTGTTAGCGAGACAAGCTACACGCTAAACAAGAAATAAGATTCCTGCAACTTTTCTTGAGCTCTGTTGCGTTTCCTCTGCTCTCAGCTCTCTAATGATTTGAATTCTGTTTTTCTCTTACGCCAGTTTCCCATTTTGGACTGTCGCAGTAAACCACCTCGCTTTTAATCAGAGGCACAGGGCTGTCCCCTAGGGAGAGGGATCTACAGAGAGGGGCTTAGCAAAATGCATAGAATTTTAAATAACAAGGGAACTTGGCTCGAGCTGTCGCAAGGACCGGGAGAACGTTTCCTGTGGCACTGCATTGGCATAAACCTTGAGCGGGAGGGGGAGAGAGGAGAGGGCCATTAAACTGTCAAACTGCATTTTTATGATCACAGGCAATGCAAAACCTTTTGGAACAGCAGCCCGCAGGACTGGGAAAGTTTGCAGAGGGAAACATCCAACGTGAGCAGAGATTTGGAATAACAGTCAGCCTCGTGAGCTTAAGAACAGAAGAACTCCGCTGAATCAGGCCATTGGCCCATCTAGGCCAACACTCTGTTCTCACAGTGGCCAATCGGATGCATGTGGGAAACCTACAAGCAGGATTCAAACACAAGACCAACTCTCCCCTCCTGCTGTTTCCAGCAAGAAGAATTGCTGCTTCCAACTGTGGAGGCGGTGCATAAACATCTTGGCTCTAGTAGCCTAAATAAAATGGTACCCTAACTAAAATGGTAGCGTGCAAAATTTGGCAGCAGGGGTGGTCAGTATTCCCAAAGAGCACGCCACCCCAATCCCACTTGGTCTCCTCTCAACCAGTCCTCCATCTCTCACTGCCCTGGTTTTCTACTTTTGTGTTTGAATTTCTTGGCTGGAACAATTGAATTGCAAAATTCAGAAGAGTGCGAATTTTGACAGGCAGCTGTGTGCCAGGAAGTACGAATTAGTTTCCATGAACACAGTGTTTAATATCAAACGTGGGTGGTGCTGTGGTCTAAACCACAGAGCCTAGGGCTTGCTGATTGGAAGGTCGGTGGTTTGAATCCCCGCGATGGGGTGAGCTCCCGTTGTCCCGTTGTTCGGTCACAGCTCCTGCCAACCTAGCAGTTCGAAAGCACGTCAGAGTGCAAGTAGATAAATAGGTACCGCTCCGGTGGGAAGGTAAACGGCGTTTCCGTGCGCTGCTCTGGTTCTCCAGAAGTGGCTTAGTCATGCTGGCCACATGACCCGGAAGCTGTACGCCGGCTCCCTTGGCCAATAAAGCGAGATGAGCGCTGCAACCCCAGAGTCATTCACGATTGGACCTAACAGTCAGGGGTCCCTTTACCTTTACCTCTGAGTATGTGAAAAATACCACGGGGCACAGGCGGAGACCCATAAAATCATATCAAGTAGGACACCTCAACTTATTTGACCGGCACTCTCCAAGACTGCCAGTGGAATTTACTAGAATTTTGCAAAGTCGCTGCCATTGCCCATTGCAAAGGCACTTTGGGAAATTAAAAGGATGAGTGGGAGAGAGACTGATATATTCCTCAATGGCCACAAGAAAAAACAACCCAGGACCTGTCTTGTAGGCCTCATCATGGCTATGATGAGTTTTGCTCAATTTCAAGCACTCCCAGACCTGTTTAAATAGACTTTAAATCATTAATCTCTCTCTCTGTCCCCCTCCCTGCCCTTCATTCCTCTCATTCTCTTTTGAATGCATGCATTCGGTGCCAAGTTTCCAAGCCTTTATAACTCCCAGCCCCACAATTATCAGACGGGTTTTGTTTATCGACTGCTTACAGATGCTGCTGTCGGAGGCAGCCTTCTGTGCCGGCTTCCTTGCCAGGCTTGTGTCGCTGTTGTTTTCGGGCCTCCGAAAAGAGATGAGGAGACGAGAACAGAAGCCCTCCTTAGGATATCAGTATTTTGGCTCAGCCCAGCCGAGGAAGGCAGAAGGATTAGAGAAGACATAAATATGGATGCGTCGGGAGTTCTCTCGCTACCTGATGCAATTAAAGGACCTCAAGATCCATGGTGAGACATGGGCAACAAGGATGCCAGAGGAAAGAGCAGTGGAAGTTTTCTTCTCCCAACTCGGACCACTGGTCCACCCTGTGGGAATGTTCAGGGTGGCAGGAGAGGATATATTGTTTATTAATATCCTTCCTAACTTAGTGATGTATGCAAGTGAGAGCTGGATCATAAAGAAGGCTGATCGCCGAAGAATTGATGCTTTTGAATTATGGTGCTGGAGGAGACTCTTGAGAGTCCCATGGACTGCAAGAAGATCAAATCTCTCCATTCTTAGGGAAATCAGCCCTGAGTGCTCACTGGAAGGACAGATCCTGAAGCTGAGGCTCCAAGACTTTGGCCACCTCATGAGAAGAGAAGACTCCCTGGAAAAGACCCTGCTGTTGGGAAAGATGGAGGGCACAAGGAGAAGGGGAAGACAGAGGACAAGATGGTTGGAAAGTGTTCTCGAAGCTACCAGCATGAGTTTGACCAAACTGCAGGAGGCAGTGGAAGACAGGAGTGCCTGGCATGCTTTGGTCCATTGGGTCACGAAGAGTCGGACACGACTAAACGACTAAACAACAACAACTTGCGCTAGCAAGTTCTTTATGTAGCAGAGTTACATGCCCCTTTTCAGATAGCTGGTTGCAGGCTCGTGTGAGCCTCTCACTATTATACAATTCAGTCTGTCTCAGATTGAATTGTACATTCCTGGTAAGTTCCCTTGAATCCCTCTTAAAAGAATAAAGACGCGACAATCCTATTCAAAGTCAATAAAAGAAGTTTACTCACATCAGTTCACAGTTGGATTCCTGAAGGCAGACTTAGTTACAAATATGTACATGTGGATCTACCCCATATGGGGGAATAATCCCAGTGCTTCTGCTAGCTGAGAGCTAGCAGAGCAGTCCTAGCTAAAAGCTTGTCAAATGAAGAAGGAAGTCAAAAAAGAGGGAGGTGTGCTGCGTGACTTGGTCTTTTGTTACATGCACAGGTTAGGTCACGCCCACCTTCTATCACATGCAAAAGGAAGGATGCTCCAGCCAGGAGGAACAGGAAGTTTCGACTGGCTGGACCAAACATTCCCTCACATGTCTTCTCTAGCATTGCAAGGAATGTTGTATTTGACTGCCTCTCATGGATCACATCCCACACATCCAACTCCACTGTATACTGTCAGAGACCAAGCTGAGGAGTACTGCTCTGATGAGGAATGGTGTGAACCTCCCCCTCCCCTTCCACCTGCTCGTGACCAGGATCCTGAAGCTGCCCAGGAGCAGTGGAGCAGTATAGATTTGGAACAGTGGTTTGCAGAGGGGCATAGTTCTGACTACGAAAGTTGGGTTGAACTGGGGGGTGGCTTTGCCTTTGCCTTGCCACATGTCCCTGGGAAATCTCCTCTTCGGTGCTAAATCGGAACAAACGGCACTCGGCAGAAAACCA
Organism: Podarcis siculus; assembly: GCA_034642415.1. Classification (NCBI taxonomy): domain Eukaryota; kingdom Metazoa; phylum Chordata; class Lepidosauria; order Squamata; family Lacertidae; genus Podarcis; species Podarcis siculus. The sequence goes on from JAXCMG010000011.1 coordinate 36,440,793, forward strand.
AATTGCTGGTTCTTCCGATTCTGAAAGAGGCAGGGTAACAGAGGTGTCGATAAGCCCACCATTCCTTCTTACGCATTCTCACAATCTGCTGGGCGTTTCGTCGGCAAGTTCACATGTAGCTAACTTGTGGAATTCTGTGGGATGTGAAACACAAGAGCAGTCAAGTACAACATTCCTAAAGTGAACATGTTTACAAATGGGGAGTAATGTTTGTCCAGCCAGCAGGTAAACTTCCTGCTTCCTTCTGGGCTGGGACAGACTTCCTCTGTATGTGACTAGAGGTGGTGTGGTCTAACCTGTGCAGGTAACGACAAAGCACAGGGCAGGGCAGCCATCTCTCTCTTTTTGACTACATGCATCGAAGAAGCAATATCTGCTTAGCCAAAGATGCTCTTTTCCAGCCAAGAGAGGACAAAGGGACTGTCTCCTTATGAGATAGTTTCCAGGTGTATGTTACTTTTCTAAGCTAAGTCTGCCTTCTGGGATCCTATTGTGAACAGAATGATGTGTGAGTAAACCTTTTTATACTTTTATAGAAGACTGTGCCGTGTCTTATCTTTTATGAGGGAATAAGGGGAAAATACCAGAACAGTTATTATAGAGGCTTTAGCGAGCCTGAGCTAACGCATCCGCTGTGAGTTTAAAAAGGGGAATGTTACTCTGCTAAATTGTGAACTTGTTAACACAAGTGGAAAAGGCTATAATCAAACAATATATCCTCTCCTGCATCCCTGAACATTCCCACAAATTCGCCCCCGCAGGAGACCGTGATGCCCACCAAGGCTTTCATTGTCTTCTAGCCATCAAGGCCATGTTATACCTCTGAAGTTGGAGACAGTGGTGTTTCTGAACATCAGTTCCTGGAAACCACCAGAGGGGAGAGGGCTCTTGTGCTCAGGTGCTGCTTCCAGGTTTCCCACAAACATCCAGTTGGCCACTGTGAGAACAGGATGCTGGCCTAGATGGGCCTGATCCAGCAGACTCTTCTTGTGTTCTTATGTTTATCTTCCTCGCCCCCAGCTGCTCCAGCATTAATTTTTTAAAAAACATATAATTATGACATTACCAGGGTTGGTTCAGTCACCACTTGGGAGAAGCAAAACATTTATTAATGTTTTCGCAAGAGTTCAGAATGCCAGATCTGAATTTTTACCCTCCCTCCCCTCGGTGTTTGTGTTTCTTCTTTTTCTCTTCCGAAAGGATGTTCTGGATGTGAACCCTCCTGATTATTCCAAGGAGAAAAATTACAGGAGTGACACAAATTACTAATTACTTTATTATGCAGTGATTACAGTGGTAGGGTGGGGGGGGAGAGAGAAATTTTCAAAAAGAAGAGGCTGGAAGTTGTTTCTGCAAAATCTATTTTTAAAAGAAATAATTGCTGGGTTACAAATGGAGTAAATTAAGTTAGTTTCTGCCAGGGTCCCCCCCCCCACCAACACACACACACACACAATTCCTTTTCCTTCATTATCTAGATGGCTACAGAGGAACCATATATTTATGCATGAGGCTGGCAGCGATGAACTCTCCATCCAAGACTCTGCAAGATGGAACACCACCTTCTCTCAATTCCAATTCCATTTTTACTATTCCCAGAGTATAACTCTCATGCATTTGGTATTTATTTGGCACGAAGGGAGGAAAACAAAGAATTTAAATAAAGTCAACCATGATTGGATGATGCCCACAAAGTTGGATGGCTTTAACAGAGGATTGCAATACAATACAATCAATACAACCCAGGTGGTTAAGAAAGCCCAACAGAGACTCCATCTCCTCAGAGTATTGCGAAAGAACGATGTTAATCAACATTTGATTATCTCCTTCTACCGGTCCACAATAGAAAGTGTCCTTTCATACTGCATCACAGTGTGGTATGCTGGTTTGACATCAGCTGATAGGAAGTGCCTACAGAGGGTGGTGAATACAGCACAATATATTATGGGCTGTCCCATGAATCCGTTGGATGAAATAGCGGAAAAAACGTTGCCTCAGGAGAGTGAGGAAAATTCTCAGGGATGATTCATACCCTGGCCGGCACTTTCTTGATCTCCTGCCCTCAGGCAGAAGATATAGAAGCATGATTGGTCGTGCCAACAGGGTAAAGAACAGCTTCTATCCGTGGGCTGTTAGGCTGCTGAATGAAAAGATAACAACAGGGCAACTGACTTTTGGGTTTGGGGTGTGTGTGTCAGTAAACGAGAGGAATTAAGACTAAGAGAGCTGAGTGGGGGGGGTGTGCTTGTGTAATCTCACTGCATACAAGTTGTACAAGTGACAATAAAGTATTTCAATTTCAATTAGACAAAGTTTGCGGAGGTTAAGGTGACCAATGGCTACTAAGGTAAAGGACCCCTGGATGGTTAAGTCCAGTCAAAGGTGACTATGGGGTTGTGACACTCATCTCATTTTCAGGCCAAGGGAGCCAGCGTTTGTCCACAGGCAGCTCTCCGGGTCATGAGGCCAGCAGGACTAAACCACTTCTGGCACAATGGGACACTGTGATGGAAGCCAGAGCGCCCAGAAAATGCCATTTACCTTCCCGCCACAATGGTACCTATTTATCTACTTGCACTTTGACGTGCTTTTGAACTGCTAGGTTGGCAGGAGCTGGGACAGAGCAATGGGGGCTCACCCCATCATGGGGATTCAAACTGCCAACCTTCTGATCATCAAGCCCAAGAGGCTCAGTGGTAGAGGCAGTTAACTTCTGGACACCATTGGCTGGGAATAGCAAGAGGTGAGAGCAGTGCTGAACTCAGGTCCTGCTTGCAGACTTCTCATGGGCAACTGGTTGTCAGATTGTGTTGGTATTATAAAACAAAAACAAAAAACCACTGCCGTTCTGGAGTAGGACTGAGAAGACACAGGTCTGGATCTCAACTCAGCCATGAAGCTCACTGGACCAAATGAGAGAACGTTGCTGCGTTTGAGACCTTTTAGTTTAGAGAAAAGGCGAGCAAGTGGCATTACAGTGGTACCTCTGGTTAAGAACTTAATTCATTCTGGAGGTCCGTTCTTAACCTGAAACTGTTCTTAACCTGATGTACCACTTTAGGTAATGGGGCCTCCCACTGCCACCATGCCGCCAGGGTGCAATTTCTGTTCTCGTCCTGAAGCAAAATTCTTAACCTGAGGTACTATTTCTGGGTTAGCGGAGTCTGTAACCTGAAGCGTCTGTAACCTGAAGCGTCTGTAACCCGAGGTATCACTGTATAGAAGTTTGTGGAATTCTGCATGGATTTTGCAGCACTAGAACTCCTGGACATCCAGTGAAGTACAATGTTGGAATATTCAGGACAGAGAAATGGAATTCCTTCTTCATGGCCTAGGACCCTCGTACCTACGGGACCGCCTCTCCCGGTATGCCCCACGGAGGACCTTAAGGTCTATAAATAGCAACACCCTAGAGGTCCCGGGCCCTAAGGAAGTCAGATTAGCCTCAACCAGAGCCAGGGCTTTTTCAACACTGGCTCCAACCTGGTGGAATGATCTGTCTCGAGACCAGGGCCCTGCGGGATCTGATTTCTTTCCACAGGGCCTGTAAGACAGAGTTGTTCCGCCTGGCCTTTGGCTTGGAATCAACTTGATCCCCTCCCCCTCTTTCCTTTTTCCTTTCTCCTTCTGTGATGGAACTCCTATTTGGGGACTTCCCTGGCTTTTTTCTGGCCCAAGTAGGACCAGTCTGGATAGTTAGCCTTGGTGAAGATTTGACGTTTTCATCCCCAAAGTTTTTGATTTGAGTTTCTACTGAAATGAGGCTGTGTTTTAATGTAGGACTTAATCTTGTTTTTAAGTTGTATTTTAATCAATTGTTTTTATACCTGGTGTTAACTGTCCTGAGCCCGGTCTTGGCTGGGGAGGGAGGGGTATAAATAAATTATTATTATTATTATTATTATTATTATTATTATTCACACAGAGCCTAGTTAACCTAGGGAACTCCCTCCCACCAGAGACAGTGAGGGCCACCAACCTAGATGGCTTTAAAAGAGGGCTAAACAAATTCATGGAGGGAGGAGGGGGCTATCGATGGCTGCTAGCCAGGATGACTATTCTATTAGGGAATTATTTCCTTAATGACATATTATCCTCTCTCCTGTTTAGTTTTAAGCTGTTAAATTAGGTTAGTTCACCTGTATGCTTTTCGTACAGATTTGTTTTCTGTAGTTATATAAAGGTAAAGGGAGCCCTGACCATTAGGTCCAGTCGTGGCCGACTCTGGGATTGCAGCACTCATCTCGTTTTATTGGCTGAGGGAGCCGGAGTACAGCTTCCGGGTCACGTGGCCAGCATGACTAAGCCGCTTCTGGTGAACCAGAGCAGCGCACGGAAACGGCGTTTACCTTCCCGCCGGAGCGGTACCTATTTATCTACTTGCACTTGACGTACTTTCGAACTGCTAGGGTGGCAGGAGTCCATAGTTATATACATCATGGTTATTTATAACCATCCTTAATGCGTATTTTTTCAAATATTATATTTATTAACTGTTCACTTGGAATGTTGAGAGCCACGTTGAGCACCACTCAGATAAGCTGAAGGTGATATTAGGGGAAATTGCTTGCAAAAAAAATGTGCATATTAAAAGAAATCTGCGCTGAAATGCTGACCAATTTTCATGATTTTAAAAAGAGAGAATGTGCATGCTGAAATCTCGGGAATGGAATTTAAGTGTACTGGGAGAAAATGAAACAGATAAATTACCGTATATTGGCCAATCCCTTCAGCCCAGCGCAAAAATGCCTTCTTAAACTCACATGAGAAACAAGTACTCTACCATTTCCTATTTCTTCCTGAAATGTGTTTCTTTTCTCCAGGGTGTGGCAGCCTAGAAATGATGTCAGCTTACAGCCATAGCAATGCCGGCAGGAGTAACTTCTATATCCCAGCAGAATATACCCGTTTCCCTTGCCGTACGCTTTAATGCTTCAGGGTTACCATAGAAACTCTCCATCCAATCGCACGAACCGCAGGGCATTTTGTTTTGTTTAAATTCTGAAAGGCAGCCGTCAATGAATCTCTAAAGTCTGCGCTGTCTCCAGCAGCTGCATACTCCAGTTACGCAACGAGTTTCGGGCATCGGTGTCCAAACCACAAGGGCTCGGAGGTTTATTCACTTCAAAACATCCTTGTCCAGGGTTCATGGTTCATGAGTTCACCACTGATGTCACCCCCTCGAGGCTAGCCAAGTCAGGATGGGGCCCTGGGCTGGAAGAATCGGGAATAGCAAACTTTACTGTCCAAAGTCATAATAGCAAAAAGGAGCTGCCCTATATTTTACCTGCTAGAGTGGTGCATGCTCTAGTTATCTCCCACTTGGACCACTGCAATGTGCTCTACGTGGTACTACCTTTGAAGGTGACCCAGAAACTACAACTAATCCAGAACGCGGCAGCTAGACTGGTGACTGGGAGCAGCCACCGAGACCATATGACACCGGTCCTGAAAGACCTACATTGGCTCCCAGTACGTTTCTGAGCACAATTCAAAGTGTTAGTGCTGACCTTTAAAGCCCTAAATGGCCTCGCCCTGTATACCTGAAGGAGCGTCTCCACCCCCATCGTTCAGCCCGGACACTGAGATCCAGCGCCGAGGGCCTTCTGGCAGTTCCCTCACTGCGAGAAGTGAGGTTACAGGGAAGCAGGCAGAGGGCTTTCTTGGTGGTGGCACCCGCCCTGTGGAACACCATCCCATTAGATGTCAAGGAAATAAACAACTATTTGGCTTTTAGAAGATATCTGAAGACAGCCCTGTTTGGCAAAGTTTTTAATGTTTGATGTTTTATCATGTTTTTAATATAGTAGTATCTCGGGTAACATGTGCTTCAGGTTACAGACTCCGCTAACCCAGAAATATTACCTTGGGTTAAAAACTTTGTTTCAGGATGAGAACAGAAATCGTGCAGCGGCGGCACAGCGGCAGCAGGAGGCCCCATTAGCTAAAGTGGTGCTTCAGGTTAAGAACAGACCTCCAGAATGAATAAAGTTCTTAACCTGAGGTACCACTGTATTCTGTTGGGAGCCACCCAGAGTGGCTTGGGAAACCAGCCCCATGCAGTCTTGGAAACAACATCTGAGGCCCTGCCAGGCCTCCAATGCGACTTCCGGCTGTGGTGCGCTGATGTAATGTGACATCCTGACATCATGACGTCACATTACGTTGTGGGTGCCATTGGGCACCCGTAAGCTGGGACCCGAGTCCGCACCCCTGTGTCATTGCATTTGTCAGAGGCCACAACCTCCTACCCGAGAGATAGCATTCTCGTATAAGCTGGAAAGCCAAAGTGGCATAATGGTTAGAGTGTTCGACTAGGACCTGGGAGACTGGAGTTCGAATCCCCACTCAGCCATAAAGCTCTCTGGGTGACCTTGGGCCAGTCACCATCTCAGCCTAACCTATTTCACAGGGTTCCTATGAGGATGAAATAGGAAAGAGGTGAACCTTTTACACCACCTTGAGCACCTTGGAAGAGAAGGTGGAATAGAAATGCATTTTTTTTTTAAAAAAAAAATGACTCTTCTTTGACTCTCCTGGGAGACTTTGCGTCTCTGCTGGTGGCAACATGAATTGCAGCTTGACAACAGCCTTGCAATTATATTTATATAGGAAGAAATGCTTATTCACTGCATTTAGGCAATAGCCTCTCTCCACCCTTTTTCACACACACGGCTTCCCACAAGCTGGTATCCTCCTGATGATTTGGACTACAACTCCCAGGAGTTTAAGGAAGTAAGCTCAACAGTCTGGAATGATGGGAGTTGTAGTCCAAAATCGTGTAGAGGGCACCAGGTTGGGAAATCCTGGCCTATTGTATCTCTACTGCATGTTGAGCCTGGATTCAAGAGCTCTGATGGCTGATGCGTTTTGTCAGGGAACTGACATCAGAGCGAGAGGCGGAGGCAGGGCTCCTGAGCGATGCCGGAGAGGGGACCAGCAAAGGGGAAAGTATTCCGCGTAACACCAATAGAGAAGAGAGGGAAATAGGGGAATTGGTGACAGGGCTCCCAGACCCTTCACCCGAATCTAGTGGAGAGAGCGCTGGCACGCCCCTGCCTTCCCCTTACTTGTGCAGACGCGTTCCGCGCAGGGAACATAGGAGGAGACTGGGAGTCAAACAGCTTTTATGCTGGAAGAGGTTCAGGAAACGCCCACTGACGGATTCTGCAAGTGACTAACAGGTCACGGAGCGCTAGCTCTGACCCTAAGCATGGTGGAGCAAGCAATCTAACTAAACCGAAGGCCATTTACGCACAAGTAACCCCATATAACCATCACACGTTTCTAAGAAGTCAGTTTAGGAGACTTGGAGGAGGGGAGGGGGAGGATATTCCTCAGGCATCTGCAAGACACCTGCTTGTTCCATTCACCGGTCTGCTCTTCCCCTTGTCACGCCTATTGCTAACAATGTAATCCATTCTTCCGCCATAGGTGGAGGTGGAAATTATCTTTCCTGATGATGCAAAACAACTCCGTTTAGTGAGGATTAAGCGAAATGTTATCCTAAATCCCCCTTTTCTCCTCTTCTAGCATGGAAAAAGCAACACTTTTAGAGAAAACTATGCAGACTATTGATATGGTAACCATGCACGGAAATCCTCCAGCCCTGTATCCATTTGTGTCTCAGCCGGGCTTAACTCGAACCAGGTTAGGTTAGCTCCGGAATCAGTTCTGAATGTCAAGGGCTCTGCTTTCCCTGCACAACTGGATAATCGCATTCCCGTCGTAACTATGTAAGAGGAGCCTTGCCAGCTCGGTCTTTGGAAGGCCCAGCATCCTATTCCCAGCAATGGCCAACCAGGTACTTCTGAGAGTCTGGCATGAAGGCAATCCCTGTTCCCCATGGTAGGTTTTCAGATATATTGCTCCATTTAGCTGTCCATGGTGGTGCAGGTCAATTCTGTGTCCAGTGCAGCTGTCTACCAGCTCCATCTGGTACGCAGGCTGAGACGCTACCTGCCTGCATACTGTCTTGCCAGAGTGGTGCATGCTCTGGTTATCTCCTGCTTGGACTACTGCAATGTGCTCTATGTGGGGCTACCTTTGAAGGTGACTCGGAAACTACAGCTAATCCAGAATGCGGCAGTTAGACTGGTGACTGGGAGCGGCCGCCAAGACCACATAACAGTGGTCCTGAAAGACCTACATTGGCTCCCAGTACATGGCTCCGAGCACAATTCAAAAGTGTTGGTGCTGACCTTTAAAGCCCAAAATGGCTTCGGCCCAGTATACCTGAAGGAGCGTCTCCACCCCCATCGTTCTGCCCAGACACTGAGGTCCAGCTCCGAGGGCCTTCTGGTGGTTCCTTCACTGCGAGAATCGAAGTTAGAGGGAACCAGGCAGAGGGCCTTCTCGGTAGTGCCACCCACCCTGTGGAACGCCCTCCCATCAGATGTTAAGAAAATACACAACTATCTGACTTTTAGAAGGCATCCTTGTTTAGGGAAGTTTTTAATGTTTGATGTTTTATTCTGTTTTTAATGTTCTGTTGAAAGCCAGATGGGCAGGGTAGAAATAATTGTGGTTGTTGTGGTTGTTATCTGCAGATTCCTGCATTGCAGGGGATTGGACTAGATGACCTTTGGTGTCATTTCCAACTCTAAAGTTCTTTCATTCTTTGATCTGTGAACGAGCTGTTGTCTATGAATGCAATCAATCCCCTTTAAAAGCTAAACAAGAAATTATTATTATTTATTTATACCCTACTTTTTTCTCCAGACAGGGACTCAAGGGGGCTTAAAATAGAATCACTTTAAAATGTAGGGGGAAAGCAATTGTTAAAAAGTAATTAAACATTAATTAGAATGATATAGATGAGGGTTCATTAGCAGGTCAACACCAGAAGGATAGTCAAGAAAGTATGCAGGTTCCTCTCTATCTATGCTTTCTCACATAGCCTTCAGTTCAAGCTAAGTTGCACCCTGACACTTCCAGCAGCAGCCTGCTATGGTCCTACGTTCTCCTTCGCCCTCAAAAGATGTCACCCTTGCTGTCTTCCCTTTGCCAGGAACTGCGTCCCAGAACACTTGTGTGATGCCACCTCCAGATGGTCCTGTACAGAAGAGTCTCTTCTCAAACTTGGGTCTCCAGCTGTTTTTTGGACTACAACTCCCATCATCCCTAGCTAGCAGAATCAGTGGATGATGGGAACTGTAGTCCAAAAACAGCTGAAGACCCAAGTTTGGGAAACCCTGCTCTGGATGTTGTTGGACTCCAACTGCCATCAGCCCCAGCTGGCATGGCCAATGGTCAGGGATGATGGGAGTTGCAGTCTAGAAGCAGCTGGAGGGCCGCAGATTCCCCTTCCTCCCTGTACTGTAGCCAGGAACCAAGCCTAAGTAAGTGCAATGATACAAACACATCTTGCTTCCCTGTTCTCTCCCCAGGTAGAGTTGTAGATTGTAGGCTCCTCATGGGCAGGGACCTGCCCTCCCGTACTCCACAGACTTAAAAGCGCACAGACGCTGCTATCTAAACAAAATAATAGCATAGGCCCCCGTTCATAATGAATTGCAGAGAGGACAATTGGCTTGTTACTTTTCAATTAGCCATAAAAGCACAGAATACGTTTCATCTTCGCTTTAAAAAAAAGAAAGGAGGAATCTCATTAAAAAATTATGTCTGCGAACTAGCTGTTATGCCGCTAATTGACTTCCTCCTTCTTGGCTTAATTTTGATGGCGAGGCTACTTGGTTAATTAAGAAAGTCACCCAAGCCCTGCCCCCCCTGGGGTGCTCCGTCTCAACACCCCGGGAGTCCTTATCTTAATGTTCCAGGTGATTTGGTCGACATGGATCTCTTATGGCTGGCTCTGTGGGTGACGGCATCTGCCATTTTCCATTCCGCCTGCTTAATCAAAGGCCGCTCCAAACAGCTCGCTATAAAACCTTAATGTGTCAGCGGGGGGAGAGCCTGAGAGGACACAGAACCGAGAGGAGATGGAAGTAGCGGGGAAATCTGCCTTCGAATCATCAGAATTTGAAGCTAATGGCTCAGGTAGGAACCTCCGATCAGGTCTACCAGATCTGCTGGGTATCTACAGCCTCCCACCCATAGCTGTCAACTTACAGATTTGAAAATAAGGGACCAGCAGCCTCGAAAATAAGGGATCAGCAGCCAAAATAAGGGATTTTCCCAGCACAGGTATGTTCAACTTCTGAGCCCCTCTGAGCCAAAGGCAGAGAGCCCAGCCAGCAGCCAAACGAAGCCTCAAGCGGTGGTTCCCACAGCACAGCAACCCGGCAAAGGGAATGCAGCAAGGGAAACCACTGTCACCTCTCCGCTGGGAAGCGCTGAGCAAAGGCGAGTCCCCAAGCAACACGGCCGATTTGATCGGCACAAGGCATGCAAGCTCCACCCCAGTCGTTCTTAGACTCCTTATTGGGTGAGCAACGCAGCCAAGCAACACAGTTGGAGCCTCCCTCCTCCCTGGCCAGCAGGGAGGGAGGGAGAGGAGCTGCTTCCTTTGAAACCCAGAAAATTTAAGGGACATCATCAATCCGGGACAGCAGCGGGACATGGCGCTGGGATAAGGGAGGTTCCCCCCAAATAAGGGACGCTTGACAGCTATGCTCCCATCCCCTTAGGAAACATGGGAGCTGCCTTATGACAATCACTGGTCCACCAAACTTAATACTGTCTACACTGACAGCCAGCAGTTCTCCAGGGTATCTCTCAGTCTTACCTGGAAATGCCAGAGATTATACCTGGGACCTCCTGCATGCAAGGCAGAAGATAAGAACCCCACTAACTTAAAAACTCTGCTTTCTGACTCCAGATTTCTGTGTTGTTCTTCAATTTCAATAATCCTCCTGGTTATAGAGAGCGTACGACTCCCTTGTTGCAACAGCTCTATTGGCTACAGGTCTGTTTCCAGGCAGAATTCAAAGTACTCTGATGAAGACCTCTGTGGCGCAATGGGTCAGTGCGTCTGGCTGCTAACCAGAAGGTTGGTGGTTCGAGCCCACCCAGGGAAGGCTGAGGGCAGGGGGGTGGAATAGATGCCCCTGAGGGTCCTTTCCAACTTGTTGTTGTTTAGTTGTTTAGTCGTGTCCGACTCTTCGTGACCCCATGGACCAGAGCACGCCTGGCACTCCTGTCTTCCACTGCCTCCCGCAGTTTGGTCAAACTCATGCTGGCAGCTTTGAGAACGCTGTCCAACCATCTCGCCCTCTGTCGTCCCCTTCTCCTTGTGCCCTCCATCTTCCCCAACATCAGGGTCTTTTCCAGGGAGTCTTCTCTTCTCATGAGGTGGCCAAAGTATTGGAGCCTCAGCTTCAGGATTTGTCCTTCCAGTGAGCACTCAGGGCTGATTTCCTTCAGAATGGATAGGTTTGATCTTCTTGCAGTCCATGGGACTCTCAAGAGTCTCCTCCAGCACCAGAATTCAAAAGCATCCATTCTTTGGCGATCAGCCTTCTTTATGGTCCAGCTTTCACTTCCATACATCACCACTGGGAAACCTTTCCAACTACAATTCTATGATTCCATAAAGTGATGGTTATGAGCCATAAAGACCTGTATGGCTTGGGTCCAAGCTATCTGAAAGACCATATTCCCCCATACAAACCTTCCCAGGCTCTGAGATCAATGGAGACCCTTCTCTCAGCCCTACCACCCTCCGAGACACACTTGGTGGGGACAGAGGACAGGGCCTTTTTGGTGGCTGCTCCCAGACTTTGGAACTCCAAGCGGGAGATAACCAGAGCATGCACCACTCTGGCGAGACAGTCCGTGGGCAAGGAGGGTCTCAACCTGCTTGCAGAGCAGGTTCCTCATCGCTATGCTACAGTCCCTCTCGATTCTGGACTGGATGAGTGTCCTGCCACCTTGCAGAAATGGCAAGAGACGGGGGTCGGAGGCATTGCTCTTCTGCTGCCAAACTAAACTCCCTTCTTCTCCTTCCAACTGTTGAAGGGATTTGCTGGTGCAAGTCTCCTTCCCCTGTATTTGTGATGGTTTCCTGCCGGCTGAGGCTTCCCTGACATCATTTCTCACACGCAAGCAGCCACCCCAGGGGAGCTCACCGCATCTCCAACCAGCACTGGGTGGTTCGCCTCAATATGTGCCGATATATTTATTTACCCAGATTCCCGACTACCGACCTCGTACCCCAAGACTGAACGCATCTCTAATTACCTCTCTGCCTACGTTGCTGCCGAGCTAATCCACCCACACAGCTGTCTGGGTTTCTCTCCCTTGGATATGAAAATGCATTGGCAAGAGACCAGTCAAACTTCCCTCCGCTTCATCTTTATTGGAGTTTCCACCATTAAGACGGTGATAATTGTTTCCTTGTGGGAGAAGGCATGATTAATCACTGTTTCTTTATTCCCCCATCGCCACCAACTCCCCTCTCCCCCATAACCCCCCAAACTGCTGCGAAATGTCACTGCCTTCTTAATTGAGTTTAAATCCGCCACCCTCTAGTTACTCCACGTGCAAATATTACGGGGAGAAAAAGACGGGGCACCACCTCCCTGTCTGCGTCCCCTCAGAAAGGAGCTCCGCTGAGCCTCCAGAAAGAGAGAAAGACCCACCATAGGTGACTGCAAATTGAAATCAACACTTGGCAGAGGGGATTATTAATGGGGGTTTTCAGAACGCCCTGGCCTTTTCTAAAGAAAGAGCCTTTTGTTTTGCTTCGGTGTGCAGGGAAAGATGCCGCAGTGCAGGCACCCATCTACCTCAGGGGTAGGCAACGTGACTACAAGTCCCATCATCCTTGGCAGAGGCAGTTTTAATGTGGCACGACCTGTGAGGCCGCGCTGGGCTCCGTGTTGCAGGGGTCGCCACAACTAGGCTGTAGGACAGAGGGCGAGAGGTGCAGGGACGCTGTATTTTAGCGTCGCACCGATCGCCGCTGAAATTCGAGAGCCCAAAGTCTGCCACTGGTCCTTGGCCAGTCTTTTGTCAACATTTCCAAGGGCGATTCTGCTAAAATGCAGTTTCGTATGCAATTTCCCCTAACGTACACTTTTCAGAAACGGTTACCTCTAATAAAGGAGTAGCCAATTCTCCAGGTCGAAGCCAGATTTGTAGCTGAATGCTCAGTAGATGCTGAACTAAATGCAGAGTCCATCCTTTGCTCTGGTTACCATCACACAGAGACTCTGAGTTTTGGAAAATGAGAACGGCAATGTTTATGACAGGCAAAATGTATTTGATGGGGGAAATCCTAGCTCTGTGTAGCTAAGGTGCAGATGCACTAAGTCAGTCTGGCTTTTGCAGCTCAACAGGAGAGAGGTCCAAGTATCATTGTTGTAGTTTAGCCGTTTAGTATAATGACACCATATAATGAGAGCTATTCTAGGCTGCATCAACCCAAGTATAGTGTCCCCATCAAGGGAAGTAATATAGTTCCACTCTATTCTGCCTTGGTCAGACCACACCTGGAATACTGTGTCCAGTTCTGGGTACCACAATTTAAGAAGGATGTTGACAAGCTGGAACGTGTGCAAAGGGAGTGATCAAGGGTCAGGAAACCAAGCCTTATGAAGAACGGTTGAAAGAGCTAGGCATTGTTAGCATGGGAGACTGTGAGGAAGTATGATGTTGTTGTTGAGTCGTTTAGTCGTGTCCGACTCTTCGTGCCCCCATGGACCAGAGCACGCCAGGCCCTCCTGTCTTCCACTGCCTCCCGCAGTTTGGTCAAACTCATGCTGGTAGCTTCGAGAACACTGTCCAACCATCTCGTCCTCTGTCGTCCCCTTCTCCTTGCGCCCTCCATCTTTCCCAACATCAGGGTCTTTTCCAGGGAGTCTTCTCTTCTCATGAGGTGGCCAAAGTACTAGAGTCTCAGCTTCAGGATCTGTCCTTCTAGTAAGCACTCAGGGCTGATTTCCTTCAGAATGGATAGGTTTGATCTTCTTGCAGTCCATAGGACTCTCAAGAGTCTACTCCAGCACCATAATTCAAAAGCATCAATTCTTCGGCGATCAGCCTTCTTTATGGTCCAGCTCTCACTTCGATACATCACTACTGGGAAAACCATGGCTTTAACTATTGTTGTTGTTCAGTCATTTAGTCATGTCTGACTCTTCGTGACCACATGGACCAGAGCATGCCAGGCACTATAGCTTTAACTATACGGACCTTTAAGTATGTCTTTGTAACTCAATTACCATTTTAATCCTGCCTGAACAAAGCTGCCGTTTCTTTTACTCTTCTACAAGTATTCTAAGTGAGTAAATGTTATTTTTTACTCTTTGTTTGTGTGATTATTGTTTTAAGGGGGTGAAAGGGGGGTGAATAGCAGGAAAAGCCAGCCTGCCTTAAAGCATCCAGGATTACTTAAACTAAAAGGCTAAAGTTAGCCCATCGAAGCTGGTGAACTCTCAAATGTGAGGCAGGAAGGATAATATCTAGTAAATATATCCTCTCTTAGCATCTGTTCACATCCCAACAGGCCTGAGACTCAGCTCTGCCCTAACCTCTGGCCACTTACTCTCATTGAGGCCCTGATCCTGCAGGAACTGCCTTCATAGAATAGTCATGGGTCATGTAGTCCAACACCTCTGCAATGTTTTGACAGCCCCCGAGCTAGTGCTGACACTGGCACCCTCGTTTCTCATCACTTTTTGAACCAAGGACTGGTTTCAGCTGTTCTGCTCCACAGCCGAGGCTATCAGCATGCTCAGCTCGGGCTTCCGCACTCTGTGGAACCATCCTCTCAAAATTGTGCCGGGCACATGCGAACGATAAGAGTGGGCCCCGTATTAGAAGCGACCTTTTGGCGCGACAAAAAACCGAGCTGGAAGACAGCAGTGGCTCTTCATCCTAGGCTGCCTTCTCCTGCCAATTCCTGGACTCTTTATTTATTGACACAGGAGGAGGAAAGGTCACCTTCAAAGCCACAGGAAGCCCGTTCCTTCTCCGACGCTGCCTCTCTTGCGATTGCAAAGTTGCATGTTAATTTTGGATTAGCCTCTGGAAGGGAACATTCTGCAGATGGTGAGATGGCCCTCTGGCTGCCGTTCCTGCTGCCAGGAAGACACAGAATATAAATTGGGATGCTCCCTATGAAGTCCGTGAGCGACGTGAGAACAGGCTCAGTCGACACTTTCTTTTAACTGTCCCAAGTTTTCCAATTTCATCTCCTAGAAGGGTGGTGTAACGGACTGGTTGGAAACACAGAGGAATGATGGGGGGAATCAGCTGGGGAACCCCCAAGGAAAGAAGGCTCAGAGCCCAGAGAGTGGTGGTAGGACAGAGCCAGTGTGGTGTAGTGGTTAAGAGCGGTGGACACTTAATCTGGTGAACCGGGTTCGCTTCCCCACTCCTCCACATGCAGCTGCTGGGTGCCCTTGGGCTAGTCACGCTTCTCTGAAGTCTCTCAGCCTCACTCACCTCACACAGTGTTTGTTGTGGGGGAGGAAGGGAAAGGAGAGTGTTAGCCGCTTTGAAACTCCTATGGGTAGTGATAAAGCGGGATATCAAATCCAAACTCTTCTTCTTCTTCTTCAATGAATGGTCAGAGAAAAAAGAGGAAGAAGACTGGGAGGAGGTGTTGGAAGCTGAAGGGGCAACAGGGCTTGGTGAGCTGGGAGAAACTGTGACAGAGAGCAGTTGATAGAGGCAGAAGCTGAAGTAGGGGATTGAGAGGATGGAAGCCAAGAGGCAGAGATGAGCCAGACTGATGAAGAGGCACAGGTTTCTCCATCTCCAGCTACTACAAGCTCCCTTGTCTCCCAGAACCAGAAGAGGCATGACAAAGTTGGAGGAGAGTTTGTGTCTGCGATGTGCAGATGCAGTCTTCAATTGCTTGGGAAAAAACACAGGAGATGAGGGTCCTTAGGCAGCTGTGGGGAGGGGGGAACTTTCAGATTTGGCAACTGATCCATGGGGCAAGTCCTTCTGGGGATGAGCTCCTGTGATTATGTCAGGGGCTGGACTGAGGAGGATTGGTGGGGACCTCCCCACCCCCTTCTCATGAACCTTCTCAAGAACAGGAGGACAGTATAGATTCAGAACAGCGGTTTGCAGAAGGGCATAGTTCAGAGGCTGCAGAGGGCAGAAGCTGGGAAATATTGGACGAGGAATAGCAGGAAGAAGAAGAAGCATTAGGGGAGAAACAGCTGACAAACTCAATGTCCTCGGAAAGCATTCTTGACCCCTCTTCTCCCAGGACCAGATGGGCATTGAAGGTAGTAGAACAGAGAGCTTAGAGGCAGAAAGCTCAGATTAACCGATGCAGGAGTGACACTGAATCGGGGAGGATGTGGGGGTGGGTGGGACTTTACTTGGAGCAACACCATTGTTAGGGAAGGCTGCATTCCTTTGGTGTTCTCTGTGAATAATTGGATAAATTGCTTGGTAAGAACGTTGATCGTTTCTCTGATTCTGGGCTGCCACAATGGGAGGTATCTTAATCCCCAAAGCCTGGCAGGTCATTAGACATGAAAATCTGCCAATCTGTGAGGATCATGTTCTTGATAATAAAGAGTTAACTAAGACTTATGAGGTATGATTTACTGTCGGCTCACTCCTGACAGGTAGGGAATCTTTGAATCTGTGGGATTTGAAACACAAGAGCAATCCAGTACAACATTCCTAGAGTGAACATGTTTACACAAGGGGAGGAATGTTTGTCCAGCCAGCAGGTAAACTTCCTGTATCCTTCTGGGCTGGGACAGACTTCCTCTGCATGTGACTAGAAATGGGCGTGGCCTCACCTGTGCAGGTAACAACAAAAGCACAGGGCAGGGCAGCCATCTCTCTCTTTGACTACATGCATCAAAGAAGCAACATCTGCTTAGCCAAAGATGCTCTCTTCTGCCGTCCCCTTCTCCTTGTGCCCTCCATCTTTCCCAACATCAGGGTCTTTTCCAGGGAGTCTTCTCTTCTCATGAGGTGGCCAAAGTATTGGAGCCTCAGCTTCACAATCTGTCCTTCCAGTGAGCACTCAGGGCTGATTTCCTTCAGAATGGAGAGGTTTGATCTTCTTGCAGTCCATGGGACTTTCAAGAGTCTCCTCCAGCACCATAATTCAAAAGCATCCATTATTTGGCGATCAGCCTTCTTTATAGTCCAGCTCTCACTTCCATACATCATAGTCATCTTCAAATATCCAAAGCACTGTCACATGGAAGATGGAGAAAAGCTTGTTTTCTCCTGCTTCTGAAGGTAGGACTCAAATCAACAGCTTCCAGTTACGAGAAAGGAGAGTCCAACTCAACACCAGGAAGAACTTTCTGGCAGTAAGAGCTGTTGCAATAGATGGTCTCCCTTGGGAGGTGGTGGGCTCTCCTCCCTTAGAGGTTTTTAAGCAGAGGTTGGATGGCATCTGTCATGGATGCTGTGATGGCCTGGGACTTGGGCTTGGTCTCGGAGCCAGATGAGTCTCAGTCCGCACCAGATCCTCTGCCTCAGGTGGCATCTGAACCGAGTCTGGGGTGTGATTCTGAAGAGCCCCAGTCTGCACAGGTTCCCTTGCAACAAGCACCAGCTGAGCCGAGTCAGGGGCCTGAGCCTGCCCTGGCTCCAGATGCGGGGATTGGAGCCTCAACTTCGGGATCTGTCTTTCCAGTGAGCACTCAGGGCTGATTTCCTTCAGAATGGATTTCCTTCTTGCAGTCCATGGGACTCTCAAGAGTCTCCTCCAGCACCAGAATTCAAAAGCATCCATTCTTTGGCGATCAGCCTTCTTTATGGTCCAGCTCTCACTTCCATACATCACTACAGGGAAAACCATAGCTTTAACTATACGGACCTTTGTTGGCAAGGTGATGTCTCTGCTTTTTTGTGCCCATCCAAGGGCACCCATGCTCAAAGGCAGAGTTTGATTCGATCTGCATCGAAGCTGGCAACTCTCCTTCTGGCTTAATGAGTGTAAAATTGAGGCTGGTGGAATTTCGCTATGTAATTGAGTCGCGCAAATGTCATGTTCTACAATACGGTCAGGTTAACGAGAATTCCGGCTGAGACACACACAGAGAGAAACAGAGGAGGAATCCAGTTGGGGAGTGGGGGAGGCGGCAAGGTGGATATGTGCATGCTAAAAGACCCCAAATTATTGTAAGGAAAGCCCCCCCTCTTCCTCTCCACCCCTGAACCCCAGTTCACAATTGGTCCACTTAAAAAGGACTGATGGAGAGGATGCACATTTGTAATACCTGTTCTACATCTGTAAGGACTCAGTTGTTTCCTGTGGGAGTGCTTACACTTTGGAACTCCCTTCACTTTTTGTATTCAGCACCTGCTAAAAACATCCTTGTTTAGACAAGCCTACCCAGATACCAATTTTAATCCATTTTGGCAATTTAACTTATATTTGTTTTAAAAAGCCGGGTGTTGAATTTTTCTTGGTGCCTTAACTTTTTGCAAACCCCTTTGAGGTTTGTTTGTTTGTTTCAAACAAATCCAGCGGTATATAATTTTTATTTTGTATTGGGGGGGAAATACAAAATTACAAGTACACAGAGTAAGAGAAGACACAAAAAACAAGAAATAGTACCCATGTAGAAAACAAACAGAAAAAAGATATTGTGTGCAAAAAAGGGGGGATTTGTTATTGTCGTTAACCAAACCTTAGTCAAATATGGCATTTATACAAATAAATTCCACGGGCAAGTCTACGTTTGTACACAACTTGTTCATGTGTAGCGAGTTTGTACCTATCTTCAATCCAAAGGGGTGTATAAATTTCATGATAAAAAGGGGGAATGTGGTTATTATTCTTGATTAGATAGAATTATAGAATTGTAGAGTTGGAGGGTACCACGAGGGTCATCTAGTCCAACCCCTTGCAATGCAGGAATCCTTTGCCCAACTTGGGTCTCGAACTCACAACCCTGAGATTAAGCGTCTCATGTTCTACTGACTGAGCTAGATGACAAGGTCTTGGGTGAGCTCCTCTCAATCTTGAACATCTTCACAAGGCAAACACACATTACAATGGCAGGGAAGGGCCATGATTCAGAGGCAAAGGAAACCACGGGCATTGTATGCAGAAGGTCCAGGTTCAATCCTTGGCATCTCTGGGTAGGACCAAGGAAGGCTCTGACTTGGAACCCTGCGACTACCAGTCAGTGTAGAATAGAAGCAGAGGCTGGATGGCCATCTGTCATGGATGCTTTAGCAGGGCTGTTTTAAGCATATGCGGCGCCGGGGTGCAAAGATCCACCCGGTGCCCCCCCCAGGTTGCCCAGTCCCAGGCGCGCAGGAGGGCAGAGCCGGCCGGCTGCCTCAGTGTCTTGCTGGCTTGGTTGCCCCTGAACTCGCTGTGCAGAGCTGCCCACAGCAGAAGAGCCCGCCGCGGCGCTCCGACCGACGGGAGGACTCTTCCTCGGACTCGACTCTTGGCCTGGTGCCCCTGAGAACCTGGTGTCCGGGTGCCCTGCACCCTTAGCGCCTATGGGTAAGAGGGCCCTTGGACTAGATGACCCTCAGGGTCTTTTCCAACTTTACGATTCTGTTGATTCTATGACAACAGCAACAACAACAGCAACACATTTTATTTATACCCCACCCTCCCCAGCCAAGACCGGGCTCAGGGTGGTTATTAACCAATAAAAAACAAGTTGATTGAAATGCAACTTAAAAAACAAGATTAAAATACAACATTAAAATTCAGCCTCATCACAGGAGGAGAAAGGAAAAAGAAAGAGGGGGAGGGAATCAAATTGACTCCAAGCCAAAGGCCATGTGGAACAAGTCTGTCTTACAGGTCCTACGGAAATCAGATCCTGCAGGGCCCTGGTCTCATGAGACAGAGCATTCCACCAGGCTGGAGCCAGTGTTGAAAAGGCCCTGGCTCTGGTTGAGGCTAATCTAACTTCCTTAGGGCCTGGGACCTCTAGGGTGTTGCTATTTATGGACCTTGAGGCTCTCCGTGGGGCATACCGGGAGAGGTGGTCCCGTAAGTACAAGGGTCCTAGGCTGTGAAGGGCTTTAAAGGTCAAAACCAGCACCTTAAATCTGACCCTGTACTCCACTGGGAGCCAATGCAGCTCGAAAAGCACTGGGTGAATGTGATCCCATGGCAGGGACCCCGTGAGGAGCCTCGCTGCAGCATTCTGCACCCGCTGGAGTTTCTGGGATAGCTTCAAGGGCAGCCCTGCGTAGAGCAAGTTACAGTAGTCAAGCCTGGAGGTTACCGTTGCATGGATCACTGTGGCCAGGTCGGGGCGGGAAAGGTAAGGGACCAACTGCTTGATGCGGTGAAGGTGGAAAAATGTCGCCTTGGCTGTTGCTGTTGCTGTAACCTGATGATGAGCTAGATGGGCTGGTGGTCTGACTCTGCATAAGGCAGCTTCCCATTGCCATGGTGGTTCTGTGTTTGTCCTGCTCACCACGGCCCGACGGATCCTCCAGAGCCAATTCCCAAACCTCTGAACTTGTGATGGCCTGGGAATCTGATTCAGAGGCTGAACCGGAGGAATCCCAGCCTGCACAGGAGTCCCCGCCTCCAGGGCCTGCAGAGGCTTGAATCTGAAGGGCCCTCACCTGTGCCGGATCCTCAGGAGCAGACACCAGATGTATCCACTCTGGCTCCGGAGGTGGTTGAGGACCCATTGCCTGCAGGTGCGCCTCTCCCAGCTCTGTCAGGAGAAGGTGAGGCTGCCTCTGGGTCCAGTAGCCCTCCAGCCTCTCCTGAGCTGCAGAGGCTCAGGGCAGAGAGGCGGAGGGAACTGGGTTCTCTCAGGAGGAGTGCTCGCCTTAAGGCCAGGAGAGGCGGGTCACCTGTGGGCCAGGACCGCCCCTGGCCTCAGAGGAGATAAAGGCCAGTCAGCCCAGTCCCAGGTTGCGGGCGCAACGACGTTGGAAACCTGTTTCTGCCAGCACCCAGACCTGTTTTTCCGGAGTTCCTGACCACGCCCGGCTTCTTGCTTTGGACCCCGCTTCCCCCTTGGTGGACAGTCTCCAGACCCTCGGCCCAGGACCGGACTTTGACCACACCTCACGGTAACCCCCCCCCCCCGGGACCAGCACAGAACTCCTCATTTCCCTTTGGCCTCACTCCTGTTCCCCATCGTTGGTCGGAGTGGCACCTGCCCCTTTCCAAGGAATCGGAGGCGGGAAGGGAGGCTGGCAGCAGCGGCAGCGCCATCCCTTCCCGGCAGCATTAATCAAGGGCCCTTTGATCCGCTGTCTCCGAGTTATAAAGACATTCCCAATTTCCAAAGCTGAGCAGTCAGTCTCAAACTGGCAATCAGTTTTAATCATGAGTGAAACCGAGTAGATTGCCGGTGATAAGCACGCTCCGCAGGCAGCTGTGATGTAATGAATATGACAGGTCGAAATTGGGACGGGAGGTTATTTTTGGGAGATGCAGAGAGCCGCAAAATTAAAGGCAGCCCCGGGAGAAAGAGCCAAAGGTCTTTTATATATTTATTTATTGGGGGTGGGGGAGGTGCAATGAGAGAGATGTATCCAATTAACCCAGGCACCGTGTCTCTTCAGCTCCCCACCCACCTCTGCTCCATCCCACCCCGCCCCATCCTTCCTCCCCCCACCCCAATTTCCCTGTCTAGCAAAAGGCATTTAAGTAATCAAAATTAATTTGGGATGTTTAAGTCAGCCAGGAGCAGATCAAATGAAACAGGTGACCGCAGCTGCTGTAATAAGTCACAGGGAGAAGATGCGAAGGAGTCGGAAACTTTGGGAGCGACAGTTTGCTTTCTGAAGGTCTGCATTTCTGCAATTTTCACACTTGGGGAGCGGGGGCGGGACGGGGGTTCCCTCTAGATTTTAGACTGTAAGGTTACCAGATTTTTTTCAATGAATCCCATTCTAGAGGGGCTTCGCTGCATGTAAAATTCTTCTGCTATGGCCCCCAAGGGGAAAAACAGGTATACAGTGGACTCTTGGGTTGCGAATGTGATCCGTGCGGGAAGCACATTCGCAACCCGCAGCGTCCGCAACCCACAGTCTGCGCATGCGCGGGTTGCGATTCGGCGCTTCTGCGCATGCACAAAGCACAATTTAGTGCTTCTGCACATGCGCAATCAGCGAAACCCGGAAGAAACCCGTTCCGGTATTTCCAGGTTCGGCGCAGTGCACAACCCGAAATCGCGCAACCCGAAGTGTCTGTAACCCGAGGTATGGCTGTACAGTCAAACCTCAGCTCCTGAACACCTCCGTTTTGGAACATTTTGGCTTCCGAATGCTGAAAACCCAGAAGTAAATGCTCTGGTGTTTGAAAGTTTTTTGGAAGCCGAAAGTCTGACACAGCTTCTGCTTGAGGGCAAGAAGCTCCTGCAACCAATTGGAAGCCGCACTCAGTTGTCGAACATTTCGGAAGCCGAACGGATTACGTTGTGTTAAGTTGTGGGTGAACATATCAGACGACACAGCGATTCTTCAAACAGCTCTTGTTTATTCACAGGCCAGGACAGAACTGAACTGAAGGGTTCAGTCAGCCTGCTTATATAGAGCTCCTACAACGTAACTGTAACAATTTTCTAAAACTATCCAATCACTGAACGTCACTTTTGACCCCTTATTTGCATAACTATCTACAGTATCCCCCTGCTGGCCCAGGGTGAGAACTTCAGTACATAACACGTTCTACCAGCCAGGTTTGACTGTAGCTGCTTTTAGATTCTCCATTATAGTGAATGTGGAAAATGTATTCACTTTCTACAGAGTGATTTGGAACTCGAAACATAGACTGAAGTGGGAGGAGCACAGAGCAACTCAGAAACAGATCAGGATTTTTAAAACAGCAACAACACAAAGGTGAATCTCGGATCCCGCACACGCCTCTAATATTTTGCATTAACCTAATAATAACCAGTGTAATCTGGCAGAGTCCGCTGGTGCATAAATTAGTGGTGTGCGATGAATTTTTAAAGGGAATATATTTATGTGAATTCATTATCAATGACTTCAGTGGGGCTTCCTGCCGTGTGGGCATGTCTGACTTCGGATTACCTGTATCTCTTCCCGCGTCCATGCATTAATAAATACTCTGTGTGCTCCCGTGTAATTTCTTTTAAACTCCTTTGATTCCGCTTGCAAATCTTCTTTTCCTCTTTTACAAAAAGATGCGTCCTTTAAATTATCTGATGTCAAAAAAAAAAAAAGAAAGGGAGAAGAAAAAAAGAAGCGAAGGTTAACAAAGACTTTTCGCAACCAGTTTGAGAAATGGTTTAAGCTGTAAGCCTGCCAGCCTCTGCTTGCCCCCTGCCCATCAAATGTGGGGCTTTGTAGCGCTGTCTGTCTTTGTGGATTAACTGGTGTGAACTTTCTGAACTGCTTTTACAAAGCGCCGCATCAAACAAGCCGAGCTCTGCGGAGGGGGAATTAATCAATTAAGTAAAGGCTTCCCTTTGTTTGAAGAATTCTCTCTCTCTCTCTCTCTCTCTCTCCCTCCCTCCGACCATGGATGCCCTGCAATTTTATAAAGTGAAAATCATGCAACATAGAATGGAGATTGTTTTCCAGACACATTTTGACCTCCTCCCTTTCACAGTGGACATTATCAAGCGTCACTTAAATGGACGGTGGGAGAATCCGTTTTAAATGGATTTTCATGCAGAATTTGGCAGTTCCTCTCTCTTTTTGAAATGTAATTTTTTAATTAGAATTTTCAAGAATTTTCACAATAATCTTCATTTCAAATAATAATAATAATAATTTATTATTTATACCCCGCCCATCTGGCTGGGCTTCCCCAGCCACTCTGGGCGGCTTCCCAAAAAATATTAAAATACTGTAATACATCAAACATTAAAAGCTTCCCTAAACAGCGCTTTTGTTTAATGACATTGTTTCATAAATTGGCTTCCCACCTCCACAGTGTTTTTACTCAAACCTTTTCTATTGCATTCTACCTTTATTTATTACAAAAAGTTTCCCCATTTATTGTCACCTTATCATTTTGACTCTGCTGCTTTTATCTCGAAACCTGCCTGCGATTTCATTTGACTATGGTATTTTTAAAAAATAGTCCATGAAATGCCTCCATTCTTCTATAAAAAGTTCATCATTTTGATCTCTTAATCCTGCTGTCAGCTTTGCCATTTCTGCCTAGTCCATCACTTACAATGGCCACTCTTCCTTTGTTGCAACCTCCTCTTCTTTCCATTTCTGCCCATGTAATATTCCAGCTGCTGTTGTCACGTACATAAATAGTTTAGTCATCTTCTTCAGAACGTCTGTCCCTATTATGCAGAATTTGGCAGTTCCAAACCCATCCAGCTTTGCCTGCATTAAGCTATTCCTTGTACTCATGTCTGAGCTGCACGCATATTGTTTATGCATATTGTGGATTTTTTTAAAAGCCAAAGCCCAACTAATTATATATATTCTATGCACAACACATTGTAAAGAGTCAAGTCTCATGCAAAGAGATATTTTTGCTGTATCTCTTCATAATATGTCAGACATGGGACACCAGGTCATATAATTGGGCACATACTTCCAGGTAACTGGGTAAAGGCTGCAGCTTTACATTGCATTCCTAAGTATTTTTACTCAGAACTAAGCTCCACTGAGGAACGTGGGTGGCGCTGTGGGTTAAACCACAGAGCCTAGGGCTTGCCGATCAGAAGGTCAGTGATTCAAATCCCCGCAACGGGGTGAGCTCCCGTTGCTCAGTCCCAGCTCCTGCCAACCTAGCAGTTCGAAAGCACGTCAAAGTGCAAGTAGATAAATAGGTACCGCTCCGGCGGGAAGGTAAATGGCGTTCCCGTGCGCTGCTCTGGTTTGCCAGAAGTGGCTTAGTCCTGCTGGCCACATGACCCAGAAGCTGTACGCTGGCTCCCTCGGCCAGTAAAGCGAGATGAGCGCCGCAACCCCAGAGTCGGTCACAACTGGACCTACTGGTCAGGGGTCCCTTTACCTTTACTAAGCCCCACTGAGTTCAATAGGATTTACTCTCTGGTATGTTCCTGATCATTTTCACTGTTTCTGTCATCATAATCATCACCATCATTATCATCATCATAGCCTGCCTTTGCCCTGACAGGGACTCAAGGCAGTTTACAGCTAAAATCTTATTTCATTCCATTTATTTGTTGAAGGTGTTGTAGACGATCCCTTCCCTCACACATTTTTCTCTTTATAACAATCCTGCGAGGTAGGTTCAGCAGAGAGGTTGCACTTGGTTCAAGGTGGCAGATGTAGATGTGCATATGATGTCTATGTGTGCAGGAGATCAAAAGCGGGAGGTGCATCCTGATGGAGAATAGGATGTCCCTATTTTCATTGGAGAAATATAGGAGGGTATGTTCCTGTATTAGAAGACAGTGATATGCTGTCTACCTTGGAAAAAATGGAAAGGAAGCTTTTTTAGTTTGTTTGTTTCCACTGAGAAGCGAAACCAACACATTCTTTAGCTTGGCAGCAGATCCCTCTGAGAGGTGTTGAATTGGAGGCTGGGTAGGTGTTTAGCCATCGCAGTGACCAATTTAAGGTGCCCTCATCTGTTCCACATGAGGGACGCGGGTGGTGCTGTGGGTTAAAACACAGAGCCTCGGGCTTGCCGATCAGAAGATCGGCGGTTCGAATCCCTGCGATGGGGTGAGCTCCTGTTGCTCGGTCACTGCTCCTGCCAACCTAGCAGTTCGAAAGCATGCCAGTGCAAGTAGA
This sequence comes from Podarcis siculus, assembly GCA_034642415.1. Lineage (NCBI taxonomy): Eukaryota > Metazoa > Chordata > Lepidosauria > Squamata > Lacertidae > Podarcis > Podarcis siculus. The sequence goes on from JAXCMG010000011.1 coordinate 36,466,332, forward strand.
TAAATAGGTACCGCTCTGGCAGGAAGGTAAATGGCGTTTCTGTGCACTGCTCTGGTTCGCCAGAAGCAGCTTAGTCATGCTGGCCACATGACCCGGAAGCTGTACGCCGGCTCCCTTGGCCAATAAAGCGAGATGAGCGCCGCAACCCCAGAGTCAGCCACGACTGGACCTAATGGTCAGGGGTCCCTTTACCTTTACCATCTGTTCCACTGCTCTGAGCCATTGAAAGAGTCTCCTGCTGTGTAGCCATTTCTGGTTTCATTCCACCGCAAACAGGGAAAGAAAGACAACACAAAACCTTTGCACAACGAATAAGTAAACGAATCTCTGGACTTCTAAAAAATAAATAAAAATGCATCACTAATCCAATTAAGCCACATATCCCGAAGCAAGCTATACATCAGCTGTGTTCCTTGGCAAGTTGGAACACAGCTAAATGATCAATGCCAAACCCTTCCCAGAGTGCCCTGCCATTTCCCGTCCCTTGTCGTAGAGCCACTGAAATATAGCGCTGCACTTGGTCTTAAGGGGCTACCTAGGCTTGCTTCTTGCCCTGAGGCGGGATATTATAGATGTTTCTAGGCTGTAGCTCAGTAGAAGCTAACATGATATGCATGCCCAACTTTCCAGGATTCAGTCACAGAATCATAGAATTGCAGAGTTGGAAGGGACCCCGAGGGTCATTTAATTGAACCCCCTGCAATGCACGAATCTCAACTAAAGTATCTATGACAGGTGGCCATCCAACCTCTGAGAGCCAGTGTGGTGTAGTGGTTAAGAGCGGTGGACACGTAATCTGGTGAACCGGGTTTGCTTCCCCGCTCTTCCACATGCAGCTGCTGGGTGACCTTGGGCTAGTCACACTTCTCTGAAGTCTCTCAGCCCCACTCACCTCACAGAGTGTTTGTTGTGGGGGAGGAAGGGAAAGGAGATTGTGAGCCGCTTTGAGACTCCATCGGGTAGTGATAAAGCGAGATACCAAATCCAAACTCCTCCTCCTCTTCTTCTGCTTCTTCTTTTAAAAACCTCCAAGGAAGGAGAGCCCACCTCCCAAGGGGGACCATCCATTGTCAACAGCTCTTACTGTCAGAAAGTTCTTCCTGATGTTGAGGCGGAATCTCCTTTCTTGCAACTGGAAACCGTTGATTTGAGTCCTGCCCTCATAAGCAGGAGAAAACAAGCTTGCTCCATCTTCCATGCGACAGTCCTTCAGATATTTGAAGATGACTACCATACTTCCTCGCAATCTCCTCTTTTCCATGCTAACAATGCCTAGCTCCTTCAACCGTTCTTCATAAGGCTTGGTTTCCTGGCCCTTGATCATTCCACCTGCACATATTCCAGTTTGTCAACATCCTTCTTAAACTGTGGTACCCAGAACTGGGCACAGTATTCAAGGTGTGGTCTGACCAAGGCAGAATAGAATGGGACTATATTCCTTCCCTTGATCAGGACACTATTCTTTGGTTGATGCAGCCTAGAAAAGCTCTCATGATATGGTGTTGCCTTTTTGGCTGTACAAGGATCCACACTCGGGGGACGAATTCGCTCTTAGGGTGGCATACAATTAAGTGCGACTCTGAGCAGAACCATTGACATTTTCATCATGGCCAGTAATTTCCATGGGTCTGCTCCAAAGTAAACCTTAGTTGAATACCACCCCATTGCAAAAGCAAGCAACCTTTTGCACCGCAGATGCCCATCACCTCTGGCCATCGACCAGGCTTGCTTGGGAGTTGTAGTGTGCTGGTCCCGGGGGGGGGGGGTACCGTGAGGTGTGGTCAAAGTCCAGTCCTGGGCTGAGGGTCTGGAGACTGTCCACCAAGAGGAAAGCGGGGTCCAAAGCAAGGAGCCGGGCGTGGTCGGGAACTCTGGAAGAACAGGTCTGGGTGCTGGCAGAAACAGGTTTCCAACGTCGTTGCTCCCGCAACCTGGGACTGGGCTGACTGGCCTTTATCTCCTCTGAGGCCAGGGGCGGTCCTGGCCCACAGGTGACCCGCCTCTCCTGGCCTTAAGGCGAGCACTCCTCCTGAGAGAACCCAGTTCCCTCCACCTCTCTGCCCTGAGCCTCTGCAGCTCAGGAGAGGCTGGAGGGCTACTGGACCCAGGGGCAGCTTCACCTTCCCGTGACAGGGCTGGGAGAGGCTCACCTGCAGGCAATGGATCCTCAATAACCTCTGGAGCCAGAGTGGATACATCTGGTGTCTGCTCCTGAGGACCCGGCACAGGTGCAGGCCCATCAGATTCAAGCCCCTGCCCCGGCTCAGCCGGCCCTGGAGGCAGGGACTCCTGTGCAGGCTGGGACTCCTCAGATTCAGCTTCTGAATCAGATTCCCAGGCCATCACATGTAGTTCAGCAACATCTGAAGGGCCAAAGGTCCCCCACTTCTGCTGCAGAGAATTAAACAAATTCCCTCCCAATAGCTTCCTGAATGTGTTTCGTTTGCCATCATTTGTATGATTTTTTTGCCTGGGGGTTTTCAGTGTCGAAACTCTGTGTTCTGTCCACTGCATTGCATTGACTTGGAGGCAGCAAGATGAACCCTGAAAACTGACTGCTTAGTGACTCCAGCTGTTGCTGCAACATTTGACAGGGAGTGTGGGTCGGCTCTATAAAGGGCTGATGCCCAGGACAAACGTTCCAGCTGTCCAACGGATGAGCCAGCCTTGATTCCGTTTAATCAGTCCCTTAGCTTCCTTCTGCTGCAAATGAACGCTGGGCTTAGCTGGCCAAAAACAAGGCTTTTTTCCTTGCTTCCCTGGCATGCGATTGTTTCCGACAAACTTAGCTGACAGTTACATTAAGGGCCCCGGAAAATACCATAGCAGAACTAAAGCAATTATTGTAATGCAGTCTTAACAGGAGCTATAATGAGACAGAATTAAAAAATGTGCCAACATCATCACAGACCATCGTTCCCGATGACCTTCCAGCGGCTCCTGGCTCCGAAACGACAGCCAGCCAGGCAGTCAACCGCTCCTTCTGACAACACAGAGCAAATCCACGGGGGCCTGTCTGCATGCTCCAGTCTCATTTGGACAAGCTTGTGCGTTGCAATTTGCAAAACAAAGACCGGCAGCTCAATTTCCTCCGACGTTCCTCGGGGGGAAAGTTTTGGATCTGGAGCCAGGCCTTGGGACCGACCCAAGTCTGCTTTGCCTCTCAGGAAATAAATAAATAAATAAATAAATTGTAGGTCAGATCACAGAGCAGAGCCAAAATGGCCCCTCCCTCCATGAGAACCTGCCTTATACTGAGGCAGAACACTGGTCCCTGAAGCCTATGGTGTCTGGTGCCCATAGGAATTGGTAGGGTAGAAAGCAGGGAGCCCAACAGTAGGTGGCGCCAGAGCGAATAACAAGCACAGCCAACTCATTCTAACTTTGTCCTCCTCCTCCCCTCTGCAGAGCTCTACAAGGACAACACTGAGACTAAGGAGGAGGATGCTAACTACCAGTTCCACCCTCTGGTTAGTAGTAGTAGTAATAATAATAATAATAATAATAATAATAATAATAATAATATTTATATCCTGCCCTTCCTGGTTTAAAAACCGGGCTCAGGGTGGCTAACAGCAAATATAAAACATTGATTAAAATGCCACTTAAAAACAGCATAAAATGCAGCATCAATATCAATCAAATTCAAAAAATCAGGGGTCATTTTGGGGAGGGGAAGAAAACCCCAGCCAGTAGACATCAAATGATCACCAGAGCTAAGTGGCCAAGTTGGTCTTCCTAGGGCCAGCAAGGAGATCAGGGAATAATTTAAATGTTGGGTCCCAGAAAGGGTTTCTTCATAGAAGAGGAAAGGGGAAAATGGAATAGAGGATCAGGCTAATTCAAATTGAAGGCCAGGTGGAATAGCTCTGTCTTACAGGCCCTTCGGAAGGAGATCAAGTCCTGAAGAGACCTAGTCTCGTGGGAGAAGGCAAGAGGCAGGCAAGTGTGGGCTGGCAGAGGGCAGGATGAGGTTGGTCGGCTAGTGCCCCGTTTGTTCTAATAGACCAGCCTACACTGCATGTTGTTGTTGTTTAGTCGTTTAGTCGTGTCCGACTCTTCATGACCCCCTGGACCAGAGCACGCCAGGCCCTCCTGTCTTCCACTGCCTCCCGCAGTTTGGTCAAACTCATGCTGGTAGCTTCGAGAACTCTGTCCAACCATCTTGTCCTCTGTCGTCTTCTTCTCCTTGTGCCCTCCATCTTTCCCAACATCAGGGTCTTTTCCAGGGAGTCTTCTCTTCTCACGAGGTGGCCAAAGTCTTGGAGCCTCAGCTTCAGGATCTGTCCTTCCAGTGAGCACTCAGGGCTGATTTCCTTCAGAATGGAGAGGTTTGATCTTCTTGCAGTCCATGGGACTCTCAAGAGTCTTCTCCAGCACCATAATTCAAAAGCATCAATTCTTCGGCGATCAACCTTCTTTATGGTCCAGCTCTCACTTTCATACATCACTACTGGGAAAACCATAGCTTTAACTATACGGACCTTTGTTGGCAAGGTGATGTCTCTGCTTTTTAAGATGCTGTCTAGGTTTTTCATTGCTTTTCTCCCAAGAAGCAGGCGACTGCATGAGCCTACACTAAATAGCAGCTCTTTCCAGGGTTTCAGTGGGGGTGGGGGTGGTGCTCAAAGACTTACTTGGTGTCTGAGGTAAACCAGTAACTAAAGCCATATATCACAAACCTCACAAAGTCTCTGCTGACCTTCATTCCAAGGAAACACAATCTTGAGTTTCGCTCTGGAACCCCTGAAATCTCTTACAGCACTTTTCTTTTTTTCCTGGGGTTACTCAAGGGTGCAGAGTACCGGCACTTTTCTCCCAAATGTTGGAAGCGTGGCACTTTCTGCAACAACTTCACGGTGAGTAGAATCATCGAATTGTAGAGTTGGAATGGATCTCCAAAGGCCATCTAGTCCAACCCCCTGCGACGCAGCTCTCCCCCCAAAAGCACTG
>JAXCMG010000011.1:36487479-36512197 GCA_034642415.1 Podarcis siculus
AACAAAACAAAACAAAACAAAACAAAACAAAACAAAACAAAACAAAATGGTATCGAGGGTTAATCCACACTTTCCTTTTGCCCCAAGCATTCTAGGCACAGGTACCTGCACTCTGCCAGTCTCGGTCTGAGCATTTTAATTTTATTTTAGATATTTTGCCCCACTGCTATCCCCAGGAAAACCCGCTCTTTAATGCTGAATTGGAACAAATGGCAATTCAGTTTCTTTCCATGGATTGCCAAGGGCATCAAAGAGCAGGCTTTCTCAGGGAAAGCGGCCAGACGAAAGGAAAGAAAAAGTGCTTGGACAGGCAAAGGCAAGCTCGGCCCTCCAGATGTTTTAGGACTACAACTCCCATCATTCTTAGCTAACGGGACCAGTGGTCAGGGATGATGGGAGTTGGAGTCCCAAAACATCTGGAGGGCCGAGTTTGCCTTTGCCTGCGCTGGACATGGATGGGAAAAGTGCAGACCTGAGGTTAGAAAGCACAGAGGAAAATGAGTGTGAACGAGCCCTGAGATGCAGAAATCTCGCTCCTTTACTGCCAGATGCTAAAGGCAAACAAGAGGCGTTCTCAGTGTTCAAGGATTCTTTCCAGCCAACACTCAATGAGGTTGCTAAGCAGGTGAGGGTTGTGACCAGGAAGGGGGTGTGGCCTATGGGGAATCCCAAGGAAAATCTGGGAGGACCACATTTGACTCCCATCCACACCACCGTCTGTTCCATATTATGAATCCGGTGGCAAAGGAATTCTGATACTTTACTTTATCCCTGTCTGTTAGCCCCGTCCGATTATCTCCTTTTGAAGCTGGTGGGATTTAAGGGCAATGATCAAAACAGTTTAGCTGTTGATCTTCAGTTTGGCACCTAGGTCTAGCTAAATCCAAGGACGAAATTAAAATGCAAAAAAAGAGGCTTCAGTTGCAATTCCAGGTAGGGAGACTTGAGGTATTTGCAAATGGCTATGCAAAGTGATCTGATCCGATCTGAATTTTTCAGACTGATGTGCTGATTGGTACTTTAAACATATTGAAACACATCCATTTTACTTACATATTTTGATTGGGAGAGTACACATTTAGATATGTGTTCGGAAAGGCAAATACCTATTTCAAAATATGCATTAAAATGTTGATTCTATTATTGATTTAAATATTATTTAAAAACACATTTAGATATGACTACTTCTTCTTCTTTAAATAATAATAGTTGGCTGCATCCAATGAAACCCATTTGGACAAGGACATTTAGCTGCTCTAAGCCCATGCTTGGATAAGCATGTGAATGTTAATACTTTGCATATATTTGTCTTTAGCTACATGTTCTGCAAGTGAAAACTTTTGAACAGTTTTACAAGTGTTGGGACATGGTTTGAATTTCAAGAGAAGATTCAGTATTGCACATGATGGTGGCTTCCTAGCTGCAATTTAGCTACTCTGTTAACAACCATAGTCTGCAATGACCGCCAGTCGTTTGCCAGTGGTTCTTGCCAGCCCTACCTTGAGATGTCAGGGGTTGAACCCAAGACCTTCTGCATGCAAACCAGATACTTGAGGCCGTCCCCAAATATCAACATAGAAAGCTGCCCTACAATGAGTCCGGCCGTTGGTCCATCTAGTTCAGTATTGCCTACACTGACTGCCAGCAGCTCTCCAAGGTTTCAGAGAAGGGTTTCTCTCAGCCCTACCTGTAGAGACACGAGTGGCGCTGTGGTCTAAACCACTGAGCCTCTTGGGCTTCCTGATCAGAAGGTCAGCGGTTCGAATCTGCGAAACGGGGTGAGCTCCCATTGCTCTGTTCCAGCTCCTGCCAACCTAGCATTTCGAAAGCACACCAGTGCAAGTAGATAAATAGGTACCACTGCAGTGGGAAGGTAAATGGTGTTTCTGTGTCCTCTGGTTTCCATCATGGTGTTCCATTGCACCAGAAGCGGTTTAGTCCTACTGGCCACATAATAATAATAAAATTTATTTATATCCTGCCCTCCCCAGCCGAAGCCGCCTCAGAGCGGCTAACAACAGTAAAATAATACAGCATTCCAAAATCAATTCATTATAAAATTAGTTCAAATCAAATTAATGGCAACCATTGGGCTAGAGTTCTGTGAAGAATTACCAAAGGAGGGGGTCAGGCTGTGCCTTGATCAAAGGCCTGGTGGAACAGCTCTGTCTTGCAGGCCCTGCAGAAAGATGTCAAGTCCCGCAGGGCCCTAGTCTCTTGTGACAGAGCGTTCCACCAGATCGGAGCCACAGCTGAAAAACCCCTGGCTCTGGTTGAGGCTAGCCTAACCTCTCTGTGGCTCGGGACCTCCAAGGTGTTTTTGTTTGAAGACCGTAAGGTCCTCCATGGGACATACCAGGAGAGGCGGTCCCATAGGTACGAGGGTCCTAGGCTGTATAGGGCTTTAAAGGTTAAAACCAGCACCTTAAACCTGATCCTGTACTCCACTGGGAGCCAGTGAAGCTGGTATAGCACTGGATGAATGTGATCCCGTGGCGAGGACCCCGTAAGGAATCTTGCCATGGCATTCTGCACCCGCTGGAGTTTCTGGGTCAGTCTCAAGGGCAACCCCACATAGAGCGAGTTACAATAATCCAGTCTGGAGGTGACCATTGCGTGGATCACAGTGGCTAGGTCAGGACGAGAGAGGTAAGGACATGACCCGGAAAGCTGTCTGTGGACAAACGCCGGCTCCCTCGGCCTGAGAGTGAGATGAGTGCCGCAACCCCATAGTCACCTTTGACTGGACTTAACCATCCAGGGATCCTTTACCTTTTACCTTTTACCTTAGATGGCAGGGATGAAACCTGGGACCATCTGTATGCAAACCAGGTGCTCTGATGTGGAGCTATGGTCACTTCCTAGTCCCTTTCTCACCACAGGGAAGGAATAGCTTTCTGCTTTGGGAAGGAGGAAGTGTGGAGCAATACAAAGCTGGCTTGCATGTCGAATATGGATTCCCTTCGCCGTTTGGCTGCAGATCGCTCTTGAGGTCCCCTTTCCCAACATCTGAGAGACGAGATAACAAGTCTCGCAGCAGGTCCCCAGCTGCTCGGCCGTATGCTGCCGCTTGGAGCTCAGTGAGCCCCATGCCCTGATCCACCCGCAGCCTGTCATCTCCTTCTGCTTTCGCTGCCTTCCTTCCAAGATGGAGCCTCCTACCGCAGAAGGAGCTGCAGTGTGCGTCTCTGTACGCTGCCAAGGGAAAATTCAGCAGACTCAGCCGTTTCCTGGTTCAGAGGGGTGTGAGGCGGGGGGGTGGACCGACTAGGGGGTGGTAGGAGCAGAGGTCCCCCTCGAGGGCTGTACGGAACTTAGCCAATGGAGTTGAAGCAGCTGGAAAGTGTTAATTAAGCTCCTAGCAGAATGGTAGGTGCTGGCAAATCCTTTCTCTAGTGGATTCTGACATGCTCTGTAGGTAAACATATTTATTTTCCAAATGTCAGCAGTTCATCCATCATCCTATCAATAGAGTCGAGGCCTTCTGGCTCCCACGTTCCCCTTCATTAGCCGCTCTTGTTTCCGCAGTGACTTTGGGGCATGAGTGTGTGCCTGTGTGTGCGCTCATTATTAGTGCGTATATTCTAAGCGCACCTGGATATACCAACATGGAGTCCCCCACATCCCAGTTATGCAAGTCGTTTGCAGAGAAAGACGCTTTAGGAATGCATTGGTCAGTAGGGATGGACGGATCAGTCCATGTCGGCCTCACATGTGTTCATTCAGAAGTACCGTATTTTTTGCTCTATAAGACTCACTTTTTCCCTCCTAAAAAGTAAGGGGAAATGTGTGTGCATCTTATGGAGCGAATGCAGGCTGCGCAGCTATCCCAGAAGCCAGAACAGCAAGAGGGATCGCTGTGCAGCGAAAGCAGCGATCCCTCTTGCTGTTCTGGCTTCTGTGATTCAGAATATATTTTTTCTTGTTTTCCTCCTCCAAAAACTAGGTGCGTCTTATGGTCTGGTGCGTCTTATAGAGAGAAAAATGTGGTGCATTCTGTTCTGCTTGCACGCAATTCTGCATGTATTTATCTAAAAAAGCACATGCAAATATGGCTTTTCCAGCATGTGTTTTACACTAAAGACTGCAGGCTTCGATATGCAATTTTGGTACATCTTTGGACCAAGAATTGTACTGCGAAATTTCGAGAACGGCGAAAACAGAAAATCATGTTCTGATGGTGTGTTAGCGCAGGCCAGTTCACTTTAAAAAACAGAGTGATTAAAATCCTTAAGCATCCCCATTGGAGAACTGCTGCAAGTCAGTGTCGGCAATATTGAACTAGATGGACCAATGGTCCGACTCATTGTAAGGCAGCTTCAACTGTTCAGCTTCACTGGACGGTCCTGAGGTTGGATGGCCATCTGTCATGGATGCTTTAGTTGATATTCCTGCATCACAAGGGGTTGGACAAGTTAGTTTCTGTTTGTGCCACTGTGCAGTGCTTGGAGTCACAAGACTCTGTTTTGCATTCCAGAGATTCCAGGCTGTTGGAAGTCTCACGGAAGACGGGAGAGGGATGTGATGTTTCCTGGTTTCCTGTTCCTTTGTTGTTTCAGTTGTTCTCTGCTTTCACAGAGAGAGCATGTTTATTCCTTTTCTGTCCGTGTAGTTAGAAATAAAATGCTCTTTGCAATGTAGCTCATATTTCTCGGCTCCTTCCCTGCGTGCTGGATACTCTGTGTAATGGGGGAACGTGCTTGGAGCCTTATCAAAGGCTCAGGTCGTTAATCACGTCGGAGGACTCGACCGGAAGAGTCGCTCAGTCGAACGCAAGTCCGACAGAGGATCCCTTCCAACTTTACATTTCTATTATTCTATTGTCATCACTATACATTGGTGCCTCGCTAGACGAAAAGAATCCGTTCCGCGATTCTCTTCGTCTAACGGTTTTTTCATCTTGCGAAGCAAGCTCATTGACAGCTTAGCGGATTAGCGCTACAGCTGTCAAGCGGCTTTTCGCGATCAGCTGTTAAGCGGCTTATCAGCGGAACAGCTGATAAGCAGCTTAGCGGCTTAGGAAAAGGGCGACAAAAGCGAAAAAACCCACGGGGGGACGCAAGATTTTTTCGTCTTGCGAAGCAACCCCATAGGGAAATTCGTTTTGCGAAGCGCCTCCAAAACGGAAAACCCTTTCGTCTAGCGGGTTTTCCGTCTTGCGAGGCGTTCGTCTTGCGGGGCACCACTGTATCTTGTGGGAGCAAATTGTCCTCTGTGTGAAGAAGTACTTTCCTCCATCTTCAATTTCTCAGCTTCATTGGATGGTCCTGAGGTCTAGCATCATGACAGAGGGAGGAAATACATTCTGGGACATTATCCTAGCATACCTTCCAACATTTTCCCCATGAAAATAGGACCATCCTATTTCATATCCTCCAACATTTCTCCGATAAAAATAGGGGTGTCTCTCCATACTCTCCAACATTTCTCTGATGAAAATAGGGACGTCCTAAGGAAAAGTGGGGGGTTCCAGGATGAAATCAAAAATTGGGATGGCTTCTGTAAATCTGGGGCTGTCCCTGGAAAATAGGGAGACTTGGAGGGTCTGGTTGTATCATTGTGCCCATAGCAACTCTGAATCCTGACTGCACAAACAAGTCTTTACTCTGCCTTTGCTCAAAGCTAAAGCACAGTTTCCTTCATGCATTCTGAACCCTGAGCACTGTCATCAAGAATGCATCACAAAGCGAAACCTTTCTCAAATTACGGCTTGGCCTTTAGGGTTACAATGAAAAATCAAACAAAATTGAATTTCCCCCACACAAAGCAGTCTTACATGGCATTTTGTGCTTGGGTGCAGATATTTGATCTCTCAGCTTTGTGTTGGATGTGACGGCCCATGCTGCGGCCTTTCCTCTAAATTACACATGAGCAGGGACGCGGGTGGCACTGTGGTCTAAACCACTGAGCCTCTTGGCTTCCTGATCAGAAGATCAGTGGTTCGAATCCCCGCGACAGGGTGAGCTCCTGTTGCTCGGTCCCAGCTCCTGCCAACCTAGCAGTTCGAAAGCATGCCAATGCAAGTAGATAAATAGGTACCGCTCCGGTGGGAAGGTAAATAGTATTTCCGTGAGCTGCTCTGGTTTCAGTGTTCCGTTGCGGCTTAGTCATGCTGGCCACATGACCCAGAAAAAATGTCTGCTGGCTCCCTCTGCCTGTAAAGCGAGATGAGCGCCGCAACCCCAGAGTCGTCTGCGACTGGACTTAACTTTCAAGGGTCCTTTGCCTTTACCTTTACCATTTTCAAAGGGATTTATGTACCTGCACACCCTTCATATTTTTTAAAAATGTATTTTTATTAAAGATTTTCTTGATTTACAAAAGTATGCACAAAGTCTCTCTCTCGTATTTTTTCCATGTAACATTTTTACAAATCAGTTTCATTTGTGGAGACATTAGGAAGAAAAGGGGGAAAGAGGTGGAGGGGGGAAAGATGGGTGGGGGTCGGGTGGCGATGTTTCTGTTTTACTTAATATATGCAGGGTTTGGTGTCAGTGTTGCTTGTGCAGGTTCTTTGCTGTTCACTTGTGTTCTTTTGGTGATGAGAGAGGTTGGGGTTGGCCTAGGGTGTGGCTGTTCATTTGTGGTTGGCTGTGGTGGTCTTTGTTTTCATGTGTGAGTGGGGTGGGTGACGCACTCTTTGTATTTATCCCAATATCAATCATGGAATCATAGAACTGTAGAGTTGGAAGGGACCCAAGGGTCATCTAGAACACCCCCCTTGCAATGCAGGAATCTCAACTCAAGTATCCATGACAGATGGCCATCCAACCTCTTCTTAAAAACCTCCAAGGAAGGAGAGCCCACCACCTTCCAAGGTGGTCCATTCCAATGGGCAACAGTTCTTACCGTCAGAATGTTCTTCCTAATGTTTCTGTGGGGTCTCCTGACAACTCTCCACACCTTTAGCGCACCCCAGTTCCCCCAGTATGGAGATACCATCATAACAGTAGTATGACACCGCCTTAAATGCATGCCGTCAAAGTGTCCCAGAAGACTCTTTGGCAGTGCACACATATATTTAAAGCCCACCTCTGAGAATTCTGGGAACTCTAGTTTGCTATGGGCGCTGAGAGTTGTCAGGAGACTCTTCATCCTCTCATAGAGCTGTAGGTCCCAGCATTCCCTGAGAAAAGGGACTGAATGTTGATCAACTCTGGGAACTGTAGTTCTGTGGGGGGATTTGGGTCCTTTCCATTCATCTAAAGCAGCGGTTCCCTGAGTAGGTGGCACTGCCCCCTAGGGGATGGTAGGATTACCTGGGGGGGCCCTAAGAGGCAAGCTAGCAGGAGCAGGGCACTGGAGACATACATGACTATCAGGTTTCAAAAATCTGATATCACTGGATGAAACTCATCAGTTTTGCTGAACGAATTACAGTGGTACCTCGGGTTAAGTACTTAATTCGTTCCAGAGGTCCGTTCTTAACCTGAAACTGTTCTTAACCTGAAGCACCACTTTAGCTAATGGGGCCTTCTGCTGCTGCCGCGCTGCCGGAGCACGATTTCTGTTCTCATCCTGAAGCAAAGTTCTTAACCTGAAGCACTATTTCTGGGTTAGCAGAGTCTGTAACCTGAAGCGTATGCAACTTGAAGCATATGTAACCTGAGGTACCACTGTAAACCAAATAGTTTGAATTGGCTTTGGAGTAAACGTGCAATTAATTGTTACTGTTTTGAATTTCATCGTGTCACCGTGTTCCTGAGCGGGTTGTGCAAACCGCTGTTCTGAACAATGGTGTTTTTTTTTTAAATAGAGGAGGGGGAATTGGGGGTGAGTTTATAGACCCAAGGGGGCAGCGGCCCAGCAAAGCCAAAAGTATGGATGGGTCTCTGTTGCCAAATAGCTGTTGCTCGAGGACAGCCGCCCCTGGTTGTACGAGGAAGACCTGGAGGGGTCGGCTGGGTTTCCTGACGGGTCCCTACTGCCAAATCTGTGTCCAGCTGGGCACCGTCTCTTCCTTCCAGAAATGATGCCAAGCTCGTTTTGGCAGCCCTCCGCAGCGTTCTCCACAGTCCTGGCTGCCAGGGGGCACCGTGCGCGTGGGCCAATCTCTCGTTGTATCTCCCCAAGTCAAACACGGCTATCTCTTGGCAGGGGAATAATTGGCGTGTAAAGAAAGCTATTCGGGGAGCGGGGCGCCGCGATCCTCCGTCATATCTCCCTTCCTCCGAGTTTTGTTTGAGAACATTAGCGCCTTGTAATTGCTGTAGTGAGAGGTGCGTGGCTGTGTTTTAATTAGAGATTAAAAGAGGGAGAGCGGGGAGACGGCAGGCAGGGTGGCGGCGCAAACGCTCCTGCCGCAGGGGAGCGTTTTTAGAAGGGAGATTGTTTAATCTGACGCTTTGTAAGTCAACCTGACTTTGGCTTTTGGAGTGGCATTTCGAAACGAGGCAGGCAGGCAGGGTTTGTCCTTTCGAGAGACACCGCGACATATAGGGAGATTGGCGGTGAAGAAGTTGGCAGAAGCCTGAAGACAACAGAGCCATCAGGCTGTCCATGACAAAAGTCCGGATCCAGGGGCATTGTTAGGGGCTTACCCAGGCCCCCACCAAGGCCCAGAAGATATCTGGAGGCAGCCCTGAATAGGGAAGGCTTTCAATGTTTAATGTTTTATTATGTTTTTCTATATGATGCAGAGATTAGGACTTGCCGAGGTTCGAATCCCTGTGACAGGGTGAGCTCCTGTTGCTCGGTCCCTGCTCCTTCCAACGTAGCAGTTCAAAAGCATGTCAAAGTGCAAGTAGATAAATAGGTACCGCACCGGTGGGAAGGTAAACGGCGTTTCCGTGCGCTGCTCCGGTTTGCCAGAAGCGGCTTAGTCATGCTGGCCACATGACCCGGAAGCTGTACGCCGGATCCCTCGGCCAATAAAGTGAGATGAGCGCCGCAACCCCAGAGTCGGTCACGACTGGACCTAATGGCAAAGGGGTCCCTTTACCTTTACCTTTTATATGTTGCAAGCCACCCAGAGTGGCTGGGGGGAACCCAGTTAGATGGGCAGGGTAGAAATGAATGAATGAATGAATGAATGAATGAATGAATGAATGAATGCATGAATGCATGAATGCATGAATGCATGAATGAATGAGCATAAAGAAGGCTGATCGCCAAAGAATTGATGCTTTTGAATTATGGTGCTGGAGGAGACTCTTGAGAGTCCCATGGACTGCAAGAACATCAAACCTCTCCATTCTTAAGGAAATCAGCCCTGAGTGCTCACTGGAAGGACAGATCCTGAAGCTGAGGCTCCAAGACTTTGGCCACCTCATGAGAAGAGAAGACTCCCTGGAAAAGACCCTGATGTTGGGAAAGATGGAGGGCACAAGGAGAAGGGGACGACAGAGGACGAGATGGTTGGACAGTGTTCTCGAAGCTACAAACATGAGTCTGACCAAACTGCGGGAGGCAGTGGAAGACAGGAGGGCCTGGCGTGCTCTGGTCCATGGGGTCACGAAGAGTCAGAAACGACTAAACGACTAAACAAAATAAATAAATAAATAAATAAATAAAGGAGTATGACATCCCTATTTTCATTTGAGGAATGTTGGAGAAAATGCATCTGGAGACCCACAGGTTCCATACCCCTCTTGTAGCAAAGCCTGATCCAGATTCACTTCTGGTTGGCCACAGATTGCAGACGGAGCCCCTGCAAAATTAATCTGCGGGGACAGACCCCCCCCCAACTACACCAAGATCACATCCAAAAATCTGCACTCTACAGTGGTACCTCGGGTTAAGAACTTAATTCGTTCCGGAGGTCCGTTCTTAACCTGAAACTGTTCTTAACCTGAAGCACCACTTCAGCTAATGGGGCCTCCCGCTGCCGCTGCTGCGTGATTTCTGTTCTCATCCTGAAGCAAAGTTCTTAACCTGAGGTACTATTTCTGAGTTAGCGGAGTCTGTAACCTGAAGCGTCTGTAACCTGAAGTGTCTGTAACCCGAGGCACCACTGTACTGCAGAGTGTGCCACCTTTTAGCCATAATTCCCTCGCCCTGTCAATCACCGCTCCTGTTTATGTATGGAGAGAAGGGTTGACTCGTTTGTGTAGCCCAATGACCTTGCCGCATGAAGATTAATGAAGGTGCCTTGGGTCACAGCGCAGGGAATGGGCGAAAGGGATACTTCGCTCGGCAAGTGCACACATCAAACTCAGCAGCGATTTCTGTTTCCATCTCTCATCTTCTGCCCCCAAAAAACACACCGTCCACCAAAGTATAACAGATGACTGTGGCTAGCAGTGACCTGTGCAAGTGACCTGTAAGTTAAATGAATAGTTGTTGCCCTCGCCTCCGCAATATCTCATGCTGCAATTCTTCTTTCATTTGATAGCAGACAGGATGCATTGCATGGATGCTAGTCATAGAATCAAAGAATTGCAGAGTAGGAAAAGGGACCCCAAGTGTCATCTATGCCAACCCCCTGCGATGCAGGAATCTCAATTGCAACTAATCCAGAATGTGGCAGCTAGACTGGTGACTGGGAGTGGCCGCTGAGACCACATAACACCGGTCCTGAAAGACCTACATTGGCTCCCAGTACGTTTCTGAGCACAATTCAAAGTGTTGGTGCTGACCTTTAAAAGGCTTTCAGCCTGGACACTGAGGTCCAGCTCTGAGGGCCTTCTGGCGGTCATGTGGCCAGCATGACTAAGTGCTTCTGGCGAACCAGAGCAGCGCACGGAAATGCTGTTTACTTTCCCGCTGGAGTGGTACCTTTTTATCTACTTGCACTTTGACGTCCTTTCGAACTGCTAGGTTGGCAGGAGCAGGGACTGAGCAACGGGAGCTCATCCCGCCGTGGGGATTCGAACTACCAACCTTCTGATCGACAAGTCCTAGGCTCTGTGGTTTAACCCACAGCACCACCCGCGTCCCTGCTTTGTCCTGTCTATATTGCTTAATAAATACTTAGAATGCCACACTCACGCTCCACGGTTGTTTCAGCTATACTCTGTTGAGTGAGTGTGCACACAGTCTTCTGATATGTGTCGCTGGTGTGTGCCAGGACTGAAGATTTATGAACATCCCAGGCTGTGCTGCATCAGGAAGAAGCCTGGAGAGGTTTGTCTCATTCCGGGGGCTGCGTGTGCCCCCAGGCATGTTCCAGCAGTTCCTGCAACCTTCGGTTCTGTTGGCATTTCACAATATTGCGTTGATACTTGTAACCCAACATTGGACAGGCTTGAGGCTTTAGCACTTTAGCACTTGGGAACTGCTCCCTGGCCTGGGATCCAGAGACAGCTCGCCACAAGTTGCTTGTAACAAGGAGTCATTCAGAGCAGCCTGCGCAACAGAGGCAAGCTGTCACAGTCACTCTAAACCAGTGTTTCCCAACCGGTGTTCCGCGGCAGACTAGTGTGCCGCGGAACGTTGCCTTGTGTTCCGTGGGAGGGAGGCGGGCGAGTCGGGCAGCGAGAGGCGGGGCGGCGGCGGCGAGCACACGCGGGGCGGCGAGCGAGCTCCCTCCCACATCCCATCACCGCTCGCTTCGGCCGGCCTACTGGAGGAAGGCGCGAAAACCTCGCGCATGCGCAGGCCTTCCACCTGCGACAGCCCAGTAGGCCGGCCGAAGTGAGCGGCGATGGGATGTGGGAGGGAGCTCGCTCGCCGCCCCGCGTGTGCTCGCCGCCCGACTCGCCCGCCTCCCTCCCACAGCACACCAGCCTACCTCCGTGGGAGGGAGGCGGGCGAGTCGGGCGGCGAGAGGCGGGGCGGCGGTAGCGAGGAGAGGCCGCCCAGCGCGGGGCTCTCGCCGTCTGCCTGCCTGGCTGCCTGCGAGCTCGGTGGGCAGCGCTTCCGCCCGCAGCGCCCGCCTCGCGGCTCTCATTCCCTGCCCCTGCCAAAGCTCACCCAGCCAAGCCGCGCTCTCCTTCCTGCCTCGCTTTGCTGCCTCCTCCCCCCCCACCCCCAAAGCTTGGAGGTTCCCCGGCAGGAAGGAGGGAACTTAATCCTCTCCAAGGGCTGCGGAAAACAGACATGCAAATGGGGGCTTGCCAGCTCTTCAAGCGCCGCCGGCTTTCTTCGGGAATTACCGCCCGCCGAGCCCGGTAACGCTGACAGGCCGAGCCGCGGGGCTTGGCAGCGCAGCCGGCAGAGTGTGGGAAAGGGCGGCCGCCACGCGCCGGGCAAGGCGAGACTCGACGGGGAGGACACCGGCAGCAGCGCCCCCCCCGAAACCCGCTCTGGGCAGGTAATTCACAGAGAGTGGACAGAAGGAAGCCTTAAAGGGCTTCAGCCTCCCAGAGTGGCGGGGAATAATAATAATAATAATGATAATAATAAAATTGACAGGGGGTGTTTTTCTAGGTGAGGGGGTGGGGACTGTAATAACAAAAAAATCAGCTCTATATCAACCGCTGTTTTGCAATGAGGAATTGCAAATAAGGAAGATCAAAAGGAGAATGTTTTTTTGGGGGGGACTCTCTTCCTCTTCCTCCTCCTCCTCTCGTTCTTGCTCCTCTTCCTGGCAAAAGGGCTGCTGAGACCCCTTCTCTCTTGGGTGTCGGTGGGTGCTGTGACGTTGACGCTGCTGTGGCAAGTGCCTTTACTTAGCAGAGTGCATTCCCCTTTACACAGGAGGGGAGGGGAAAAAATTGAAACTTACACTTTCGTGCGTCCCTCCCGGCGCGACGCTGCGCGCTGACGTCACGGGGCTGTAATGGTGGTGTGCCTCGAGATTTTTTTCATCAAACAAGTGTGCCTTTGCCCAAAAAAGGTTGGGAAACACTGCTCTAAACAGCTCTGTGTTCGAGTGACTGGCTCCGCTGCCAGGTTCATTAATACTGTTTCACATGACCCAATATCAGAGCAGCGAGAGACTCAGGTGGTGCCTGTACTCAGTGGCGTAACATGGCAGCCCACAGGTGCTGTTGCCCCGGGGCACAAAATTGTCAGGGGTGCAAAATTTCAACTCCTGGTGTTGCCTCAATACAGCCAAGTGCTTCCATGACTGGGCTCCGTTGAAAACAGTTTCTCCACATGAACCAGGAGGGTGACCTCTCCAGACAACAGAATGACTCTTCTTTTCTTATGTCCGGCTATGATCTCCTGGGTGAGGCGGATGGAGTTAGGCAGTTGAATGTGCATGCCTGCTCTGTCTGTTGTCTGTTTCCCTCCCTCCCACCCAAACAACCTCCACATGACCCTGGACACTGGCAACCCACGCTATGCCACTGTCTGTGCTTTGCCACCTGCAGAACTGCTTCTAAGTAAGAAGGCAAGGCAGGTGGGGCAGTGCCCCATTTGCCCTAATGGATCAGCCTCAGCATCGATGCAGAAGCTGCTGGTTAGCGTGGAACCCAGGTAGACAAAATCAATACCTGTTTGCTGGGTACAGGTGAGCTGATTGGATGGGTTCCCACCATTAGACCAGCTTCTTCTCTTTGGGAATGTGCTGAAGTCACACCTCAGAATGCTTCTACCACACATTTCGAAGCAGCAAACAGCGAAAAGAAATCTGCAGGGATATTTATAGAGAGGCAATCCATAAATCAGATCCTTGAAAAGTCCCCAGTAATAGCTAGCTAATTGCATGCAGGATTCTTTGTGTTAAAAGCAGTCAAAGACGTTTTGCCTTGATGACTCTCCATAGGCGGGGGAAGGGGAGGAAAATATATTTGCTGTTACTGTTCTAATCCACACTGATCTCACCTGCCTTTGGGCGGATTAGTTTGATGAAGTGATTTAAATGACTAATAGACCATAAGTAACTTATTGGGAATTTTCTGAAGAAGTCACGGATTCGAAGGATATTCTCTTTCAGCTGAGTTGTATAGCGAAGTGTATCCCGCTTCTTGTTAAAAACATATATTGCTTCCCCCAGCCCACTGTTTTAAGTTGAGCTGCATCTTTTCAGCCTGTTCCCTTGGGGATTTGTAAGGAGGAAACTGATTTAAGCCACTGGGTTGGCTTCTATTCACTCCAGTCTGAAAGGCTGTCTCCATCACTACAAACCCACTGGGGGTATTGGGATTGGCAGAGGGGTGCTCAGAAGTGCAGAGAGCAGCAGCCCAGGAACAGGTCTTCTCTGCGGCAACCCCTAAATTGTGGAATCCCCTCCCCACAAGCTTCCACTGTTTGAAGAAGATTTATCTCACAGAATAATAAAACTGTAGAGTAGAGGGACGTGGGTGGCACTGTGGGTTAAACCACAGAGCCTAGGACTTGTTGATCAGAAGGTCGGCAGTTCGAATCCCCGCGACAGCGTGAGCTCCCGTTGCTCGGTCCCTGCTCCTGCCAACGTAGCAGTTCAAAAGCATGTCAAAGTGCAAGTAGATAAATAGGTACCGTTCCGGTGGGAAGGTAAACGGTGTTTCCGTGCGCTGCTCTGGTTCGCCAGAAGCGGCTTAGTCATGCTGGCCACATGACCCAGAAGTTGTACGCCGGCTCCCTCGGCCAGTAAAGCGAGATGAGCGCCACAACCCGAGTCAGCCACGACTGGACCTATTGGTCAGGGGTCCCTTTACCTTTACCTTTTAGAGCTTGAAGTGCAACCCCCTGCAATGTAGGAGTCATAAGAATATAAGAATCAGGCCAATGGCATCGCTGCCTCCAGGCAGAGCGGAGCCACAATGGCTAATAAATAGAGTGGACCGTCGGGTTACGTAGCTCTCTGGATACATAACATTCAGGTTACGAACGTGGCAAACCCTGAAGTATTTTTTTTGGGTTTCACTGCTTGCACATGCGCAGAAGTGGTGCCTCTGGTTACGGATTTTTCAGGTTGTGCACGGACCCCCAGAATGAATTAAATCCGTATCCAGATGGTCAGCTGTAGCCATCAAACGCCCTCTTCTCCATGGATTTGCCTAATCCTCTTTGAAAGTCACCTGGATTGGTGGCTGTTACGGAAATTACGGGGGGTGGGCACATTTTTAAAGTTGTTAAATGTTACAAATATTATGCATAAATGTATCCTTTCGACTTGGCAGCTCAGGGAAGTTACCTAGCTTTAACAATCACATAAAATCAACTCCTTTGCCAGTTTCCTCCGTTCCAACACTATTTTGCCCTTGAAAAATAGGGACTCCAGGAAGTGCCCCGAGGTGACAATTGCTGAGCTGATTGTTGGCCAAGGAAAGCCTAATCCCATCACCAGACCTACCAAGGGGTCCAGACATGCAAAGGAAGTTCTATTGTACTTTGGGTGGTGGGACTTCAGAGGCGTTTGCCTATGCTCATCTTATACCTGGGTCTTGCCCTGACATGTCTGCTTACGCTAATCTTGTACCAAGGACTTGTCTGGACATGTTTGGCAAGGCTAAACTAGTGTAACCCCTGTCTACCCCTCCCCATTTTGTGACATGTCAGTGATGTAGCAATGATGCTGTACGAACTGTATTCTGGGATATGGTGGGAAAGTTTTAAAAGTCCTTGTCACCCCATCCTCGGGGTTCAAAATTCCTCTTTGAACCTGTTGCGCAATAAACTTTGGTCTACAGCTATTTGCTCCGGTTGGTGGCTGGACTCCTTCCTTTATTCCGCAAGGACCCGCGGGCTCTGCCCAACAAGCTGGGTGACTGAGCAGCCTCGCACCTAGATTTTTTCCGTAACAGTGGCTATCACTGCCTCCTGAGGGAGTTCCACAGTTTAACTGTGTGCTGAGTGCAGAAGGACTCCCTTTCATCTGCCCTGAATCTTCCAACATTTAGTTTCACTGGTTCTCCCCCCCCCCCATTTTATCCTCCTCACAAGCCTGGGGGGAGGTGGGGGGAGGTTGCATTGCTTTATGATAGCTTTCAGACTAGCAGCTTATTTCCTCTGCATGTTAGCCCAGCGATGCAAAAGCTATCCACTGTGTTCCATTTTGTGTGAACACTTCCTTAATGCAGAGGTGAGAATTATTATGAATGGCTTTTCTTGAGAAATGGAATTCGCCTTTTGGAAAACAATGTTCCGTTTAAGAGGGCAGCCTTTCCGTTCCTACACGGGTCTTTTGCTCGCGTTGGTGTTTTGATCCAACAGTGCAACATGATAATTAGATCAATTCCACAATGCGTCCTAATATCTCGGCGCAGATGGTTAAGTTGCGAGCAGAAAATCCCTGGGGAGAACCAAAATAAGTTATGCTGATTCAGAACGATTTCCCCTCTCAAAGATCTTTCCAAGTGGCAGCAAAGAATGGATTCTACCTCCCTGCTTTTTCTTCTTCTGAGTGCGAGAACATGAAAGCAGAGAAAGGAAAGACTAGCAGCCAAAATTGAGAATTATTTCTTAAAAGTTGATACACTGCGTGGAAAACTCCAGTCTGTTAATATAAGAAGTAGCATGGGGAATCATAATTAACCCCTTTTGAGTCGGGGCATGAAAAGAGGTTAAAAAATTCAATTTTTCAATATTTTCCTTTGACAAGAGGGAGGTGCATATCAGTGGAGATTTATTTCATTTTAAAGGGGCAGGGTCAGTAGGGAGGTGGATTGTAGTGTGAGGAAGAATAGGAGGGGCAAGGGGCTTGCTGATAACCTCTACCCACCCATCTTGCAGCGACCAAGTTGCAAGCTCATGCAATATGTTTTGTATTCAGTGGTCTGTGTTTGCCTGAGCTTGAGTCTGGACTAAGGATTCTGAGTTCCTGTGTTCTGATTCGATACATGTTGTCCAATCACAGAACATTTCAGGATTTGGGCCTCTGCCATTGGCCCTTGAACTCTCAGTCATGATTCGCAGCTTGGAAGTTTAGACAGCCAGGGGGCCACCAGGGGGCGCATTGGAAGATGGCCGACAATAACATCTCTCCGACCCACACGAGGTAATTAAGAGGCTGATATGGGAGTATGCAGCCTCCCTTGCCCCCCACAAGGGAATGGGGGCACTGCCTTGCCAGCTGTGCCCATAATTCACCCCCAGATTCGAAAGAAGGGGGTGTGGGCACTTGGCATGAAGCCCTCGGGTGAAGTCGGCTCTCCCTGACGCTGTCTCTAATCGCGCACTGGTTAGCATTAGCTCAAAATATATAATTGGAAACATATAATTGGAAAGAAGCTAATGCACATACATCAAGTGAAGATCGGGAGTAAAGACTGCTGAATAATGGGATCTCTGTGAGCGGAGCGACGGGCTGGACAATAAATCAAGTGAAGAATCATCATTAAAAGATCGGTATGTTGGACTGAACCGGAAAGGGAGGGGGAGGAAAAAACTTTTCTTTTTTTGTCTTATGTGAGTATTCAATAACCCTCCCCTCCAGAGAGAAGAATTGTTGCAAATTACTAATCACAAGCAGGAGAATAAGAAACTGTGTGGAAATGAAAACAACAACAACAACAAAATTTCTTTCCAGTAGCACCTTAAAGACCAACTAAGTTAGTTCTTGGTATG
This sequence comes from Podarcis siculus, assembly GCA_034642415.1. Taxonomy (NCBI): domain Eukaryota; kingdom Metazoa; phylum Chordata; class Lepidosauria; order Squamata; family Lacertidae; genus Podarcis; species Podarcis siculus. The sequence continues at coordinate 36,504,799 of JAXCMG010000011.1, forward strand.
AGCTTTCGTGTGCATGCACACTGAAGAAGTGTGCATGCACACAAAAGCTCATACCAAGAACTAACTTAGTTGGTCTTTAAGGTGCTACTGGAAAGAATTTTGTTGTTGTTGTTGTTTTGACTATGGCAGACCAACACGGCTACCTATCTGTAACTGTGTGGAAATGAATTATTGATTAAAGAGAGGACTGGTGGAAACATCAGGGATTGGAAAGAAAGTTTTATGACGCAGCTAAAAATGGAGCTTCGTTAAGACAGGCTTGCTCATAGAAGGACGAGGGGGAGGAGGACCAGGGTCATCGGAATGTGAATGTATGGTGATCGGAATGTGATCTTGACCTGGCAGAGCCCCCGGAGATATAGATTGGCAAGCCTGTGAAATCAACGGACAGACTGTGGGAATGTTTTTTATGGAGGTGTGGAAATGGTGTCTGTCCTTTATGTGATATGATTCTTGGAGAGTGCAAAACCCACATAGGACATGTTTGTTTTCAACCTGCTTGTGAAGATTATCAGAGATCACAAAGAAAGGAATATATGATAACAACAAGAAGATGAGGAAAATAACAAAGAAACTATCTGGACAGAACTGGATAGAACTGTTTAATTAAGCAGCAGCAAGAGTGATGTTTGGACCCCTTTCGGAGCTTGAAGTATGGGTACCCCCAACAATTTTTTTAAAAAATTGGCTATATAATTTGGAACTAATGTGATTTGGAATTGATGTGATTTGATTGGCCTGTTAAAATTATATATATATATATATATATATATATATATATATATATATATATATAGGAAGTTTAGACAGCCAATCACGTTGGGAGTGGGAGTGGCCCAGGCTTTTAGAAATGTATATAAGAATTGCTTTGCCTTTGCTTCCCAGTTATGTAGTTCACAGTATCGCTGTGTCTTGCCTTGTGTGAGCCCATTTACACTTCACAATGTATTTTTTGCTCTATAAGACGCACCAGACCATAAGACACACCTAGTTTTTGGAGGAGGAAAACAAGAAAAAAATTATTATGAATCCCAGAAGCCAGAGCAGCAAGAGGGATCGCTGTGCAGTGAAAGCAGCAATCCCTCTTGCTGTTCTGGCTTCTGGGATAGCTGCGCAGCCTGCATTCGCTCCATATGACGCACACACATTTCCCCTTGCTTTTTAGGAGGGAAAAAGTGAGTCTTATAGAGCAAAAAATACGGTACTTCTGGTTAGAAGTCTAGTCTCCAGATCAAGGGAAGTGATAGTACCACTCTATTCTGTCTGATCAGACCCCACCTGGAATACTGTGTCCAATTGTGGGCACCACAATTTAAGAAGGACATTGACCAGCTGGAACATGTGCAGAGGGGTCAACCAAGATGATCAAGGGTCTGGAAACCAAGCTTTACGAGGAGCACGTGATGAAGCTGGGTAAGTTCAGCTTGGGAAAGAGGAGACCGAGAGGATATATGAGAGCCATCTTCAAATATCTGAAGGGCTGTCACATGAAAGATGGAGCCATTTTTTTTTCTCCTGCTCCGGAGGCTAGGACCCAAACCAATAGCTTCAAGTTACAAGAAAGGAGATTCTGACTAAAGATACAGAAAAACTTTCCGACAGGAAGAGCTGTTTGACAGTGGAATGGACTTTGTCAGGAGGTTACAGACTCTCCCACCTTTGAGGTTTTTAAGCAGAGGTTGGATGGCCATCTGTCATGGATGCTTTAGCTGAGATTCTATTACCTGGACTTGGGAGAGCAAAGCCTTGACTGACTCCAGCTGCAAAAGCTGAGGCTGCTGAACAGAGTCCCAGGCTGGGGTATTGTTTGGGGCAGGCGTTGTTGGTGGCAGGGTTGCTGCTGCTGCTCTAACTTTTGTATCTTTGTTTTGAGTCTTATTATGAGTTATGTGAAAATTGTACAATTTGGTAGTGCACTTTTTCGTGTTTTATTGATTTTTTATGAGGATGGCAAGACCAACAGAAGAGTCTCCCCTGAAAATTTCAGAGCCTGGGCAGGTTCATAAGAGGGAATACCATATTTCAGATAGCCTGTTAAAAAAAAAATGGAACGTTCCCAGTTTTGCTCCTCCCACCTTTGCCCCAGGCTCCTCCCACCACTGCCACATGGCACTATGGAAAGTTTCCCCCAAAAAGCATGTGGTTCTCAGAGCAAAAGAGTTTCCCCTCCCTTGCTTTAGTACAACATGCCAATAACTCTTACAACAAGCAAAGGGGATGGGTCTCTTGGTTGGTGGTGGATGCTAAAGGCATATTTACATTTGAGGGTGGGAGAAATGGGGAGGGAGGAGAGGGACTTTTTGAGCTGTGTAGGTCATATTGATGGTGACAGCAGCCACGAAATTAAAAGATGCCTGCTTCTTGGGAGAAAAGCAATGACAAACCTAGACAGCATCTTAAAAAGTAGAGACATCACCTTGCCAACAAAGGTCCGTATAGTAAAAGCTATGGTTTTCCCAGTAGTGATGTATGGAAGTGAGAGCTGGACCATAAAGAAGGCTGATCGCCAAAGAATTGATGCTTTTGAATTCTGGTGCTGGAGGAGACTCTTGAGAGTCCCATGGACTGCAAGAAGATCAAACCTATCCATTCTGAAGGAAATCAGCCCTGAGTGCTCACTGGAAGGGCAGATCCTGAAGCTGAGGCTCCAATACTTTGGCCACCTCATGAGAAGAGAAGACTCCCTGGAAAAGACCCTGATGTTGGGAAAGATGGAGGGCACAAGGAGAAGGGGACGACAGAGGATGAGATGGTTGGATAGTGTTCTCGAGGCAACCAGCATGAGTTTGACAAACTGCGGGAGGCAGTGGAAGACAGGAGTGCCTGGCGTGCTCTGGTCTATGGGGTCACGAAGAGTCGGACACGACCAAATGACTAAACAACAACAACAAGGTCATATTGCAGTTTGGCTTCTGCTGCTTCTGAATCTAACACACCACCTCAAACCCAGCCCAGGTTCTGCTCATATGAAATCTGCTGTGGTTTTCTTTACTTTGGCAACTTCACAAGGGGCTGAAGCACGTTCCAATTAGTTCCAGAGATGGATCTGGATAACTAACACACACGTGTGTGTGTGTGTGTGTGTGTGCAGTAGTCATTGTGGTTTTGTTCTGGCATGCCTTGCTGCAACCTGAGATCGTTTTGCACCTGATTTCACCAAAACGAAAATCCTATGCTGATTTTTTATAAAAAAATCAGTTTATAGGATATCCTTTTCTCCAAGCTCAAGGTGGCATACATGGGTCTTCCGGTCCTCTTTTAATTCTGACAACAACCCTGTGAGGTAGGCTGGGCTGAGAGATAGTGACTAGCTCAAGCTTGCTTCATGGTTGAGTAGTAGGGATTTGAACCCTGGTCTCCCAGGTCCTAGTCCAACACCCAAACCACTACACCACACTCAATGCTGCCACTCAAAGCTGTATTTGGCTGTACAAGAAGAACAGACTCTCAAAGATTTTTGGGGTGGAAACCGAGGTTCTCCAGATTTTGGCTTCATGGTACCAAAATTTATCAGTTGCATATTTGTGGTATGAGAGAGTTAAAGTTTATAATGCTTTTCTGAACCATGTAGTAAGGAAAGCGGTGTATGAAATGTGGGAGAAATGGAAACATTTATTAGAACAAAAATGGTGGCTCTCTTCACTTGTGAAAAAAAAACAAACAAATATGAGAATGGAAATAGACCAAGAGCTGAAATTAAAGAGTTGTAAAGATATAAGAGTATTATTAACTGTTTGGTTACAATACCATCAGCTCAATGATATATTTAAGCTGGACAGAAAGAAAGGGTTTTTTTTAAACGAAACCTCTCAATTCGAAAAGGAGTTCTTAGAAAATAAGACAAGAATAATTTCTAAAATGTATAAATTATTATACGAAAGGCGAACAGGTCAAATCAGTGATGATACACTGGGTGAGAGACTTTGGTTATAGCATCCAAATGGCAGCATGGGAGAGGCCGTGGAATGTAGATTTAAAGTTTGCAGCATGCTATTGCGGGTGGCACTGTGGGTTAAACCACAGAGCCTAGGGCTTGCCGATCAGAAGGTCGGCGGTTCGAATCCCCGCAACGGGGTGAGCTCCCATTCTTCGGTCCCTGCTCCTGCCGAACTAGCAGTTCAAAAGCACATCAAAGTGCTAGTAGATAAATAGGTACCACTATGGCAGGAAGGTAATTGGCGTTTCCGTGTGCTGCTTTGGTTCGCCAGAAGTGGCTTAGTCATGCTGGCCACATGACCTGGAAGCTGTATGCCGGCTCCCTCGGCCAATAAAGCAAGATGAGCGCCACAACTCCAGAGTCGGCCACGACTGGACCTAATGGTCAAGGGTCCCTTTACCTTTACCTATACCTTGAAAGAAAATTACACGAAAATGATGTTAGCATTTAACTCCTAGTAAACTAGCTAAAATGTATGAATCAAGGTCAAATGCATGTTGGAAATGTAAAGAGAAAGAGAGCACCTTCTGGATGTGTAAAGTAGTAAAAGCATTTAACCTACTCATTGGCAAAATGCAAACTCCCCCATCCCACTGAAACTTGCCCAAATGGACTTTCTCGTGAAACTAAAAGAGGGAGGCAGCATGTGCCTTGAAATATACTCAGAGTCGAGAGTGGATTTCATGCTCTTTATTCAGCTCATAGTGGTGAGGAGGAATGAAAGTTTCCTCAAAGTATCTGCTTTATATACATTATTTACACAATGGGCTGCACGTGATTGGCTAATTCCGGAATTCTCCTGTAGGCCAATCAGGTTGTGGATTCACTTTCATCTGGAGCTGGATTGGGTCGCTCCTGCAGACCAATCAGACTGCTGCATTGTTCTAGGACCAATCAGACTGCTACATTCTGAATCCTATTGTTTTAGGACCAATCAGACTGCTGCATTTTGGATCCTATTGCTCCAGGACCAATCAGACTGCTGCATTTTGGGTCCTATTCAACTCAGTACATAACATGCCTCACCCTGAGCTCTTTGGAGGGCAGGCACAAAAGTAAAACTGAACTGGTGCTCCACGGGGGATTGTGAGACCGGCCATCTCCTTTTTTCTCTCTTCTCAAAATGCTGGACTCCCTTCACCCTGCAAAAAGTGGAGTTTTTCTCCTCACACCATGAAGGGGAGGGGAAGGAAGGCACATACTTCCAAATGTGTGTGTTGAAATATGTCAGAGTCCGTGACATTTTTAATATCAATTATCGCTGTATTGAAAACATTTACAGGACTGTGACTGACATTCTCCATTACTCCACGGTTGCTTTCGGCAGGGCGAAATTGGCAGCTGTTTAGACAGTTCCAATTTATGGGCACAATTTTCGGCATAGAATTTGCAGGGTGCCCTGGCAATTTTTATAAATTTAAAAAATAATAATGTTGTTTTATATATATAATGAAATAAGGGGCCAGGCCTTCTTAAAAACCAGCTCCAGAATTCCTCAGAAAAGCAAGTCAAATAAGTCCTTGTAAAATGGTTCCACGGAAATATATAGGAAAGTGGCAGCTCATGCACAGTGATTGTAATCCTATTTACTGGGAAGCAAGGAGCAGTTTCATTTTTAGGGCTGTGTTTCGAGGGAGAATAACATTTTCCCGTCCATTTTCTCAATGCCATGCATTATTTTGCAAAGTTCAATTTCCTGGCATTGTTGGTCTCCAACTCCGATCATCCCTGGCATTAGCAGCTGACGTGAAAAACAACTGCCTCTAAGGTACAAGGAGGGTTCTGACATGTCTAGGGAAATATGGGTTGAGCAAATTGTGTTTCATGGACTGTGGGTTTGTTGTAAACAAAAATTGCCCTTTTCCCTTATGGGGTATCCAAGAGCCCATATAAAGTCATTACATAGGTGCTCTACTGGTAGGAGAAGATAACAGAGGCCAACCAGAGAATATTGAGAAGCAAAGCAGCTAGGAAGCCTGATCTTTATTGATCTGTTGCAACAGGGTGCTCCCCTCACACACAGGAGAAGGAGGAGGAACCCAGAACAATGACACGCAAGGCCTTATAAAGACTTTTGAAATTGCCACCCTGTAGATCAAGACCACCCCCAGATACATCATACATACATCACAGAAGGTGTAACCTAAGACCCCCCCCCGATACATCACACCTACATCACAGAAAAGGCGGTCTAAAACAGAAATTTTGAATGTTGTTTTTCTCCTGTCCTTGTTTATCTCCTGTATGGCAGGTTACTTAATTGGATTGCCTGGGGAGCCTGGCCAGTCTTTTGTAAAGATAAAGACTTAGTTCCTGAGCCAGGTCACAGGCTCACACCCTATTCAAACACAGACATACCCTTAAGACAGGATTTGTGAAGGAAAAGACAATGGGGAGGCTTTTCCACTTTGACCTTGCAGAGAAAACATTTGGTCAGTTTGGGACAGCTTGGGAATCAAAATGGTTCCAGGTCGGTCTTCCTGTGCTGATCTATGTATGTGCTTGGTTGGTACGCTTATGAACATTACCATATATCTAAGACCATAAAATTCCTATCACAGGTTGGATGAAACATGGTGAGGCAAAGGGGTGGCAGAAGGTGATTGAGTAGAGGATGAATAGCTGAGAATATGTATAATAGCTACATAGTGTGCATCCCGATTGAAAGGCTCTAGCAAACTCTTTGGGTCTTGTCCAGTGATGCATTACTGCTGGATTTCTAAAACTTGGGTCTCCAGTTGCTTTTGAACTCCAGCTCCCATTATCCCTAGCTAGCAGGACCAGTGGTCAGGGATGATGGGAACTGTAGCCCAAAATATTTGGACACCCATGTATGGGTAAAGGTAAATGTAAAGGACTCCAGGACAGTTAAGTCCAGTCAAAGGCAACTATGGGGTTGCGGCACTCATCTCGCTTTCAGGCTGAGGGAGCCGGCGTTTGTCCACAGACAGCTTTCCAGGTCATGTGGCCAGCATGACTAAACCGCTTCTGGCGCAACGGGACACTGCGACGAGTGCCACAGCGCACGGAAATGCGTTTAGCTTCCTGCCGCAGCAGTACCTATTTATCTACTTGTGTTGGTATGATTTCCTTGGTGTTGGTGCTGACCTTTAAAACCCTAAACGGGCCCCGGCCCAGTATACCTGAAGGAGCATCTCCACCCCCCATTGTTCAGCCTGGACACTGAGGTCCAGCTCCAAGGGCCTTCTGGCGGTTCCCTCACTGCCAGAAGTGAGGTTGCAGGGAACCAGGCAGAGGGCCTTCTTGGTAGAGGTGCCCACCCTGTGGAATGCCCTATCTGACTTTTAGAAGACATCTGAAGGCAACTTTGTTTTATTGTGTTTCAATATTCTGTTGGGAGCTGCCCAGAGTGGCTGGGGAGGCCCGGCCACATGGGTGGGGGTATAAGTAATAACTTCTTCTTCTTCTTCTTCTTCTTCTTCTTCTTCTTCTTCTTCTTCT
>JAXCMG010000011.1:36512207-36552424 GCA_034642415.1 Podarcis siculus
TCTTCTTCTTCTTCTTCTTCTTCTTCTTCTTCTTCTTCTTCTTCTTCCAGTGGTACCTCCAGTTAAGAACTTAATTCATTCCGGAAGTCCATTCTTAACCTGAAACTGTACTTAACTTGAGGTACCACTTTAGCTAATGGGGCCTCCCGCTGCCGCCGTGCGATTTCTGTTCTCATCCTGAAGCAAAGTTTTTAACCGAAGGTACTATTTCTGGGTTAGCAGAGTCTGTAACCTGAAGCATCTGTAACCTGAAGTGTCTGTAACCCGAGGTACCACTGTATTATTATTATTTAATAGTAGTAACTGACACGTATCAAACACGTTTGGGATGTCAAGCGGGGTGTGTGAGGGGTGGGTCTTAAAGAGAGAGGGTGTGGCCTGAGGAGGTGTACGAGGAACGGACAGAGACCCATGTAGATATGAGCCCCCAAGTGTTGACTCCATGCAGACATTGAGCAGAACATGTCAAGGTCCCTCCAATGCATGCAAGTTCCCTCGTCGTGCTTCAGTTTCGTGAACAGAGTTCTAGTTGCAAACAGTTACCTTTTAATGATTAGAGTGACCAATTAGTATGCAAACCGTTCAGCAAACATTGGATTAGAACTTCATCTTTTTTTTAAAGAAGAAACAGCTTATTTTTCTTGCTGATTTAAATTGCCTGGATTCAAAATCAATCCCCCCGTTAGAGGGATGATTAGTCGCCGCATGTCCCGGCAATAGCTGCTCAAATGATACGAGCTTTTCCATTTTGCACACAGTCAAGGCACACTTTTCAAAAAGTGCTAACCTGTTGCCTGTAGGTGTGAACTGTCAGCCTGGGGCAAACGTCGCTTTCTGTTCCCACTTTCCAAATTAAACCGCTGTCCAGATGAGAAAAGGGTGGGTGTTGCCTTCTCTCTGAATAATTCTGTTGGGGGGGGGAGAAAGGCTGCTTTTCTAAAAGTAAAGGCTGCAGACTCAAGCCTGGAAGGGAGCAAGTTAACTCTGCCGGAACTTGAAGTACCAGCTTCATGCTCTGGCACCGGGGGGGTGGGAAAGCAGATGGGGGCACGGCTGGCGCACCTGGGGGGTGTCATGTGTCCTGGGGCATGGCATGCAGTCTGCAGGGGCGTGGCACACATCATGGGGGCGTGGCACCCAGCGTGCTGGGGGGGGAGCCACGATGGCATCCCACCAGGATCACGCTGCCGGGGGCGGTGCGCTCCTCCCGCACCCCTCTTCCTCCACCAGTGCCAGCACCCCAATCCTGAAATTATGGGATGGGAAGGTTGCAACAGGCACTGGAGTGGTATTTTCTGGGCAACAAGAATGTCCTATTGAGCTAGTGTCTTGCCTGTGCGGTTCCTTCCCCACAGGGACTCAAAGGATCCTCTTGTCTGACCCCTTAGAAGAGAAGAGTTTGGATTTGATATCCTGCTTTTTCACTACCCGAAGGAGTCTCAAAGTGGCTAACAATCTCCTTTCCCTTCCTCCCCCACAACAAACACTCTGTGAGGTGAGTGGGGCTGAGAGACTTCAGAGAAGTGTGACTGGCCCAAGGTCACCCAGCAGCTGCATGTGGAGGAGCGGGGAAGCGAACCCGGTTCACCAGATTATGAGTCTACCGCTCTTAACCACACTGGCCTTACAATGCAGGAGTTTCAGCTAAGTAATCCACAACATCCAACCTCTGCTTTAAAACCTCCAAGGAAGGAGAGCCCACCACCTTTTGAAGGAGTCTGTTCCATTGTCAAACAGCTCTTAGTGTCAGAAAGTCCTTCCTACTGTTTACTCAGAATCTTCTTTCTTGTCCTTTGCTTTGGAGCAGCCCAGCCTAATTTTTTTAACACCAGTTGCTGGAAACCACAGGAGGGGTGTGTGTGCTCTTTTGCAGCAATCCTGCTTGCGGATTTCACCCAAGCCTCTGGTTGGTCATTGTGAGAATAGGATCCTGGACTAGGTGGGCTCAGGCTCCTCCAATGTTTTTAAAAGGCTGACTCTTCTTCATGCATGCTTACTTATTCAGTGCTCTTTTTCTAGAAAAAGAGGTGCCAGAACTCACCACAAACACTTTCCTTGTCCTTTTATCAGGGCCGTCTTAAGCATATCCGGTGCCGTGGTGCAAAGATCCCTCCGGCGCCCTCCCCCCCCCCGTTTCCCGGCGGGGGGACCCCAAAGTTGTTGAGCTGACACCACGCTTACACATTACCTCTAACAAGCCCTTAGAACAAAATAAAATGAAAAGGCAGAAGAAGATCTAATTTAGTCCTCAATTCCAAAACAAGACTCGTTCAAGACTCGGCAGTTCTTCCAGTTCATCCTCATGATTCAAATCACTACATATCATAAAGTTAAAGCAATCACCAGTTTGTTGCTCTTTAAATAAATTGACAAAGACACAGAGAATGAAGTTCCCGGCCAATTTGTGTTTAAGTACAAAGCTGACGTTTTCAAATGGGGGGGGGGGGGGGGGGGTGTAAAGCAGTGACACCCTGAACCTAAAAAGGACCCAAAACATGGGTCACAAAGGCTGCAGCCCTAACTGCACTTACCTGAGAGTAAGCCCTGCCGAATCTAATAGGACCTTAAAACCTGCCCCCGTTTTTAAAGGACTTTTTGTTGGGGGTTTTTTTTAACCACTAACTGCATGGAGAGCACGCTCTTGAGTCAATCCTTACCTCCAAACTGAGTCCTAATGGTAGTGTGCACCCCCTGAGCTTTCCCCTCTCACAGCCCCAAATCTGAATGAATCCCTCCTCCACCTTTTTCCTCGATGGAAGGGGCAGGGGGCAACGTTCCCAGTGCCCCCCCTGCCCCCTGCGCTGGGCAGCTTGAGGCTCACTTGCCACGCAGGCTTCCTCAGCAGTCCCACTACTGCCGTGGCGCGGGCAGGAGGGTGAAGGGTGCTGTGTAGCTTTGCGATCCACCGCTGCTGCCTCCTCTCCTAGGCAGGAAGTGAAAGAGCACTGCTGGCCGTAGGAAGAGCCGCCGTCACCACCCAGCATGCCCTCACAGCTGTTCCCAGATGGTCCCGGACTCCCACAGCTGGGCGCTCCTGATGGGAGGGCGCCGTGGCGCAGGGCACCACTAACCCTAATGTGTAAGACGGCCCTGCCTCTTATACAGTGGTACCTCGGGTTACATACGCTTCAGGTTACATATGCTTCAGGTTACACACTCCGCTAACCCAGAAATAGTGCTTCAGGATAAGAACAGAAATCGGGCTCCGGCGGCGTGGCAACAGCAAGAGGCCCCATTAGCTAAAGTGGTGCTTCAGGTTAAGAACAGTTTCAGGTTAAGAACAGACCTCCGGAATGAATTAAGTACTTAACCCAAGGTACCACTGTAATGGCAATGGTGCCCACCTCAGAGGTGCCAGACCTGAGTTCCACCAGAGAATACGCCTTGGTTATATTGCTATTCTTTTGCAGAGCATTTTCTCAGCCAGAACTGGCCGGAACTAAGTTCCAGCACCTCTCAAGTTGGCACCATTGCCATGATAAGACAACAAGGGAGGCATTTCATTGTGAGTTCCGGTACCTCTTTTTCTTGAAAAAGAGCACTGATTTTATGAGAGGATTGCTCACTCTCCATCTCAAAAGTCATTTGGTCTTAGAGATCTACCTTCCCACAAATTTCATTATTTTATGTCCCAGGTTTGCCAAAATCGAACAATCAAAATAAAATTCAGCAAGGTCCTGCTCCCCTCCCATTGCCAAGATAAAGACAGCAGAACAGTTTGTCCATTAAATAGCTACATAGATTAATCACAGCAAAAGATAGCTGTTTGCCCAGGAGTCAGAAGCATTCCAGAATGACTTCCCTTTTCCTACACACACACACACACACACACACACACACACACACACACAGGCACAAATAAACAACTGCGGCTGGAGGATTAGTGACCCCTCTCATTTAAATCTACCAACTTTCTTTTCCATTTCAAACCTTCCTCTCCTGCCCAGTTTCACAAATCCTTGATTTATTTTAAGCTTCTTGGGGAAGGATGGAAAGATTGCGAACTGGAGGACGGCAAATGCAATTAAAACAGAGGAGAAAGCCGGACTCTCCTTTGTAATCACCGCTTCCGGAAAAGCAATATGCTGTGGATTAGAGCGCTTCGGGGCCCGAGCGGAACCATATGGCTTGTCTCTGCTCATTCCCCCTTAAATCCTGACATTTTGCAGCTGTCAAGATAAAGCTGTTTAGACGAGCAACATTGTCGTTTGTTTATAGGGAAATAATATGTAGCGAGTTATGATTAATCAAGGTGTCTAAAACCTGCTGCAGGCCCTGCAAAGAGATTGAGTTCTGCAGCTAGGAATTTTGTCTCTCGAATTACTAACTTCATTTCTCTCTGCTCACATCCCCCTCCACCCTTAACCCCGTGCCGCCTCCTTCCTGCCGCGCTGTTTGCTGTCCCGCTTTGTAATGATTTCTGGAAGAAACAGCGCGGCGCTCTGGAAGCCTGTCTCCCTGCCACAGGTGGAACTTGTTGCACACATGTCTGCATAGGGAAAAACAACCAGAAAACACAGAGGGAAAGGATCAAATGGGGATTCTGTGCCCATGCCTAGGTGTGTGCAGCAGAAAGTTTTTTGGGGGGGATTGCCCTTGAGGGTTCAAGAACAGAGGCTCACAATAAAGTCCCAGTCAGCCAGATATTATATGCCTGTTGTCTTTGTCCATGGAGTTTTCTTTGCAGGGATACTGGAGTGGCTTGCAGGTTCCTGCTCCAGGTGGATCACGTTTGGTCAAAACTCTCCACTATGACCTGTCCATCTTGGGTGGCCCTGCATGGCATAGCTCATAGCTTCTCTGAGTTATTCAAGCCCCTTTGCTATATGCCATGGTCCGTATAGTTAAAGCTCTGGTTTTTCTAGTAGTGATGTATGGAAGTGAGAGCTGGACCATAAAGAAGGCTGATCGCCAAAGAATTGATGTTTTTGAATTATGGTGTTGGAGGAGACTCTTGAGAGTCCCATGGACTGCAAGAAGATCAAACCTCTCCATTCTGAAGGAAATCAGCCCTGAGATCCTGAAGCTGAGGCTCCAATACTTTGGCCACCTCATGAGAAGAGAAGACTCCCTGGAAAAGACCCTGATGTTGGGAAAGATGGAGGGCACAAGGAGAAGGGGACGGCAGAGGGCGTGATGGTTGGACAGTGTTCTCGAAGCTACCAACATGAGTTTGACCAAACAGCTGGAGGCAGTGGAAGACAGGAGTGCCTGGCGTCCTCTGGTCCATGGTGTCACGAAGAGTCGGACACGACTAAACGACTAAACAACAGCCAGATATTATTCAGCAAGCAGAGTTTCCCGAACATTGAAAGGTCGGCGGCTCGAATCTGTGTGACGGGGTGAGCTCCCATGGCTCTGTCCCAGCTTCTGCCAACCTAGCAGTTCAAATAATAATAATTTATTATTTGTAACCCGCCCATCTGGCTGGGTTTCCCCAGCCACTCTGGGCAGCTCCCAACAGAATATTAAAAACATGATAAAACATCAAGCATTAAAAACTTCCCTAAACAGAGCTGCCTTCAGATGTCTTCTAAAAGTCAGATAGTTGTTTATTTCCTTGATGTCTGATGGGAGGGCATTCCACAGGGCAGGCACCACTACTGAAAAGGCCCTCTGCCTGGTTCCCTGTAACCTCGCTTCTCGCAGGGAGGCCCTCAGAGCTGGTCCTCAGTGTCCAGGTTGAACGATGGGGGTGGAGATGCTCCTTCAGGTATACTGGGCCACATTTAGGCCTTTAAAGGTCAACACCAACACTTTGAATTGTGCTCGGAAACGTACGGGGAACCAATGTAGGTCTTTCAGGACCAGTGTTATGTGGTTTAGGCAGCCACTCCCAGTCACCAGTCTAGCTGCCACGTTCTGGATTAATTGTAGTTTCCGGGTCACCTTCAAAGGTAGCCCCACATAGAGCGCATTGCAGTAGTCCAAGTGGGAGATAACCAGAGCATGCACCACTCTGGCTAGACAGAGTGGGTCCTGGGAAGGTCCCAGGGAAGGTTGCAGCAATTAAAGGTAAAAAGGTAAAGGGACGCCTGTCCATTAGGTCCAGTCGCAGACGGCTCTGGGGTTGCAATGCTCATTTCGCTTTATTGGCCGAGGGAGCCGGCGTACAGCTTCCGGTTCATGTGGCCAGCATGACTAAGCCGCTTCTGGCAAACCAGAGCAGCGCACGGAAGCACCGTTTCCCTTCCCGCCGGAGCGGTACCTATTTATCTACTTGCACTTTGACATGCTTTTGAACTGCTAGGTTGGCAGGAGCAGGGACAGAGCAATGGGAGCTCACCCTGTTGCGGGGATTCAAACCGCCGACCTTCTGATCAGCAAGCCCTAGGGTCAGTGGTTTAGACCACAGCACCACAATTTAAACACAATATTAAAAACAGCTTTACTTACAATCACAGAGAAAGGTGGGTCCTAGACATATACATCCTACGTGTCAAAGGGTTTGGAGCCACTGATGGCCACCAACTTTGATGGCTTTAAAGGAAGATTAGACAAATTTATGGAAGAGAGGGCTATCAGTAGCTCCTAGCCTTGAGGGCTATGCTCTGCCTGCACAGTGGGCACTGTTTGACCATTGTGGGAGCAGGATGCTGGACAAGATGGGCCATTGGCCTGATCCAGCAGGCTCTTTTGATGTTCTTATGTTCCCAGCTAGGTGTTGTAAGCTTGAATTTTGCTATAAGAAGCTGATGATCTGAGCCACAGTCAGCCCCAGGTCTTGTTTTTGCTGACTGTATAGAGCTTCTCCATCTTTGGCTGCAGAGAATATAATCAATCTGATTTCAATGCTGCCCATCTGGTGATGTCCATGTGTAGAGTCGTCTCTTGTGTTGTTGGAAAAGCGTGTTTGTGATGACCAGCTTGTTCTCTTGACAGAACTCTATTAGCCTTTGCCCTGCTTCGTTTTGATCTCCAAGGCCAAACTTGCCAGTTGTTCCTTTTATCTCTTGCCTCCCTACTTTAGCATTCCAATCCCCTATAATGAGAAGAACATCCTTCTTTGGTGTCACTTCTATAAGGTGTTGTAAGTCTTCATAGAATTGGTCAATTTCAGTTTCTTCAGCACCAGTAGTTGGTGCATAAACTTGGATTACTGTGATGTTAAAAGGTCTGCCTTGGATTCGTATCGAGATCATTCTATCATTTTTGAGATTGCATCCCAGTACAGCTTTCGCCACTCTTTTGTTGACTATGAGGGCCACTCCATTTCTTTTACGGGTTTCTTGCCCACAGTAGTAGATGTGATGGTCATCCAAACTGAATTCGCCCATTCCCGTCCATTTTAATTCACTGATGCCCAGGATGTCAATATTTATTCTTGCCATCTCATTTTTGACCACCTCCAACTTACCCAGGTTCATGGTTCTTACATTCCAGGTTCCTATGCAATATTTTTCTTTACAGCATTGGACTTTCCTTTCGCTTCCAGGCATATCCGCAACTGAGCGTCCTTTCGGCTTTGGCCCAGCCGCTTCATCAGCTCTGGATCTACTTGTACTTGCCCTCCGCTCTTCCCCAGTAGCATGTTGGACGCCTTCCGACCTGAGGGGCTCATCTTCCAGCGTCATAACTTTTATATGCCTGTTGTCTTTGTCCATGGAGTTTTCTTGGCAAGGATACTGGAGTGGCTTGCCGGTTCCTCCTCCAGGTGGATCACGTTTGGTCAAAACTCTCCACTATGACCTGTTCATCTTGTGTGCCCTGCTCGGCGTAGTTCATAGCTTCTCTGAGTTCTTCAAGCCCCTTCGCCACGGCAAGGCAGTGATCCATGAAGGGGAATATGCTATTATCCCATATGGGGATTAGAACCTGCAACCTTGGCATTATCAGCACCATATACTAACCAGCTGAGCTATCAAGTCTGATCCCTATCAAGAAAGTAGGAAAAACCACTGGGCTGGTAAGATACAATCTAAGTCAAATCCCTTATGAATACACAGTGGAAGTGACGAACAGGTTTAAGGATTTAGATTTGGTGGACAGAGTGCCTGAAGAACTATGGATGGAGGCTCGTAACATTGTACAGGAGGCAGCAACGAAAACCATCCCAATGAAAAGGAAATGCAAGAAAGCAAAGTGGCTGTCCAACGAGGCCTTACAAATAGCGGAGGAGAGAAGGCAAGCAAAATGCGAGGGAGATAGTGAAAGATACAGGAAACTGAATGCAGATTTCCAAAGAATAGCAAGGAGAGACAAGAAGGCCTTCTTAAACGAGCAATGCAAACAAATAGAGGAAAACAACAGAATGGGAAGAACCAGAGATCTGTTCAAGAAAATTGGAGATATGAAAGGAACATTTCGTACAAAGATTACCACAATAAAGGACAAAAGTGGTAAGGACCTAACAGAAGCAGAAGACATCAAGAAGAGGTGGCAAGAATACACAGAGGAATTATACCAGAAAGATATGGATGTCTCGTACACCCCAGGTAGTGTGGTTGCTGACCTTGAGCCAGACATCATGGAAAGTGAAGTCAAATGGGCCTTAGAAAGCACTGCAAATAACAAGGCCAGTGGAAGTGATGGTATTCCAGCTGAACTATTTAAAATTTTAAAAGATGATGCTGTTAAGGTGCTACACTCAATATGCCAGCAAATTTGGAAAACTCAGCAGTGGCCAGAAGATTGGAGAAGATCAGTCTACATCCCAATCCCAAAGAAGGGCAGTGCCAAAGAATGCTCCAACTACCGCACAATTGCACTCATTTCACACGCTAGCAAGGTTATGCTTAAAGTTCTACAAGGAAGGCTCAAGCAGTATGTGGATCGAGAACTCCCAGAAGTGCAAGCTGGATTTAGAAGAGGCAGAGGAACCAGAGACCAAATTGCAAACATGCGCTGGATTATGGAGAAAGCTAGAGAGTTCCAGAAAGACATCTACTTCTGCTTCATTGACTATGCAAAAGCCTTTGACTGTGTCGACCACAGCAAACTATGGCAAGTTCTTAAAGAAATGGGAGTGCCTGATCACCTCATCTGTCTCCTGAGAAATCTCTATGTGGGACAAGAAGCTACAGTTAGAACTGGATATGGAACAACTGATTGGTTCAAAATTGGGAAAGGAGTACGACAAGGCTGTATTTTGTCTCCCTGCTTATTTAATTTATATGCAGAATACATCATGCGAAAGGCTGGGCTGGATGAATCCCAAGCTGGAATTAAGATTGCCGGAAGAAATATCAACAACCTCAGATATGCAGATGACACAACCTTGATGGCAGAAAGTGAGGAGGAATTAAAGAACCTTTTAATGAGGGTGAAAGAGGAGAGCGCAAAATATGGTCTGAAGCTCAACATCAAAAAAACGAAGATCATGGCCACTGGTCCCATCACCTCCTGGCAAATAGAAGGGGAAGAAATGGAGGCAGTGAGAGATTTTACTTTCTTGGGCTCCATGATCACTGCAGATGGTGACAGCAGCCACGAAATTAAAAGACGCCTGCTTCTTGGGAGAAGGGCAATGACAGGCCTAGACAGCATCTTGAGAAGTAGAGACGTCACCTTGCCAACAAAGGTCCGTATAGTTAAAGCCATGGTTTTCCCAGTAGTGATGTATGGAAGTGAGAGCTGGACCATAAAGAAGGCTGATCGCCGAAGAATTGATGCTTTTGAATTATGGTGCTGGAGAAGACTCTTGAGAGTCCCATGGACTGCAAGAAGATCAAATGCATCCATTCTTAAGGAAATCAGCCCTGAGTGCTCACTGGAAGGACAGATCGTGAAGCTGAGGCTCCAGTACTTTGGCCACCTCATGAGAAGAGAAGACTCCCTGGAGAAGACACTGATGCTGGGAAAGATGGAGGGCACAAGGAGAAGGGGGCGACAGAGGACGAGATGGTTGGATAGTGTTTTCGAAGTTACCAGCATGAGTTTGACCAAACTGCGGGAGGTAGTGGAGGACAGAGGTGCCTGGCGTGCTCTGGTCCATGGGGTCACGAAGAGTCGGACACGACTAAACGACTAAACAACAACAAAGGTGTTGTAAGGGACTGGGCAGAGGGGGAGGAATGGTGGAGACTGCCTCCCCCTCACTCTGAACCTTTTCCTTTTTATACCTATAGTTGCACAAAAGGACTTTCGCCTTTGTGCGCTCATTTACCAAAGACACGCTGTGCCAGCAGTGACACTTGTCATTCAGAACGCCGCTGTGCAAGCAAAATTAACTCTTACATCAAAATATTATGTTACATATTGTATTGAGCTGTGCTGCTATGTGGCGGCAGGGGCAGCGGCACCTTTGACACGACTGTTGTTTCTCCTAGGTAAAGGTAAAGGGACCCCTGACCATTAGGTCCAGTCGTGGCCGAGATGAGGTTGTGGCGCTCATCTCGCTTTACTGGCCGAGGGAGCCAGCATACAGCTTCCGGCTCATGTGGCCAGCATGACTAAGCTGCTTCTGGCAAACCAGAGCAGCACACGGAAACGCCGTTTACCTTCCCGCTGGAGTGGTACCTATTTATCTACTTGCACTTTGACATGCTTTCGAACTGCTAGGTTGGCAGGAGCAGGCACCGAGCAATGGGAGCTCACCCTGTTGCGGGGATTCGAACCACCAACCTTCTGATCGGCAGGTCCCAGTCTCTGTGGTTTAACCCACAGCGGAACCTGCGTTCCTTGTTTTTTCTCCTACGTAGGTGCCTAAACAATACTTATAAGTTCAAGTGTGGTAGTGTTGTATACTTAAGTATAAGTGTATTGTAAATAAATGGACAAATAAAAAAGTTTATTTCTTTTTCCTCCCTTTTTTTCATAAACAAGAGATAAGTGTGGTGCCTGACATAAGCATAATAAAAGTTAATTTGGGGGCTATACTAAATTTGGGGGCGTTGGGCAGATCTTTGCACCCCGGCGGCGCATATGCTAAAGACCGTGCTGATCCTGGTGAACTTATGCCATTCCTCTCCTCACTTCTAGCAGCTGTGCACGCTGGCGGTGATGAATGCCTGCTGGACCCCCCAGCACATCTGGACCATACGGACTGGAAGTTCCCAAAAACTTTGAAGGCATTTGAGCTTCTAGGAAAGTTTATTTCCCCATGGATTTATGTTCTCCAAAGAGCAATTTCATTCTGATGGGAAAGCTTCCAACCAGCTCCAAAACTTTGAGCGGTAGCTCTGTGACGTTCTGTCCCTGTCAGAAGGTGCCGGAACATCTGTTGCATCAGCAGTGTCTTCTGGAGGAAGCTACAAGATAAATGGCGCTTTGGGCTTAAACTCGCTAATGGATCTGTCCTGCCAGCCTCTCCATAGTCAGCCATCTGTCTTGGGGCATGAATTGTCCACGGCTAGACAGCTGGATTGCCGGGGATTTCACTCTTAAGATCCTTGATTTGGAGTTTTCTTGATGGCTAAACTTACAGCAAAACAAAACCGTCCTGAAATTCTGCTCTGTGCAGAATGCAGCGAGAGTTACAGAGGAGCAAAGTTGTGTGTGTGTGTCTTATTCCAGAGGCACGAAGGGTCTACAAAACAAGGATGCATAAATCAGTCTGCACCTCCCAGCTGTTGTCCTGCTCTAATCCATTTGCCTAAAAAGGAAAACAAAATTGGGACAGCAGGTATGGTTGCCACGGCTGGTGTGTGGGGTGGAAAACACCTATATTCATAGGCTGCTGACAAATTGTCTGCAAACAGGACATCAATGTAGGGCCGGAGGATTGCTATTCAAATCTAATTAAAACCAAATGTTTATGAACATGAGTCACATCCTATCTCTCTCTTGTCATACTGTGAAATATTCTGTTTATTTTACACCTTTCAGTACTCCACGGTTCATTGTGTTCTATTAATATCTTTCATTCTCACAAAATAAAATCCCCAAAAGTATGCCTTTTCTTTCAAGTTGCTTGCAATTAATTTTCCGAGCCACTGCAGTGTGGCGGTTAGAGTGTCGGAACGTCAGGATTCAATTTCCCTCTGGGCTGTGAAGCTAACTGTGTGACCTTGGGAGCCGGTCACTATCTCTCAGCCTAACCTACCTCCCAGGGTTGTTGTGAAGATTAACTGAGGAAGGAGCGAGAGGGGCAAGTATACCCACCTTGAGCTCTTTGGAGGGAAAGCTGGGATATAAATATGATCAATCAACCAATCAAGTATGTTTCCGGGCACAATTCAAAGTGTTGGTGCTGACCTTGAAAGCCCTAAATGGCCCTGGACCAGTATACCTGAAGGAGCGTCTCCACCCCCATCGTTCTGCCTGGACACTGAAGTCCAGCTCCGAGGGCCTTCTGGTGCTTCCCTCCCAAGTTACAGGGAACCAGGCAGAGGGCCTTCTCGGTGGTGGCGCCCTCCCTGTGGAATGCCCTCCCACCAGATGTCAAAGAGAACAACAACTACCAGACTTTTAGAAGACATCTGAAGGCAGCCCTGTTTAGGGAAGCTTTTAATATTTGATGAATTATGTATTTTAATATTTTGCAGGAAGCCACTGAACTCAGTAGGTCTTACTTCTGAGTAAGCAGGCTAGCCCAGGAACTTCAGAGTAAGTGCCATTGATATCAGCAGAGTAAGATGGGATGAGCGTATCAGCCTATTCCCAGAGCAAGTCAATTTTCCGTGTGTTTGCCCATATGTCTCTTCACTCCCATTTCACATAAATCTGCTTTTTATTTTAAAAATCCACACAAATTTGCATTTAAGTACATATCCCAAAACACATTTCTCCTCTAAATATGCATTTCTAAATGTACCCACTCTCAAAATAAACCTTTCAACATGCAATTTCTCCTAAATACTCCACCGGAACATCTGGGGAGTTCAAAAGAAGATGGAGAAGCTAAGTTTTGATCTGAATGTTATCCCGTCAGTTGATATCAGAACTTGGAAACACTGAATTCATAAGAACATCAGAAGAGGCTGCTGGTTCAAACATGGTTCAGCACCCTGAACAGAAGTTTTTCCTTCTGTGGATTCCTGCAACTGGTGTTCATGAACATTGCTGCCTCCAGCTGGACTCAGAGCAGCAGCCATTGATAAGCCTCTCCTCCATGAATTTGCCCAATCATTTTTTAAAGCCATCTAGGGGGTCATCCACACAAGTGAACCAGGAAGTGACCTCTCCAGACAACAGAACGACTCTTCTTTTCTTATCTCTGTGGCTGCAATCTCCTGGGCGCATCTGTTTCCCTGTTTCCCTCCCTCCCATCCTGCTTTTGTGCAGCCCCGAGTGCCGGCAACATACGCTATGCCACTGCCTGTGCCTTGCCACCCGCTGGACTGCTTTCAAGAAAGAAGGCAGGGCAGGTGGGACAGTGCCCCATTTACCCTAATGGACCAGCCTCAGCATCGATGGAGAGGTTTGCTGGTTATAGTGGAACCCAGGTAGACAAAATCAATACCTGTTTGCTGGAAATCGCAAATGGGCAGAGTGCTGTTGCACTCATGTCCTGCTTTTGGGTTCCCCACGGGCATCTGGTTGGCCACTGTGGGATCAGGAGGCTAGACTAGATGGGCCATTGGCCTGATCTATCAGGCCTCTTTGTATGTTCGCATGACTTCCTGGTTCTACGTTTCTACGCTACTTTGAATGGGTGGTGTCAGAGCTGCCTCCAGGTCCCAGCTCACAGAGGACCAACGCTAGCCGGTAGTAATATACAAAAGTCTTTATTGAAGTACAGTTTCCATTTTCAAGCCGCAGCGCGCAGCTCTACGTCTAGAAGCTAGACCGGCGAAGCTCCATCTGAGTCTCCACCCCCTGTACACCAGTTTAAGACTCTAACCTTACTCCACCTCTTCCGTCTCTCCTTTCTCCTCTGGGTCCTTCTACCCCCCGGGGTCCCTTCCTTCCTGGACTCTTCTGACGCTGACGCTGACCCCCCTGACTCTTCTCCCTCCTTTCGGCGGGCTTTAGGACCTGGCTCCCTATCCGGGCTGCCAACTGCGCCGCCCTCTTGTACATTTGAACTTGGCGCGCGCGCCCAGTCTCCGACCTCCCTTTTGACCGTTTCCTCGCTCTCCGATGGAGGCATGGCCAATCCTGACTCATGTCCTCCCACTGGCGGTGAGCCGCCTGATCCCGATACCTGGGACTCCTCCCCCCTACTGCGCTCTGGTGGAGAAGCTGGTCCTGATTTCCAACTGCTGCTCTCTGAGTCCCCTCTGGCCCCTTCTTCCTGGGGTGTCCCCCTAGGCACCCCCCTTGCTCTGACCATGGGAGCCCCTTTCTGTGAATCCTCCGATTCGCTGGAAAGACTCAGAGACCTCGGACCGCTGTCATCGCTAACATTTCCTTCGGATTCCTCCCCCTCGCTCTCTATTTCCTCCCTTTCCTGTGCCTCTGCTCCTGAGCCCCTGACATGTGGATTGGTGGGTACAGGAGAATCGACTGGATGACTTCATACCCTGAAACCAGTTCCCTCTCTTAAGGAATTTGCTGAAGTCTCGCATCTCAGAATGTTTCTACCACACATTTTGGAGCAGAAACCCTGGGTGCTGGTAAGCCATAGAACAGAACAGAACAGAACAGAACAGAACAGAACAGAACAGAATAGAATAGAATAGAATAGAATAGAAGATGAGCCTGTTGATAGCTATCACTCCCTGCTGTGGGACGAGTTCCACAATTTAACTATGTACTCCTTTTATCTGCTGCATTCGGTTTGTAATTGATGGCAATACATTGGGATTATTATTGAAATTGAAATTGAAATACTTTATTGTCACTTGTACAACTTGTATACAGTGAGATTACACGAGCACCCCCCACTCAGCTCTCTTAGTCTTAGTTCCCCTCGTTTACTGACGCACACCCACCAAACCCGAAAGTCAGTTGCCCTGTTGTTATCTTTTCATTCAGCAGCCTAACAGCCCACAGATAGAAGCTGTTCTTTACCCTGTTGGTGCGACTAATCAGGCTTCTATATCTTCTGCCCGAGGGCAGGAGATCAAGAAAGTGCCAGCCAGGGTGTGAATCATCCCTGAGAATTTTCCTCACTCTCCTGAGGCAACGTTCTTCCGCTATGTCATCCAGTGGATTCACGGGACAGCCCATAATATCTTGTGCTGTATTCACCACCCTCTGTAGGCACTTCCTATCAGTTGATGTCAAATCAGCATACCACACTGTGATGCAGTATGAAAGGACACTTTCTATTGTGGACCGGTAGAAGGAGATCATCAAATGTTGATTGACATCGTTCTTTCGCAATACTCTGAGGAGATGGAGTCTCTGTTGGGCTTACTTAACCACCTAGATTGTATTGATTTTATATTATTATTATTATTTACTGAAAAATAAAGAGCACAAAATTACAAGTGCACAGAGTAAGACACAAAAAAGAAGAAGAAACAATAAATAATATAAATCGAAGGGTAATATGAGGCATGATTAAAAGCGCAACACTTTTCAATATACGAATGCATTAACAGAACCTTCACAGGAAGTCATAGAGGAGTTAAAGGGTAGGGGAAAATAGTGGGAAGGAGACAAGGGAAATTGGCTTGTGTATGTGATCTTTTTCTTGGGACATCTGAAAATCTGGTTGACATTTGTTATTTGAACAGATTAGTATAATTCAGGGATCTCCATACCTCATTAACACCACCATTAACGCTATCTGATGAGCTCATTCCACTCATCGGGTGCCCCTTCCTCCAGTAACATTTTTCAGGACAGATTGCACCGATGAGCACACAGGAAATTAATGCTCTAATATTCATCAATCCATCTATTTTGATTTTTAGGAGTAGTGGTGGTCATAAGGAAGTAGTAATAATCCAAATTTTATTTTCATATGGAGGGGGAATTGTGGTTTAGGAAGGGCCAGAATGTGAGGGTCTTATTTTTTAAAAAATAATAATAAATTGAGCGTTCTTGCATGTAAGTCCTAACCTGCAGTCTGAAGTGTTACATCCTAACGTGAAGTCTGATTTGATTTGATTTATTAGATGTTGGCATTGGCAATTTAAATAAACCCTCGAAGGTGCCTACAGCTATGTGAATCGTCCATTCTAGCATCTTGTCCTCAGAATGGCCAATCAGGTGCCTTTGGGAATCTCTAAGTCTGGGAAAGACTTCTGGCCTGAAACCCTAAAGATCTACCACCAGTGTGGTGTACTGGTTAAGAGTGGTGAACTCGTAATCTGGGGAACCGGGTTCGCTTCCCCGCTCCTCCACATGCAGCTGCTGGGTGACCTTGGGCCAGTCACACTTCTCTGAAGTCTCTCAGCCCCACTCACCTCACAGAGTGTTTGTTGTGGGGGAGGAAGGGAAAGGAGATGGTTAGCCGCTTTGAGACTCCTTAAGGGGAGTGAAAGGCGGGATTTCAAGTCCAAACTCTTCTTCAGTCAACGTGGACCATAGTGAGCTAGATTGATCCATGGGCTGAATCGTTAAGAGGCACTTCCTGTGTCCTCTTGAAGAAAGGATTCAACAACATCTTGTTGGCTTCTGTGCATGAAAGGATGGGTGCATCGGGGGTGGGGGACGAAACGCCATGCATATCCTGCAAGTGTCCCCCCCAAAACGGGATATCCCATCCCACCCCCACCCCCTCCACGAGATTACAGTGGTCATTTTGGGAGCAGTGATTCTCACGTGATTTTGCATGAGAACCCTCCCTGAAAAAAGGGACGCGGGTGGCGCTATGGGTTAAACCACAGAGCCTAGGACTTGCCGATCAGAAGGTCAGTGGTTCAAATCCCCACGACGGGGTGAGCTCCCATTACTCGGTCCCTGCTCCTGCCAACCTAGCAGTTCGAAAGCACATCAAAGTGCAAGTAGATAAATAGGTACCGCTCTGGTGGGAAGGTAAACAGTGTTTCCATGCACTGCTCTGGTTCACCAGAAGCAGCTTAGTCATGCTGGCCACATGACCCGGAAGCTGTATGCCGGCTCCCTCAGCCAATAAAGCGAGATGAGACCCGGAAGCTCCCTCGGCCAATAAAGCGAGATGAGTGCCGCAACCCCAGAGTCAGCCACAACTGGACCTAATGGTCAGGGGTTCCTTTACCTTTTTACCTCCCTGAAAAAGTGCTTCTTATGCAATAACACGATGGGAAGATGTGCGTCCCTGTTTTGGGGTTCAGTATGTTGGAGAGCATGCATCTTGTCCTTTAATCTAGGCAGCAAAATGTCCTCAGCAAGCCCTGAAGACCCTGGAGATGGAGACCCTGGAGATTTCCTACCAGCCAAAGTAGATGTTCCTGGTCTAGATAGACCAGTGGAACTCCGTATAAAGCAGGCCGATGTGCTTATACAGTGGTACCCTGGCCCTCAAATGCCTTGGTTCTCAAACGCTTTGGTTCTCAAACTCCAAAAACCTGGAAGTGTTCCAGTTCTTGAACGATTTTTGGAAGCTGAACGTCTGATGTGGTTGTCAGCTATTGTTTCTAGGGCGCCTGCACCAATCAGAAGCTGCGCCTTGGTTTTCAAACATTTCAAATGGACTTCCAGAACGGATTAAGTTTGCCACTTTTGTTTTTGCTATTTATTTTGTGCTTTTGTTTTTGAGGCTTTTTCAGTTAATTTGTTTTTGTGACTGTGTGGAACCCAGTTCAGCTACTGATTGATTGATTGTGTGACTGCAGAAATGGATAAAAGCCCCCCATCTAAACAATGACTATCATCAGTGCAGGTAAGAAATTTTTTCTTCTTCTCATTTTTATCTACAATACTGTCTTATTTATTTTATAGTACAGTACATTGATTATTGCTTTCACTTTATGGATCAATGGCCTTGTTAGATAGTAAAATTCATCTTAAATTGCTGTTTTAGGGGTTGTTTTCAAAAGTATGGAACGGATTAATTTGTTTTGCATTACTTTCTGTGGGAAAGCATGCTTTGGTTTTGGAGCGCTTTGGTTTTGGAATGGACTTCTGGAACGGATTAAGTTTGAGAACCAAGGTACCACTGTATCACAAAGGATTGGCAGATGGCAGAGAAATCTAGGTGGAAAACTCACCTTTTAGGTTCTTCCCTTTCTCCCCAGAGAGCAAGTTTTCATCCGCGCATATCTAGCTAATCTTTTTGAGAGTGCGAGTCGTTGCTAGGAAACAGTGATGCTAATGAAGTCCAGGGGAAAAAGGAACAGGTCTTTCGCTTCTTGCAACACGAGCCTAAGAGTTCCTATTTATTCCCAAGCCCCTTCTAGCTTAATTTAACCCAATCCCAGATCAACTTCCAGACCCCTTTGTTCTGTTATCTACTAGAGCAATGGCCAACATATCACAGCGCAACGTGTCTCGGTCATGTGCCTTTTACTAGGTAAACGAGATCTTGGGATTGTGGTGCAGAAGATTGGCAGTTATGCCAACCCTGTGTATGGCAGCTGTCAGAAAGGCAAACTCAAAGTTAGGGATTGTTAGGAAAGGGGATCAAAAATAAAACTATTGTACAAATGTATGGTATGACTACATTTGGAATGTTGTTCAGTCCCAGAAAAGGGGTGAAAAGTGCTACTCACTCCATTTAGTAATGAGAGGTATTGTGGTGTAGGGGTTAGAGCATGGGTAGGCAAATTAAGGCCCGGGGGCCGGATCCGGCCCAATCGCCTTCTAAATCTGGTCTGCAGATGGTCAGCGTGTTTTTACATGAGTAGAATGTGCCCTTTTCTTCAAAATGCATCTCTGGGTTATTTGTGGGGCCTGCCTGGTGTTTTTACATGTGTAGAATGTGCCCTTTTACAGTGGTACCTCGTGTTTCATACACTTCAGGTTACATACGCTTCAGGTTACAGACTCCGTTAACCCAGAAATAGTACCTCAGGTTAGGAACTTTGCTTCAGGATGAGAACAGAAATCGTGCTCTGGCGGCGCGGCGGCAGCAGGAGGCCCCATTAGCTAAAGTGGTGCTTCAGGTTAAGAACAGTTTCAGGTTAAGAACGGACCTCTGGAACGAATTAAGTACTTAACCTGAGGTACCACTGTATTTAAAATGCATCTCTGGGTTATTTGTGGGGCATAGGAATTCGTTCTTTCCACCCCCCAAAAAAATATAGTCCGGCTCCCCACAAGGTCTGAGGGACAGTGGACCAGCCCCCTGCTGAAAATGTTTGCTGACCCCCTGGGTTAGAGTGTCAGACTCGGACACTCTAGTCAAATCCCCATTTGATCATGAAGCTCACTGGGTGATTTTGGGCCAGTCACTGCCTCTCAGCCTGAACTCTCTAGCAGGATTGCTGTGGGCATTAAATTAGGAGAGGGGGGTGAAATATACCCAGAGTCCTGTAGTGATTTCATGCTCTTTATTGCAGCTCGTAAAACAGTGATTGAATTCCCCCCCCCCAAACCTCAGGCGTTTATAGACATTATACACACAACGAGTCCCATCTGATTGGCTGATTCTGCTTTCCTCCTGGAGCCTGATTGCTCTTTTCCTGCAGGCCAATCAGTTGTTGCATTCTACGATCCTACCAGCCTGATAGGCTGATTAACTTCCTCCTGGAGCCTGATTGGTCTTCTCCTGCAAGCCAATCACTTGTTGCATTCTAGGATCCTACTTGCCTATTGTTCTAGGATCCAAGCTTAGTACATAACAGGGAGTGTGGGATGTAATCCACTGGGAGCAGTCAAACACAACATTCCTTGTTTTCCTAGAGGGGACGTGCAAGGGGATGTTGGTCCAGCTAGTCAAAACTTCCTGTTCCTCCTGGCCTGGGGCATCCTTCCTTGCATGTGACTAGTAGGTGAGTGTGACCTTTCCAAACCTGGTAAAAGGACAAGGCATGCTGCCACTCTCTCTCTCTTTTCCATCTTCCTTTCGTTCTGCGAACTTCCCGGACTGCTAACTGCAGTCACTCGGTCAACCCACATATGGGGTAAACCTGTTCGTATATGCTTGTAACTTTAAGCCTTAAGCCTGCCTTCAGGGATCACACTGTGCTCTGCCTGATCGTGAGTAAACTTTCTTTTTATTGCTTATGAATAAGACTGTGGTGTCTTTATTCTTTTAGGAGGGATTCAAGGGGTTTTACCAGGAAAATATCAGAGCACATTTCAACCTGGACAAGCCAGGTTGAATTATTTATTGTCTTAAGAAACTCAGACGAGTTTGCAACTAATTTTCTGCTGTGTAAAGGGGAATGCACTCTGCTAAGTAAAGGAACTTGCTAGCGCAAGTTAGGAAGGATATTAATAAACAATATATCCTCTCCTGCCACCCTGAACATTCCCACAGGGAGAACCATGCACACTACTTTGAGCTCCTTGGAGAAAGAGGTGGAATATAAAGGCAGGAAATAAATAAGATTCCTCAGTGGATTGGCTTTGTCTGAGGTTCTCCTTCACTGCTCTGACAGAAGAAGTGTATCTGAAGAAGTGTGCATGCACACGAAAGCTCACACCAATAACAAACTTAGTTGGTCTCTAAGGTGCTACTGGAAGGAATTTTTCATTTTCATTTTATTTTTTTATTTTGTTTGCTCTTACAGAGTTTATTTTGGAACTAGCAGGTATCCATTCTTAAGGAAACGTATCCATTCTTAAGGAAATCAGCCCTGAGTGCTCACTGGAAGGACAGATCCTGAAGTTGAGGCTCCAATATTTTGTTGTTGTTTTTTTAAAGATTTTTATTGCGTTTCTTTTCATAGTTTTATACATTCCAAACAGTACAGAAAGAAAGAATACAAGAAACAATTTTTTTTATAAAAAAAGAAAAAAATATTAAAGAAGTTGTAAATATGTAATCATTCAACTTTCAATTAGTTCCTTATTGGACTTCCCCACACCTTCCAGATCTGCGTTCTTTGGATTAACAATGTCAGCAATTTGTTACCTTATTTCATACCTT
The DNA here is from genome assembly GCA_034642415.1 of Podarcis siculus. Taxonomy (NCBI): domain Eukaryota; kingdom Metazoa; phylum Chordata; class Lepidosauria; order Squamata; family Lacertidae; genus Podarcis; species Podarcis siculus. Next base: position 36,532,939 of record JAXCMG010000011.1, read on the forward strand.
GTTGTAACTTTCAGTTATTATGTATCCAAATTCAATATATTGTATCTCAGTTTTAATACCTTTAAAATAAACATAATACGTTTGGTTTACATTGTCTCCTTTTCTCATTTATCACTTATTTTACTATTTACTTAATCATGTTTGTTAAAGCATAACATTTCCTAAACATGCACTATCTTAGGATTCATACAGCTTATAATATTTTTGCAAATAATCTTTAAATTTTTTCCAATCCACCTCAATTGATTCTTCGTCCAAATCTCGGATTCTGCCGGTCATTTCGGCTAATTCCATGTAGTCCATCAACTGCGTCTGCCATTCCTCCAGCGTGGGTAAATCTTGTGTCTTCCAGTTCTTTGCGATGAGTATTCTTGCTGCTGTGCTAGCATACATAAACAAAGTTCTATCCTTTTTTGACACTTTCTGGTCTACCATGCCCAGCAGGAAGGCCTCTGGTTTCTTAGGGAAGGTATACCTAAATACCTTTTTCAGTTCATTATAAATCATTTCCCAGAAGGCCTTCACTTTTGGGCAGGTCCACCAGAGATGAAAAAATGTCCCTTCTGCCTCCTTACATTTCCAACATTTATTATCAGACAGGTGATATATCTTGGCTAACTTGACTGGGGTCATGTGCCACCGGTATATCATTTTCATAATATTTTCCTTCAAGGCACTACATGCCGTAAATTTCATTCCGGTGTTCCATAACCTTTCCCAGTCTTCAAACATAATGTTATGTCCAACATCCTGTGCCCATTTTATCATGGCAGATTTAACTGTCTCATCCTGTGTATTCCACTTAAGCAGCAAGTTGTACATTCTCGATAGTATCTTAGTTTTTGGTTCTAACAATTCTGTCTCCAATTTCGATTTTTCCACCTGGAAACCAACTTTTTTATCCATTTTAAAGACCTCTTGAATTTGAGCATAGTGTAACCAATCTCGCACCTTATTTTTTAATTTGTCCTGGCTCTGCAACTTCCAATTGTCTCCAATTTTTTCAATTATTTCCCAATATTTCGGCCAATAGGCCTCCATATTGGGTCTTTTTCGAGCCTTGGCCTCCACTGGTGATAGCCACCTCGGGGTTTTACTCTCTAGTAAGTCTTTGTATTTCATCCAGACTGCGAAAATTGCTTTTCTGACAATATGGTTTTTGAACAATTTATGAACTTTAACCTTGTCGTACCATAGGTATGCATGCCAACCAAAAGCATTATCAAAACCTTCCAGATCTAGGACATCAGTGTTTTCTAGCAGAAACCAATCTTTCAACCAGCAGAAGGCTGCAGATTCATAATATAACCTCAGGTCCGGCAGGGCAAACCCCCCTCTTTCTTTCGAATCAGTTAGTATTTTAAACTTTATTCGGGGCTTTTTGCCCTGCCAGACAAACCTAGATATGTCCTTCTGCCATTTTCCGAAGCATTCCACTCTGTCCACGATCTGTAGGGTTTGAAACAAAAATAGCATTTTTGGCAATACATTCATTTTTATAGCTGCGATTCTACCCAACAAGGAAAGTTTCAATCTTGACCAAATTTCTAAATCCTTTTTAATTTCCGACCAACATTTTTCATAGTTATCTTTAAATAGATTCAAATTTTTGGAAGACAAATAGATCCCTAGGTATTTCACTTTTTTGACCACATTTAATTCTGTTTCTCTCTGAAACCCCTCTGTTTCTGTAGATGTCAAGTTTTTGGCCAAAACCTTAGTTTTTTGTTTGTTCAGCTTAAATCCCGCCACCCGACCAAACTCAGATATAAGTTCTAAAACTCTTTTTGTACTGGGTTCTGGCTCCTGTAATGTCAAAACTAAGTCATCTGCGAAAGCTTTCAGTTTGTATTGTTTCACTCCGACCTCTATCCCTTGTACCAACCGGTCCTCCCTAATCATGTTCAGTAGCACCTCCAGGACTGAAATAAATAAAAGAGGGGATAGAGGGCACCCTTGTCGTGTCCCTTTTTCAATTTTAAATTCCTGCGTCACCACATTGTTCACTATTAATTTAGCTTTCTGTTCTGAATAAATTGCTTCTATTCCATTTTCAAACCCCCGTCCCACTCCCATCCCTTCCAAGTTTTTCTTCATAAACATCCAAGATATATTGTCAAATGCTTTCTCCGCATCAATAAAAATTAACACCGCCCTTGTGTTCCTATTGGTTTGCAAAAGTTCCAAAATGTCGAGGCTCCAATATTTTGGCCACCTCATGAGAAGAGAAGACTCCCTGGAAAAGACCCTGATGCTGGGAAAGATTGATGGCACAAGGAGAAGGGGACGACAGAGGACAAGATGGTTGAATAGTGTTCTCGAAGCTACCAGCATGAGTTTGACCAAACTGCGGGAGGCAGTGGAAGACAGGAGTGCCTGGCGTGCTCTGGTCCATGGGGTCACGAAGAGTCGGACACATGACTAAACAACAACAGCAGGTGCCTGCTGTGCCTCAGTTTTCATTTTGTGCCATTTTCTCTCTGTGGTCTGTGATCAGTGCACATGAGGACTTTTTCTTTTTAAAGGCACAAGACTTCCTGTCTGTGGAGATCATGGAGACGGTTCCCACATATGCCTAATTCCATCACTGACCATTAAAAAAAGGCGGTGGCCTGAGGAACAGTCGACTGCTCTGCAGCTAGGAGAAGCAAACAGAAACCCATCTCTGCCATTGCCTTCAAACCGCTAACCCTCTTATTCGTCTGTTTTAAGGGGCTCAAGACCTCCCAAAGCAGTGCCTTATAAACATTGCAGTCTGAGATACAGCAGGCCTCTGACTGCTGTTTGAACTCTGGGTTTAAAGCCATCCATTGAATGCTCTCCAAGATAAGACGGGGCTGTGCTCAGAATCCTTTGGCTCCTCTATCTGCCGACATCTGTTTATCTTTAATACAATCTGTTCCCTGCATTGCAGCAGCCTCTAGGTTTAATCGCAAGGCATCCAGGGGTGTTGGTGGGAGGGCCGGCTCCGAAACTATTCCACAGGGCAAAAGGATCTGGGGTCACTTCATGAAACTGACCACAGATCCTTTGGTTCTGTGGAATAGCAGTTCAAGAGGCTTCTAAGCCAGGCACACATCAAGTCCTTGGATGAAGTGTCCGTTTCCTCTGGAGCTGATTGTACCACCAGAGTAAAAGGGCTGTGCAAAACAGGGGTGCAGTTAGGGTCTCCCCAGTTGTTTTAAAAAGTAGGTCCAGTGGAAAAAGTAATGAAATTTTTAAAAAGGTCTTATGTATATAATAAAGGTTCGTAAATGTACCAAGCAAACACGTACATAAATATATAAACCACATGTCTGAAGCTGCACAGGAGAGCAGCCATGAAGCCATTTTGACTCCCAAACTGACCAGGTGTTTTCTGTGCAAAGTCAAATGGAAAAGCCTCCCCATTGTCTTTTCCTTCACAAATCCTGTCTTAAGGGTATGCCTGTGTATGAATAGGGTGAGCCTGTGACTTGGCTCAGGAACTAAGTCTTTATCATTACAAAAGACTGGCCAGGCTCCCCAGGGTATCCAATCCAGTAAGCATTAACATGTAACTTGCCAGATAGGAGGTAAATAACCCACTCATATTATGAGATAGACAACCCACTCAGATTTCTGCTTTAGTCCACCCTTTCTGTGATGCAGATATGATGTATCGGGGGGGGGTGTCTTGGGCTATACCCCTTCTGTGATGTAGGTATGATGTTTCTGGGGGTGGTCTAGGACTCCAAGGTGGGCAATTTAAAATGTCTATATAAGGGCAGACACACCTTTGTTCGGGGTCCTCCTCCTTTCCTGCGTGTGAGGGGAGCACCCTGTTGCAACAGATCAATAAAGATCAGGCTTACTAGCTGCTTTGCTTCTCAATATTCTTTGGCTGGCGTCTGTTCTTTCCTCCAACCGATGGAGAACCTACAAAGGACTCTATAAGGGCTCTTGTATCTCCCATAAGGGAATAAGGGCAGATTTTTGTTTGTTACAGTAATAAGCTGTGTCCAGTTCTGGGCACCACAATTTAAGGATGTTGGCAAGCTGGAAGGTGTGCAGAGGAAGGAGACCAAGATGATGAAGGGTCTGGAAACTATGCCATATGAGGAATGGTTGAAGGAGCTGGGTATGTTTAGCCTGGGAAAGATGAGACTGAGAGGAGATATGGTAGGCATCTTCAAATATCTCAAGGGCTGTCACACAGAAGACACACATATATCAATATCAGAATGTAGCTGATGAGTAGAAAATGTTACTGATCTACCTGTTTTTAAATAGGCAGCTCCCTGCTTATAGACCCAGCTGCTTTGCACAGCTTCATAGAATTGTTGAGCAGGACAGGGTAATCTAGTCCAACATCCTGGGTTTCTTTTGGATCATTTGTGTGTTTGTGAGTGTGTGTACAAATAATGATAAAAGATCAAATCTGCTGCACACAGAAAGCTCTGTAAGATCCCTTAGAACACTGAGAGAAATATTCCTTGCAACACCACCTCAATTCAGTTGTGATTTGTTTTTTAATGTCCTCATGAAGATACTGGTGCGAAGGATGGTTGTGCTTTCGTTCAGGTATCATTTCCAAAAGGGTGGATCAGATTCACCTTCAAACGAGAGCTGAGTTGAATTCCTTTCCGCCATCCTTAGACAGAGTTTGCCCCCACCCTGGTCCTAAATTAAATCCACCTGATTCTGAATGTGTGCTACAGTATTTTGATCAGGGTTTCCTCCACAATTCGCAGAACGCATCCCTCCCTCCCAGTTTCTCTTTTCCTTTCTGGAAAACGACTTAACAATAACCATTGTGGTAGGTTACGCTTTCACTCCACACCTTACAAATCTCCCGTTAAAGATCTCTGGGACAGGCGGAGAAAAAGGAATGAAATTGCAGGGCCGGCAAAATGACGGCACAGTAAATTAAACCTGATGAGGCAAAACATCTGGAAAAATGAGATTAAAGGCGCTTGGATTCTTTTCCTCTTCATAGTTTTAAAAAAACCAAACTGTGAATGGAAGCACCACCACAAAGTTGGCAGAGAACAATAAAACAGAAGAAAAGGTGGTCAAGCTTGTATTGTTTCTAACGCAAACCTTTGTGGCCTTTTGTAAACACACACACACACACACAAATACTTTCATTATAGGGAGCAAAGGCTTTGTGTAGGGATGGGCAAGGCAGCCAATTTTGGTGGGCTATAAATGCAATAAACGAATGAATGTGTTCACGTGTGTTTGCAAAGTTAGATGGGCTCCCTCCTCGTCATTCTGCCAGCAGGTGAATACTTTCTTGAAGGCTTTTGGGAACTGAATGCTTTTAGTGGAAGGGGTGGTGCTGTGCTGTTCTTACTGTAATTACCTGTACAGTATATGTGCCTGAGTGCTTATAATTCTATCCGTGTTGTTTTCCCCCTATGTTTTTAGCTGGCCTTATTTATTTATTTTTACCTGTAAGCCACCTTGAGTCCCGGTCAGGGTCAAATGTGGAGAACAAATAAAGGAATAAAAAAGATATATAATAATTTGTGATTGAGGGCATAGGTTAACAAACTGCAGTTGGTGTGGGGATGAAAATAAGGGAAATGCTAAGTTAGGCATAGCTGTCAACATTTCCCTTTTTTAAAAGGGAAATCACCTTATTCTGAATAGGATTCCTCGCAAGAAAAGGGAAAAGTTGACAGCTATGCAGTTAGGAAAAGTTGAGCTTTTTTTGGGAGGGGGGCAAAGCTTTTCTGCAAAATCACCCAAAAGAAAAAGAAGAAGTTTTTGAGCTATTATTTAATAAACACACCAAAAAAAAAAAAAATCACTTCTGATATATGTCTAGGTTTTCTTGGACATTTTAACCAGCTTTTGGAAATTCCGCCCAGATGTTATTTCTGATGAAGAAGAAGAAGAGAAGAGTTTGGATTTGATATCCCGCCTTTCACTCCCTTTAAGGAGTCTCAAAGCGGCTAACATTCTCCTTTCCCTTCCTCCCCCACAACAAACACTCTGTGAGGTGAGTGGGGCTGAGAGACTTCAGAGAAGTGTGACTGGCCCAAGGTCACCCAGCAGCTGCATGTGGAGGAGCGGAGACGTGAACCCGGTTCACCAGATTACAAGTCCACTGCTCTTAACCACTACACCACACTGGCTCTCAGATACGTCCAGGATGTATGACAGCCCCTAGCTCAGTGGAGCAGATGAATAGAAGGACCGTGCCTTTTGCCACATTTCATAGCATCAAATCCTCAGTGGCAGTTTTAGTTAGGGTGCAAGCTTCTCGTCTTACATGCCCAGTCAGTCCTTCCCTCCATCTTGTAGCACAGCAACGAGGAGCCTTTGACACTTCCAGATACTGCAGCTCCCCTTATTCTAGACCTGTGCTTTGTGGAGCTCCCATCTCTTCAAGCTGAATCTGTGCAGGAGAACATCCTGGCAAATCGGGTCGCACTTCTCCTAAAGCTGTCGAGGAGAAACCGTTTGTGCGAAAAAGCTTCTCCCCGCACCACTCACACACAATCAGCCGAGCCATCACAAAATTATTGCTTCTTTTCACGTTCTTTTTTTTTAATAAACTTTATTCTATATTACAAATAGTTTTATTTTTTATTTTTTGTTCTGGACTGCAAAATAGGAATGCCTTATATTTACATACACAGGTATACAATTAAGTATAACAAAGGTACATAGGCTTTACCAAGTAACAACAGGGTTCCATTTTAAGCAGTTGTCGTTTCCACAAGTCCTTTTTGCTTTAGAAACTGGGGTCCCTTATAAAATAAAACGGGGGGAAATGAAACAAACAAACAAACAAACAAACGAAAAAGAATGCAAAGCAGCAGCTGCAGCAGCAAACATCAACAAAGCATTTTTTCCCCTTCCTGTTTTTGTATCTTCTTGTAACACTGTCTTTTAAGGATATGCCCAGACTCATCTGTTCAAAGTGGAAGCCAGGTGGGAATGGAGGATATGCCTAGAACAATACGTGGTTAAAAGCAGCTGAGGTGTCCTGTTGCTCTGAATGATTAAGTCGCCCCAAGATTTCCTGACCAATCAGGCAGGACTTTGGTTTGGTCTTGCTTAATGGAAAACCAGCAGCCATGAAACTCTTCCAGGCTTTCCCCTTGAAAGCTGAACCAGCATTTCACTGCTAGGATAGGAAGATGGTTTTTATATATAACCACTATGTGCGTGGACACAGCCTGATATGTACATAATTGCTGCTCTCTGCAGCATGTGGAGGCACCTCCTAGAATCATGGAATTGATCCAAGGGTGATCGATGCCCCACAGTGTGGGTATCTCTGACGGGTGGCCCTCCAGCCTCTGATTAAAGACCTCAAATGAAGGAAGTGGAAATATAAAGGGGACGGGGGACAGGAACAGCCCATTCTCTCCTTCTCGTTCCCTCGCTTTCATGCAGGAACAACGGCTGGATTCAGTGCTGGAAAACTCTTTTTGTATCTGTTTGGTGGCAATAACCCAGGGCTCGGCTAGTTGTTTAGATGTCGCGAGAAGGGTTATGCAGCTGTGATGCAAGGTGCACCAAACAGCTCACCTGACTCTAGTCTCTTACTTGAGGGACAATATGTCAAGGCTCCAGAGTCCAGAGGCAAAAATAAGGGGTCACGCAGAATCTGCAGCTGCACCCCAGGAACCTCTGAGGGGGTGGGACACACCATGCACCCCTCAGATCATGCAGTGCAGAAAAAGAGCTCGGGCGAGCCTTAAAACAGAGCAGCATTGTTTCAGATAGTAGCTCCACTTTAGTGCAAGATTTTGCTAAATACTAAACAGGTAGTGTGACAGCTTATCATTGGGATCTCTCAATTTGCCCCCTTCTCCCACCCCAAATGGGACAATTGCATCTGAGGGCCTTCTGGTGGTTCCCTCGCTGCGAGAAGCCAAGTTACAGGGAACCAGGCAGAGGGCCTTTTCGGTGGTGGCCCCCGCCCTGTGGAACGCCCTCCCACCAGATGTCAAAGAGAACAACAACTACCAGACTTTTAGAAGACATCTGAAGGCAGCCCTGTTTAGGGAAGCTTTTAATGTTTAATAGGTTATTGTATTTTAGTGTTCTGTTGGAAGCCGCCCAGAGTGACTGGGGAAATCCAGCCAGATGGGTGGGGTATAAATAATAATAAATTATTATTATTATTATTATTATTATTATTATTATTATTATTATCTGACAACGTAGGCTTGAGCTTTATATTATTCATGCTGCGATATGTTTCTTCATCTTCAAGAGGCTGTGGGGCTTTTATAATTATTTGGGACAAGGTGAATTCATCAGGAATCAAGGGGGAAAGGGGATTGTGACAAAGTAATGCAACGCTTGGGGACGTGGGTGGCGCTGTGGGTAAAACCTCAGCGCCTAGGACTTGCCGATCGTATGGTCGGTGGTTCGAATCCCCGCGGCGGGGTGAGCTCCCGCCGTTCGGTCCCAGCTCCTGCCCACCTAGCAGTTCGAAAGCACACCAGTGCAAGTAGATAAATAGGTACCGCTTTATAGCGGGAAGGTAAACGGCGTTTCCGTGTGCTGCGCTGGTGCAGGTTCGCCAGAGCAGCTTCATCACGCTGGCCACGTGACCCAGAAGTGTCTCCGGACAGCGCTGGCCCCTGGCCTCTTAAGCGAGATGGGTGAGCAACCCTAGAGTCGGACACGACTGGCCCGTACGGGCAGGGGTACCTTTACCTTTACCTTTAATGCAACGCTCAGCAAATTGATCAAAATTTTTTTTTTTGGGGGGGGGAACCTTGCATTTGAAAGCTGAGTGTTTAAAATGGAAGATTAGCCCATACTTGGGTTCTGAATTGTTACCATTGGGTAACATCCTTGCTCATCCTTGTGATCAAAGAATAATGCATTATTCCTTCTGCTTCCTTCATTTGTAGGTTACATACACATAAATAGAAGATGAAGAGGGAAATTAGAAGCCAAGACTGCGGACAGAGGCGCTTGGTGGGATAAGAGCTCACACTTTCACATCACAATTGTGGCACAATTCCAAGGTTGAAAAGAAAAGAAAAGAAATCAACTAAGAAACAACAAATATGAATTCTGAGATACAAAAATAAAAAAAGAACCAAAATAGAGATTTGTTTTAAACGCCTAGGTCTGAGAAAAGAGGAAAATGATGGGGTGGGGGGCTAGGGGTGCGGACGTTCGCACACTGCTTCCCGTTTCTGACAAGTTGTTTTGATACGTTCTGTTCATTCCTTTGAGGTGCTCAAGTTTGAAACGAAAACCTGATCGAGTCTGTGCTAGCAAAAAAATGTTAAAAAACAAAACCATCGACGTTTTTTTAAAAAACCCTTTTAAACCAGGAGCATGCGGAGTCTCAGTTCCTTCCTGTTTCCTCCTCATCAGCTGTGCAAAATCATGTGGTCTTGTTTTCCCCACCCCAATATCTCCTCCCCCTCAGATGTACCCAACCCACCTTCTCCTTCCTTGTGTGTGCAAACAAACCAGGACCCAAACATGCTCTGGGAATCTCTCCCGCCAGCTTCACTTTCATTTTAGAATCAGAGAAAGCCATGTGGGGGGCCATCTCCCACCTTCGTCACCTGTGGCACTTCGCTTGTCAAAAACCTTTGGTTTCTTCCACGTCTAAAAGCGTTTTCTGTATTCGAGACAAACTTTTTCTCTCTCCTAGCCCGGAGCTTTCCATCCGTTCGCCATTTCCGTCCGTCGGCGATCCAGGAGAATGAGCATAAAGTGTAGATTCTGTGATGGTAAATCAAGACTTCTCAACCCTCTAGATCTTGCGGAAATCAGCAACGACGTCTGGATTCTGGTCCCGTGAACCCTGCTCTTCTCCTGTATCTGCACAACCCTGCAGAAGCAATTGCGGAGGTCCCACTTTTGCCCCCTGCAACGTTCCAGGCTCCATGATTCTGCTCCTCCGACCAGTATCAGCCCGTAACTTAAATTCCTGCACTAAGAAGGACAGGGTCATTTCACACCTGTCGTGGGATAAGGGAAATGTAAAGGATGGGGATTTCTAAAGAAGCAGGATGGAGGCATTCACCATCCAGAGGCACTCTCAGATACGTAGATATAACAGAAGCCGTTTGCCCATATGCCTGGGAATGGCATATATTAAGCTGACATAGCCTAGCGGTTAATCCTGTACTGCACACCAATGTTAGCTGACTCAAGGCCAAAAGAAATGGAGATGGAATGAATGGAGGCATGCATGCAAACAAACGACTGTTGGGTCAGGTTAAAAACATTCCCCTTAAACTCCGTGGTTGCACAGGGTTGGGGTGAGAATGGGACTTTTTGATCTCCCTTTAATCCTCGCAAACATGTTCACAGCACAGTTGTGATGGGTAGGATCTACGTCATATTGACGGCCAAGTGACCCAACGCACGGTTATTTCACAGTGAAAAATAGGAGAAAGAAGATCGAGTGCTTCTGCAGCTTGTCCTGGTCCTACACTCCCATCCTTAACCTCTGACCTCTCTGCCTGCCTCGCCTCCGAATGACCAGCCATCGAACGACCAGCTCTGATATCACAGTGAGGATGGGCAGCCCTGGAACAAGGCAGAGGAGTGCTGAAGTGAACCGTGGCATTATTGCCCATAGCCCAGGAGTTTGGGAGTGACACCTTGCTGGGCTTGTTGCTGAGCCTTTAAATGCACTAACGGAATTAATGCCTTTTGCTATATGGTGCTTTTGAGCGTTGGTACAAGCCTGCCTACTTGGCAAAATATTTACTCCAGGAAGGTAGTGTCAATGTCTGGTGTTGCAGAGCGACTCATAACTGCCATTGCGGAATCTAGACTTTAGGGTGGACCTGAAGCAGCAGAGCCCATGCTTTGCATGCAGAAGGTTGCAAGTTCAATTCCTGACATGTGCGGCTGGAAAACAAACCCAAGTGAGCAGCAGGTGAGGGGAAAAGCCTCTCTTGTCTGAAACGCCAGCGAGCTGCTGCAGATCAGGGTAAACAACATGAGGATAAACAGTCTGACCTGCTCTAAGGCAGCTCTCCATGTCACTGTGACACAGGTGGCTTCTGCTTATATTTTGCCCACCTCTTATTTCAGGCAAAACAAATTTGTGTCGGTGCCAAAATGGAAATTCATTCAGATCGGAAACTCAAACACTGTTGAGTTTAACAATAGATGCTAATTTTGACGGGATGCGATGCAAATTTCATCAACGAAACTCGGATTTCTTTTTCTACTCTCCAAAGAGCACTGGAGAAAGACCCAAAATTGATGCTAAATATGTGTCGTGGTGACTCAGCACAGACTTAAAGAAAGCTGAAGCCTATTTATTTATTTCAATGGTCTCCAGTACAGTGGATTGGATCCATCAAGCTTCGGCAGGCAGATGCCAATGCCAGAAGTGTGTGTTTTGATTCTGTATTTTGGAAATGTGTGAGGGGCTGTGTTTAAGTGTGCAAAAAGCTCTGGACCAGCATTTAGTTCCTGCTTTCCAAATTTGGGACATGACCCAGTCAGGAGGGAAGCCTTTGAGTCTCATTGATTTCAACAAGATAGCATGGCTGAATTCTGTCATTAAACTAAATGCAATGCAAAGTTGCTTTGCTCTGCTTGGAATGTGTTTACATGATTACATGAATGCATCGAACCAAAGAAGAAGAACATGCCGAATCAATCCAGTTTCAGTTGCAATTTTGAAGGCAAAAGCATTGCACAAGCTACACTTCCCCAGCCAATCATCCCTACAAATGATAAACACTCCCTCCTGTTTTTGAACATCCATTCGGTCTGTTGCTACTACTAAAGAAAGAATAAATATGCTTAGGAGGGGCCCTCTTTTCTTACTGAACCCTACCCCAATCCTGGGGTGCAACCTCTTGTCATCTCCATAATGCTGGTACTTATTTCTGGGTTTAACTCTGTGCTGTGTCTAGATCAAAGGCTTCTTGTTATTATTTTTTTGTGCTCTATTGTTTGGGATGGTTAGCCAGAAAGATACAGAAAGTTGCAGCCTGGGATCATACAAAAAAAGCGAGGGAGGGGACCGCTTCCGGTTGCAACGGCAAGAGTGCCTCACTGCACAACGTGAAGCAGCGCTGGTTTGGGAAGGGATATAAACGCCCCCAGTGAGATGCATCTGAAGCAAAAAGAGAAGAGACAGGTGCGGTTTCAGGGAAAGAAAGGTGTGTGCTTGTATGTGGCTGCCTTTTAGTTTCACAGTCAGTGGGGCACAGGTTGAAAATGAGGATGACCCATAAAAACAAAAAGTAGATGAATGCATGGTAATTGTGGAGTGGGGAATAGGTGGTTTTCCTTCCTTCTCCACCCAATCCCAGAAGAGCAGCTGACAACACGGTTAGCTCACAGGGCACAGGGACCCCTCTGCCATGCCAGTCCCAAGGAGGGGGGTAAAAGTCACTGGGGTCCTCCCCATAGGATGAAGACTGGGGTGCGGCAGCACTGCTGAGTGGGAGGGAAAAACCAAGTTCGTTCCCACTCTGCCGGGGTCTCCAGAGGCAAGAGAGCGAAAGTCCTGCCTTGGCGCAGCTTCGAAATAACACTGAGTTTAGTTTCCCGCTCCACGGTTCCGAGCCCGCAGGGAGCCAGTAAAAGCAGCATCGACAGAGGCGAACCAGGGCGGTCCGCTCTGTTAGTTAACGGATGATATGACGATATGCTCCAGGGAGAAGGCAGAAAGGGGGGGTGGGAAATCTGTGGACGAGGGAGCTCAACCTGTATGGTCCCCGCACTAAGGGATCCGTCCGCAGAGACGTCCCTCAAGTCCTTGAGGCCTAGTTGCTTGGCGTCCATAGGTTTGGCGGGCGAGCCTTAGAGGAGTCGAGAGCTGTTTCCGGTGACTCCGCTCGACGGCCAATCAGAAACTTGCACTTGGTAAAGAGGATGTTCTTGACTGAGGCACGGCTTGGTTTTGTTTGTATGTTTGTTTCAAATCCCTCCCAGGGAGTCCCCTGGTAGGACAGTTCTCAGCTGTCTATGGTCATGAGGGTTATAACTTGTTCAAGTTTGTAGGCCAGCTTTTGCTTCCCGGCCTGGTCATCTTGATCAAGGGCTCCAAGGATCTGTGGAAGAGGGAAGAGAGGCAGAAGAGAGATGTCTTAATGGTTGAAGCTGGTCATGTCAAACGTGTTACGGAAATTACGGGGTGGGGGGCACATCTTTAAAGTTGTTAAATGTTACAAATATTATGCATCAGGGTACCCTTTCGACTTGGCAGCTCAGGGAAGTTACCTAGCTTTAGGTAAAGGTAAAGGGACCCCTGACCATTAGGCCCAGTCGTGGCCGACTCTGGGGTTGTGGCGCTCATCTCGCTTTATTGGCCAAGGGAGCCAGCGTACAGCTTCCAGGTCATGTGGCCAGCATGACTAAGCCGCTTCTGGCGAACCAGAGCAGTGCACGGAAACGGCGTTTACCTTCCCGCCAGAGTGGTACCTATTTATCTACTTGCACTTTGACATGCTTTCGAACTGCTAGGTTGGCAGGGGAAGGGACCGAGCAACGGGAGCTCACCCCGTCATGGGGATTCGAACTGCCAACCTTCTGATCGGCAAGTCCTAGGCTCTGTGGTTTAACCAACAGCACCACCTGTGTCCCTACCTATCTTTAACAATCATATAAAATCAACTCCTTTGCCAGTTCCCTCCATTCCAACATCATTTTGCCCTGGAAAAATAGGGACTCCAGTCCAGAGGTGACAATTGCTGAGCTGACTGTTGGCCAAGGAAAGCCTAATCCCATCACCAGACTTGCCAAGGGGTCCAGACATGCAAAGGAAGTTCTATTGTACTTTGGGTGGTGGGAGTTTTAGGCATATACATTATTCACAGTAGACATTGTATGAAATAAAATGTGTTCTGGAGGTCTGAGGCTGCTGGCCTTTCATCCCACAAACCATGGGACACTGTGAAAAATCCAGAGGCATGGCAAGTTCGATTCAGTTCACGTTTAAAGCTGAATTTGTCAGAATTGTACCTTCTGAAACAATATGCGGACTGGAATACACCCAGCCTTCAGAATTCACACTTATCCGAATTCTGCGATGCAGTTTCCCAGCTTGGCAATGTTTACATAGATGCATACATTGGGGGGGGGGGGGAAAATGTGCGTAAGAAACGGTTTGCAAAAATGTGAATGCTGGTCAAAACTGCACACCAAAAGTGGCTTATTGGGGGAGGGGGGGAAATCACATAAAAATGCTAGAAGAATTTTCAAGAGGAATTTTTAAAATTAAAAAAAATTGCAGAAATGTAAAAAAAAGTTGTAAAAATTAGAACCAAAATCGACAGATCCTTCTGCCCCTCACAGCAGCCGTGATCTGGTGCTTCTCCTCCCTGCCCCCAGCCCATCTCACCTCTTCGTTGTACTTGCCCACGTAGGAGTAGATCTCCGAGAGCGAGCTCATTGTGTTGAATTCATTCATGTGCATGCGGGATTGCTCAGCCAGGTAGGCGTTCATGTCCTGGTCGCTGATAGCTGGCATCTTGCCGATATCTGAGTAGTACCTGGTGGGGATCAGAGAGGCCGTATAAGTGTTGTGCCGGAGTAAGTTCTACCAACAAGCCAGTTCCAATTGGCAAGACCTAGAGACAGGGCCTTCTTAGCGCTGGCCCCCATGACCGTGGAACTCATTCCCCGGGGAGATCTGCCACCCCCCTTTTCAGGTGTGCTCTGCAGACCTTCTTGTTTTGAAAAGGCTTTTTAAAAAACCCTTGCTTTAGTGAACAATTGTTTTCAGTGGCTGCCACTAGAGGGGAATTGCTTACTATACAGTCATACCTTGGTTCTCAAATATAATCCATTCTGGAAGTCCGTTCAACTCCCAAAACCATTCGAAAACTGAGGCACGGCTTACTATTGGCTGCAGGAGCTTCCTGCACTTGAATGGAAGCCACATTGGACGTTCCCAAAAACGTTTGAAACCGAAAACACCTACTTTCGGGTTTTCGGCATTTGGGAGCGAAAACGTACGAGTACCAAGGCGTTTGAGAATCAATGTACAACTGTACTGAGTTTGCATTCCTTTTAGCTGCATTTATGTCAACAGAATTCCCCTGTTATAGTGCCGGTTTAATATTTCAAGTCATTTTGCAAAGGCTTGTGGTTTTGAAACGTAGTTGTGAATTCTAAAAAATAGAAATAAAGGACAGATGTACAACTGTCTCTACAACACTGTGACCTGGTAAGTCTGAGACTGAGATGAGTGCAGAACTCTGAAAGCCCACAATCTAGAAATCCTTCCGCAATTGCATTTCTGTTCTTGTTATGGGGTTTCTGTGAAGGCGAAGCCCATTTAAGCTAATAGACCAGCCGCCACTGCTAACTGGACTTCAGGCTCCAGCAATCAACACCAGCGACTCTGAATTTGAAAACGCCACCATCCAGGTCTAGGGCTCAAAGATGGCTTCCTAGAGCCCAAGCACAGTCCTGGCACAGTCCCGTATACAGTGCAGAATGTTTGCGTACGGCAAGAGGCTGTCACTTTAAGGCAGTTGCTATTTTGGATGCCCTCCTTCCCTCCCTCCCTCCTCTCCACCCCCAAAGTATGGCAGGCCTTCGAGGACAAGATTTGCGGAAGGTAATCAGTCACTGTCACCGGCAGCTGTGCTCCGCTGTCAACTGGTTAATTAGGCTCCGTCATTTACATTTTTAATTTCTTCAATTTGACATTTCGCGCGCAGTGCACCCCCCACACAGTGGCGCGCACACACACATGCCCGGAAAAGGCCCCTAACGCCAGCGCCGCCGCGATTTTATAATTAGGGGAAATGGAGAAGGAGCCAAAATAGCTGACAGGTGCCTCATCGACGGCACCGCAGCCACCTGCTGAGTTCAGCAACCAAATCTCCTGGGGCAGCAGGGGGAAGGAATCGGGTGCCAACATTGCAGAGAGCGGGGATGCAAGCAAGGCAAGGGAGACCTCTTTAATCTGGGCTGCCACAGGAAAGGGAAGATGGAGCTGGAGGCAGCGGGAAACCAAGTTCTGGGGGAGTCAAGAGCAGCGGTGGCTGGTGTGGTTAGCAGTGTCCTACTAGGACAGGCTTCCTCAACCTCGGCCCTCCAGATGTTTTGAGACTACAATTCCCATCATCCCTGACCACTGGTCCTGCTCGCTAGGGATCATGGGAGTTGTAGGCCAAAAACATCTGGAGGGCTGAGGTTGAGGAAGCCTGTACTAGGACCTGGGAGAGGCCAGGGTTCAGATAACCCCTACTCAGTTGAGAAGTTCACTAGGTGATCTTGGGGGATAGCTGCTGACTCTCAGTCTAACCTGTCTCACAGGTTCAAGTAGGGAGCTGTGTTGGTCCGACACAGTCAAAATACATAAAAAAATAAAATTGTCCAGCAGCACAAAGGTAAAGGTACCCCTGACCATTAGGTCCAGTAGCGAATGACTCCGGGGTTGCGGCTCTTCTCGCTCTATAAGCCAAGGGTTATATAACGATGGGGGTATAGATGCTCCTTCAGGTAAGTAAAAACGTAAAGGACCCAGACAGTTAAGTCCAGTCAAAGGCTACTATGGGGTTGTGGAGCTCATCTTGCTTTCAGGCCAAGAGAGCCGGCGTTTGTCCACAGACAGCTTTCCAGGTCATGTGGCCAGCATGACTAAACCGCTTCTGGTGCAACGGAACACCGTGATGGAAACCAGAGCACACGGAAATGCTGTTTACCTCCCCGCCGCTGTGATACCTATTTATCTACCTGCACTGGTGTGCTTTCGAACTGCTAGGTTGGCAGAGCAATGGGAGCTCACCCTGTCATGGGGATTTGAACCCCCGACCTTCCGATCAGCAAGCCCAAGAGCCTTGGTGGTTTAGACCACAGCGTCACCCATGCTCCTTCATGTATACAGGGTCTACTAATATTATGAGAGAGTGAGAAAAAATGTCTCCCTGTCTACATTTCTCCACACTATGCTTGATCTGATACACTCTCCTTACTTATCATTATTTTTAAAACAAACTAAAAAGTCACAAATATTTCAACCTTTCTTTGTAGAGGAATTTTCCCAGGCCCTTGATCTGTGCCAATGCTGTGGAATTGGACGATGAACCGAATCCAGCTCTCATCTCCAGCCCTGCCTGCTGGACATTGTTCCCTCTGACTGGTCATGCCAACAGAGGGTCCAATTCGTATTTG
Source organism: Podarcis siculus (assembly GCA_034642415.1). Lineage (NCBI taxonomy): Eukaryota > Metazoa > Chordata > Lepidosauria > Squamata > Lacertidae > Podarcis > Podarcis siculus. Next base: position 36,550,003 of record JAXCMG010000011.1, read on the forward strand.
CCTAGCGAGACCCCAAACTGCCCTGAACCAACTGAATGAGCACTGCTGTCGATGCCCACGGATGCCAACATAGACATTCTGCGTCGGGCAGAGAATCAAAGGGCCTTGTCAAGATCCAGCCCCGCAGGCGGAAATCGGGCACATGCCCAGAATGAATGCCCTCACCGCCGCCCGACAGCTGCGCCCGGCAGTGCCTGAATGACGGCAGCCAAGGAGAAAGCAGCTGAGGCCACGGGTGCCAGCGAAACAACAGAGCATCCATTTGAGCTCAGTCCCACTTTCCTCTGAGTTTGCTGAAGTTTTCCAGCTGCTCATCAAGCAGACGAGCAAGTGAGAGTGAACTCAGCGCATGCCGGAAACTGAACCCAAGAGCAGCTGGTGTGTGGTTCTAGGCAACGGGGAGATGGATTTATAGTTCCCGAAAGGAGTCTGCAGAAAGACAGTCACGCTCTTTATAAATATTTCATGCGTGCCCTCCCGCAGAGCTGAAGAGGAGAGCGGGCGCTGGGATTACGCTCGGCGAAAAACAAAAAGAGACGATGACACGCTTTTTCTGGGGGAGAAATGATGGAACACGCTTTTGGGCAGCGGTTCCCAAAGTTGGCAGTACCTGCCCCTGGAGTGGGTGGCATTACTTAGGGGGTGTTAAGAGGCAAGGTGCGGCAGGGTGCTGGAGGTGCAAATGGCTAGATCAAGTTCACCAGCTTTGCTGAATTAGTTCAGCTACCGTATTTTTCGATCTATAAGACATACAAGACCATAAGACGCACCTAGTTTTTGGAGGAGGAAAACAAGAAAAAAAATATTCTGAATCCCAGAAGCCAGAACAGCAAGAGGGATCTGGCTTATGGGATAGCCTCTTGTTGTCCTGGCTTATGGGATAGCCATGCACAGCCTCTCCCAGGCAGCGGGAGGAAGGCTCCCCCTGCCTGGAAGAGGCTGCTCACGGCTAAGGCAGAAGGCTCCCCCAAGAGCCACGCTCCTTTAAAGAGTGCGCGGAGCATGTGCGCGGCTCTTGGGGGCTTTTCCCCGAGGAGGAAGAAGGGCAGCCCTTCTCTCTCCTCGGGGAAAAGCCCCCAAGAGCAGCACACACGCTCCATGCGGCTCTTGAAAGGGAGCGCTGAGCAGAGCCTCCCGCCTGCATTCACTACCATAAGATGCACACACATTTCCCCTTACTTTTTAGGAGTCTTATAGAGCGTCTTATAGAGCGAAAAATATGGTAAATAGTTTCAATCGGATTTTGAATAAAAGTGCAATTAATTGTTACGGTTTTCGATTTTGTTGTTTTGTTATCTTCCCTAGTGGGCCGTGCAAACTGCTTTTCTGAATGATGCTTGGGATAGCAAAGCCCTGTTATCCTCATGGTGAAGAAAGAATAAGAGGATGGACGTCTGCCATCAGCCATCAAGCACAGTAGCTCATCATGCTAATCATTGGGCTCACCAAGACTTCCATTGCCTTGACCCTCTTTCGCACCATGTTCCCCTTGACTTCCTCCTCTGTCCCCACCCTTCCCTTCCAGCTGGGTTTCTGGCCCCACCCCATCTCCTGACTGCTTCCCGCAGGTCCTAAGGCCTGCCCTGTTCTCCCTGATTACTCTCAATCCTGTCCCACACTAACCCCAGAAAACCATCCATGTTCTGGGGTTAAGGGGAGGGCACAATGTGCCAAACACTCTCTCGTGGGGTCAGCGAACCTGAGGTTAATCTGAGGCGCAATGATTACTAATTGATCAATCAATCAATCAATCTTTATTACGGTCCAGAGACCCAACAAATTGTTACAAAGCAATGCACAATTCAGACAGCCTACCTCCAGGTTAAACAAGCATTTTGTTCAGACTAGGGATCATTGGTTCTTGCAACCACCGATAAAAACTTTGCCACTGCTAATGTTCTAGTGTTTGTCCGAATTGATTATGGCTAACTGCTGACCTGTCAAGTGATCATGTGTCAGGGACTGGCTGGATGCAGAGGAGGGGTGGGAGGTTACAGTCGGGGAACCCCCAGAGGAGGAAGGCTCAGAGCCAGGGGATTGGTAGTGGGACACCGAGGAGAGGTCGGAGGGAGAAGACTGGGAAGAGGGGCTGGATACAGAAAGGGCAACAGGGTTTAGTGAGCAGAAAGAGTCTGTGACAGGGAGCAGTACAGACTCGGAGGCTGAAGCAGAGGGGGCAGTCAAGGAACTGCTGAAGAATCTAGGAAGTCTCCCTCTCCCCCCTAGTCTCTGTGAACTTGCAGAGTAATGAGTAGAGCATAACAGAGGTCAGAGATTTGCAGGCACAGTTTGAGACTGCTTCAGAAAAATCCGGGAGAGGAGGAGCTTTAGGGGGGTTGGAAAGCAGAGACTCAGTCCCGGGAATAATAATAATAATAATAATAATAATAATAATAATAATAATAATAATAATAATAATAAT
>JAXCMG010000011.1:36552434-36601093 GCA_034642415.1 Podarcis siculus
ATAATAATAATAATAATAATAATAATAATAATAATAATAATAATAATTTATTATTTGTACCCTGCCCATCTGGCTGGGTTTCTCCAGCCACTCTGGGCGGCTTCCAACAAAGATTAAAAATACATTAAAATGTCACACATTAAAAATTTCCCTGAACAGGGCTGCCTTCGGATGTCTTCTAAATGTCAGGTAGTTGTTTATCTCTTTGACATCTGGTGGGAGGGCGTTCCACAGGGTGGGCGCCACTACCAAGAAGGCCCTCTGTCTGGTTCCCTGTAGCTTTGCTTCTCGTAACGAGGGAACTGCCAGAAGGCCCTCGGCACTGGACCTCAGTGTCTGGGCAGAATGATGAGGATGGAGATGCTCCTTCAGGTCTACTGGACCGAGGCCATTTAGGTCTTTAAACCGTTTAGGGAATTGCTGCATAGGAGCAAGATCTACTGGGAAGAGTTACTGAGGCCACTAGGAAGAGTTGTATGAATAAAGAGTTAACTTCACTGTCAACAGAGATCTGCTTCCTTTATTACCGAATCCATCCTTGACATCCTGTGCAAAAGATTAGCGATTCAGAGCCCAGGCTATGAGCCATTTAAAGGGTCCTGCAGTGAGCCCTCACAGAGGTGTGCTGCATCTTAGATGGGACCCCTGTACTGCAGGGGGTCGGACCAGATGACCTTTGGGGTCCCTTGTAACTCTACAGTTCTGTGATTCTATGTCAGACTCTGGCACCACCACCCCGTCAGTTTCGCTCCCCGTTCTCGTCGCCTCTTCCCCTGTCACAGCCCAGGTGCTCCTGTGCGGCTGGGTGACAGCCAGACAGAGGCAGCACTTGTGAAGCACTCCTGATATCAGGTTTGAACGTTGTGCGGGATGGAATGACAGTTTAATTTGCAGAGCTATGGCTCTTGGTGCCTGTTCCCCGTCGGAGCGGAGACACCTCTATTACGCCAGACCTGTCACCCATCTTCAAGAGAAGGAGGGGTTAGGGAAAATGTTGGTGGATCTGACAGATCCAGTGTCTGCTTTTGTCTAATTGACTCTCCCTGCTTCTCTCTGGCTCCTGAAGGCCTGGTAACCTGCAGTCAAAGACCTCCAGCAGACTTGGTTGGTGCATGTGCCATTCTGCGCACTAGCGTGTAATACGCCAGCATCCTGAAGGAGGCAACAAGCAATCCAATCGAACCCTGAACTTCTGCATCAATAATAATAATAATAATAATAATAATAATTGTTATTATTTATACCCTGCCCATCTGGGTGGTTCCCAAGAGAATATGTTAAAAACAATATAGCATTAAATACTAAAAACAGGGCTGCCTTCAGATGTCTTTTAACGATAAGACAGCTGCTTATTTCCTTCACATCTGAAGGAAGGGCATTCCACAGTGCGGGCGCCACTACTGAGAAGGCCCTCTGCCTGCTTCCCTGTAACCTCACTTCTCACAATGAGGGAACCGCCAGAAGTCCCTCGGCACTGGATCTCAGTGTCCGGGCTGAATGATGCGGGTGGAGATGCTCCTTCAGGTATACAGGACCGAGGCCGTTTTGGGCTTTAAAGGTCAGCACCAACACTTTGAATTGTGCTCAGAAACGTACTGAGAGCCAATGCAGATCTCTCAGGACCAGTGTTATGTGGTCCCGGCAGCCACTCCCAGTCACCAGTCTAGCTGCCACATTCTGGATTAACTGCAGTTTCTGGGTCACCTTCAAAGGTAGCCCCACATAGAGTGCATTGCGGTAGTCCAAGTGGGAGATAACTAGAGCATGCACCAATCTGGCAAGACAGTCTACCCCTTTTTTTCTCAAAGGCCTTTTTTCTCCTCTTCCTGCTGCTTTGACACCTGTCCACTTTGAGATTTGGATCTGGGTTCAAATCTGTCGCAGCAAATCACACAGTCAAAGTTGGAGTTAACTCTTGATTAGCAAGGACATAATCTTCTTCAATTTCGGGTCTAACGATCACAGCAGCCCATTTCCTGCTTACTCCACATCTTACTCCACGAAATCAGTCACCAAGACTACATGTCCCCACTTTCCCCTGGTCATCTATGCCTCCTCCTCTCCTGGCCTCCTTCCAAGCAATTGAAGACTGCACCTGTGTGCCTGCCTTTGCTCTTCCCACTTCATGCCTCTCCTGGTGCTGGAAATCAGAGGGGGAGGGGAGGTTGTCCCAGCAGGAGCGGGAGACCCTTCATCATCCAGACTCATCTCTGCCGCTTAATCTCCCTCCTCTCCCTCACCTGCTTCAGCTTCTGCCTCTGATTCGGGACTTATCTCTGCCGCAGACTCTTCCAAGTATTTGTAACGATAGTTTTTTAAAAAAATGTTTTTAGCTGTTCTTATTTTGAACCCTTGAGTCCCTGTCAGGGGAAAAGGTGGGGTATAATCATCATAATCATCACGATGACTTGGTTAACTGCATCACTGGAATTGCATGCAAAGGAAGGGGAAATCCCCTACTTCCTAAAAATGGGGGAAGACCATTAATGATACCATGAAGTTCTGATGCATTCTAGGAAGCTGGTTTTTTCAGCAGACATTCCAGGAAGCCATGGGTTAGCAGTGGTGGGGACAGGATCGGGGTGGTGGTTGTTGTTGTATTGCCTTAGTTTTTACTCCCTTTCCAGGGGTGCCAACTTGAATAAAATATTTTGGGGGCCCAAGTAAGCCCCACCCTGCACAATCGATCACATGATCGTTTCATCACATGTCTGTATTTACATTCCAACACTGTTGGAAGTCATGGGAGCGGAAGTTTCTGTTGCACTGTTCCGTTCTGTTGTGCTTTCGTATTCCCTTTTCTCCAGGGAAGGAGAGAGAGACAGCCATGTTTTCTTTTGTCCTGTTTTGTACATAAGTAGAGGAGATTAGTTCTCACCCCTCCAGCCTAGCTCTGCTGTTGTTGTTGACTCTGCTTAGTCAATGTGTGCTCACGTCTTGGAGACGTGAGTCACAGCAGCACGTTGGGGAAGAAGATTGATGGATCTCCCAAGCAGCATGCAGTAGAGAGTAATGGGATAGCACGTATATATGTCGTTTTGCCTGGATGCCTGCCCTGCCTGCTGGCCAGAACCCCGACAGCACGCACACACCATTTGAATGGGAATGTCCATCAACTTTGTGGGGACCTGGCCCCCTCAAATATTTTATTTTGGAGGCCAAAGCCCGCACAGCCCCTAGGAGTCGGCTCCTATGCTCTCCACAGTCATTTTAAGACAGGCAAACTAATGCCAGTGTACTGGAAGAAGCAAATATCAACAGTGTTGAAGCAATGATTTTTCAACATCAACTTCATTGGACTGGTCATGTTGTGTGGATGCCTGATTATCGTGTTCCAAAGCAACTACTCTATTCCGAACTTAAAAATGGAAAGCGTAATGCTGGCGGTCGACAAAAGAGGTTTAAAGACTCTCTCAAGGCAAATCTTTAAAAATGTAGTATAAACACTGACAACTGGGAAACACTGGCCTGCGAGCGCTCCAGTTGGAGAACAGCCTTTACCAAAGGTGTCATGGGCTTTGAAGACACTTGAACTCAGGACGAAAGGGAGAAACGAGTAAAGAGGAAGGCAAGTTTGGCAAACCCTCACCCAGATCAGCTCCCACCCAGAAACCTATGTCCCCACTGTGGAAGGACGTGTGGATCCAGAATTGGCCCCCACAGTCAATTACGGACTCTCTGTTAAGACCGTGTTCATGTAAGACAATCTTACTCAGCTACGAGTGAACGCCAAAGAAGAAGAAGGCAATCATTTGTCAGTTCGTCAAAAAGCAAAAGAGCAACTGCATTAGTGATCATCTCATTTCAGCTCTGCAGTCTTCTAGGGTGGTTTCGCTTTTCGCTGTGGCATGGAGCTCATTGTCCTGTGGGGTGACTTTAATGTGCTGCCGGTGCTCAGAATGCCTGCTCATTAATAATAATTTAGCGTATGAAAAGCTTGTAATGAGTCCATGTGTTGCAGGCAGCAGACGCAATTAAGGGGAAGACATAATTATGCAACCGCCTCCCCCTGCTCAGGTGTGGAGGGGTGTGGACCTTCCTCTGCCATCAGAGGCTCATGGGAGGCAGTAGGCCAGAGGCCAGGGGTCTTCCCCTTTCACCATGATGTAGCACAAAGGTTTGCCAAGGTGGGATTGGACTCCTGCAATGTGCTCTACGTGGGGCTACCTTTGAAGGTGACTCGGGTACTGCAATTAATCCAGAATGCGGCAGCTAGACTGGTGACTGGGAGCGGCTGCTGAGACCATATAACACCGGTCCTGAGAGACCTGCGTTGGCTCCCAGGACGTTTCCAAGCACAATTCAAAGTGTTGGTGCTGACCTTTAGAGCCCTAAATGGCCTCAGCCCAGTATATCTGAAGGAGCGTCTCCACCCGCATCGTTGAGCCCAGACACTGAGGTCCAGCGCCGAGGGCCTTCTGGCGGTTCCCTCGCTGTGAGAAGTGAGGTTACAGGGAACCAGGCAGAGGGTCTTCTCGGTAGTGGCGCCCGCCCTGTGGAACGCCCTCCCAGCAGATGTCAAGGCAATAAACAACTATTTTACTTTTAAAAGACATCTGAAGGCAGCCCTGTTTAGGGAAGTTTTTAATGTCTGATGCTGTATTGTTTTTAATATTTGGTTGGAAGCCGCCCAGAGTGGCTGGGGAAACCCAGCCAAATGGGTGGGGTATAAATAATAAAGTATTATTATTATATTATTATTATCCACCAGTTGGCATGCAAGTAGAAAAAGAGGATGAGGGAGGGTGCCAAACTAGTTAGGTGATGTCAGCTATTCCAACCGGAGGTGTGTACCCTCGCATCCATATCTCTATCAAGCCAGATTGGTCTGACTTCATAGAGAAGAAACTAAGGTTCGAGTCAAATGAATGACAATGGCTAATTTATTAAATAATTGGCTAAAGAATGGCTAATTTATTAAAAATGGCTAATTAACAATTAACCATTAAAAACAATTAACCAATTAAAATGGCTAATTAACAATGGCTAATTTATTAAAAAATGGCTAAATAATTAAATATTCCCCAACAGACGGGTCCGGCTTCAGATAAAATGGAAGTCACTTGTATTCCCAGGATCAAGGTAACTGACGTTAGAAGAAAGAATCTGCCTCTTGCACAGAAAGAGAAAGAGACTCATGCATTGTCCGTCAGTAGGCAAGACCACGACACTTTCAGAAGGGATGACGCACACTTGTTCCCAAAGCAGATGTTTCTCTTGCCAAATATGGGATATTTGAACTGTTCCTTTCTTCCCTCTTCATATGGAAGTGTAAGCATCTCACTTTATATTGCTTTATATACGCTCTCAGAACAGATTCCCCTTTTCTCCCTAACTAGATGTTCCCCTCTGCCCAATGTCCCCTCTGTCCTCCACCTTTCCTGAGATAAATCCTTGCCCCTTCTTCTCTGGCCCATCACAATCTGTTCATGCATCTCATCTCACATATACTTGTCCTTCAAAGCATTTTTCAACATTTTTTTCTTCTGGTAAGACATAGACAATTGCTTTCTTGTTTCTGCTTACTTTGTATTTTTCTAAGTTATTTGCAGTTGCGTTTTGACATTATCGTTACAGCTGTAAATCACTGCCCGGAAAGTAGCAGGCGCATTTTTTATTATAAATAAATTTTTAAAATCTTATATCTTAGATTGCACAAACTCTAATCTTGAAGAATGAAACAAAGAAATATGCCACCTCATATTAAGTCAGGACATTGGTCCAGTTTACTCAATATTATCTACATCAGGTAGATGTGGGACACGGGTGGCGCTGTGGTCTAAACCACTGAGCCTCTTGGGCTTGCCGATCGGAAGGTCGGCAGTTCGAATCCCCGCGACGGGGTGAGCTCCCGTTGTTCAGTCCCTGCTCCAGCCAACCTAGCAGTTCGAAAGCACGTCAAAGTGCAAGTAGATAAATAGGTACTGCTCCGGCGGGAAGGTAAACAGCGTTTCCGTGTGCTGCTCTGGTTCGCCAGAAGCGGCTTAGTCATGCTGGCCACATGACCCGGAAGCTGTACGCCGGCTCCCTCGGCCAGTAAAGCGAGATGAGCGCCGCAACCCCAGAGTCGGCCACGACTGGACTTAATGGTCATGGTTCCCTTTACCTTTACCTTACACCTGTAATTAAGTATTTTTTAAAATCAATGATGTGATTGTAGGTAACGCGGCTGACATCATTTGTAATTTGGTCTTCGGTGTGTACATGGAACTGGGCACAAGCGATGACATCACCTCCATTTCCCAGGCTTGTGGTGCCTCTCTGTGTGTCCAAAAAAAATGAGTGACAGCTTAACGTTCTGGCTTCACTCTCCCTTCCTTGCGTACCTTCCTTCCACGCTGTTCCTTGTTGCATGGAAATGTTTTATTGCTTGTGACAAATGCAATTAAGCTGCACTGATCAAGTTCTAAGTAGTGTTGGGGATTTGGCAGCATGGAAAGGAACCAAAGGTCAGTCGCAGCCCCTTCTCTCTCACTCCACCACACCGCTGCATGTTAACAAGCCGGTCCCTCTTGGAACATCTGCTCTCCCTAGGGCTCTGGGATAGCTCATCAAACGCTGCCAAAGTCACAGGATTTGACAACTCCAAAGAGGAGGCTTTGACACCAAAGGGGGCTTCAAAAGGAGAGGAAGAAGAAAAGGGTCCAGTCCGGTGGCTCCAGGGCTAATTTGCGCTGTCCTTCTCTGAAACCAAAGAGCCGAGGTCAGCCTTGGATCTTGGCTCCTCTGATCTCACTTCAGAGACAGAGGAAGGGACCTCAAGCGCCAAGAGATGCGATGAATAAAAGATGGCCGCAGGTATCCTTGACCTCCGTAGAATGTCTGCAGTTACAAAGTTGTGTCTGGGGTGGCACAAAAGTTTAGCATGTGGGCAATCAGCTCCCATGTCCCTTAAGACGCCTAAGTTTTATATTCTACCATACAAACTTGCCTTTGGAAGGGAGGACCTTAACTTAATGGGAGGGCATCCACCCACTGAGCATTGAAAGAATGCTGTCTGAAACCTTCAAGAGCCACAGTCAGTATGGACAGCACTGAGCTACATGGACCAATGGTCTGACTTGGTATAAGGCAGCTTCCTATTGTTCGCTGGCATCCGTCTGTCTTGGGAGACAATGGAAGAGTACACCTCGAGGGGCGGTCAAACTGTTGGTGAGTTATAGCACCTGCTGTGCCTGTAGAGACCAATATGGGAGAGACATGTTTCGTTGCAGCTGGGGCAGACGAAGGTGTCCGGTTTTGCTGCTGCACATGCACCATGGCATTTCTTCTCTCTGTGGTCCTGCCAGCCGTTATTCCTCCTTTGGCCACTACTGTGGATGCACGACTTGACTCCAGGCACTGCAGTCATCTGCAAGGGATTCCTGTTTGTGGTCTTCCCAGAAGTATCTGTTTGGCCCCTCTGAGAACAGATATTGGACAAGATGGGCCACTTCATACATTCTTAATATCTTTTTTTAAAAGGGCAGGTGGTACATTCCCAGGTCAAATGCAGCCCTCTTGCTCTTGGTCATCAGGACTCTCCCCAAGCCAAACCCTGTGTGCTGGGCCCGGGGGTAACCCGTGAAACGCAGTCCAGGACCGAACCAGAATCCGGAGGTTCCGCTAGGAGTCAGTCCGACAGGGCCAAAGAAGGACACGAGACAGGAAACCAGGCAAGGACAGGTACAGGATCTCAGGCAGGATCTAGCATACAGCAATGTTGCTCCCGCAACCTGGGGCAGGGTCCGACAGCCTTTTATCTTTGTTGGGGTAGCGGCCGGTCCTGATCCCCGGTGACTCACCTCCCTGCTTTGCCTGAAGGTGAACACTCCTCCTGTGAGTACTCAGGTCTCTCCTTCTCTCAGACCTGAGTCTCTGCAGCTTGGGAGACGTCGGTGGGTTACTAGACCCAGAGGCCGCCTCAGCCTCTCCTGACCCAACTGGTAGTGGAGCAGCTGTAAGTGATGGCCCAGCTGAAGGCAATGAGGTAATCCCCACATCTGGAGCCAGGGCAGGCTCAGGCCTCTGACTCGGCCCAGCTGGTGCTTGTTGCAGGGGAACCTGTGCAGACTGGGACTCTTCAGGACCAGGCCAGACTTGGTTCAGATGATGCCTGAGGCAAAGGATCCAGTGCAGACTGAGACTCCTCTGGTTCCGAGCCCAAGTCCCAGGCCATCACATCCTGTTTGTCACAGGCCACCCTCCTCACTGGCCCCAATCCTTTCCTTCAAGTGCTTTGCCTGGTCAAAATGTATCCTTGACATGTGGTAATGGCTCCACCCATCATTGGCATGTCTGTCCACCTCCAGAAGGTTGCCCATGGAGGGAATTGTGCTGCAAAAAAGGTCCCCATCCCTGTTTTAGTGCCTGTTCGCTCACTATTTCCAGAGGAGAAATCTCAAACCAGTAAGTCTTGGGCAACTGCATGCCACTCTCCCCACTGCGGGAATAAAGCAAGGGGTGGGCCATACTCATCATCATCATCATCATCATAGACTTTTATTGCGCTAGCCATAGGCCATGGCATCATTCAGAAAAATAACAAAAGGAAGGGAGGAAGACCTTTCATTGCCCACAGTCAGTCACCCAATCTTAAACAACCTCTCACCCACAATAATACAACAACCAGACTTAACACGGACACTGGCACCAGAGCCTGCAATAAACCCAGATGCCAACTTTGCTGCTACATACACCTAGACAACACCATTACTGACCCCAACAACATCAAACATACCATCTCAGGACTATTTAATTGCTCATCTTCTAACATTGTATATGCCATCAAATGCCAACAGTGTCCTTCAGCTCTCTATATTGGACAAACAGGCCAAACCTTACGCCAAAGAATAAACGGACATAAATCTGACATCAAGAATCACAAGACAGAGAAACCAGGAGGAGAACACTTCAATCTCCCAGGACATTCTATACAAGATCTCAAAGTAGCTGTCTTATTACAAAAGAATTTCAGAAATAGACTGGAAAGAGAAGTTGCTGAATTGCAACTTATTACCAAACTTAAAACCATGGAGAGACCTGGTCTGAATAGAGACATTGGATTCTTATCTCATTATACACGATATAGCTATTTTTAGCCATCTCACCCCTTGCTTTTCCCTGTAAGACCAATTGCAGTTGTTAACAGTTTAACACACCTATCAGCCAATCACCCCTTCCCACCACCCTTCTGAGTAATACCCCTCCCCACCCTCTCGCTACATATAAGGGTCTGGTGACTTCTGTTTCAGTGTATCTGAAGGAGTGTGCATGCACACGAAAGCTCATACCAATAACAAACTTAGTTGGTCTCTAAGGTGCTACTGGTAGGATTTTTTATATATATATTTTGTTTCAACAAAAGGAAAAAACAGCAATAACCATAAAAATCATCAGGCACCACACATACAATATAAACCAGTCACAACTACTAAGATTGTTTGTGGCATAAAATAGAATAGCAGAAGATTCTCTAGTGGGTGGGCCATACTGCACATGGTATCTCCTTGGGCCTCACCCTGCCCCAAAGAACAAGAGCTTTCAGTCACGGATCCAGAGATGAAAGGTTGTAGCCAGTGCTAGTCCTTCTCAGACTAGACCCATTGAAGTTGCGGGACATGACTAATTTTGGTACGTCCAGAGTCTGCTCTGAGTAGAACTTGGCTGAATACAAACCAAAATATTAAAAACCAGGAGGAGGAAGCTCAACCCCCAAGCTGCTATATCTAGCTCACAGGACTCTCTTCGCACTCCTCATTGGAGACCACATAACACCGGTCTTGAAAGACCTACACTGGCTCCCAGTACGTTTCCGAGCACAATTCAAAGTGATGGTGCTGACCTCTAAAGCCCTAAACGGCCTCGGTCCTGTATACCTGAAGCAGCGTCTCCACCTCCATCGTTCCGCCCGGACATGAAGGTCCAGCGCCGAGGGTCTTCTGGCGGTTCCCTCACTGCGAGAAGCCAAGTTACAGGGAACCAGGCAGAGGACCTTCTTGGTAGTGGCACCCGCCCTGTGGAACACCCTCCCACCAGATGTCAAAGAGAAAAATAACTTCATTGCATCCCTTCCCTGTTTATTTTGTCCGGATTGATCCCTGATAAATGTCTCTTGCTCATTTGGATGGAGGAGGCTGTGTGTGAATGTATGTAGAAACCGGCCAACTGTAGAGGCAAGTTTTGCATTAATTCCTCCACCCCCTTTGCCTCTGGCATCACCTGCCACTGGTCTGCGGCTCAGAAGGTTGCCCCAAAGGGAACACAGGGAACCTGAAAAAAGGTCCCCCATGTCTGATTTAAATAAGCACAGCAAAGCAACCATTTGACCTACTTATGGCTTTCTTTGCCATGCTGAAGGGAATGTGCCTGAAGTTTCATCCCAGAATATAGAACTAGAGAAATACTTAAGATATGTTGCTGTTGCTGTTGCTGAGCATTCCTATCCCATTAGAATGCACTTTGCATTTCGCTGCAGTTTTTCAAAAGAAAAAGGTATGCCTATTAGGCTCCACTGGCCTCCTTTGTCCCTGATTTTGCTGGCACAACCACTGCCCAAGGGGGGAGGCCCTCGCAGGTTAAGTAGCAGGAGCTGCACTGCTACCTTTGTCCATTACAATACAAATTCTCTCTCTCCTGTGTGCAGAAAGTGCTGCCTGCTCCTTTCCTGGGCGCAGGCAAACTCATTTGCCGGTGGGAGGAGGCCCAAGGCAGCTAAAGACTTCCATGTTGTAGTCAATATTAAAGGCAATTCTTCTCAGTCCAGCAGCCCCGCTGGGTTCCGATTTGACCAGATAATTATTTTTAGGAGCGGCCGGAGACCTCGGTTTCTGCAAAGGCAGTTTCTTAGCAACCAAGGGGCCTCTCTGGAGCTACCTTGCTTAATTATGGCCTAGTTTTTATACTGCACCCAAGTTTTTCTTCTTCTTCTTAAGTACTAGAGGGAAACAAGCATAGGGAAAGAGGCAGAAGTGGTTCACAGCTGAGTTTGCAAACTCAGGCTACATTCATCTGAACAAAGGCAAACAGCATTTGTTACTTCTGCAGGGGATACCTAGAACTGAAAGTATGTCACAGATTTCTTTGTCGTTCCACAAGAGCAAATAATTGTCCTTAACAAACCTATCCAAGATACTTTTAATGGTGAGGGGTTTTTTTTTGGTGGGAGGGGTCTATGTTTTGCTAGGGAAATCCTTGTCCTCCCCTCCCTTCAGAAACTTGAATTTGGATTTAATATCCCACTTTATCACTACCCGAAGGAGTCTCAAAGCAGCTAACATTCTCCTTTCCCTTCTTCCCCCACAACAAACACTTTGTGAGGTGAGTGGGGCTGAGAGACTTCAGAGAAGTGTGACTGGCCCAAGGTCACCCAGCAGCTGCATGTGGAGGAGCGGGGAAGTGAACCCAGTTCCCCAGATTACGAGTCTATCGCTCTTAACCACTGCACCACACATACAAGAATTAACAAGCAGTTTATATTTTATGGTCTTGTGGATTCAGTCATCTGGTTGCAAGCAAAAATCGACATCTCTCCACATTTAGAGTTGGCTACTCTAAACCCTCCCCCTTCTGTCTCCAGCAACATCCTGGGCACCAACGGGAAGTTCCGCCTCCTTTCTGCCTTCTGTGTTCTCTAATATGGACAGACCTCCTAGTTCTTGGGGAGGGAGGGTCCCCCACACTCTCTAATGACATCTCTGCTGGCTGTTCCCTCCCTTCTGTTTCGCTTTCCATTATCTCATAACTAGGCAACACCTGTCGAAGCTGCTCAGTGTCTGGGTCTCTTTCTACTCCTGAAACTGCTGGGAACGGGGGGGGGGGGAGAGAATCTCCCCCCTCCTCTTCAAAGAGGAGCTGATCTGCCTGAGAATGCATTCCCCAATCCTCTGATTCAGACCTTTCCCTGACATAGCTTTTCCTGATCATGGAGTGGGTCCAGCCCCAGGATCACTTTGGTGGAGGAGACTAACCTGGCCCTCGCCTCCTGTGCTGGGAGCCTTGGCAGGACAGGAGAAGGAGGGCCTGAGTTTTCCTTCCATTTCTGAAGCAAAGCTAGTGGCAGACGTGAGGTGAAGCTGACAGATGCCCATTGCACCACACCACTGCATCTGCTAAGAGCGGGAGCTGTGAGCTAGGAAATCCTTGATTCAATTCCATCTAATCTCAGGCATGAACCCACTAGATGGACTTAAGTACCCTCTCAGGCTTAGCCCCTCCTCCACAGCATGGGGGATAATAAATGATACCGCCCGATGACATTTGGGGCTGTTGCAAGGATTACCGAGATAACTTATCTGGAGCACACCAAAGACTCAAAAGTATTATTACTGCCCAATGAAATCGTACAATGCTATTATAGCGTTCTGCTCTGCCTCACAAATTTGCTGTGGGGAGGTGCCAGCTGATATGTACATATGCTCTATCCACTACTTCTGATATGTAAGAGGAGGGCTTTGCTGAAAGAGGAGCAGGGCGAAACTCTCGGCTGACGGCAACAGATCACTTTCCCTTCCTGCGATTTCCTGTGATTGGGACTGCTGTACTCAATAGTCCTCTCCTCTATGAATCTGTCTAATCCTCTTTTAAAGCCGTCTAGGTTGGTGGCCGTCACTCCAGAGTGTCATACCTTCCAACATTTTCACCCCCAAAATCAAAATGTCAGGAGGGGCACGTCTGGCGATCGATGGCAGGGTCACACCAGAGCTCTGGCACAACCCTGCTGACTCGCTCCAGAGTGAGCATCTTTTGGTCTGGTCTTCTTGGTCTGGACCAAAAAGTGGGGCATTCTGGGATCCAAACAGAAGCCAGAATTGGCTTCTGTGATCCGGGATGTCCCGCTTACAACGGGACACCTGCAGGGTATGTAGCTTAACTATGTGTGGCATGAAGAAGACCCTGCAATTGCTGGCGATGTAAGGAAAAACCAGGTACCCTGTATCACATGTGGTGGCAGTGTAAGGAATTTGAGATATTCTGGGAGGAGATTCACTCAGAGTTGGAAAAAATGTTAAAAGTTCTCTTAAAAAACACACACCAGAAGCCTTCCTTTTGGGAATTACATCTTGGATATTCCCAAAAAGGCAAAAGGAATTTTTTTTATATGTCACGGTGGCTGTGAGAGTTCTTACAGCAGCCAACTGGAAGAGTGATAAACTACCCTCAAGGAAAGAATGGATTTCAAAATTAGTGGAATATGCGGAATTAGATAGCCTGTCTGAAAAAAAATAAGGAACAAATCAAAACAAGCATTTATTTCAAAATGGGAAGCCTTTAAAATATACTTGAAAAATAATTATCCAAGTTTAAATTCTGTCGCAGCATTTGAGTAACTTTAGTAGCAGTTCTAAGTTCGCAGTGAGAGATAAGATAGTTTAATTGTATTTAAATTTTGATCAAATGTATTGTGTAATGGCAGTAAACTAATGAAGATTATCTGAAGGTAAGGAGTGGATGAGAAGTCGGGTCTATAGTAATAAGACCATTTTCAGTTTGTCATTTTGTGTTTAACATCGTGCTTAGGATTTTTCCTTTTTGATGTGGATGTTGTTGATGATGAGGTGGTTGTTGCTGTTACTGTCTGTAAATTTATAACATCACCATCAACTGGGGCAACCTAGTCAGGTGGGCAGGGTACAAACAAACAAATAATTGTCATGTTTTTCAGAAACCATCTTATCTAATGATCACCATCACATCACTGAATTCCGAAAATTAATTTATGCAGAAACCTACATTCTTCTAACTGAACCTATTACTAACCCCTTACCTAGCAGGGCATTGGACTAGATGACCTTGGGGGGTCTCTTCCAGCTCTATAATTCTATGACTCCGGACAGCGCTGAGTTCTAGTGTTGTAGGAAAGGGTGGGACATACCTTTCCACCCAGTTCTTGTAGCTGGGGATATCCTTGGCGTAGAGGAGCTTATTCGAGGGGGAATCCTTGCCCAAACGGTGCTCTGAGGTCGAACAGGAGTCCATGAAGGTTTGTGCTACCACTGAGAGGCAAGCGTCGGTGATGCTGTTCTTGTGGATGTCGAAGACAAACTGTGGGTTCTTGATCATGTTCACCCAAAATCTTAGCGGCAAGCTTCAGGAAAGAAAGAGGGAAGGAAGGAGGGAAGGAAGGAAGAGGAATTAGCTTATTTCCAGCTGTATAGGTTCACCTTGTAAAACACTTTCAAGTGTTAACAAAAAGTCTTCAACCAATGGAATTGCAACCTTTTGCTTTAATTAGAAATGCAAACTTCTTGCAAAGAACTGTTGCAGCTTAAACTGCTGGCATGAAGTCTGAAGCCCTTCAGAGGATAGAGGTATCTAGTCTCTGATGATTCTCCTTATTCTCTGACTTGAGGCTTATCCACAATTCCTCTTGCCCTGATGTTCCCTACTTGTTCCCAAGAGTTTTCCTTGGGGAAGGAGTGGGGCAAGGGGGAAACTGCTCAGATCCATGCCCAGAAAGCCCAGGTCAAGAGGAAAACCACATGGACCCATGCTTCCTAGCACGGGTTAAGTGAAAGTGTAGACAAGCCTTATGTTAATCTATCAGAACCACACTTGAAAGCCTCATAATGACCTCGTTCACTTGCATTGTGACCTCATTCACTTGCAAGAATGGCCTGTCAGTTCCGCTGGTGATCTGGAAGGTTATATCATTGCTCCCGTTCTGAAAAAGAGTTCCGGAGCTGTGCTACTGCATGGCTGCTCCCAGCTTAGGCAGAACCATACATTGCAAGCGCAAGCCATGGGGTTCCCAGTCTCATGTTGTCCTCTTAAGGCAAACACATGGGGAGATTTGTAGGGAGAGAAACTACAAATGGGAGTGGAGGAGTGTGGGGCGGATTTGCAGTCCTGAAGTGGCCTCTCCAGGGTGCAAGCCTGGGCAGTGTGTATGGAGGTCCTGGACTGCCCAGACAACAAGACCCTGCTCTCAGCCTTGCTGATGTGGTCCAAAGGAAAACAAAGGGATATATTTGGCACCAAGCTAAAGGGAGCCCTGACCATTAGTGACTGACTCTGGGGTTGCGGTGATCATCTCGCTTTATTGGCCGAGGGAGCCGGCATACAGCTTCCGGGTCATGTGGCCAGCATGACCAAGCCGCTTCTGGCGAACCAGAGCAGCACACGGAAACGCTGTTTACCTTCCCGCCAGAGTGGTACCTATTTATCTACTTGTACTTTGACATGCTTTCGAACTGCTAGGTTGGCAGGAGCAGGGACCGAGCAATGGAAGCTCACCCCGTCGCGGGGATTCGAACCGCCAACCTTCTGATCAGCAAGCCCTAGGCTCTGTGGTTTAACCCACAGTGCCACCCATGTCCCATTGGCACCAACCTGATGGATATTAATGGTGGGCTGTTAAGCAGAGTCTTCTTGACTGGTCTGAAAGATGCTCCTTCACAAGCCGTTCAAGGCTTTGAAGATGATCAACACCAGCATTTTTAGTTAGCCCAGAAATGGACTGTCACCTAGTGAAATTCTTTAAGAGGTTACCATTTCCCTAGCCCAAATTTCACCATTCTGCTATTCTCCAAATGCCCTGGACCACAATTCCCATCAGTTCCAATCAGCCTTAACTGGTCCAAGGTGCTCTGTGGCAAGGAAGCCACTTGTGCATGACTGGCAGAGTGCACCAGTGAGCTGGCATGGGGAATACTGCATGAGTAAATCGAAAATTGCAATACAACATCAACCCTGCTATGTGGGGATCCTTGCAAATGACCACAGTGTCTGGAGACAGGCAGTCAGGTCATGCATCCATATCAGTGATCAGAGAAGATATGACCTCTGGACGGAGCACAGAAAGAAGAACTAGGCACTTTCATCTGCCCCAGCTGCAAGAAAACATGTTTCTCCTGTAGGGATCTCTGCAGTCATAGCAAGCGCTCTAACTCTAATGGCTTGACTTTGCCCTCCAATGGTGCACACTTCCAACAGATGCCAGCTAGGACACTTTTTGGATGAACAGTTGCCTGCCAGACTTCACACCTACAGAACATTTTGTTGCAAGTTCTTAGCTCAGCAGCAAGCAAGCAAGGATAAAAATGCATTGAAAGCCCATATTTTGAGGAAGCACGTTTAGAAATGTGCATTTAGATGCGCATTCAAATGCTAAAACAGCTCGTTGTCTGGCTGTAATGGGATAATCCCCATGTATGCAGCCCTGAGCTGCCATGAAACGAGATGCTGATGATAATTATATCAGAGTAATATTGAATTACATAACAAGAACAATGGCGCTGCTCCTTTGCCAGCCTTGTAGTCAGTGCACCCCATTTGAAGCTAAACAGGGATGGTGACTGCTTCACAATTTATTCCTCTTCCGAACCTGTCCAGTTACCTTCAAAGGACCCACGTCCTCCATATGTAAGATCCATGAACTGCCAGATAACACAATTCTTTCCCTAACAAAATCCTGGCTATTTCTGTCGATTGCACTTGAATCCCGACTTATTACCGAATCTTCCTTGAGTCAAGGGACTTCTCCCAGCATCTGGTATCAGAAGATATGTAGAGCAGTAGCTTGGAAGAATGAAGCCAAGGGAAGCCAAAATGGAATCATTTGAATCTGACTGAGGAGAGATCATTTCCCCCCTCGTTTCTCAAGTCCCCCCCTTCTCCCCACCTTCTTCTCTCCCCCCCCCGCCCCCCTTAAATAAACCTCCTGCTCATTTAGTCTGAGTGGCTTCAATCAGACTTAGATTAGTGCCACAGATGATGCTAATAATATGCTAATGTTTCATTAGCTGAAAGCTTCCTTGGTTGCCTGGAGTTTCTCTTGTTTATTTATTTATTTGTGTGTGTACAATGCCGACAGCCTGCCAGTCAGCATGGAGGAGATGCTTCAGAGCGCCTCTGGCTCCCTCTCCTGCATCCTAAGACGTGCCAGTGTCTTTCGGATTGTTGCAGAGAAGGTTGCGACACTTCCTAGCAGACTGGCACAGTGAGAAAGGGAGCATCCCTCTCTGCTGATCTTTGCGTGTGGCTCCTGTTCCATGGAAAGCCACTTCCGCACTACGGAGGAGGTGGGATTGCGGGCTTCAAGGGCCCCATGCCATTGGGGGGATTCTCAGCCACGTCACCCCCTGGCCAGCCAATCAGCTGGCTCTGGGGCTGTGGCCTGCCCTATATAAGGCAGGACACAGCTGGGGCTCTCCCTCTTTGCTGCCTGCCAGCTGTTACGGTTTTTCCCGCCCTTTAAGGTTTTTGTTCCTTGACCTTGCTATGGACCTTGGTTGGTCGCTGTTGAAGGGCCTGGTAGGAATTATTCCACTTGGGAAATCGGCACCAGCCACTTGGTTTTCGCCTACCTGGTAGCAAATCGTCACAACTTTCTTGGTATTGGTGGTTAGACATTGGTATTGTTCTGTAGATGGAAGAGGGGAGGTAGCGCCATCGCCTGCCCCGCATATTGAAGGGTAGTGCGATAAAGGATTCCAGGGGGCGTGGCCCTGTCCGAAGCCTGGGGAGGCGAGGGCCTAAGGCACGCCCCCTAGCGGTGACCCCAGGGGAGTTCCTAGTTGATGTGCATCAGCAGGACTCCCCCTACTGGTGGTTAACCCTTCCTAGACTTCAAGTAGATGGGCTAGTTGGATATAGTTGGTTAGGACCAATGCCTAAGCCAATACCACTCATCACCTGTAACCAATAAAGTTGTGGCCTTATTTAGCCCATTAACCTTAATAATTGTGTCATTATTTCCACTGGGGGGGGGGGGACTCGCCACGCAATATAGCAGCAGCCTAGAGCTGGGGTCCCCAAAGAGGCAACTGTGGGCTCCATCAGACACCCTTCATGGTGCTTACCAAGTCCCTTTGCATATCACATTTAAAAAACAACAACTGAGGGGGTTTCTTGGGTGGCATTCAACCAACTTGTTCTTTAGGGAGGGAGTGGGGCATGTATATGGAGTGGTGGGGAAGTCTTGTGTCCAGATCAAGGGAAGTGATAGTACCATTCTATTCTGCCTTGGTCAGACCCCACCTGTTATGTACTGAGTTGAATAGGATCCAAAAGGCAGCAGTCTGATTGGTCCTAGAACAATAGGGTCCAGAATGCAGCAGTCTGATTGGTCCACAGGAGCCACCCAATCCAGCTCCAGGTGGAAGTGAATCCACAACCTGATTGGCCTACAGGTGAATCCCAGAATTAGCCAATCACGCGGAGCCTGTTGTGTAAATAATGTATACAAAGCAGACATTCTGGGGGAACTTCCATTTCTCCTCACCACTATGAGCTGAATAAAGAGCATGAAATCCACTCTCGACTCCGAGTGTATTTCACCACCTGAAAACACTGTGTCCAGTTCTGGGTGCCACAATTTAAGAAGGATTTTGTCAAGCTGGAAGGTGTGCAGAGGAGGGCAACCAAGATGATTAAGGGTCTGGAAACCAAGTCTGATGAGGAACAGTTGAAGTAGTTGGGGATGTTTAGCCTGGAGAAAAGGAGACTGAGAGGAGGCAGAGTAGCCATCTTCAGATATCTCAAGGGCTATCACATGGAAGAGGGAACAAGCTTGTTTTCTCCTGCTCTGGAGGGTAGGACCTGAACCAGTGCATTCAAGTTACAGGAAAGGAGATTCTGACTAAGGATTAGGAAGAACTTTTTGATTATAAGAACTGTTCAACAGTGGAACGGACGGCTCTCCTTCATTGGAAGAAGAAGAAGAAGAGGAGGAGGAGGAGGAGGAGGAGGAGGAGGAGGAGGAGAAGTTTGGATTTGATATCCCGCTTTATCACTACCCAAAGGAGTCTCAAAGCGGCTAACCTTCTCCTTTCCCTTCCTCCCCCACAACAAACACTCTGTGAGGTGAGTGGGGCTGAGAGACTTCAGAGAAGTGTGACTAGCCCAAGGTCACCCAGCAGCTGCATGTGGAGGAGCGGAGACGCGAACCTGGTTCCCCAGATTACGAGTCTACCGCTCTTAACCACTACACCACACTGACTCTTTGGGGCAGAGGTTGGATGGCCAGCTGTTAGAGATTATTTAGCTCTGACCTCTGCATTGCAGGCGGTTGGAATAGATGATCATTGGGGTCCATCCAAACCCTATGATTCTCCGACGATGTTGCACTCACCAGTTGCTTTTCCAAGTGTGCCGCACGTGAGGATCGTGGATGTTGTGCTTGTCTGCCTGCTCGTCCAAGAAGTCGAACATGTATTTGATGGCCAGGGGCAGGGCACTCCCACGATGCGCTGTGCTGAAGATGGTCTCAAAGAGGTCATCCACAAACTTCTGTAAAGTGCCCTGGTAGGAGGAGAGCAAAAGGAGGAAGAAGAAGAGTAGAAGAAGAGTTTGGATTTGATATCCTGCTTTATCACTACCCAAAGGAGTCTCAAAGTGGCTAACATTCTCCTTTTCCTTCCTCCCCCACAACAAACACTCTGTGAGGTGAGTGGGGCTGAGAGACTTCAGAGAAGTGTGACTGGCCCAAGGTCACCCAGCAGCTGCATGCGGAGGAGCGGGGAATCGAACCCGGTTCACCAGATTACGAGTCTACTGCTCTTAACCACTACACTACACTGGCTCTCAGTGTGGTGTTGCAGGTGGTAAGCAGGTCCATCACTGGAGGACAAAAGGCTTCTAAACCAATGTGTGAATAGGCTAGATCTATGACATCACTTCTAATGTCACAAAGTGTTTTCACTCCGGAATGCACAACTGCCAGAGTTGTCGGATTTTTCGTTGTGCAGCATTCCAGCCTGTGGAACTGATTCTTGCTACACGCCTCCCAAACCACTGAAATGATCTAGGAAGATCAGAGTTGTAGAGTTGGAAAGGACCCTGACGATCATCTAGTCCAACCCTCTGCAATGCAGGAATGTGCAGGTGTCCCTTACAGGTATCAAACTTTCAACCTTGACATTAGCCCACACACCACACACTAACCAGCTGAGCTAGACAATTGGGTGAATAGTACACATTGTAGGCTGTGTTTGTGTTTGTGTATGTGTTTTTTCAAAACTGGGTCCCTTTCTTGTCCATGAAGATTTATCAAAATCTTTGCCCTGTCGGTGGCTAGAATTGTCAACTGTTTAAAGACTTTATTCTGGTATATTATTATTATTATTATTATTATTATTATTATTATTATTATTTCCATCTGACTGGGTTGCCCCAACCACTCTGGGTGGTTTCCAACATAGATAAAAACATAATAAAACATTAAACATTAAAAAAACTTCCCTATAGGGGGCTGCCTTCAGATGTCTTCTAAAGGTTGTAGAGTTACTTATCTCCTTGACATATGACGGGAGGGCATTCCATCACTCACTATTCACATAAATTTGCATGTTATCGAGATAACAAGGGTCTCATTTTGAGAGTCAAATTAGAGGTGATGGGGACAACAAGATCCATTTATTACATGTTTGCCCCATTTGCTTATGAGCTGAGGGAATAATAATAATAATAATAATAATAATAATAATAATTTTTTATTTATACCCCGCCCTTCCCGGTTCAGAAAACTGGGCTCAGGGCAGCTAACAACAAATTTAAAACACTTAATTGATGCAACAAAAACAGCATAAAATACAGGATAAAATGTGAATAACAATAAATTCAGAATTCAAAAATCAATTTAGGGGGAAAATCCATCCAACAAACATTAGATGATCACCAGGGCTAGCTGGCTAAATTAGTCCTGTTTGGGCCAGCGAGGAGACCAGGGGAGATTTAGCTGCGGGATCCCAGAGCGCGTAATCTTCATAAAAAGGGGAGGGGAGGGAAGGAAGGGGAATAAAAGATCAGGCTAAGTTCAAACTGAAAGCCAGGCGGAATAGCTCTGTCTTATAGGCCCTGCGGAAGGAAGTTAAATCCTGCAGGGCCCTGGTCTCATGGGACAGAGCATTCCACCAGGTCGGATCCATCACTGAGAAGGCCCCGGCCCTGGTGGAGGATAATCTGACTTCCTTAGGAATGGGAGGGTTAAGCAAATTCAGTGGCTACTAGCCAGAATGGTTATGTTTAACTATGCATGAGAAGAACAAATTTCTTTGGTCTGTCTTGGATTTTCCAAGGTTCCAATGGATGTCCGCAAGTAGGCTGAGTTCAGCTTTCTTCACCCGCCTGGTCCTCTTGATGCAAAATTTAGACGCTGCCCCCCCTAACCTCCACCCCTAAGCTTGCTTCACGACGATTCGTTTTCCTTTCCTAACGCAGCGCTGCTGGGGAGCCCCTTCTGCCTGCCCTGCTTCCGCGCAGCACTGCGAAGTTGCCGGCAAAACCAATTCTGTGTAAATAACAAAGTGCCGGTGCTGAGCGACAAGGAGGTGTTGCCACGCGGAAGGCATCAAGTGTTAAAGCGCCGTCCGTGGCATTCTCGGGCTGAAAGTCAACTGCAGAGAGTTATAGAGCTGTCAGGCAAATCATCTCCCATGAAACGCTGAGCGCGGTGACAGATTGAGTGCTCACCGCCGGCTCGCTCGCCTGCCTGCACCTTCGTACAGGCCAGCACCTCAGCAGAGAGGCTGTTTCCCCTGTCAGCCAGTCCGCTGGAGAACTCTCTCCATCTCTCTCCTCCTCCGCTAAACGCTCCTCCTGATCAACCCCCCTAAACATTAGAGGAGGGAGAGAATGGTTATTGCGCTCCAGACAACAGGATGCATTATGAGGCTGTTTCTCAAGCAGATTTCAGCTTGTTCAGGGTCACAGAGACTCCTGGAAGATGGGAAGTCTGTGCAGCACACAGTGAAATGGCTCGGGGGGTTAATAATATAAACACTAAAAAAAACCCTATATTATTAACTTGTAAGATATGGATTTGTTGGGGTTTTTTTTAGTTGTTGTTGCTTTTTTAGTTTTTCGAATGTTGGTTTTTGTGTATTGTTGTTTCTCGATATTTTTCGTGTTGTTGCTGTTGTGTGGAAAATAGTAATAAAATTTACCTTGGTGGCTAGCAGCCTGGTCAGGTAGATCTCTGACACCATCTTGCTCCCTCGGTCGCCCTCCTTCTGATCTCCATGCTCGTGGTTCTTGACCAGATGCCACATCTTCACTCCACTCTCCAGGTCAGGTGTGATCATGGGCGTCCGGGAGCGCAAGCTGTCTGGGCTGCCCGTGTAGCGGATCATGTTTTCTGAAAGGGCGAAATCCCATAGCTTCAGGATGTTTTCTTCAAGAACAAGCTGGGCAACCAGTTCTGGGGCCAGTATTCCTGTGAGATCACCTTACCCCATATATGCTTAGATTGGTGGAACTGGTATTGCTACAGCTGACACATAATATGCGTCCCGCATTTGTAAGAAACTGGCCATTTAGTGGGGCAGCACTTATACTCTGGAACTCACTGCCTATTGACCCGAGGCAGGTGCCTTCGCTGTATTCTTTTTGGCGCCTGTTAAAAACATTTTTGTTTAGAGCTGTGTCTCTCAAACTTGGATCTCCAGTTGTTTTTGGACTACAATTCCCATCCTCTATGGCCATTGGTCCTTCTAGCTAGGGATGATGGGAGTTGTAGTCTATAAACAGCTGGAGACCCAAGTTTGGGAAACACTGGTTTAGACAAACATACATGTTTAGAAAGCTGGCTGGGAACTGTAGTCCAAAACATCTGGAATGCACCAGGTTGGGGGAAAACTGGTACATAGTATGCAAGACTGTCTTTCTCTTCTACCATATCAGGTTCTGCCCCCACCCCCCTGAAGCTCTTTAGCTAGAGTTGGCTATGTATCTGTTCATGTGAACATGGACAATAATCTTTTAACCACGCTGGGCTTTTGAGCCTACTATTCTGGCTTGGTGCCATAGCTGTCAACTTACAGATTTGAAAATAAGGGACCAGCAGCCTCGGGATCAGCAGCCAAAATAAGGGATTTTCCCAGCACAGGTATGTTCAACTTCTGAGCCCCTCCAAGCCAAAGGCAGAAAGCCCAGCCAGCAGCCAAACGAAGCCTCAAGCGGTGGTTCCCACAGCGCAGCAACCCAGCAAAGGGGATGCAGCAAGGGAAACCACCGTCACCTCTACGCTGGGAAGCGCTGAGCAAAGGTGAGTCCCCAAGCAACATGGCCGATTTGATCTGCACAAGGCATGCAAGCTCCACCCCCCAGTCGTTCTTTACTCCTTATTGGGTGAGCAACGCAACCAAGCAACACAGTTGGAGCCTCCCTCCTCCCTGGCCGGCAGGGAGGGAGGGAGGGGAGCTGCTTCCTTTGAAACCCAGGAAATTTAAGGGACATCATCAATAAGGGACAGCAGCGGGACATGGTGCTGGGATAAGGGACTTTCCTGCCAAATAAGGGACGGTTGACAGCTATGCTTGGTGCTCAAATTCCCCGAGTGTGATTTTGACTGCTGCTCTTGTAGATTTTAGAAGGATATGCAAATCATGACGCTGAATGGGGAACACCACACTTTATAAGGTTAATGCAAAAAGTGGGACCAAATTGTCATCTGCCATGAGCTAAGATCAGAGGTCACCATGGAGGGCAAGATCTATCTTGGAAAATGCACTAATGAGTTGCAAGCTGTATTAATTACTGCCAGGAGCATCCTGGAGCATCGTGGACAGAGCTTAAGTCATTGGTCTTCATCTGCTGGGTCATGACCTGACCTAAGGTGGGTTGTATCAGAAGGTGGTGCTACCATTTCTTTTCCTTTCTTTTTTAGCCCTTCCACCCCCATCAGGGAAGAGTCAGGAGTGCAAAACAGATACTTGGGGAAAGCATGCATGGTAAAGAGGTGTGAAATCTTCCTTCTTCTTTCCACAAATATCTCCCCCTCTCCAAATAATGGCATGAAAACCCAGTGCAACCCAGAGGTGAATCCAACCAACTTCAGTGAGGTTAAGTGCAGGACTTTACAAGGCAATTCCAGAATGCCACTGTTTTGGGGTGAAATTCAACCACACGCTGGCAATTTGAGGTTGCGCAGTGATAGTTGTAAAGGTAATGGACAAGGGATGCGGGTAGCGCTGTGGGTTAAACCACAGAGCCTAGGACTTGCCGATCAGAAGGTCGGCGGTTCGAATCCCTACGACGGGGTGAGCTCCCGTTGCCTGGTTCGAAAGCACGTCAAAGTGCAAGTAGATAAATAGGTACCGCTCCGGTGGGAAGGTAAACGGCATTTCCGTCCGCTGCTCTGGTTCGCCAGAAGCAGCTTAGTCATGCTGGCCACATGACCCGGAAGCTGTACGCCGGCTCCCTCGGCCAATAAAACGAGATGAGCGTGCAACCCCAAAGTCGGCCATGACTGGACCTAATGGTCAGGGGACCCTCTACCTTTAAAGGACAAGGAACCCTGGACGGTTAATTCCAGTCAAAGGTGACTATGGGGTTGCGGCGCTCATCTCACTTTCAGGCCGAGGGAGCCAGTGTTTGTCCACAGACAGCTTTCAGGGTCATGCGGCCAGCATGACTAAACCACATCTGGTGCAACGGGACACCATGACAGAAACCAGAGTGCACGGAAACGCCATTTACCTTCCTGCCACAGTGGTACCTATTTATCTACTTGCACTGGTGTGCTTTCAAACTGCTGGGTTGGCAGGAGCTGGGACAGAGTAACGGGAGCTCACTCCGTTGCGGGGATTCGAACCGCCGACCTTCTGATCGGCAAGCCCAAGAGGCTCAGTGGTTTAGACCACAGCGCCACCCGTATCCCTATCATGAGGAAGACCTGGCCTGGACTCCCTTCCCTCTCCACCCCCACCGTCGTCAGGGTGCCCAGGCTCTTACCATACTTGCTAGCAGAGGTCCTGGAGACGGTGGAATTGTTGACAGCGTTGTAGGCTGTCACCTGCTTGGACACCAGAGCCACCACGGATCCATCGGGCACCTAAAGAGGGAAAGAGCCATAATTTTAGGGACTGGACTGAAGAGGAATGGTGGAGACCAGCCCCCACTCCTCCTGAACCTTCCTGAGAGGAGGGGGACAGGACAGGTTTACAACAGTGGTTTGCAGAAGGTCATGGCTCTGAGACGGAAGAAGGACAAAGCTGGGAGATAATGGAAGAAGAGTGGGGGGAGTGTTAGGATCGTCCTACACTCGTGTAGGACCCTGGTAGAGACACATGCATGACTGGCATGTTCTCTCACTCCTGGTCGGTCATTCGGGAGCTTCAAAAGCTTTTTCCAGTTCTGGGAAAGATCCCGATCTGAAACCCTGGAGAGTCACTGCCAGTCAGTGTAAACAGTACTGAGTTAGATGGACCAATAGTCTACCTCTGTATAAGGCAGCTCCCTATGTTCCTAGGGAAGTTCCCTATCTCTGTCACAGGCTACATAACACATATAGCCAGCTTCTATCAGGAGAGAGAAGGGGAAATGACAGTGAGGTCAGCATGGTGCAAACACACCAGCGGAGCCAATTTGGTGCTCTTGCCAGTGTTTTTGCACCGGGTCAACCTCCTGGTATGCAGCAGTGACTCAGCCGGCAGGAGGTCAGAGGTAAGCATGGTGAAGAACAAAGTCTTGAAGTTACTCTGCATTTTTGAGGAAGGATTTATTGCTGGAGGTCTCTGGGACTGTGGGCCACAAGAGGCCACCTGAAGCCCAGAAGAGCGGAAAGCTCTCCAAAAGATGGGAAGCCTTCCAGCTCCTGATTGATGCCCTCTCAGAGCCTCTCTTCAAAAAGCAGGCGGAACAATACAGAATATTGAACATCTTTGAAGAATGCGTAATTCCGAGAAGAAAGGGAGAGGGGGAGGACCTGGGGAAGAGCCGCCAGCTCTTCTACCAGCAATAATAATAATTAGCACTTAACACAGAGTGCCTTCATCTTCAAAGCATCTCTGAGATGCTAATTAGCCAGCTCTTCATGGAGCCCAGAAAGGTGGCTTTTAACACCTGCAAGCTAGTCTTCTCGTCCTCGCATGAAGGGAGGAGGGTCAACAGTGTCCCACTGAAACATTGGTGGCTATCCAATTGGTGGTATAAGATCTGCACACTAATAGCCTTTTGCTAAAAAGCCTCTTGTGGCTTTCAGGTTTGCCTGCCTTCTGCGGTTCAATCCCTTCAAGTTCTCAGTTGTAATGTTGGAAGGCTGGGACTGAGTAGATCTAACAGATCTTCCACTCCAGCCTCCTGATCAAACCAAGGAAATGTTTCTGGAAGAATCCTGTGCGATCCTGAGGCAGCCCTAGACAGAGACGTTTGTCCACACTACTTGTTACAAGGAATGTGTGTTGTTATTATTATTTATTATTTCTGTCACAGACCAGTTCCAGCCCACATACAATGTCAAGGAAGTCATAAAACACGGTAGGGATACATTTGAATTTGCAGTTAGGTATAACAGGGACAATACAGATATAGCAACAGTTAAAAATATATAAATTAAAACTTAGTCACTAAAATATAACCTAAAATTAATGGGGGGTGGTGGTGGTGGTGTTTGAAAAGTGTGGTTAAAATAGCCATTTGAAGGTGGGGGAAGCAGCCAGGGATGTGCTTCTGGGATGTGCACACTGGAGAGCCAGGGTGGTGGTGTGGTTAAGAGCGGTGGACTCGTAATCTGGTGAACCGGGTTCGCTTCCTCCCTCCTCCACATGCAGCTGCTGGGTGACCTTGGGCTAGTCACACTTCTCTGAAGTCTCTCAGCCTCACTCGCCTCACAGAGTGTTTGTTGTGGGGGAGGAAGGGAAAGGAGAATGTTAGCCGCTTTGAGACTCCTTCGGGTAGTGATAAAGCGGGATATCAAATCCAAACTCTTCTTCTTCTTCTTCTGATCAGGATGAAGCCCCTCTCCAGCAGCCTTTGCAAACAGCACCCTGCATCATGATGTTTAAGTGTCTACTGGAAGTGTTCTTGTTTAAGAAGGCTTTCCCTGAGGTATGAGCCAGTCATTCAGGAAATATCAGAATCACAGGACTGTAAGGTTGAAAAGGACCCCAAGCGTCATTGGTTCCAACTACATCCAATGCAGGAATCACAGCTAACTAATCCCTGACGGATGGCCATCCGACCTCTGTTTTAAAATCTCTGCCTGCCACCTCTGTTTCACTGTTGAACACCTCTTACCACAGCCAATGGCTGAGGATGCTGGGTTCTGTAAGGCTACAACATTTGGTGGGTAGCATGCTATCTAGCCCTGCCTGGCTGCAGCACAGCTTGCTTTCAAGCCCACTGTCAGTGGAAAACTGTCAGAGAAACATCAGAGGACCTTTTCCATGCTGGGGCAAGAAGAAATGGATCTCCATTTCCACCCTTGGGCCTCCTCTTCCACCCATAGATCTCCCTCTCAGCTTCTGTAGAGGAGACTTGTTGTTGTTTAGTCATGTCCGACTCTTCGTGACCCCATGGACCAGAGCACGCCAGGCACTCCTGTCTTCCACTGCCTCCCGCAGTTTGGTCAAACTCATGCTGGTAGCTTCGAGAACACTGTTCAACCATCTCGTCCTCTGTCGTCCCCTTCTCCTTGTGCCCTCCATCTTTCCCAACATCAGGGTCTTTTCCAGGGAGTCTTCTCTTCTCATGAGGTGGTCAGAGTCTTGGAGCCTCAGCTTCAGGATCTGTCCTTCCAGTGAGCACCCAGGGCTGATTTCCTTCAGATTGGAGCGGTTTGATCTTCTTGCAGTCCATGGGACTCTCAAGAGTCTCCTCCAGCACCAGAATTCAAAAGCATCAATTCTTTGGCGAATAAGCGACTTGCCTCCATCTGCCATTGTTGGGAATGAAGGCACAGTATCCTGCGAACCTAGCCCTCCCCCCTTGCCCTGTTAGTTAGCATGCAGGGTCCTCTGGGGAGTTGTGGCATTTCCCTTCAGGACCGAAAGCATCAATCTCCTTCCCCTGCCTGAATGGAATTAACTGCTGTCCTCCTCATTATCTCATCTCCGCTTCCAATCTGTTTCTAATCTGTGGCCTGACATTTCATCCGATGCCATCACAGGGGGAGTGAAGGCGATGCGGGGCGCGCGTGCTGGAATAAAGAAAGGAGTTGGGGGAACGGTTTTCTCTCCTAAGCTGGATATTTCTGATTGAATGTCACCAGGTGACGGAGACGCCTGTCAAGGAAGACAGGGAGAGGCACCCACTTGATGGCTGAGAATGGAACGACTTGTCATTCCTCTGACCCAGCTCTTTCGTAAAGTTTGAAGAATAAACTAACTCCCTACTGTGCTGGGCCCAGGGGTTAACCCGGGCAACGTGGTCCAGGTCCAGTCCCAAATCCAAGGATTCCTCAAGGAGTCAGTCCGACAGGGCCAAGGCAGGGCACGAGGCAGGCAACCAGGCTAGGTCAGGCACAGGGTCTCAGGCAGGTTCTAGCAAACAGCAATGTTGCTTCCGCAACCTGGGGCAGAGTCCAACAGCGTTTTATCTCTGTTGGGGTAACGGCAAGTCCTGATCCCCCGGTGACTCACCTCCCTGTCTCCCCCGAAGGTGAGCACTCCTCCTGTGAGTACTCACATCTCTCCTTCTCTCAGATTTTAGTCTCTGCAGCTTGGGAGATGTCGGTGGGTTACTAGACCCAGAGGCCACCTCAGCCTCTCCTGACCCAACTGGTAGTGGAGCAGCTGTAAGTGATGGTCCAGCTGAAGGCAACGAGGTAATCCCCGCACCTGGAGCCAGGGCAGGCTCAGGCCCCTGACTCGGCCCAGCTGGTGTCTGCTGCAGGGGGACCTGTGCAGACTGGGACTCTTCAGAATCAGGCTTCAGACTGGGTTCAGATGCCGCCTGAGGCAAAGGATCCGGTGCAGACTGAGACTCCTCTGGTTCCGAGTCTGAGCCTGAGTCCCGGGCCATCACACCTACATATCTGGTAAACTAGTAAACATCAGGGAGAGGGCTAATGCTGCATTTGCTTTAATTGTTTTTGTTATGAAGCCAACCTGGTCTCTGGAATTCAGGAGGTAAGAACAGCAAAGATTCCAGATTACCTGATAGTGAGCGAGGGTATTGAGCCTTTTCCAGTCATTCTCGATCTTCGTTGTGAGGTCCTCGTCTTGAAGGATCATCCTGGCTCCGCTCGCCTGCCTCCACTCTGCGGAGAGAGAGAATCACAGGTGACCTTCTCCACCAGGAAACATGGGGGGGAACCACGAGAGAGAAGGAAGGAGGGTGAGTGTGGTCAGACTTGCTGGCTCTCAGTCTGCAAATGTGAGTTTGCCCAAGGCTTCCTCTGATCCAGGGCTTGTGTTGCAAGAAATAACATAGAGTTCCTCTGAGCTGGGGTAGGGAACCTCAATTCTAGGGGGTGAATGTGGCCCTCCAGTCCTTTCTATCTGGCCCTCAGGACTCTCCCCAAGCCATACTCCTGTTGGCCCTCCTTTCCACTCTCCTGCCTTGTGTTTTTGCCTGCCTGGATGGAGGATAGAGGGGTTGTGTATGAGTGCGTGTTGAAACTAGCCTACTACACAAAGGCAAAATTTATCTTAATTGCTCCTCCCACGTTTGCTTCTGACCCCGCCTACCAGTGGCATGAAGAGCATGAACTGAATGTTGGGCTGAAAGTGGCTTCCCACCCCAGCTCTAAGCATTTGCAAAATGCTTCTACCCTCTCTGCAGTGTGGTGTAGTGGTTAAGAGTGGTGGACTCGTAATCTGGTGAACTGGGTTCGCGTCTCCGCTCCTCCACATGCAGCTGCTGGGTGACCTTGGGCCAGTCACACTTCTCTGAAGTCTCTCAGCCCCACTCACCTCACAGAGTGTTTGTTGTGGGGGAGGAAGGGAAAGGAGAACGTTAGCCGCTTTGAGACTCCTTAGGGTAGTGATAAAGCGGGACATCAAATCCAAACTCCTCCTCTTCTTCTTTGAGTGACCACAACAAAATTCAACACGTTTCTGGATTCAGGAGGCATTGCACTCGGAAAGCTTCAACGCTCAACTTCACAATTTTTAAAAGGAGCGTGGGGACACCCGCTACAGACTCTGTTTATGCTTCTCATACAGAAATGTGAAAACCGCTGCCAATTTGATTTGACCCTAGCAACTCCCTTACTGCATAATTAAAATGCATTTGCAAAACCAACGCTCGGCTTTTGCTGTCTATTTTGCAACCCACTGCAGAAGTTCAACTGCAAAAAAGTGTCCATGCTGAACGAAAGTAAAGTGGGAAGGCGGACAACTTTGTCTGGAAGGACGTGGGGCAGTTTCAAGTCTCTCAGTTTCTAAGTTCCGCAATCTTCAATTCAGTTTTCCACATTTCTGCAGCAATTTGTGATTTGTGTGTCTGTATACACACAAAATTCACCAGCATTTTAGTGTGAATTCCTTCACTCTTACATGCAGCTTTGGCTTATATACACATTTTTTACAAAGCTGTTTCCCCAGTATAATGCTATTTTCATTGATATATGCATTTTATACATACTTTATTGCACTGTATGACTTTGTTATATATGATACCTGGCTGGAGAACTGCATCACAAAATTTGGGAAAGTATGAATTTTGCAGGATGGCTGTCTTTCAGTTCACATATTGTTTTGGAAAGGGCGGGTTTGGCAGGTTCCCCTTTGTATGCAAACTGAACTGAGTTCCTTCACCATCCCTAGTCCTAGGTGGGAAAAGTCTAAATGCTTTCAAATGATCTAGTTCTTTTGGTGCAGAAGCTCACAGACTTTTGACTAACAGAACCATCAAAGGCTGGAGAGAGATATTGGGGTTGTCCTTCCACACCTTTTCTTGGGGCTGCTAAAGACCAGCATGCCCTGAGGGAAGCCAGAAGCGAAGGAGCCCAGCCCAGGGAGCTCAGCTCCCAGTTGGCATGACAGGACTCTGTCCGTCTTCGTTTAATCCAATGTATTTGTTTTAGTGTTTAAACTGTGAACCACCTTGGGTGCCTTGGCAGGAAGGCAGTATCTATATACCTCAAACCAATCAATGAATCAATATTTAGTATTATTGTTCATCACATTTATACCCCACATTTCCCAGAAGCACCTCAAGGAAGCATACACAGTTCTCCTCATCCTCCTTTAACTCCCACAACAACCTTGTGAGGTAGGCTAGGCTGGGAGTGATTGACTGGCCGAAAGTCACCAAGTGAGCTTCATGTGGGATTTGAACCCTGGTCTCCATGCTTCTGGTCTGACACTCGAACCACTACACCACACTGACTCAATCAATCAATCAATCAATCAATCAATCAATAACATAAACCAAGAAGGTGGCACCAACGAAGACTTCTGTTATCAAGAACTTGAATGCCCAACTATAAATCTTTCCTCTCCCCGCTAACCAGCTCCTGGCTGGCCTCTCGCTCAACCTTGCCCTGCCCCTCACTCCTTTTCCAGACTCACTTCAGACACATTTCTGCCGATTTGTGCTTGAGATTTTTCTTTCTTCCTGGTGTTGATCTTGGCAGGCATTTGCATGACTTCAGTCATCTTTTGCGAGCTGCAACCCAACTGCAATTTTCAGTCCAATCAAAACATACACACTCAAACGCCCTAGGACTGCAAGACCAGGGGGAAGTACATGCCGGGCTTTGTCAGATGACCAGGGCATTGGGAGGCTGCAGTTCCTGCCTCTCAGGAAGGTTGCCATGGCAAGTGGGTTAGTGCAGTAAGTCCTGCACCAGCAGTTGGTTAACTTCCAGGCGGCTGGAGAAGAGACCTACCACCGTTGCCCTCACCAACATTTCCTTTTCACTGCTGTCAACCTCCTCAGGAGTAAGGATATGGGAGTCAGCTGTCTCTCATCTAGCCTGTATGGCAGCAGTATGTCATCTAGCCCTCGCCTCTGAACTGTATTTAAGTCAAGCTCCTTGGGGCACAGCAAGACAAGTACCAGAAACGCTATTGCTGGTTAACTCTTGTTTTGCTATGTATTTATGTCCTTAAGCCTAGATTCTTTATTTTTTTAATACGTGTTGGCCCAATTTGGTTTTTTGTCATTTTTTATTTTACCATCATGTTTTGTCTTTTGTATATGTGCATTTCCACTGCCTTGTATGTTGATGTTTTGAATGTTTGCCACTTTGGAAATGTGAAAAGGGGGCAAGTGGCATATAAGTAAATCAATCAATCAATCAATCAATCAATTAAGGGGGAAGAGCCACCTGGCCTCATCAATCCCCCAACGAAGGAGCAGCTGACCCAATGCTTGCTTTCCTCTACTCCATGGGTAGGCAAACTACCGGATCCGGTCCAATCGCCTTCTAAATCCGGCCCGCAGACGGTCCGGGAATCAGTGTGTTTTTACATGAGTAGAATGTGTCCTTTTCTTTAAAATGCATCTCTGGGTTATTTGTGGGGCATAGGAATTTGTTCATATTTTTTTTCCAAAATATAGTCTGGCCCCCCGCAAGGTCTGAGGGACAGTGGACCGGCTCCCTGCTGAAAAACTTTGCTGACCCCTGCTCTACTCTATGAATTCCTTTTTTCTTTATATTTTGTGCCTATTAGATTGTGAATACACACACACATTATGGATTGTATCTAATGTTGCTGTTCTTCATTCTCCCCATTGCACTTCCCCTCATCAAAACCTACACCAGAGGTTTGGGGGACTGAATCAGAGGGAGCCTGAGAATTTTCCCCACCCTGTCATTAGTATGTGAGATGATTCAGTCATGTACATCTATCGCCATGTTTAAGAAGTTTCACTCGGTAAAAGTCTTATAAAAAAAAAAAACACATTATCAGTGAGGCCATTGTCATAATAGTCACAATAGTCTGTGCTGCCCACAAAACTGGTAAGAACCAGCTAAAGGGAAGACTAACTCTGATCGTTAGTGTAAAAAACAACTCAAGGTGCAAGGAGAGCTCTGCATGTGTCGTCAAGAAAGGTTAGTACCGTATTTTTCGCACCATAGGACGCAGTTTTTCCGTCTTAAAAACTAAGGGGAAAAGTCTGTGCGTCCTATGGAGCGAATGCAGGGGGGGGGGGAGGCAAGCAGGAAAAGCCCCCAAGAGCCACACACAAGCTTTGCGTGGCTCTTGCGGGCTTTTCCCCAGGAGGGAGAAGGGACTGACGCTGCCAGTTAGTCCCTTCTCCCTCCTCGTAGAAAAGCCTTGCACAATCTCTCCAGCCGCGGGAGGCTGCGCAAGGCTAAAGAAGCTAACTTTTTAAAAATCTCTCTATCTCTACCTCTTTTTCATTTTTCGTCCTTTCTCCACCCCCTTATTTTCCTCTGGATCAGTGTTTTTATCTAGAATAACGTTTTAGTTTGGAGGGGGGGAATATTATAAAAAAGGAAACTTTGCAGCTTTTATTTTAGTATACAATAAAAACAGATTAAACAAAACACAAGGATGACCAGAGGATGAAACAGCCAAGTGGATGTATTTTCCCGACACATAGAGTGTCCTCATGAAAGGCTCTTGAATACTCTTTGGACTCTGTCCTGTAATGCATTATTGAATAAAGTCTGACCAATTGGGAACTTGCTGCGAGCCTCTGTTCTGAACCCCTCAAAAAAATCCCCCCACAATGGCAGCATGCTGAAAACTGAGCCCCACACGATGAAGGCCAGAGAAGCTGAGAGCTAACCCTTGAGGGAGTTTCCCACATGCTACTATATATTCCAATGGTTGTGTGAATTGACTGGCAGGCTTGCTGGACACCTTGCTCAGTCAACCCAAACAAGAGACTCACGCACCTAGGTCCATGTCGGCGGCTTTCGGCCGGTGGGAGCACGGAACATTCTTGAAGATGGCGTCAAGGATTTTCTCCTTCACTTGTGTGATGGTGTCGCAGTTCAGGATCTTCACGGGGATCTCGGGGCTGTTCACATTGTCAGGGTTCACACAGCTCAGGACCTGTAGTGGGTTGTGGGTTGGAGACAGGATCAGAGGAGAGAGTTTAGCCAGGAGGCTGATCCCAAAACAGCATATGGGCAAGGTGCTTTCTCTGCTAAAGAACATCCTTCGCCAGACCCTCCAAAGTTCCCTATTTTCCAGGGACAGTCCTGGATTTATGAAAGCCATACCAGTTTCTGATTTGATTCCACAATGTCCCATTTTCCCTTAAAGGTAAAGGGACCCCTGACCGTTAGGTCCAGTCACGGATGACTCTGGGGTTGTGGCATTCATATTGCTTTACTGGCCAAGGGAGCCGGCGTACAGCTTCCGGGTCATGTGGCCAGCATGACTAAGCCGCTTCTGGCGAACCAGAGCAGCACACGGAGACGCCGTTTACCTTTCCGCTGGAGCGGTACCTATTTATCTACTTGCACTTTGAAGTGCTTTCAAACTGCTAGGTTGGCAGGAGCGGGGACCGAGCAACAGGAGCTCACCCCGTCGCGGGGATTCGAACCGCCGGTCTTTTGATCAGCAAGTCCTAGGCTCAGTGGTTTAGACCACAGCGCCAACCGCGTCCCATTTCACTTTTCCTTAGGACATCCCTATTTTCATCGGAGAAACATTGGGGGGGGTATGTATTTAAATGTTTTAGTGATAATATTGCAGTTGTTGTACAAGGGATTGTTAATTTGACTGGAGTGTAATTGAAATTAGTAAGATTTTGGAACGCAGAAATAAAGTAAATCATCAAACCGTCAATTCTAGCATGCGGGGGGGGGCACCTAAATTACATAATTTGGCATCTGAATGATTGGTATTAGTAATTGTATTATAGTTTGGCACTGTTATAATGAGGCTATTATTGGATTATTGTAATTGGAAGCTAATAAAAATAATTATAAAAAAATAATGTTTTAGTGAATGTGCTTAAATCCAGGCAAAGAATGGATATGTCAGCTGTGTCGGGCAAATGTCCTCTGGTTCTGGAAAGCTCCCCCGAGCCATTTTACTGTGTGCTGCACAGACTTCCCTTCCTCCAGGAGTTTCCGTGACCTTGAACAAGCTGAAGTTTGCTTGAGGAACACCCTAATAATGTTTTACTTTGTTTTTATAAATGTTGGGAGCCACCCAGAATGGCTGGGACAACCCAATCAGATGGGTAGGGCATCCCTATGAAAATAGAGATGTTCCATATATTATTATTATTATTATTATTAAGGACATCCCTATTTTCATCGGAGAAATGGTGGAGGGTATGCAACTTGGAGTAGCATCTTTTCCAAAGATTGTGGAAAGAAGAGGCTATAATGCTCACAAAGGGTTTGTTAACTTGAAGGCCTCCTCTGGTGGTGGTTGCTAAGCAACATGGAGTCTGAGGCATTCCAGCCCATTGTAGTAGCCGCTCTAGGCCACACACACACAAAGGCCTCATGCCACTGCCTGCCCCACAGAGATCAAGACGCTCTGTCCTCCTCTCGTGATCACCGCTAACTTATTCTGCTTTCAAGCTGTGCCAACTCAGCGCTAGAAAGGTTTCAGCTGTCTGTTTGTAAGTTAGGAAGTGGAGGGTTGAAATTGATATAGGAGATAAGCTACTCTCATCAGCTCGAACGGAATTGCAATATTATTTTATCAGGTGTGTGTCAGCCAGACTGGTGACAGGGAGCGGCCACCGAGACCACATAACACTGGTCTTGAAAGACCTACATTGGCTTCCAGTACGTTTCTGAGCACAATTGCAAGTGTTGGTGCTGATCTTGAAAGCCCTAAACAGCCTCAGCCCAGTATACCTGAAGGAGCATCTCCACCCCCATCGTTCTACCCGGACACTGAGGTCCAGCACCAAGGGCCTTCTGGCAGTTCCCTCACTGTGAGAAGCCAAGCTACAGGGAACCAGGCAGAGGGCCTTCTCAGTAGTAGCGCCCGCCCTGTGGAACGCCCTGCCTCCAGATGTCAAAGAGAAAAACAACTACCAGACTTTTAGAAGACATCTGAAGGCAGCCCTGTTTAGGGAAGCTTTTTATGTTTGATGTATTACAGTATTTTAATATTTTTTTGGAGGCCGCCCAGA
Organism: Podarcis siculus; assembly: GCA_034642415.1. Taxonomy (NCBI): domain Eukaryota; kingdom Metazoa; phylum Chordata; class Lepidosauria; order Squamata; family Lacertidae; genus Podarcis; species Podarcis siculus. Next base: position 36,588,105 of record JAXCMG010000011.1, read on the forward strand.
GTGGCTGGGAAAGCCCAGACAGATGGGCGGGGTATAAATAAATAAATTATTATTATTATTATTATTATTATTATTATTATTATTATTATTATCCTGTTTGTCCTTCAGAGATGCTGAGAAACCACCAATGGGTGCTCAGGCAGCAGCCCAGCCTAATCCAGACCAGGATGAGACCCGCTCAACGTTGCTAGATTGGCAATCCAGAATCCTTATCCCAGAAACTAAACATTTTAGGTTCTCATGAGGGAAAGGAGAAGGGCTTTGACCACAGGTCCTTCCTAGGGATAGACAAATCTTTCAATTTCTGTTTGTCTCCATTTCACATTAACCTATCAAGTTTGGTTCTCCACATTTCTGAATCAGTTTGTGGTTGTTGTCTTTCTTTTTTTTAAATGTGTACATAAAAACTTGCCAACGCTTTAGTGCAAATTTCTCTTAATGTACACATTTTTGTATCGAATGTTGCCTGATAGATGCATTTTCCCAGTAACGTGCATTTTAGGCACTTTGCTCCACTGTGCATTTTTCTGTACATTTTTGTCTCTTTCCTGAAGGCCAGTATTTCAAAAATAAATAAATTGCCAACCTGTGTCCAAGCCCCAGGGAGAGCTTCTAAATTTCTTCAGATTATGGAAGGCCTTGACCCTGATGCTCTCACTCCCAACCTAATTTCTTAAGAGAGCTTTCCAAAGCCACCTCTTTCTCCCAGACATCTGGCAGGTTGCAGGTTTCCTTTACAAGGAAGGTCTCTGGCTTCACACCAAAACCTGCCCCCACCCTAGACAAACCCACTTACACCCACCCCCCTGTCAAAAGCTAAATGCAAAGCAGATGAGGGGATTCCTTGGAACCTTTTCCATGCACTGAGCAGAATGGAAAGTTGGCTGCTACTTCAGAGGCATTTATTAGAAACTTGGAGTTTCATTTTTCAAAAAAAAAAGGATCTCAGAAGTGAAAAATGACTCTGAAAAATGAAACGCACACCCCTTTTCAATTTAACACATTTCAGAAGTAGATGTGAAATGGAGGTCTAAACACCTTGTGGTTTCTCTCTCTCCCCCTTCCCTTTCCCTTCCTTTTAAGTGCAAATGTTTAGCAGTTAGCATTAAGTTTCAAATTAATAATAATTCGAGACTAAGCTCCCTTGGTGATATTGCCTTGGCACAAGTTCACATGTTGTATTAATCGCATGCCGGTGAAATGATTAAAAAAAATTAAAAATCACTCCCAAAGGATTTCCACCCTCCCTGTTTGGTAAGGCAAATGTTCGGCAAAATCAGTTATCACAGATAATTGATTCCTTATCACTTCAGGCAACTGCCCAACAACCAGGCAGTACCCAAGAAGATAAAGCTACCGTTGGATAAGAAGAGGAAAAAGAGACGAGACATGGAAAACTTGCCTCTTTATTTCCTCTTTGTCTCCCTGCACAGTGGAGAAAGGCCATAGTTTAATGGCAGAAAAACGACGGGTTCATCCTTGGCACCTCTAGTTAAAAGGATCTCAGGTAAGAGATCTCAGGGTTGTGCATTGCTGCTGCTGCTATTATTAATTAAATAATTTTTTAAATTTCTAGGCTTTCTTTCATTCGAGGATTACAGGTTTACAATATAAAAGCACAAATACAAAGCATAGTAACAAACAAAAAAATACCCCCCCAACAAGACCCCAAAAGTCGGAAAGCACTGAGGTGCTATGGTTGGGAGCCAGTGGTGCTGGTTGACCCCCACCATTGAGCCAGTCACCCAGAGCTTGCAAACTCACTTCTCACCCGAGATCAGCATATTTGCTTCCAAAGGCCTTGCAATGAACTGAATCGGTGTGCCAATGCCAGAAAGCCTGCCCACCATGAGCTCGTGGGCAGGGGGCAGAATGCCAGGCTGCCCTTTTACAGCTCTACATGCCTCAGAAGGGAAAAGGAGCGTCTTCACCCCCACCATTGTGTCTAGACACTGAGGTCCAGCGCCGAGGGACTTCTGGCGGGTTCCCTCGCTGCAAGAAGCCAAGTTACAGGGAACCAGGCAGAGGGCCTTCTCGGTAGTGGCACCTGCGCTGTGGAACGCCCTCCCACCAGATGTCAAAGAGAACAACAACTACCAGACTTTTAGAAGACAACTGAAGGCAGCCCTGTTTAGGGAAGCTTTTAATGTTTAATAGACTATTGTATTTTAATATTCTGTTGGAAGCCGCCCAGAGTGGCTGGGGATACCCAGCCAGATGGGCGGGGTATAAATAATAAATTATTATTATTATTATTATTATTATTATTATTATTATTATTACTACTACTACTACTACTACTATGAGGTGGAGCGAGGCTCAGGAAGCATAAAAAGTTCCTGCACAGGTAACTCATCAGCTCCCTGGGCTCTGTCCAGGGTCCTGAAAGACCTTTTGCTGAATATTCATGTTTCCAGGGATCATACTGTGTTTCCTGACTGTCCTCGCCTTCCACCACAGACTGGCTGCCAGAACCACACCACTGCAGTTCGAAAGCACGCCAGTGCAAGTAGATAAATAGGTACTGCTGCAGCGGGAAGGTAAACGACATTTCCGTGTGCTCTGGCTTCCGTCACGGTGTCACGTTGCACCAGAAGCGGTTTAGCCATGCTGGCCACATGACCCGGAAAGCTGTCTGTGGACAAACCCCGGCTCCCTCGGCCTGAAAGTGGAGATGAGGGCCATGCCCCATAGTCGCCAGTTTTATCAACCCTCCTGTGGACTTAGGACAGATATCTCCATGTGTCCTCCTGGATACCCTTGATTTTCCACACAGTTGCTTTGCACGTGGGGTTCTTTTGTTCCCCCAGATGCCCAAACTGTGCAGGGAAGGAGAGTTTCTGCCAGTTTCTTTCTCCCAATGGAGAGGAAATTCCTGCTTGCAAGTTTCCCAGTGGCTGGCCACTATGAGAAGAGGATATGGGACTATCTGGGTCTTTCATCATCAAACCTTTTATTGGCATCCCATACAAACATCCAAAACAAATCAATACAGAATTACCACTTCCCCAGTGGCACAAAACATTTGCTAAAAGGAAGGAGGCAGAGCAGTCTATCGTCACATCTCTTGGTCTCCAGGGAGATCAGACGTCTGCAGTGTATTTTGACGACAAAAAACCAAATAGCCACTAACTTGGTGAGCTCCTGATCATTCCCCAGTGATAGAAAATGTATGACCTCGAACTCTGGTTTCCATTTGGGGATACAGAGTTGATCTAGAAATTGCTGACAGAGACCAGCATATAGTTTACAATTCAGAACCATGTTTGTAAGGGTTTCCACCAGGTGGTATTCACATGGGCAAGTTCTTTCTCCTTCCACCCTGCCTGAGAACCTTCCCCAAAGGAGGTGTGATGGATTTGAATTAAACCTGGCCAGTGAAAATGCCCTTCTTTCTTGAGGGTTAAGCAGAAATTCAAGGTAATTGTGGTTATTTGGGTCTTTGGCTTGATCCTGCAGCCAGGTATTGCAATCTATCTATCTATCTATCTATCTATCTATCTATCTATCTATCTATCTGAAGCAGGAAGTGGCTGAAGGTTTATGCCTTTTCCCTGCCTTCCCCTTTCAGAGGAGAGCAACAGCAGGCTGTCTGCATCTGTTCAGAAGCAGGAAGAAGTGCCTGGGCTCAGCCGAAATCAATCCCCGAAGAAAGGGCATATGGGACACCCCTTTTAAGCCTCATTAGTGACTCCGTTGCCAACATTAAAAACTCCCCACTGGGCTTTAACCAAAGAGATGCTCCGAGCGTTTTTCATCCAGGGGCAGCGAGGGAGCATGTTTGTAGATATGTGATGTCAACAGATATTAACGGATACGACTGTAAGGATCAGAGATGCAGGGGTGTGCAGGGGACAGGAGGCAGGGGGGGCTGGAGGGGGCCACCCAGCATGTTCTGAGATGGTGACAAACTCGAGACACATCAGACAGCTTTTCCCCGTCCACTTCTGCCCCCGAAGGGCTTATTATAAAACGTTCGCCGTGACAGCTTCGAATCAGGTTTTGTGATCTTTGCTCTTTGTGCATTACTTGCCTCAACAAATGCGAAAACGAGATATGTACGTGTGTGTGTGTGTGAGAGAGAGAGAGAGAGAGAAATAGAATTGTCTTCTACCCCCAGGGGAAGGAAGGAACTGCATCATGGTTGGAAGAACTACAAAGAGCATTGCCTGATTGACGCATGTAGCAGAAAGCCTTAAATGGACGCTGGGAGCAGGGTACATTTAAAGCGACAACCTCCTTGATAGACCTGCCTCAGTTTTAAAGATGCTGCGACCCTGCTTGGTCCTGCTGCAGCCACCTATTCAGCTGGTGGGTGTCAGAATATTTCATTCTCCCATTGCTGGATGTGTGATTGTTACATCACAGGTCTGTGTTGACATTCCATGCTTGGAATGTGTGAGAACGGAAGTCAGTTCTATCTCTTCCGCTGTATTGTACTTTTGTACTTTCTCTGTCTCTCTTGGAGAAGATGGGAGAGCACCCATGATTGCTTTGTCCTGTATATATTGCTTAATAAATTACTACTACTACTACTAACAATAATAATAATTTATTATTTATACCCCGCCCATCTGGCTAGGTTTCCCCAGCCACTCTGGGCAGCTCCCAACTGAATATTAAAAACAATACAGCATCAGGCATTTAAAACTTCCCTAAACAGGGCTGCCTTCAGTTGTCTTTTAAAAGTAAAATAGTTGTTAATTGCCTTGACATCTGCTGGGAGGGTGTTCCACAGGGCAGGCGCCACTACCAAGAAGGCCCTCTGCCTGGTTCCCTGTAACCTCGCAGTGAGGGAACCGCCATAAGGCCCTTAGCGCTGGACCTGAGTGTCCAGGCAGAACGATGTGGGTGGAGACGCTCCTTCAGCTATACTGGACCAAGGCCATTTAGGGCTTTCAAGGTCAGCACCAACACTTTGAATTGTGCTCGGAAACATACTGGGAGCCAATGTAGGTCTTTCAGGACTGGTGTTATACAGTCTTGGCAGCCGCTCCCAGTCACCAGTCTAGCTGCTGCATTCTGGATTAGTTGTAGTTTCCGGGTCACTTTCAAAGGTAGCCCCATGTAGAGTGCATTGCAGTAGTCCAAGAGGGAGATAACTAGAGCACGCACCACTCTGGTAAGAAAGTCTGTGGGCAGCTAACATCTCAGTCAGCGTACCAGATGGAGCTGGTAAACAGCTGCCCTGGACACAGAACTGACCTGCACCTCCATGGACAGCTGTGAGTCCAAAGTGACTCCCAGGCTGCGCACCTGGTCCTTCAGGGGGACAGTTGCCCCATTCAGGATCAGGGAGTTCTTCACACCTGCCCGCCCCCTGTCCCCCAAGAACAGTACTTCTGTCTCATCAGGATTCAACCTCAATCCGTTAGCTGCCATCCATCCTCCAACCGCCTCCAGACACTCACACAGGACCTTCACCACCTTCGCTGGTTCTGATTTAAAAGAGAGGTAGAGCTGGGTGTCATCCGCATATTGATGAACACCCAGCCCAAACCCTCTGATGATCTCTCCCAGGGGCTGCATGTAGATGTTCTAAAGCAGGTAAGCTAATTCCTGCACACACACACACACCACCCAAATTGTAGGTTTCACACTCCCTGGGAATAGATGCAGAAAGTGTCTCCCCTACTTTCACACACACTCAAATTGCTGGAGAAGTAAGTGTTGGGTGAAAAATTCACCTCGGCGCTAGAAAAACATCATCAAGCAATGAAAAGTCCTTTCCTATAACATATGTTCCTTATATCTTCTGGCAAACAATAAAAAACCCTCTTATTATCGCTATTGTTGTTCAAAGATCAGAGACTGTAGAGTCATGGCTAGAGAAAGGGGCAGGGGGGGAGACTGGAGGAGGGTGATAGGGAGATAGAAGCCTGTCATTCACTTCCCTTTCCTTCTTTAATCTCCAAGGAGGAGTGGATCTCTGCAAATCTGCTAAGATTCCTATCAGGGTAGATTTGCCTGCCCTTGAGATATAAAAGAGAAAGCTGATTAGCATCAAAAAGCTGCAAGCAAGGACAGGACAGCTTTTGAGGAGGGAAGAATTCAATCATTGACCTGAAGCGCTGGCTCCTTTGTGTTCACCAGCCTGGAAGGAGAAGAGCAGAGATTCCTTTGGGCAAAAGAGATTCCATAGGAAATCACATGGGGGCATCAACATGCCAGAGGAACCTTGATGTCTGAAGAAGTACAAAAATCCTTTTTGGGGGGCCGGGGAACTGTGTGTGATCATTGCCTGTTGTTTGCGAGCAGGGAAAGAAATGAAGTAGACTGGGAAAGGGCAAGATTGGTCAACAGCACCCTGATCATAAGTACTCTGTGCTGCATGTTGTTGCAAGTCCCTGTTGCCTCCTTAAACCCAGAGCAGTCAGCAGCCCTTGCTATTTTTTGGCATATAAGGAATTTCAACCGCTTTCATCCTTGCCATCGGTTTGGTGCTGTTCTCCTCTGCTGTTGAGCTTTGGACTAAACATCAGGAAGAACTTTCAGGTGGTAAAAGAGATCCCTTCCAATTCTGGGGGTTCCTTCCAATTCCACAGTTCTATGATTCTCCTTGTCCCAACCCACCCCCAATTTCCTCTTTCAGGTACATCAATGGCCCCATCTCTCACCAGGGTCTTGTAGTCGATCTGCTGCCGGATCAGCTTGTCCTCACTAAGGGAGTAGCGGGCTTCCCCAGTGATGGCATCGATTGGGCCCTTCTCCATCTGTTGCTTGATGGCACAGAACAGAGAGAAGAGAGGCTCGCCGGCACATTCCTGCAGTGAGGCGAAGGACAAAAGGAAAGAAGGGACAATCAATTGGGGTGATAAAGAGACTGCATCCTGCATCCGTGCCCTGTTTCACCCAGTTCATGGCTCTGAAGTGCTGAGAGCAAATCCCTGCAGGGAAGGAAAAGTTGGCAAAGAAATGGCGAGACAGAAGTCCTAGGAGATGGCTCCATTGCCGGCACCATCTTTTCAGAGCATGTTCCACCTGCACATACACTTCAACATTTCTCTGATGAAAATAGGAACATCCTATTCCATAACAACAACAACAATTTTATTATTTATGCCCCATCCATCTGACTGGGTTGTCCCAGCCACTCTGGGCAGCTTCCAACGTATATAACAACATAATTAAACATTAAAAACCTTCCTGATACAGGACTGCCTTCCAAAGACATCCGATACAGATATGTCTTCTAAAGATTGTATAGTTACTCATATCCTTGGCTCGGGGGTCCATACCCTCCAACAGTTCTCTGATGAAAATAGGGACATCCTTAGGAAAAGTGGGACAGTGCAGGATCAAATCAGAAACTGGGGCAGCTTCTGTAAATCTAGAACTGTCCCTGGAAAATAGGGACGCCTGGAGGGTCTGCCTGCATGCTCCAGCCACTTCCTGGAAGTTGTCAAATCACAGCTCCAAGCCATGGATGTACAGGTGGGCTCTAGAACTGCCAACTCAAGGTCTATTATGCAAAGATAAATGTGTATTGATTTGGCACGGTATCCCAACCGTGACATTAGCCATCTCAATGCACTTCTTGCTTCCTCGAATATTTTCCTGCCCAATATTTATTTGGAAAGCACCATGCACAGTGGTTCACAAAGCGCAAGTGAAGAAAGTCCCTGTCTCCAGGCACTTACAATATTTAATTCAATGTGGGGCACAAATGAAGGGGTTGACCAGGTGTAAACCCGGGGAAGAATTTGCTAGGAATTGGCTGGAGGAATCCTAAGCACATTGACTCATAAGTGTGCTGAGAATTGCAGCCAGCCAGTCCCTGCCCTGCCCCATAGTTCCACCTGCGTTCCTTCTAGCTCAGCTCCTCTTTTCCGCCTTCCCATGACTCTCCTCTGCATTTTCTACCTCTCTTCCCTGAGCAGCTCCTCCGAAATCCACGAGAACGGTTTCAATTTTTGTCCTCTGCAAATCCCCAGAAGCTGTTCCCTCCTCTGTAGCCCAGAGTAGGGTCTTTCCTGTGCTCTAACACCTGCCTGCCACTTAATTAGCTTATCTCCCGGCAGCATATTGCTTCCGAGGCGGATGCCTATTGCCCTTATCTGCCCGCGTTTTTTCGGGCTAAAGGCAGGAAGACAAGGAGCCGAGTGGGGAAAATAAAATAGCCTATTATGAAAGCAAAGCTTTCAATGACTCACCTCCCTTTCTCTCCCCCACTTTCAGCTGGAAATGGGAATCTGATAGCCGGAGTCACCAAATCGACCTTCCAGGGCCCTTCAAAACTTTTTCCTGCTGTAAAAGGTGGCGGATCATAGGAGGCAGGGGGAACATCTACTTAAGTCTCCTTAAGCCATTCAGCTTCAGAGGCGGCAGAAACGACTGGCGGTAATTGGTTGTGTAAAGGGGTGACTGTCGCTTTCGATTGGTGGCACGTTGCCACTTTTGGTCACAGAAGACAAGGAGCCACACAAAGCCATGTGTACAACTCTAGGGGACTGGCTGTCAACAACGCTGGAACTGAGAGGTCCAAGCGGCACTTCCTCAGGAGCAAGCAGCACAGGGAAGTACTTGCCCCCAAGTAGAACATGCATTGGATCAGAGTCTCCAGATCTGCTAACCTTAGTGATGTTCCAAACCTTTGGCTCCTTACTGAGAGGACATCTGCTTTGCATGACGGAGAAAATAATAATTTCATGAAACTGTCTCATTTTGATGATTCCATTTCCTTTTCAGGCTATAGCTAAATTGGAAAGGCCTGTGCCGGCCTACTTTTTTCAGTACCAGACTAGTTGCTTTTAGGCATTGTATTGTAGCAAACGTTCATTCCGGAACACTGAAAAGAATAAACTCTTAAAATCCATGCTGGCCGCTATATGCATCAAAAGAGAAAAGGCGAGGCATGGCAATTGTGATTTATCTTGAACTGTTTTGCAGACAGACGAAAGAGGATATTGGGAGACATTTAATGAATAGGAAAATTAGTCAAAGTCTAAATAAAGAAAGACGCCGAAAAATGATTATATGTTAATATATCAATTCACATGCTAGCAAGGTTATGCTTGAAATTCTACAAGGCAGGCTTAAGCAGTATGTGGACCGAGAACTCCCAGAAGTGCAAGCTGGATTTCGAAGGGGCAGAGGAACCAGAGACCAAATTGCAAACATGCGCAGGATTATGGAGAAAGCTAGAGAGTTCCAGAAAAACATCTACTTCTGCTTCATTGACTATGCAAAAGCATTTGACTGTGTTGACCACAGCAAACTATGGCAAGTTCTTAAAGAAATGGGAGTGTCTGATCACCTCATCTGTCTCCTGAGAAATCTCTATGTGGGACAAGAAGCTATAGTTAGAACTGGATATGGAACAACTGATTGGTTCAAAATTGGAAAAGGAGTACGACAAAGCTGTATATTGTCTCCCTGCTTATTTAACTTATATGCAGAATTCATCATGCGAAAGGCTGGACTTGATGAATCCCAAACCGGAATTAAGCTTGCCGGAAGAAATATCAACAACCTCAGATATGCTGATGACAAAACCTTGAAGGCAGAAAGTGAGGAGGAATTAAAGAACCTTTTAATGAAGAGGAAAGAGGAGAGGGCAAAATATGGTATGAAGCTCAACATGAAAAAAATCTAAGATCGTGGCCACTGGTCCCATCACCTCCTGGCAAATAGAAGGGGAGAAAATGGAGGCAGTGAGAAATTTTACTTTCTTGGGTTCTATGATCACTGCAGATGGTGACAGCAGTTACGAAATTAAAAGACACCTGCTTCTTGGGAGAAAAGCGATGACAAACCTAGACAGCATCTTAAAAAGCAAAGAAATCACCTTGCCAACAAAGGTCCGTATAGTTAAAGCTATGGTTTTCCCGGTAGTGATGTATGGAAGTGAGAGCTGGACCATAAAGAAGGCTGATTGCCGAAGAATGGATGCTTTTGAATTCTGGTGCTGGAGGAGACTCTTGAGAGTCCCATGGACTGCAAGAAGATCAAACCTATCCATTCTGAAGGAAATCAGCCCTGAGTCCTCACTGGAAGGACAGATCCTGAAGATGAGGCTCCAAGACTTTGGCCACCTCATGAGAAGAGAAGACTCCCTGGAAAAGACCCTGATGTTGGGAAAGATGGAGGGCACAAGGAGAAGGGGACGACAGAGGACGAGATGGTTGGACAGTGTTCTCGAAGAGACCAACATGAGTTTGACCAAACTGTGGGAGGCAGTGGAAGACAGGAGTGCCAATTCTATAGTTCTATGATTTTATGATCTCCTTGGCTCGGGGGTCACATAACTCCATACCATGCAACATTTCTCCGATGAAAATAGGGATGTCCTAAGGAAAGCCGGCTCCCTTGGCCAATAAAGCGAGATGAGTGCCGCAACCCCAGAGTCAGTCACAACTGGACCTAATGGTCAGGGGTCCCTTTACCCTTTACCTTTAAGGAAAAGCAGGGCATTCCAGGATTAAATCAGTAACTGGGACAGCTTCTGTAAATCCGGGACTGTCCCTGGAAAATAGGGGCACTTGGACGGTCTGCCATAAGGAGAGAGACAAGCAATTGACTCCAAACTTCCACTGACTGTTTTCTGGGCATTGGAGTGTGCAATTGTAATTGATGGGTCTGAGTCCAGGGCACCCTTGTCTGTTTCGTGTGGCTACTTTCGTTCCAGTGTGTTACTGTAATGGGACGCTCAAAGATGGCCTCTCTTCATCTTCAGTCGAAGCTTTCTGAATTAATATATAAATAAACTGTAGCCTAATACAGGGGCAAATCAAAGACCCAGGAAAAAATCTGCAGTGTTTAAATGACAAGGGCATAATATTATGACTCATGAATATGTCAGCCTATTTATATTGTTGCACCTAATTATATGGAGAGAGAAAACAAATGATAGGCATTATTAGTGTTTTAAATAGAGATGCGGTGAGTGTATTTTGATACGCTGCTCATAAATTGAATATAATAAAGAACGAACAGTATTTTAACTGTAAATTACCCCACGCTTCAAAATCTCAAGAAGTCACCTTTGCTGAGGCTTTGATAGCATAAACATTTGCTTAAGTATAATTCATTAAGCCTTGATTTATTATAACCTAGTAATTTAATTTGTTAAGGATTGCTGTTGGGTTTTTTCGCTTTTGCTTTTACTGCAATTGTGAGGACAACTGAGAGTGTCTGAACATGTGTAAAGAGCTAGGGAGGTGAGGGGGAGGGGAACTGTGGAAGGACGTGTGAATCCAGAATTGGCCTCCACAGTCCCTTATGGACTCATTGTTAAAACTGTGTTTATGGAAGACAATCTTACTTGGCTACGAGTGATCGCCGAAGAAGAAGAAGGAGGAGGAGGAGAAGATTGCAATGGGTTGGACTAGATGTCTCTCCTGGGTCCCTTCCAACTCTACAATTCTAAGATTCTATAAAATTACAATCTCAGCTTCCCATGGTATTTTTCCTTGGTCCCATCTTGTCACACAGTTTCCCCCTGTTTTTCCAACCAGCTTGGGTAACTCAGTGAAACCAAACAATGTTAAAAACAACAGCTGAAATCCATACTAAGCCCACTGCTTAAAAACAACAACAACCAGGGTTTCCAAATAATGAAATAACAGTCCAGTTAAGCATGAAGTTGTCACTGAAACTGGTTCTTCTTACCTTGAGAAACTTATAGAGCAGGAACGTGAACCAGTTAGTGAGCATCTTCTCAGCAACAGATTCTGTCCTAGAAGGAATGCGGAGAAAAAAAATAAACTATGCAGAGCCTCAGGAGAACATCTCCTTGCCTGTTTTGCCATGCCCTCCTACGCCAAAAATTCATATTTTGGATTTACATGGAAACCACTAACCAAAAAAAAAAGGGGGGGGTTTCATAATTGGAATTTGAGAGGGATAATATTCTCCCTGTCTGAATTTCTCTAAGGGGTTTGCCTTGAGTTTTATATCTGGTGAAATTTGGTAGCTGCTCATTAGCCGTGACCAGACACCTTTTAATCTCAGACAAGGCCCACTAACGCTGGCAGCAGTGGGGATGCTCTCATGAGTGGGAAGTCACATCATCCCGTGAGATCTCACAAGAGCTGGTGTGCTAAGTGGGCTTTGTCCAAGAAGTAAAACCAAGAGCTTAAAAGCTCTTTCTGCACTGGATAACCCCAAGTGGACCCAGCCTGGAAAGTTTGTGGATTTGCTTCTCAGGTGAGGCCTGCTCAGTGTCCCGACTCTGGGAGCATTAGAGAAGATCTCACAGGACAATCTGACTTCCCACAAGATCTTGTGACAGCACCCTCACCTTGCCCACATATATGACAGGAGCAGGCCAGCAGTAAATCACACGGAGTGGGTGAAGTTAACCCTTTATTAGAAAAACCAGAGCTGCCGATATACCGAAAAATGTAAAAGAATTTTTTCTATATGCATCAGCCTCAGCCTGAATACTAATTGCAATGAAGTGGAAAGGGGAAAAAGTTCCAACATTATCAGAATGGCAGACAAATTACTAGAATACGCAGAAATGGAACAATTGACTAATAGACTAAGAGGTAATACAAAACAATCATTTATTCAAAAATGGGATATGTTTAAGAGATATTTACAAAATCATAATAGCAGTATAATTTCTATGGCAGCGTTTGAATGACCCTTGTGTAAACTAACTATTAAGAAATAAGGAAAATTGGTATGAAATGTTGTAAGAAAGCATCAGAAAATGCAAAAAGATTAAGGTAATAATGATAAGTACATTCGACATCAGAAAGGTTAAATACATTGGGAAATGATGGGAAGTCTACTTTATTATAGTAAGAAGATAGGATGAAAGTGTATAAGTTTGAATCAGTTTATTTTTGTAAATTTATATAAGATTACTTATACAAGATTGTTTTCTTTATTTTTCTTTATTTAAAATTGTTTATGCTATCTACGAACTTCAATAAAGTATACAACAACAGAAGAAGAAAGAGAAGAAGAAGAAGAAGAAGGAAGGAAGGAAGGAAGGAAGGAAGGAAGGAAGGAAGGAAGGAAGGAAGGAAGGAAGGAAG
>JAXCMG010000011.1:36605482-36621864 GCA_034642415.1 Podarcis siculus
TCCTATTGTTCTAGGACCAATCAGACTGCTGCATTTTGGATCCTATTCAACTCAGTACATAACAGTAGCTAATATTTTGTGGCCTGAGGATCCACTTTCTCAGCTCTCCATCCCTTCACTTATGCTGCCAATGAATGCTCTTCCATGCGCAACTACAACTCACCACACAAACAGCACAAACACTCGCTCGGCACACAGTCCACAACTCTCTCCTTCTGTCTCTCTCTCTCACACGCAGTGAAACATTTATACACAGCATTCTCTCACACACAAACACATTGTGATGGCCTGGGACTCAGGCTCGGAATCGGAACCAGAGGAGACTCAGTCTGCACCGGATCCTTTGCACCAAGTCTGGGGCCTGATCCTGAAGAGCCCCAGTCTGCACAGGTTCCCCTGCAACAAACACCAGCTGGGCCGAGTCAGGGGCCTGAGCCTGCCCTGGCTCCAGATGCAGGGATTACCTCATTGCCTTCAGCTGGGCCATCACTTACAGCTGCTCCACTACCGGTTTGGTCAGGGGAGGCTGAGGCGGCCTCTGGGTCTAGTAACCTACCAACGTCTCCCGAGCTGTAGAGACTAAGGTCTGAGAGAAGGAGAGACCTGAGTACTCGCAGGAGTGCTCACCTTCGTGCAAAACAGGGAGGTGAGTCACCGGGGGATCAGGACTGGCCGCTACCCCGACAAAGATTAAAGGCTGTCGGACCCCGCCCCAGCTTGCGGGAGCAACATTGCTGTATGCTAGATCCTGCCTGAGATCCTGTACCTGTCCTTGCCTGGTTTCCTGCCTGGTGTCCTGCCTTGGCCCTGTCAGACTGACTCCCAGTGGAACCTTCGGGTTCTGGACCAGACCCGGACCGCATTTCACGGGTTACCCCCAGGCCCAGCACTCTCTCTCTCTCTCTCTCTCTCTCTCTCTCTCTCTCTCTCTCACACACACACACACACACACACACACACACACACACACACACAGCACATATCCAGTCCTCTCCAGGGATGGATGAGGCAGTGAGGAGGTTGGCACAGTGCAAACAAACTGGCAGAAGGCCCAGGTGGGTTCTGCCAGGGCATTAGCACTGTGCTGACCTTCTTGCTGTCTCTCCCCTCACCCTCCCTCTCTTTCTATTGCCAACATCTCCAGATAGGCCTGGGAATGTCTCTTGTCTAGAACCCTGGAGAGCTATATGGAGCTAGATGGACAAATGGGCTGTGTCAGCATAAGGCAGCTTCTGGTGTTCTTGTGTTTAAGGAAGGCGCTTACCTCCAGATCCCTCAACACAGGGTGATCTTCGATGCCAGGGAAAAGCACCCTCATGGTATAGGTCCGGTAATCCAGAAATGGGATGCCAGCTCCATCTAAATCGCTAGTCAGCTCGTGGATGTCAGTCTGCAGTTCTGCAAAAGCTGTGATTTAAGGTGGTGGGGGAGGAAGGAGACAAATAAAGCTGGACTATTAAAGGGAAATATGAATCCTAAGTGGAGAAGATCTGGAGCAGCGCAGTGGACTGAACATCAGGTTGTGATCAGAACGGCACAAGTTCAAATCCTCACCCTGTCATGAAACTCACAGAAATACCCAGGGCTCATCAGTATCTCCTAGCCTATCCTACCTCATACAGGTCCCAGAAGGATAAAGTAGGGGCACCCTCCTCTACGCTGCCCTGAGCTCTTTATGGAAGGATGGGATGCGAGGGTTGCATACCATAGAGAAATGTCCCCCTAAAAGCAACTCCTCCAAAGCATGGCTTGGCTAAGGTACAGCTTCAGCTGGTGTTCACCAGCACTGGTAGGGAAGAAGCCAGGAAGCCCAACAGCAGGTAGTGCCAGAGCCAGTGGCAGGCAGAGCAACTCATTCTAGTTTTGTCCCTCCCCCTGCAGAGTTTTGTTGAGACAACACTGAGACCAAGCAGGAGGAAGCTAAGAGCACGAATCTTTGAGCTCCACATTTGGCAGAAGATTTTTGAATTCAGGGGGTTGGACTAGATGACACTTGTGGTCCCTTCTAGCTCTACTATTCTATGGTTCTATGATTAGCTGCAAGGTCAGCCAAGCCAATTGCTATGGCAATGGCCCAGTGTCATCTAAGTGCATAAGATGTGTTAGCTCATTAGTCAGTGAGTCTGCTCATGAGTTACGGTACATCTTGAAGCTGCATCAACCTTATGTCTACCTTGTGCTTGTACATATCTGTAACTGTATCTACAAAGCCTACAAGCTGTATGTCTATATCAACGTCTGGAACTGTATTAATGAAGCCTTATCTTCTACAGCAGTAAACTGTTTTGGACCTTAAGCTGCCTCTGTGTGGTGAATGGAACTGGGAGCACCTTCTGCTGTGTGGGTATCTCACCTCAGATCCCAACAGGTGCCACTCCCTGGATTTTATGCAAATAAGAAGGGAGGGAGGTTGGAGCTGGGCGAGGACAGACCAAGTTTGGTGGAGCCGTGTTGACTTCCCCTAATGGACCAGCTTTCACTGCTAAGCTACAGGACATTCTTCAGATGCTGGAAGAACACACACACCACAATGTGGTCCAAAGCTCAGTGAAGGATCACTTGTTTTGCCTATATGAAATCCCAGATTCAAGGCTGGCCATCTCCTGTTAAGAGTCTTGGGTGGCAGAGCTGGGAAAGGCTTCTGTCTCTGCTTGGAGAGTTGCTTTCAAATGAAGTAGAGGCCATTCCTGATGGTCTGATGGAATAGGTGGCTCTTTCATGATTCCTTGCTTATTGGCCATCAGGTCTCTTCCCCTCCCATTCCTTCTTCCCTGGTTCTAAACTGAGGATGGGGAACACTGGGTCCAGGGATGAATGTGGTCTTGCAATCCTGTTTATCTGGTCTTTGGGACCCGCCCCGCTCCGGACACTCCCCACATCCTCTACTAGCCCTGCTTTGCAGCCTCATTAGGTGGTTTAAAAAAAAATTCTTTAGTGATAAAAACACAATAACAGAATCAACAAGATTAACAGCCGGCAAAACAAAGAAATAAAAAACAACAACAGAGATAATAAAACATGATTTAGATTAAACTGAACACTGAAAGCCTACTTTTATTTATTTTTTAAAATATATATTTTATTGATTTGTTAACAAAAAAGTGCAAATGTAACAAAAAGAAAGAAGACAAAGAACTAAAAATTTAAACCATAAAACACCACAGCCTGGAAGGACAAAAGTACAAAGGGATAGTAAAATATTGACTCATACAAAGATTCTGTTTACAAATAATAAATCTTTTTTTAAAAAATAAAAGAATTTTATACCTGTTTTCCACCATCATTATTGATAATAAAGGTTCTATATAGTCTGACATGAGCCAGGAATTTGCATATACTGGTGACACTGAGAAACTAAATGCCTCAAAATTTGTATAAGAAATAAAATCATCCCATATAGCAAAGCAACTGTCATTTAAGTTCTGCCCTTCTTGAAAATATATCCCACAAACTAAAAAGTATAGTTTGTGGGATATATTTCCAAGAAGGGCAATTTGCCAAACTGTAGAATACAAGCAATCCAAATTACTAAGATTAAAGGTCTTCCAGAATTTGGCAATACAGCCCAGGCTGCTGATAGGAGATGACAAATAAGATCTTTATTTTTCAAAGCCCATATACAGGTTCAAAAGTACCAGGTGAAAAGATGGAGTAATAGTTTCTTTTGCTATCAAGAAACTAACTAAACTAACTCAGCAAATACAACATTCCAAAATCCAGGCACCTTTGAGCAGTCCCACCACATGTGTTTATATGTACCAACTACATGGCAGCCCTTCCAACACAGTGAAGATGTACCTGGATGCATGTAGGAGAGCAGTCATGGAGTAAGGTACCAGCCATGTTCTAACTTTAGAAAGAGCTCTCAAGTTTGAGCTGGTGATGACCTGTATGGAGGCTTGGTCCACAGACCATTCCTCTGCTCACCTGTATGTCCCAGTTAGATTCCCACCATGACATTTGACTATGGGCCCCAACGGAGGCATTAATCAGAAATGTGTACAATATAGAGACCAGTCCCATTACAAAATGTGTTGTATCTTTGACCCATCATTCAAAAGGAGTCAATTGCCTGGTGCCATCTGTTTTCGTAGAGTGACAGATGAGAAGGAACTAAAGCTGACAGCCCATTAGCCAGGGAGAAGGTTTATCCCCTCTACGTGTAGAAATCAACCTATTGTACAAAGGTAAACATTGCACTTGTGCTGCAACTGCTTTTGTCTCTGGCTTTGTCTGTGTGGCCCCTGGAATGTTGTCTGGAAGGGAATGTGGCCCTTGAGCTCATGAAGGTCTGCCCCACTCCTGTTCTAAGCCATGTACAGGTTGACTTCCCCAAGCCAACTGGTACTTCAATCTCTCCTGTCCCCTTAACCTACTCCTTTCCACACAATGCCTTTGCTAGCAGTTTCATTCTTAGCTATAACATGAGCCAACTGGTCTACACACCTATATAAATTCTCAGTCGCCCTGCATCTCAAAATGGGCTCTCCTGTTGACAGATGCACACTTCTCTACTTAGCATATGACAGAAGGATCCTCCCATGGCTTTAAAAAATATTTTTGGTCCCTTCCGCTTGCCGTACCTTCCTTGCACTCCAAGGCGACCCGGGACTCCAAGTTGTCCATTTGCATCTGGAGCCGTTTGAGGGTGAGGTCACTCTCACGGGACTTGCGCTTGTAGGCAATCAGCACGGCCACAATGAAGATGATGAGGAGCCCCCCTGCCACAGCAATGCTGACTATGGCGGGCAGGCTAAGTGGGCTGTCCGGGGAGATGTTCACCATCCCTGGGGAAAACTCCATCCCTCCAACGCGAGCCTGCAAGTTAGAGGAAGGAAGTGAGGAGACCAGAGAAGTTCAAGGCACTCCAGAAAGACACTCTGCAAAGCCCCAAATGTGGCACTGCCTGCAACACTCAGCTTCATGAGTCTCTCGGCTTCCTTTACTTCTAAAGCCAGGTTTCTAGCCCATGTGGTTTCAAGGATATGCTTGAAAGAGTATAAGCTGAAATCTGAGAAGCCAGAGATGAGCCCAAGAAAGATCTGCAGGGCTGAATTGGTTTGAAGAACACCTTACCTTTCTCCATAACTAGCAAAAAAAGAGGAACAAATCAGTAAAAGCTGAAGGATAATTACTTATTTTATTCAACAGGGTTTAGATACTGCTTAATCAACAGAAAACTCAAAGCAGTGAAAGAATACATTATGCAAAAGAAGATACATTATGCACATTTCTTCGACTTTGCATGATTTATGCAGGCTGCAGAACCCAACCTTTCCTCCAGAAGAGAATTGCATTTGCTCTGCAGCATATTAGAGCTTTTGCTCACCGTCACTTTATGCCGTCCAGTGAGATTCGGGGACTCGCACAGCAGCTGCACTTCAGACACCGTGGGAACACAGGGCTTCTCACCAACCAGAACAGTGTAATTCAGCTTGGCGTTCCCTCCTGTCAATGGGATCAGGTTTTTACCCTGTGTTGAGAGAAACGAAACCCATCAATAGGTGAGCAGCATCAAGGAGCAGAGGCCCTTGCGGTCATCTTTGGCTTTGACACCCAGCAAGATCCAACTGTACATTTCACTGCAGAAAGTGGGAAGCTTGTAGCAAAACGTTCTCTGGTTCAATGAACACTCAAACCCAAGCCCAAGAACCACCCAGTGCCCCAGCGATATGGGCTCAAAATATGGCATCCTTATGTTCATCTGTAGGGACGCGGGTGGCGCTGTGGGTTAAACCACAGAGCCTAGGATTTGCCGATCAGAAGGTTGGCGGTTCAAATCCCCGCGATAGGGTGAGCTCCCGTTGCTCGGTCCCTGCTCCTGCCAACCTAGCAGTTCGAAAGCACGTCAAAGTGCAAGTAGATAAATAGGTACTGCTCTGGTGGGAAGGTAAACGGCATTTCCGTGCGCTGCTTTGGTTTGCCAGAAGTGGCTTAGTCATGCTGGCCACATGATCCAGAAGCTGTACGCCAGCTCCCTCAGCCAATAAAGCGAGATGAGCGCCGAAACCCCAGAGTCGGCCACGACTGGACCTAATGGTCAGGGGTCCCTTTACCTTTTATGTTCATCTGTAATGGCCACTGAACAAATGTAAGAACATCAGAATTTAGTCAAAAGGACATCACGCTTCACTAGAAATTTGGGGATTCACTAGGAAATGGATGGCGTGGTTTCATTTTTGGACCACCACTCCCTCTCTCCATACCTTTAATATCACAGGGGTCCCAGGTTTCAGCTCCAAAATCCCAGAGGGATTGAAAGCCTCAAAGATGGGGTTTGGGTAGTAGGTGAAGTTGGGTTTCTCGAGGATCAGCAAGGAGTGGACGTTGTCCAAGATGAAGCCAAACTCATCTGGCCACACAGGAGGGTCGGTCTGGTTATTTGGTTCCACCGCTGGTGCTTGGCAGATCATCTCCGTGTCGTTCTGCACTTCGCAAACCTGAAACGCATAAGCCAATAGGGGGTGCAAGTGCAGTTTAGCAGGATCATGGAATGGGCTAAAAAGCCATATCAATATCTGGGCAGAGGGTGGAATTATCAGCTGCACAAGTAACCAAGGTGACAGGCATTCAAAAATCTCATCTCAACCATAAGATGGTGATGATGGTGATTTATGACTTTTATCAGGACAGGTGAAACAAAGTACTTCTTAATGCAACACCTAGTCAGACTATTGAAGTTGATCTCATAGGAGGCACTGATGGTCACGGCTTAGGACCCTCGTACCTACGGGACCGCCTCTCCTGGTGGGCCCCACAGAGGACCTTAAGGTCCATAAATAGCAACACCCTAGAGGTCCCGGGCCCTAAGGAGGTCAGATTAGCCTCAACCAGAGCCAGGGCCTTTTCAACACTGACTCCGGCCTGGTGGAACACTCTGTCTCATGAGACCACCTGGCCTTTGGCTTGGAATCAATTTAATTCCCTCCCCCTCTTTCTTTTTTCCTTTCTCCTTCTGTGATGGAACTCCTATTTGGGGACTTCCCTGGCTTTTTTCTGGCCCATGTAGGACCAGTCTGGATAGTTGGCCTTGGTGAAGACTTGACGTTTTCATCCCCCCAAAAGTTTTTGATTTGAGTTTCCACTGAAATGAGGCTGCATTTTAATGTTTTAATGTTGTATTTTAATCTTGTTTTTAAGTTGTAATTCAATCTATTGTTTTTATATCGGGTGTTAGCCGCCCTGAGCCCGGTCTTGGCTGGGGAGGGCGGGGTATAAATAAAATTTATTATTATTATTATTAGATAGCTTTAAAAGAAGATCCCACAAATTCATGGAGGAGGGGGATATCAGTGGCTACTGGAGGTGATGGCCGTGCTCTGCCGCCACATCTGGAGACAGCAACGCTTCTGAATACCAGTTGCTAGAAACCCCAGGAGAGGGGAAGGCTGGTTTCCCACAGGCAACTAGCTGGACACCATGAGAACAGCTAGATGCGGGTCTAGATGGGTCATTGCCTGATCCAGCAGCTTCTTCTTATGTCCTCATGTTTCTTGATAAGACTTATACAACATTACAGAAGACCTGTGCTACCATTGCTTATTCCGATTCTTATTATATATCATTTACCTGCTTCTGTTTGCAAAGAAACCTACTTTGTTTTATCTCCTTTTTGTGGCAGATGACTGGGGAAGCTTTCTTACATTGCCCTTGAAAGATTGTAATTATTGGTTAAGCGTTTGAAAAGGCAGTTGCTTTACTCGCAAATGACTGGATGAAAAAACAAACCAGGAAGAAGCAAGCAAGCAGATAATGGCTTCTTTTGCCTCTGTTGTGTTAGAATCCATTAAAGTGAATGCGCCTGGCAGTTATCTAGATTATCCCTGGATATATTTACCAGGGTTTGTAGTATTAGGAAACTTCTCTGAGCCTGGCATTAGCTACTGCTATTGTTTTGATTTTGGCCTGGGGCTAAAGCAAATGAACATGAATCAATAAGAAACTCATGTTGCAGTTTTACACATCACTTGGGAAGACAGGCAAACTAATACCAGTGTACTGGAAGAAGCAAAGAGCACCAGTATCAAAGCAATGATTCTTCAACATCAACTTCACTGGACTGGTCATGTTGTGTGGATGCCTGATTATTTTCTTCCAAAGCAACTACTCTATCCCGAACTTAAAAATGGAAAATGTAATGCTGGTAGTCAACAAAAGAGGTTTAAAGACCAAGGCAATTTTTTTTTAATGTAGTATAAACGCTGACAACTGGGAAACACTGGCCTGCAAGCGCTCCAATTGGAGAACATCCTTTACCAAAGGTGTCATGGGCTGTGAAGACACTCAAACTCAGGACGCAAGGGAGAAATGTGCTAAGAGAAAGGCACGCTTGGCAAACCCTCACCGTGATCAACTCCCACCTGGAATCCTATGTCCCCACTGTGAAAGGACGTGTGGATCCAGAATAGGCCTCCACAGTCACTTACTCATTGTTAAAACTGTGTTTATGGAAGACAATCTTACTCGGCTACGAGTGATCGCCAAAGAAGAAACAAAGAAAGAAGAAGTCTCCATGTGTTTCTGACTACCACTCCCATCAGTCCCAGCCATGAAGCAGCTGCCCATTCATGATTTCAGCAGGCAAAGTGGGGGTCTCCATGGCAGATTCTCCTTGCACCCAGAGCCAACCGAGCCAGACAGACCTCAATAGATTGGCTTCTCAACCTCAACCAAACTCTCTCCAGAATGAGATATAGGGGGGTTGGATTACTCTGTTATTCCCAGGGTTAAGTCTCTACAGGACTGCAGCCATCAACATGTTTAAACTTTGGCTCCATTACATTAGAATGTGGCAAACACCAGATGTCTTCTCCAAAGCAGATCTGAGAAAGGTGGCATGATGTTGTCACCTCTTGCTATGCAAAGAAGCTCACAAAAAATGCAGAGCTTTGCAGAAGCTCCTGCAAAGTGTTGGCATCTTTCGTTAGCATCAGAAGACCTACTTGTTTTAACAGAATCTTTTTGGGTTGCAAAAACCCCCAGAATGGAACAGAATTCAGGCCTGAGAGTCCTTCTCTGAACTGGCACTTCTAATCAGCTAGAAACATGAAGACCTTCTGCAGCCAACCTCCTCCTCCTTCCCTCTCTCTCTCTCTCTGTCCCCCACCCTCTGTATTCAATCTCGCCAGTGAAATAGGCCAAGCCATTCTCCATTAGGTTCTATGCCAGCTCCACGGAGCAATCGTGTTGAGCTAAATCAGAAGTGACACAACTCAAGACTGGCCTCGCAGATGTGCTGGCTTGGCATACAGAGTTCATCCTGCTGCAGAATGAAAAAGCTCACAAGACCAGCACGGAATGCCCTGGCTCTTAACTGCCATCTTTCTGCAGAAAAGATGGTACTGGGGTTTATATCGTATCAACAAAATGCCCACTGCGGGAATGGCCAGGAGGAGTCAGGATGCTGTAGGGACCCCCGGGGGCGCGATATATCGTTCTTCAGTGTGTGCACAGCAACACATTTCACACACACACACACACACACACGGGCCACCAGGTTTCCTTGGAGTGAATAGAAGTCACTCACTTTTGTGGGGGACACAGTTGGTGTTATGTACTGAGTTGAATAGGATCCAAAATGCAGCAGTCTGATTGGTCCTATAACAATAGGATTCAGGATGCAGCAGTCTGATTGGTCCTAGAACAACAGGATCCAGAATGCAGCAGTCTGATTGGTCCTAGAACAATAGGGCCCAGAATGCAGCAGTCTGATTGGTCCGCAGGAGCCACCCAATCCAACTCCAGGTAGAAGTGAATCTGCAACCTGATTGGCCTACAGGAGAATCCCAGAATCAGCCAATCACGTGGGACCCATTGTGTAAATAATGTATATAAAGTAGACATTTTGAGGGAACTTCCATTCCTCACTACTATGAGCTGAATAAAGAGCATGAAATCCACACTCGACTCCAAGTATATTTCAGGTGGGTTAGTCCTTTTTCTTAGTCTTGGCCACTGAAGACCATTTACTTTGCCCCATAGAACTGAATGGGGGAATCGGGCATGCTGCACTCTGCACAACATCATTCAGACGCAGCTCACTTGGTAGAACAGAGCTGCTAAGTTCACAGCAGTAGGGTTGGTGCAGTGCAAATGCACCAACTGAGTAAATAAAGGTGTTTCTTCTCCATTCTCCCCAGCTCAGAAGTCCAGTCATTTCAAGTTCTGATCCCAAATGTATTTACATTTAATTAATCTTCATCTTCTGAACTCCCTACACTGTATCCTCAGAGAAACCATTTTTAAAAATTATTTTTTAAGGAGTCAACTTGGATTTAAAAAATTTCTATCTGATCCTTATCCTTAGTAGAGGCAGATTTAGGGGAGTGAAACCAGTTCACCTGCAGTGGGTATTGAGTTGAGAGGGTGCTGCAGGGGCCCCAGGGATGCAGGTGGCGCTGTGGTCTAAACCACTGAACCTGTTGGGCTTGCCAAGTGGAAGGTTGGCGGTTCGAATCCACACAACGGGGTGAGATCCCGTTGCTCTGTCCCAGCTCCTGCCAACCTAGCAATTTGAAAGCGCACCAGCCCAAGTAGATAAATAGGTACCGCTGCGGCAGGAAGGTAAATAGCATTTCCGTGTGCTCTGGTTTCCATCTCAGTGCCGCTGCACCAGAAGCTGTTTAGTCATGGCAGCCACATGACCCAGAAAGCTGTCTGCGGACAAATGGCAGCTCCCTCAGCCTGAAAGCGAGATGAGTGCCGCAACCCCATAGTCAACTTTGACTGGACTTAACCGTCCAAGGGTCCTTTACCTTTTACCTGCAGGGCCCCACAACAATGAAGGTGAGAGGTGGGGCAGGGGAAGCCAAATGTTGGTGTCGTACAGGGCACCGCTGAAATTTGAAAGCCCAAGGTCTGCCACTGTCCTTAGAGTTCTGGGTGGGCAAAAGTAGTTTTGAAAGCTAACTGGTTTAAAGTGACCATGTATTAAAATTAGATCCTGGGTTTCATCTGTTTCTTGCATTCTGGTGTGATAAATAGAACTGAAGATTTTTAAATTTATTGCTATTTTATTAGATTTATATACCATTCTTCATCCCAAGAGGGACACGGGTGGCGCTGTGGGTTAAACCACAGAGCCTAGGACTTGCTGATCAGAAGGTCAGTGTTTTGAATCCCTGCGACGGGGTGAGCTCCCGTTGCTCGGTCCCTGCTCCTGCCAACCTAGCGGTTCGTAAGCACGTCAAAGTGCAAGTAGATAAATAGGTACTGCTCCGGCGGGAAGGTAAACGGCGTTTCCGTGCGCTGCTCTGGTTCACCAGAAGCGGCTTAGTCATGCTGGCCACATGACCCGGAAGCTGTACGCCGGCTCCCTCGGCCAATAAAGCGAGATGAACACCGCAACCCCAGAGTCGGTCATGACTGGACCTAATGGTCAGGGGTCCCTTTACCTTTACTTCCTCCTAAGATCTCTGGGAAGTCCACAAATGCAAGATAAAACCTTAAAATAAGTACAACAATGGCAAGCAGATGCCTATGGGAAGCCCAAGTCGGGACATGAATGCAACAGATGTTGCACTCCATCAACTGGAATTTGGACACACACTGCCTCTGATCAACCTGGCCAGTAGGCTGTTAATAGCTGCAACCTCCCTGGATTTGTCTAATCACATTTTAAAACCATCCAAACTGGCCACTGCTAGTTGAGTGTAGGCTAGATTGGCATAAACCAGAATGAAACAGGACAGCTGGTGGTGAATTTCACAACGTGCGCAACTCACAAAGAGTCGGAAATTTGAATTGAATTTGGAAACAGTTGCCAAACGCATCGGTATGGTGGTGATGGCTCCACAATAGATCTCCCCTGGACCAATTTTCATTTACAGAGAAGGAGAATAAGAAGTGACATGACAGAAGTGGATACAATTGGCATGGAGAAAGTGAATAGTCCCCCCCCCCCTTTCTTCCCCTCTCTCTCATATAATACGACAACTCTTGGACATTCAATGAAGCTGAACACTGGAAAATCGTGACACAACTCATGGTCAAACTATGGCGCTCGCTCCCACAAGAGGCAACAATGGCCACCATCTTTAATTTTTATTATTATCCTTGTTTTAACAACACTTAAAATAAATGACATAGAATAGCAATAAAAACTGAGAATGCGAAAGAAAGAAAAAGAAAGTTGTACTACAGCACTATAAAAATTAACAATTACAATTCCATATATACCTATCTAATATATAGATACTGTTATGACCTAAACACACAGACATGTATATATGTATATATTTAACTTATTATATGTTGTATAAACCTGGGACGCAGGTGGCGCTGTGGGTTAAACCACAGAGCCTAGGACTTGCCGATCAGAAGGTCGGCAGTTCGAATCCCCGCAACGGGGTGAGCTCCGGTTGCTCGGTGCCTGCTCCTGCCAACCTAGCAGTTTGAAAGCACGTCAAAGTGCAAGTAGATAAATAAGTACCGCTCTGGCGGGAAGGTAAAACGGCGTTTCCGTGCGCTGCTCTGGTTCGCCAGAAGCGGCTTAGTCATGCTGGCCACATGACCCGGAAGCTGTACACCGGCTCCCTCGGCCAGTAAAGCGAGATAAGTGCTACAACCCCAGAGTTGGTGACGACTGGACCTAATGGTCAGGGGTCCCTTTACCTTTACCTTTATGTTGTATAAATGGTTCCAAATTTCATTATACTCGACCATGCAAAGCCTATATCTATAAGCAATGCACTCATAAGTATCAAGTGTAGTCATAGCTTCAATCCATTGATGAAATGGAGCCATAAATTTATCTTCCCAGTGCAGCAATGGCAGCCTTTTGGCCATAGCAGCCACCATACTTAATGGCTTTCAAAGGAGAGAAGACAAATTCATGGAGGATAAGCCTATCAATCGCTGCTAGTCATGATGGCTATGTTCTGTCTCCATCCTTGGAGGCAGCTATCCTTCTGAATAAAAGTCATTGGAAATCACAAGTGAGTAGATCCCTGTTTGTGGGCTTCTCCATGGGACATCAGGTTGTTGGCTACCATGATGGTCCTGCTTGCAGGCTTCCCATGGACACCTGGTTTCCCCACTGTGAGAACGGGATCCTGGACTAGATGGGCCATTGGCCTGATCCAGCAACCAGGTTCTTCTTATGCGATTCAATCCCAGCGTTTTTTTCTCTCTTTTTGGGACAGCTCGTATCTGTTTTATCGACTCTCATACTCACGTTGATGTGCTCTTTCCCACCGTACTTCGCCCGGATCTGAGGGTTCTGGATGAGGTCCAAGTTCGTGCCCCGCACTGTAATGGGTGTATTTCCACTGATGAAGAGATAAAAGGAAAGGAAAGGGGGGAGGAAAATCAGCTGAAATCACCCGAATCAGGCCTATGGATGCTTACCCAGAATAAAGTCAGAGAGTAAATGTCCGCAGAGATTAAAATTCACTCCCCTTGGTTTTTGTTTGACCTGGACCTAAACATTTCACTCCACTGCTCATCCCCCATGAAGGTGGGGTATGTGACATTATCAGTGACTTTTCAGGGAGTGGGCAAAACTGTCATACTTTTGGATGGGTGGGGTCAACTTGGCCAATGGATGCCGCTCAGTTGGTGTGATTTGGAAATGCGGCAAAATTGCACTAACTGCTTAGTCTGTCAACCGTCCCTTATTTGGCGGGAAACTCCCGTATCCCAGCGCCGTGTCCCGCTGCTGTCCTTTATTGATGATGTCCCTTAAATTTCCTGGGTTTCAAAGGAAGCAGCTCCTCTCCCTCCCTCCCTGCTGGCCAGGGAGGAGGGAGGCTCCAACTGTGTTGCTTGGCTGCAGTGCTCACCCAATAAGGAGTCTAAGAACGACTGGGAATGGTGGAGCTTGCATGCCTTGTGCTGATTAAATCGGCCGCGTTGCCTGGGGACATGCCTTTGCTCAGCGCTTCCCAGCGGAGAGGTGACGGTGGTTTTCCTTGCTGCATCCCCTTTGCCGGGTTGCTGCACTGTGGGAACCACCGCTTGAGGCTTTGTTTGGCTGCTGGCTGGGCTTTCTGCGTTTGGCTCAGAGGGGCTCAGAAATTGAACATACCTGTGCTGGGAAATCCCTCATTTTGGCTGCTGATCCCTTATTTTCGAGGCCTCTCACATTTCTCTTTCTCCAAAAAAAGGTGTGAATGAGCACTGGTGGGGAGGGTGTATAAAGCCAAGCCTGCTCTCAGCAGCGTGTTGCAAGGAGAACTGAACTGAGATACTGAGTTGGATTAAGCGAATCTCTCTGTATACTTGGATCTCTACATTTTAACCTCTAAGTACTAAGAACTGTACTTAGTACAGTGGTACCTCGGGTTAGGAACTTAATTCATTCTGGAGGTTTCTTAACCTGAAACTGTTCTTAACCTGAGGTACCATTTTAGCTAGTGGGGCCTCCCACTGCCGCTGTGCCGCAGCCACACAATTTCTGTTCTCATCCTGAAGCAAAGTTCTTAACCCAAGGTACTATTTCTGGGTTAGCGGAGTCTGTAACCTGAAGCGTCTGTAACCTGAAGCGTCTGTAACCTGAAGCATCTGTATCCCGAGGTACCACTGTAGAATAGTCCATGATGGACCAGCATCTCTTAAGTTTGTGTATACAGTGGTACCTTGAGTTACAAACGCTTCAGGTTACAAACTCTGCTAACCTGGAAGAGTTCCCTCAAGTTGCGAACTTTGCCCCAGGATGAGAACAGAAATTGTGTGCCGGCGGCGCAGTGGCAGCAAGAGGCCCCTTTAGGGAAAGCACGCCTCTAGTTAAGAACAGTTTCAGGTTAAGAACGGACCTCCGGAACGAATTAAGTTCGTAACTAGAGGTACCACTGTGTAGTGTGTCTTGAGTCTTGAGGCAATAAACACTTTGAACTGAACTGGGTTTGCAATGAGTTTTCCTAACCATCAACTCTGGAGAGCAAAAAGACTCTGATGATCTGCTAGACGATCTGCAGGAGCTGCAAATACTGTGCTGGTCCAGCAATAAAATTGCTAGCGCATTTGCAAAGCTAAAGAGGGTCCAGTATGGTTTCAAATTGGATGGGGGGACTGTGGGTTGAGATTTCTGCAAAAAACAAAAAAACAAAAGCTTTCTTCTTCTTCTTCCAAGAGAGAGAGAGTAAGAAAAGAACCCACCTGCCACCTCATCTTTAAAGATAAGCCCTTGCCCCAAACAATCTTTGATCCCCCATTCTGCAAAAAAATATTAATCAAAACTATGAGCATGTTTCCTTCCCCCCTTCAGAAAAAAATGCAATATACCATCTTTTTTCCAGTGACCTTTTTAAAAGCTTTCTTTGTTAAATAGCATACTTAAAGAAAACAGAGAAAATCGACCACGTGTAACATTGCACACAAAGACTTTCATATTCCTCAATACGGTAAGAAATAAAAACAGCCACAATCAGCCCATGCCAATATGAAGTCTCTACAATCTCTGCTGTCTTCCAAAAGAGAAGATTCCCTCAAGCTGCAGTCCCGGTCAGGCAAACTTGCCTTTGTACTTCTGATGGAGCGTAGCTTTCTTCTTCAGAGTAAAAGGACTTAACAAGCCTATGCCATATTGCATAAAGTCTGTCCGGTTCCTCCTTGCCTGTCACGACCCTTTGGTAAGGATTCAGCCTTTCAGACACTGCTACAGAGCAGACACTGCAGTACCAAAAGTCCAGATCTAGTCCTTCAAAGTTTCCTCCATTTCTGTGCAACGGACAGGCAAGTTGCTTTTATCAAAAGTCGTCCCATATCCTTAGGTTGGGACGCGGGAGGCGCTGTGAGTTAAACCACAGAGCCTAGGACCTGCCGATCAGAAGGTCGGCAGTTCGAATCCCCGCGACGAGGTGAGCTCCCGTTGCTCAGTCCCAGCTCCTGCCAACCTAGCAGTTCGAAAGCACGTCAAAGTGCAAGTAGATAAATAGGTACCGCTCCGGCGGGAAGGTAAACGGCGTTTCCGTGCGCTGTTCTGGTTCGCCAGAAGCGGCTTAGTCATGCTGGCCACATGACCCGGAAGCTGTACACCGACTCCCTCGGCCAATAAAGCGAGATGAGCTCCGCAACCCCAGAGTCGGCCACGAATGGACCTGAAGTCAGGGGTCCCTTTACCTTTACCTTTATCCTTAGGTTTGAACGAATGATTTTCACCATCAAGCATGTTTAAAAGAAGGAACTGAGTTGTGAATTCCACCTGCTCATCCAAAATTCTTGACATTTTTACTGTCCATTTTCCATCGATTCAGCACTCCCAGACTGCTAAAGGGTCCGGCTAGTAGGGTCTGGTGTATTTGATCTGTTGGCATGCAACTCACTATGCCTTTGAAACCATGGTTATTCTTTCCATAGGTTTTTAGGCAACCTGCAGGAAGAATTCCAGTTTTCATTTCCGTTTCGCAGCCTGGGATCTCTGCAGTTTGTTTTGCATGAAGTTG
>JAXCMG010000011.1:36621874-36671771 GCA_034642415.1 Podarcis siculus
TCTTTGCAATCATTAAAGTGACTAATTGATTTGCAAAAAAAAAAAAAGGACCTGCAAAAAAATGACTTGGTGAGTGGCAACTTTGGGTAAACTGACCAGTCATATTTTTAACTCCCACATAAAGAAACCAGAAGCATTCTTATTGGGCATTGTAGGAAGTGATACAAATAGAAAGGAATGTAAGCTGTTCTTATATGCAACAAAAGCAGCAAGAATGTTATTGGCCCAAAAATGGAAGCAAGAAGAACTACCGACGAAAGAAGAATGGAGGATGAAATTAATGGACTATGCAGAACTGGATAAGCTAACAGGAAAGATCCGAAATCGGCGGGACCAGAAATTCACAGAAGACTGGAGTAAATTTACAGATTATTTGAAAAGTATTTGTGATGCCCAGACTACGTT
Organism: Podarcis siculus; assembly: GCA_034642415.1. Classification (NCBI taxonomy): domain Eukaryota; kingdom Metazoa; phylum Chordata; class Lepidosauria; order Squamata; family Lacertidae; genus Podarcis; species Podarcis siculus. Next base: position 36,622,280 of record JAXCMG010000011.1, read on the forward strand.
TGTAGGTTTGCAAGAAGTTTTGTGAGGAGTATTATTGGAATTATTGCAAAAATGGAGAAGGGGGAGGAAGGTTAGTTAAGATAATTAAAGGTAATAAGAATTTAAGAAATGCATAAGAAGTGGTTAAAACGGTGGATCATCAGAGGTGCTGAGGGAAGTCCAAAAAAAAAGACTGTATAAATGATGAAGTTTTGTGGTATGTATTATAATTCACTGTATTTTTCACTCTATAAGACGCACCAGACCACAAGACACACCTAGTTTTTGGAGGAGGAAAACAAGAAAAAAAATATTCTGAATCTCATAAGCCAGAACAGCAAGAGGGATCGCTGTGCAGTGAAAGCAGCAATCCCTCTTGCTGTTCTGGCTTCTGGGATAGCTGCGCAGCCTGCATTCACTCCATAAGACACACACACATTTCCCCTCACTATTTAGGAGGGGAAAAGTGAGTCTTATAGAGCAAAAAATACGGTATATGTTAAAATTAATAAAAATTATTATAAAAATAAAAATATATATTTTTAACTCCCACAGGCCTTCCGTTTACTTTGGTTTCACAGCATAGCTTTGGGAAAGGGGCTGTCGCTCAGTGGTTAAAGCATCTGCTTTGCATGCTGATGGTCCCAGTTTGAATCCCCAGCATCTCCAGGGAAGGCTAGGAGAGAACGGCTGCCAGTCAGTGTATGCAATACTGAAGTGGATGAATTCAGTATAAGGCAGCTCTCTGTGTTCCTTTCTAGCCACTGATGTAAAGAGGAGAGAGGCGAGCCCCACACCTCATTTGTAAAATTATCTTAAAAGGAATACACGAAAGTTTAATGGCCAATTTTTCTCTCCACTGGGCCAGGCTTGGTGAAATTTACATATGTTTCAGCTCCTTCCATGCTCAGGGGGATGTGAAGGCTGCAGGATGTCTGAGCTCCAATTGGACCAAGTACCAATCTTCATCAACAACCAGTGCAGAACCATTCCCAGGGCAATTATCTAGCCAGGAAAGACGATCTTCCCTCCCACCGACCTAAAAGCTCATTTAAAGATATCCTCCGTGCAAGCAGTTCCAAATCTGTTTCACAAAGAAGGGGGTGGGGAGCCAGGCTTTGACTTATAAGGCAAAACTGAGCTGTAGCAGGGAATGCGTGCAAAGATGCAAAACTAGGCTTTTGTCCGATAAGGCTTGCTTCGTAAAAGCTTTGAATCGCAGAGCTGGAAAGGTGACTAGAGGTCATTTAGTCCTGCCCAGCTCAGTGCAGGATCTGCAATGCAAGATACAATGACAGCAACCCTGGGGTCCATCTAGAGCAGGAGTCGGCAAACTTTTTCAGCAGGGGGGCAGTCCACTGTCCCTCAGACCTCGTGGGGGGCCAGGCTATATTTTGAACTTTTTTTTTTAAATGAACAAATGCCTATGCCCCACAAATAACCCAGAGATGCATTTTAAATAAAAGGACACATTCTACTCATGTAAAAACATGCTGATTCCTGGACCGTCTGCGGGCTGGATTGAGAAGGCAATTGGGCTGGATCCGGACCTCGGGCCTTGTTTGCCTACCCATGATCTAGAGAGTTCGCCCACCTTGCCAGAGAGCCTCTTCCCAGACCAGAACCCTCACTGGCCGGCTTCACCCCTCAGATGTTTTTGTCTGATGGGAAGCAGAATCATAAAATTGTAGAGTTGGAAGGAACCCCAAGGGTCATCTAGTCCAACCTCCTGCAATGCAGGACTCTCAGCTAAAGCATCCATGATAGATGGCCATCCAACCTTTGCTTAAAAACCTCCAATGAAAATCCACAACCTCCCAAGGATGTTTATATTGCGCTATCTAACCACTCTTACTGTCAAAAAGTTTAATCAGAATCACCTTTCTTGTAACTGGAAGTTATTGGTTTGGGTCTACCCTCCAGAGCAGGAGAAAACAAGCTTGCAACCTTTTCCATGTGACCGCCCTTAAGATATTTGAAGATGGGTCTCATATCTCCTTTATACCACTATACCAGTGTGGTGTAGTGGTTAAGAGCAGTGGACTCATAATCTGGTGAACCGGGTTCGCTTCCCTGCTCCTCCACATGCAGCTGCTGGGTGACCTTGGGCCAGTCACACTTCTCTGAAGTCTCTCAGCCCCACTCACCTCACAGAATGTTTGTTGTGGGGGAGAAAGGGAAAGGAGATTGCTAACCACTTTGGGACTCCTTTGTTGTTTAGTCGTTTAGTCGTTTAGTCGTTTAGTCGTGTCCGACTCTTCGTGACCCCATGGACCAGAGCACGCCAGGCACTCCTGTCTTCCACTGCCTCCTGAGTTTGGTCAAACTCATGTTGGTAGCTTCGAGAACACTGTCCAATCATCTTGTCCTCTGTCATCCCCTTCTCCTAGTGCCCTCAATCTTTCCCAGCATCAGGGTCTTTTCCAGGGAGTCTTCTCTTCTCATGAGGTGGCCAAAGTATTGGAGCCTCAGCTTCAGGATCTGTCCTTCCAGTGAGCACTCAGGGCTAATTTCCTTAAGAATGGATGCATTTGATCTTCTTGCAGTCCATGGGACTCTCAAGAATCTCCTCCAGCAACATAATTCAAAAGCATCAATTCTTCGGCGATCAGCCTTCTTCATGGTCCAGCTCTCACTTCCATATATCACTACTGGGAAAACCATAGCTTTAACTATACTGACATTTGTCGGCAAATTGATGTGTCTGCTTTTTAAGATGTTGTCTAGATTTGTCATTGCTTTTCTCCCAAGAAGCTGGGATCTTTTAATTTCGTGACTGCTGTCACCATCTTCAGTGATCATGGAACCCAAGAAAGTAGACTCCTTGGGGTAATGATAAAGCGGGATATCAAATCCACACTCCTCCTCCTCCTCCTCCTCCTCTTCTCCTCTCAGTCTCTTCTTTTCCATACTAAACATGACCAGCTCCCTCAACCTTTCCCCACAAGGCTTGGTTTCCAGTCCCTTGATTATCTTGGATGTCCTCCTCTGGACAGGTACCAGTTGTCAATATCCTTCTTAAATAGTGGCACCCAGAACAACTGGACACAGTGTTCCAGGTGTGGTCTGACCCCGGCAGAATAGAGTGGTACTATTACTTCCCTTCATCTGGACACTTTACTTCTGTTGATGCAGGCTCGAATAGCATTAACTTTTTGGGGTTTTTTCGCTGCATCACACTGTTGACTGTTGTTAACCTTGTGGTCCACCAAGACCTCCAGATCCTTTTCACATGTCCTACTGGCAATCCAGGTGTCCCTTATCTTATATTGGTGCATCTGGGGTTCTTTTGCCTAAGTGTGGAACCTGACATTTGTCCCTATTGAAATTCACTTTGTTAGATGGAGGACAGAAAGGGGAGTATGAAAGTGTGCAGAAACTAGCCTGCTGGACAAAAAAATGAAATTCACTTTTGTTGCTCCACCCACTTTCCCCCTGGCCCCACCCACCACAGTCATGTGGCCCCTGAAATAATGACCAGAAGGAAATATGGCCCCCAGGCTGTAAAACTTTCCACATCCTTGATCTCGAAGCTCCTAGGATTACTTGGGATAAATTCGACAACAGCTTTTCCTATTGACCTGCCCCTCAAATTGGGCCACCTTTCTAATGGCGCCATTACCTGACAATACTCCATTCTGGATCGATCTTCACGATGGTTGGGTCCGTCGTATATTCAAACTCCAGCTCCTTGGGGGACTTGGCCTTCTCCAGCTCCTTGTGGAGCCTGGCCTTGTCCACCTTCACAACCACGTCCACTACCATCTTCTCCGAGCTGCTGGTGTAAGCCGTGGTGTTGCAGATAATCCATTCTGCTGCTCTCCTGTCCCGGGAATGAAGAAAAGGAATCTGGTCAAGCAAGGCGGTTCCAGGGACGAATCCTTTGGCTACATTTCAGTGTTTTAGTGGGGGTATAAAGATTCTCCATGGAATAACGGAATGTGTAAATGGCCCTAAAACAGGAGGAGCCAATGAGTTCCCCCCCTAATATTGGGTTCACCCACACTTTCTCATACACACACACACTGGTACCTTGGTACTCAAACGGCTTGACTCCCAAACAAATTGGCTCCCAAACACTGCAAACCCAGAGGTACACTAAGTGTTCCAGTTTGCCGAATATCCGATATGGCTTCCAATTGGCTGCAGGAACTCCACGTAAAGAAACGCGGCTGGCACTGGGCGCCACACCACTGGGGCTGGCACTTACCACGGGGTCTGCAGTGTGCCCGAGCCACGTGGCTCTCTTGGGAGTGACGTGCTGGCTTGGGCACCTGTAGGCTCCGCGTTGCCTGAAACAGCAGCGTGGGGCTTGCGTCTGTCCACTGCCTCCCCCTCAGCTGCCCTACAGCTGAGGGGGAGGTTGTGAAGAGGCTCCATGTAGCGTGCCCCACTGCCATGGAAGGCTCACCCTGCCCCTGGCTGCAGGATGCATGCGCCACACCAGGCACCCGAGCGGCTAGCTATACCAATGCATTCATTTCGTTGACCCACTCGGAGGAAATGTCCCCCTGTGCTGGTCCCGGGGGCTAACCGAGAGGCGAGGTCCGAGTCCAGTCCGAGATCAATGGTGCAGTATGGAGGCTGTCCGTCAAAGCTGTAGTTGGGTCCAAGGCAGGGAGTCGGGTGGGGTCAAGAACTCTGGCAGAAGAGCAGGACAGGGTGCAGACAGGGACAGGCTAGCAACAAAGTTGCTCCCGCAACCTGGGACTGGGTCTGACTGGCTTTTATCTGCCCCGAGGCATAGGTGGCCCCGGTCCACAGGTGACTTGCCTCTTCTGGCCTGGAGGCAAGCACTCCTCCTGCAGGAACTTAGTTCCCTCCGCCTCTCTGCCCTGAGCCTCTGCAGCTCAGGAGAGGCTGGAGGGTTACCGGACCCAGAGGCAACCTCCTCTTCCCCTGACGGGGCTGAGAGTGGAGCACCTGCAGGCAATGAGTCCTCCATCACCTCAGGAGCCAGAGCAGACTCAGCTGGTGCCTGCACCTGAGGATCCAGCACAGGTGAGGATCCTTCAGGCTCAAGCCCCAGCCCCGGCTCAGCTGGTTCTGGAGGTGGGGACTCCTGTGCAGGCTGGGATTCCTCAGGTTCAGCCTCTGAGTCTGAATCCCAGGCCATCACCCCCCCTCCCTCAGGTCTTTGGGATATACCTGTGGAAAAGGCAGGGATGGTCTCCAAAGAGCACTGAGACATTGCTGCCAGCATTCAGGTTCTTGCCCGTGATGGTGACTTGGGTTCCGCCAGACACTGGACCTCGCTTGGGATTTAGGTCAAAGAGAGTCAGCATCTGAAAAAGATTAACAACCGCATTGAGAAAAGAAGGTGCCGCCAAAACGGAATTAGCAGGATGGAATTAGCAGGGAGAGTAACAACAGCTGCTGCGGCAACTCTGAAATCGTTCGGGGAGAGACGGTGATTGTTTTTCAGAATCTTTTGAATCCTATTCTTGGGCGCCAGTTCAGTGTCCGAGTGGTGTGAGATTGCAGGGGTTCCAGGTTCATTCGTGTTTCGTTCTAGAATAAGGTGCAGCACCGACTGTGCTGTCTTTATAATATACGCATTATTGAAAGAAGGATGGCAGACAAAATTAATGGACCACGCAGAATTAGATAAAATGACAGGAAGGATTCAAAACCTGCGGGTCCAGAGATTCACAGAAGACTGGAAGAAAAATATGAACTATTTGAAGAGCAATTGTAATCAACAAATTATGTTAGTAGGACTACAATAAGTTTTTTAGGGAGAAATATATGAAATACAGTGGTACCTTGGGTTACATACGCTTCAGGTTACATATGCTTCAGGTTACAGACTCTGCTAACCCAGAAATAGTACCTTGGGTTAAGAACTTTGCTTCAGGATGAGAACAGAAATTGTGCTCCGGCGGCGCGGCAGCAGCAGGAGGCCCCATTAGCTAAAATAGTGCTTCAGGTTAAGAACAGTTTCAGGTTAAGAACGGACCTCCAGAACGAATTAAGTACTTAACCCGAGGTATCACTGTATTGCAGAGAAAGAATAGTGATATTAGTTTTGAAAGTTAAATGTAATAGTGTCAGTAAGAAATGAATATTAAGTGAATAGGTTGAAAACATTTCAGATGTGATTGATGGAAGTCAAAAAAGGGTGTAAGAAATGAAAGCATGTTTAATTACTGTTGAAAATGATATGTTGAAAAAAATAATAAAAATTATATTAAAAAAGATATACGCTTTATTTATACATCTATACAACCTGAGCACAAGAGAGTCTTGCTTCCCCTATAGCAACAGCCTTGGATTCAAAAAGAAACCAGACATGCCTCTCTCTTTCTGTGGCTCCCTAGCATGTTGATCTTCTATCTTCCAAGCTCACATCACTCAACTCTTGCTGCTCTCAACTCTGTCCTTCTAACTCCCCGCGAGTTGAGGGAGGGGACCTCACCCATTTGCCATCTTGCACAGAGCCCCTTCCTTTGTTCTCCTGAATGGCCCATCACCCAGGCTATCACCTCACCAGGAAGCCAGCCTGTCTATTCCGAGAATTAGAAGCAGAGCTAGGCAGTCATCCTGTTGGTTTTGATTTTCTCACCCTGGGTGCCTTTGGAAGGAAGGAAAGCCTGGCCATGGTAGTGCATGCAATAAGAATAATAATAAATTTTTATTTATACCCCGCCCTTCCCGGTTCAGAAAACCGGGCTCAGGGCAGCTAACAACAAATTTAAAACACTTAATTGATGCAACAAAAAACAGCATAAAATACAGTATAAACGTGAATAGCAATAAATTCAGAATTCAAAAATCAATTTAGGGGGGAAATCCATCCAATAAACATTAGATGATCACCAGGGCTAGCTGGCTAAATTAGTCCTATTTGGGCCAGCGAGGAGACCAGGGCAGAATTAGCTGTGGGATCCCAGAGCGGGTAATCTTCATAAAAAGGGGAGAGGGAGAGAAGGAAGGGGAATAAAAGATCATGCTAGGTTCAAATTGAAAGCCAGGTGGAATAGCTTTGTCTTACAGGCCCTACGGAAGGAAGTTAAATCCTGCAGGGCCCTGGTCTCATGGGACAGAGCATTCCACCAGGTCGGAGCCATCACTGAGAAGGCCCTGGCCCTGGTGGAGGATAATCTGACTTCCTTAGGGCCCGGGACCTCTAAACTATGATTATTCATGGACCTTAAGGTCCTCTGCGGGGCAGACCAGGAGAGGCAGTCCCGTAAATACGAGGGCCCTAAGCCACAAAGGGCTTTAAAGGTCAAAGCCAGCACCTTAAAGGGCTTCCCTTGAACTGGAGTTGCAATTGGTGCAGAATGCTCAGTATCCCTCCAATTGCCAATATTTGGGGAACCTATTGCTGTATTCAGGTCTCTCTCTCTGTGTGTTCTTATTCTCAGGTGTGAATGCTTTGAGTTTCAACATATGAGTTACATTTCAGGGATTTGGGTCCCATCCAACTCTAGAATTCTGTGATGCTAACCCCAAGCATAAATATCACAGATATTCACTCTCATTCCCAAGTTCCTACACTAAGCTCTGGTTTAGCCTTGTTCCAGTCTTGCCCCACCCAACACATACGTAATACCAAGGTTTCTTAATTTCACTGAGAAACTGCCTAGCATCTGCACTGCAGAGAAAGACAAGGTATCGATGTTATTATAAATAAATAAATAAAAATAAATGTAACCACCCTCTTTTTCTTTGCTGATTTTGTTTCAAAATCAAGATAAAACAATAATATTTAAGAGGGAACAGATCACCCTGATACCAAACTACAGCAAGGGATCCTCGCTTTCTCAGGGAGAAATCTAGAGTTGCAGTTTCTTCTTTCATTAGCATTTTAATAGAAAAAAAACTTTCTGCTTGGTCCCAAGTGAAAAGCCATCATCTGCATTTAAATGAAAGGTCCCCCCCCCTCTCTCTCTCTCGCTCACACTTTTCCCTATCCTCCCTTCCACTTTTAAGAAGGATGGTATGAAAGGTTTAAACTCTCCAATGAGTGAGCAGGTACAATGAGCAGGATGTTGTTGTCGAACGCTGGAGATTATTCATGTCGTTTTCTCCTTTAGCTAGCTCTTCCGAGTATGAAGGGGGCTTTGTGGAGGGAATTGGGGGGGGGGGGGAACAGGGAAGGGTTTCCTTTTTCCTGGAGGGTGGGGGGGGGGGGGGGGGGGGGGATGAGCCCAAACCAGAGGCCAAAGGTTGAGAGCCAGTGTGGTGTAGTGGTTAAGAGCGGTAGACATGTAATCTGGGGAACCGGGTTCGCTTCCCCGCTCCTCCACATGCAGCTGCTGGGTGACCTTGGGCCAGTCACACTTGTCTGAAGTCTCTCAGCCTCACTCACCTCACAGAGTGTTTGTTGTGGGGGAGGAAGGGAAAGGAGAATGTTAGCCGCTTTGAGACTCCTGAAGGGGAGTGATAAAGCGGGATATCAAATCCAAGCTCTTCTTCTTCTTCTTCTTCCTCCCAAGAATGAAGCCAGCCAGATGCCTATTGTAAACCTGCAAGCAGGATTTGAGTGCAAGAACAGCTCTCCTCTCTTGTGGTTTCCAGCAACTAGCATTCAAAAGTTTTGCTGCATCCAGCTATGGCATAGTCATTGTGGCAGGTAGCTATTCATAGCCTTAAAGGTAAAGGGACCCCTGACTTCAGGTCCAGTCGTGGCTGACTCTGGGGTTGCGGCGCTCATCTCGCTTTATTGGCTGAGGGAGCCGGCGTACAGCTTCTGGGTCATGTGGCCAGCATGACTAAGCCGCTTCTGGCGAACCAGAGCAGCACATGGAAATGCCGATTACCCTCCCGCCGGAGTGGTACCTATTTATCTACTTGCACTTTGACGTGCTTTCGAACTGCTAGCTTGGAAGGAGCAGGGACCGAGCAACGGGAGCTCACCCCGTCGCGGGGATTCGAACTGCCGACCTTCTGATCGGCAAGTCCTAGGCTCTGTGGTTTAACCCACAGCGCCACCCGTGTCCCTATTCATAGCCTTAGCCTCCATGAATTTGCCTAATCCTCTTTTGAAGCCATCCATGTTGGTAGCCATTGCTGCCTCCCATGGGTCAGAGTTCCACAGTTTAACTGTGCGCTGCATGAAGAAGTATTTTCTTTCATCTCTCCTGAATAAAGCCCTAAACGGCCTCAGCCCAGTGTACCTGAAGGAGCGTCTCCACCCCCATTATTCAGCCCGGACACTGAGATCCAGCTCCGAGGAACTTCTAGTGGTTCCCTCCCTGTGAGAAGCGAGGTTACAGGGAACCAGGCAGAGGGCCTTCTCAGTGGTGGCGCCTGCCCTGTGGAACACCCTCCCATCAGATGTCAAGGAAATAAACAACTATCTGTCAGGAGTGTGTGCAGGAGCCAGGCCCTGTGACCAGCAAGGCTTCGCAGGACTGGGACCTTCCTAAGTTTGTTCTGGAGAGGCAAGGCACAGTCGCACAGGTGAGGCCACTTGGTAACTCACTGCACCTGGTGGCAGGAGCTGGGAAGGGATATAAGGTCAGCATTTCCGTTCGGCTCTTTGCCACAGCAACACGCTTCCTGCCTTGCTGCATTTGGCTCCTTGCTTCCTGATCCTCGGACCTCAGCTTCTTGACTCCTTGCTTCTCAACCCTTGGACCCTTGACTTCATGACTCCCTGCTTCCTGACCCTCGGACCCCTGGCTTCTGTACTCTTGTTCCTGCTCCCACCCCGCCATCTTGCCCCCGGTCCCGACGTCTTCAGCCAGGACATCGATCACCCGTAGACCGGACCGTGACACTATCTGACTTTTAGAAGACATCTGAAGGCAGCCCTGTTTAGGGAAGTTTTCAATGTTTGATATTTTATCATGTTTTTAATATTCTGTTGGAAGCTGCTCAGAGTGGCTGGGGAGGCCCAATCAGATGGACGGGGTATAAGTAATAAATGATGATGAAGACGATGATGATGAATCTTCCAGCGTTCAGCTCCATTGTATGTGCCCGAGTTATGGTGCACATTAGCCCCAGCCAGCTAATTCAATGACCAGGGGAGGATGGGAGCTGAAGTCCCATCAGCATCAGGGAGGATACCACATTGCCTACATCTCCCCTAGACTAGGGGGCCTGCTACCATTCCGTCGTCCTTCCATACCTTACAAGGCCCTTCCGTCAAGAGCGATCGACCATCTTGGGGCTTCCTTTCTCATTTCTTTATAAATCCCCATCACCTGCTGTTCATCCCTACCTCCTGTCCCAGGAGAGAGCCTCTAAATGTCTGGAGGTGTTATGATAATAACACTGATAATAATTATCCATCTCATTTGCAGGCTTGTAATAAGTTGCAATAGCCTATTAATTATTCACAGCTGCCTTCACAAATTTCAGATGATATATTCACAACGAAAATAGGATAAGGGTGGAGGGAGAAATCGGCTATTAGAAACTATTTGCATTTTTCTTTTCAGAAAAGACTGATAAAACCTGAAAATAAAGTTAAGGAAATAGGACTAGAGGGATCCATCAAACAGTGAGGGTGGGTGCTCAAGAGTGAATGTAATACGAATTAACTACCCTTATGAGTTTTGGCCCAGGGAGGACAGAGTGGGGGAGAGAGACAGAGAATGTTCACACCCACCCCATATGGTATGCTGAAAGCACATTTAACACACATTTAAAGCCATGTTTTCCCCAGAGAATTCTGGGAACTGTAGTTTAAGGGTGTGAGGGTGTTATAGTTCAGTGAGGGGCAAATTACAGCTCCCAAGATTCTTTAAAGGTAAAGGTAAAGATACCGCTGACCATTAGGTCCAGTCGTGACCGACTCTGGGGTTGCGGCGCTCATCTCGCTCTATGGGCTGAGGGAGCCGGCATTTGTCTGCAGACAGCTTCCGGGTCATGTGGCCAGCATGACTAAGCCGCTTCTGGTGAACCAGAGCAGCGCACGGAAACGCCGTTTACCTTCCCGCCAGAGCGGTTCCTATTTATCTACTTGCACTTTGACGTGCTCTCGAACTGCTAGGTTGGCAGGAGCAGGGACCGAGCAACGGAAGCTAACCCCGTTGCGGGGATTCGAACAAACGACCTTCTGATCGGCAAGTCCTAGGCTCTGTGGTTTAACCCACAGTGCCACCCGCGTCCCTGTCAAGATTCTTTGGGGAAAGCCAAAGGCTTTCAAGGTGTGAGATTCAATGCTCGTCCTACTCAGAGTAGAGTAAACCCATGGAAGTTAACAGGCAGAGTTAAGGCCCTGGGACCTTAAGGTGAAGGGCAGGTAATGAAGAAGTAGAAATTTCAGTGGGTCTACTCTGAGTAGGGCTTAGATGACCCTCCAACCTCACCTCGAAAATTCACTTTGGGTGAAACTCAAGAGTATTTCTGGAAGCCTCCAGGATTCTCAAAACCTCTTGCCCATTCCTCCTCAACTCCCGAGTCTCGCTCACAGACTTACCGTAAAGTAATAGAACTGGGAGGATTTGGCCATGAATTCTGGCTTGCACTCGGCCACGCAGATGTCCACGTTTCCTGCATGCTGGCTGTGCTTGGCCTCGCCCATCTCACACACTATTCTAGAAGGAAAGAGATTCAAGGGTCAGGAGATGCCCCTGTGGTCCTTGCAAAGGGTGCCTGCTGTGTGTGGGAAGGCTTAGAGCCAAAGTATGTGGTGACAGGTAGGAATGGGCTTTCCCTAATGGTACAGATTGTTAGTTTCTGTTTCTCACTGAGCAGCTGCGTGGAGTCACAGGACTCTGTTTACATTCCTGGGATTCCATACTATTGGAGTCTCACGGGAAAGGAGACGGGATGTGACATTAGTGGTTTTCCTGTTTCCTTTGTTCCTTTGTTCAGTTGCTCTCTGCTTTCATAGAGAGAGGATGTCTTTTCTGTTCTGCGTAGTTTAGAAATAAAACTCTTTACAATGTAGCCAAACCTCTCGTCTCTACCCTGCTGGATAGAATGTGCTTGAGGCCTTATCAAAGGCTCAGGTCATTAAACACATCGGAGGCGATTTCAAAGGCTCAGCTCGGAGGAAGATGAGGCCTTACTGGCTTGGCCGAGCGGAGACTACGACACAGATCCCACATCCTATTTGGGGAAACCCCTTCTCCTTAAAAAGTAGACCTCTTTTCCTCAAGGCTCAAGTCATTCCATTGTGCCAGATCCAGGGGAAGCTAGTGTCATTGCAACTGGCCTCAAGCAGAGACCCACCAGTACGGAACCTCTTTTGGTGATGATGGACAGAGATGCTACAGGTGCCTATTGTCTACTGAGCTGAGCTAAAAGCAGGCGGGTAAAACGTAGAGAGGAGTGAACCTATTGACTTTGGTTTCTCTCCATTTCCACTCTTCAGTTCTCAACATTGCCACATTAGTTTGCAAAGAACACTTTTTAGTCCTCATGAAAATTCATCAGCATTTCAGGGCAATTTTCCCCTCATCTGCACATTCCCCCCCCCCCAAAGCACTTTCCCCTAATATAATGCATATCAATATATTACTATTTTCCACTAATATATGCACTTATATATACACCCACTTTGCTCCAGTGTGTGCATCTTTTGCACACCCTACCTAACGGGAGAACTGCGCTGCAAAATTCAGAGAAGTGCACAACTTTGAAGGGCAGCTGTGCTCTGATTTGTACATTGTTTCTTGAGCAGATAAGGTAAGTTTGCCTTTGAATGGGAACCAAACCCAGTTTCTCCCACACGCCCCTGGGGAAATGTTGTTCGTCCTCACTTGTCATGCAAAGCAGAGGTGAGGGACATCAGCCCTACCTGTAAAGCCAGGTAGGGCAACCTGTGGTTCTTCAGTTGTGGCTAGGCTCCAACTCCCATCATCCCTCACCATTGGCTATGCTGGCTAAGGCTGATGGGAACTGGAGTCCAGCATCATTAGGGCTAGCCACACCTGCATTAGTTACTGTCATATACAATCCCGCTAGGAGCAGGTAATGTTTTCTCTGTTCTGCTGAGCCTGGGAGGTGGCTGTAGCACAGGTGTAGGGAACCTCTGGCTTTCCAGGTGTTGTTGCTGTTACTATTATTACCGTATTTTTTGCTATATAAGACACACCTTTTCCCTTCTAAAAAGTAAGGGAAAATGTGTGTGCGTCTTATGGAGCGAATGCAGGCTGCGCGGCTAAGCCCAAAGTCAGTGCTCCGTCTTCCTGTTCTAACTTGGGGTTAGCTGCGCAAAGCCTCCGCAGGGCAGCGGGGTGAAGGCACCACGCTGCTTCAAAGGCTGTCCCCGAAGCCAGAACAGGGAGATGGAGAGCTGTGCAGCGCTCCGTCTCGCTGTTCTAGCTTGGGGATGGCTGCGCAAAGCCTCCTCAGGGCAGCGGGGTGCCTTCACCCTGCTGCTCTGCGGAGGCTTCGCAGGCTGTCCCCGAAGCCAGAACAGCAAGAGGCTATCCCAGAAACCAGACCCCTCTTGCTGTTCTGGCTTTTGGGGTTCAGATTTTTTTTCTTCTTGTTTCCTCCCCCCCAAACTGGTTGCGTCTTGTCGTCTGGTGCATCCTATAGAGTGAAAAATACGGTATTTACCTGCCCTTTACCCTAAGGTCCCAGGAAGAGTTACAACAAACTGCTGAAAACAACTTACAATCATAAAAATAAGGTGGGTCCTAAAAGCATACACCTCGAGTGTCAAAAGCCAAGGTAAAGAAGTGTGTCTTCAGCATTTGCTGGAGGCTGCGCAACGAAGGTGTCAGATGCACCTCTGTGCAGAAGGAGTCCCACAGCTTAGGGGCCACCACAGAGAAGACCCTTTCCCAGGTCACACACACACACACACAAACACCGAGCCTCTGAGGGCGGAGGAACTACCAAGAGGTCCCTCTCTGCCAATCTCGGCATCCAAGAGGGTCTGTAGGGAAGGAAGAGATCTCTCAGGGATGTGATTGGACTCCAAGTCCCATTAGCCAGCATGGGAGTTGTAGTCCATCAACAATGCAGTGTCACAGGTCCCCCACTCATGTTCTACAGCGTCCCTCTCCTTCCATCTATTCCACCTCATTTCAGGGCTCAGTGGCCTGTGACTGGCAAGGAAAGTTGGACAAAGAGCAAGGTTGTCTCACGTAAACATTCCTGCCCTAACAACAGAGCGGAAGGTCTTAATAAAGCATCTTTCACCCTGAGGCCCTTACTTACTGCTCTGCTGGGATGTATCCGTCCACTAAAGGAATGCACTCCACACCAGCTACTTTGACATGCGATGCAATGTCCCGGAACTCCAAGCCCAAATTTTCTCCCCGGATGGTCACCCTGGTCCCTCCTTCACGAGGTCCCCTCGCTGGGCTGATCTAGGAGAGGAAAAAAATGGTTAAAGCAAGGTGAAAAGAAAGGCAAGGCCCTGTGCCGGTGTTCCACACCCCCACCAAAGGGGCACAGCTGTTTGTCAGTGTGGTGCAGTGGTTAGAGCTTTATTGTTTTGTTCGCTCTTTTCTGCACCTCATATATATATAATTTTTTATTAGTTTTTTTAACATATCATTTTCAACAGCAATTAAACATACTTTTACATCTTATTCAAATTTTTGACTTCCATCCATCCTGTCTGGAAATTTTCCAATCTAATCTCTCAGTATGCATTTCTTATCTTCCCCTATTACATTTCAAACTCATAACCAATATCTCTATCTTTTTCTACTTTGTAACACTTCGTATATTTCTCCTTACACAACTTCTTGTAGTCCTACTAGCGTAATTTGTTGATTACAGTTGCTCTTCAAATAATTCATATACTTCTTCCATTCTTCTGTAAATCTCTGGTCCCGCAGGTTTCGAATCCTTCCTGTCATTCTGTCCAATTCTGCATAGTCCATTAATTTCGTCTGCCATTCTTCTTTCTTCAGAATTTCTTCTTGTTTCCATTTCTGGGCTAACAATACGATCTTTGGCTCACTTCCAACTCTACGAATCTATGATTCTAGCCCTGGAAGTGAGCTTCAAAAGTGAGCTTTTATTTCCCTGCACCTCTTCTAGTTCTATAAAACGCTTTTGAAATGGGTGCAACCAATTTTCAAAATATGCCTATTTTAAGATTTATGATTAAGGCATTATGATATTGGCCTTTTTAATTTTCTATCCCTTTTCTAATAATCCCTTACTTGGGATGCGCTTTCTGCACACCAAGTTGACATTTTCGCTGAGCTCTCCACCATTACCCTGAGGACTCTTTCCTGGATAGTCGCAGGCAATTCAGATCCCACCAGCGTTATACATGAAGTTCCCTGCATATTAATTCACATGCATAGCAATGAGGGTCGTTTGGAAGGTTTTCACTGTGCCACTCAAAAATCAAGGGTATATTTTTTAGTCTCCGGAAGTGATCAAATCTCACTTGCTGGCTTATTGATGGATTGTCAATGTGTTTCCTCAAAAGCAAGTCCAAGTGGACTTTATTCTCACAAATACGTACAGGACTGCAGCCTTAATGTGTATACACACAATATATATCATAGAATCATATTTTACAAAGGTTTGAAGGAGCATTCTTTTTCTCTCACCTGCACTTGAACCCCTAGACCAGGACCTTAAATTAATTCTTCCTGACTTGCCATGTTCTCTGCTCAAAATGGCTTTGTAGGTTTTTATATGTTTGAAAAGCCTGGGAAACCTGTCTAACCAGGGATTTCAACCGCACAGTGGACGCTTGGGTTGCAAACGTGATCCGTGTGGGATGCACATTTGCAACCCGCAGCGGTGCGTCTGCGCACACGTGGGTTGCAATTCAGTGCTTCTGCGCATGCGCAAAGCGCGATTTAGCGCTTCTGTGCATGCGCGACCCCCGAAACCCGGAAGTAACCTGTTCCGGTACTTCCAGGTTTTGGCGGGTCCGTAACCCGACAAAACACAACCTGAAGCGTCTGTAACTCGAGGTATGACTGTATATCATTCTGGGGTGATTAGGGATGTCAGAATTCTGGCAAGAAACAGAAAACAGGAGCAGAAATTGTCAATGTTCGCTTATTCAGCTCCTGTCCAGAACGAAAATCAAGCCAACAAATATGACGGGGGCTATCTTCGGTTGCAGCTTTCAGCCTCCCCTATTTGAATTGGATTTCTTTGGAATTAAATGGAATAATTCACAAAATTAGTTGTGTAAATTAGGTTACAGAATTCCACCACACGTAGCATAGTTTGGGGCAGATGGCGAACTGCAGAGGAATGGAAAGAGCGCCGCAGAGGGCAGACTCAGGGCAGAATGGAGAACGATGTCTTGTTAGGCGCCTGGTGGTGATGCATTTCAAGAAAAACAAATTGCAAATTTTATCTGGAAATAATAATAATTATAAAGCACACTCCAAGATCCTGCTTCCCCCCTCCAACGTCTGGGCAATTCTTCAAAGAGGCTCTTTGGAGACATTCCTGCTTCCAAGGCAAATCTTCTTGAAACCTGTGAACTTCTGCATCCTCTCTGGTGAGGACTGCATGCGACATGGGAGCAGGGATGATATAAGGCAGCGCTTTGATCTAGCTGTTTGGCACAGCAGCTCCAGTTAAACCACAGTCTCCTGGGCTCACTTTCACAGCTGGCAGGAGCCATCCTTCTTGAGTTACAGCATCTGAGAAGGAATTGTGCACAGCCCAAGCAACTTCTAAGCGGGGCCATCGTTCTTGGGATCAGAGAACCAGAAGGAAGCAGAAGGGCCATCCTTATACTAGCCTTGTTCCTTAGGACACACTGCATGAGCCAGATGACAGCAAGTCACTATCGAAGAGCAGGACCACACCTCAGGAAGCTGCCTGTGCAGAAAAGCTGAATCTGGGAGGGGGGCCAAATACCATAGCTCAATAGCAAAGCTCCTGTTTCGGATATAGAACAGCCCAGGCCCAGTCCTTGGTATCTCCAGTTGAGTGGCAAGGCTGAAGGAGAATCCTATTTGGTGGATTATTACTCATCCATCATAGCCAGTGGCATAGCAAGGGTTGCAGGTCACCCAAAAGATTGCAGCCATAGAGATAAGGAAAGAAGAGTCGTTCCATTGCCTGGAGAGGTCACTTCCTGGTTTGCATAGAGAAGCCGTTTTCAATAGAACACAGCAATGGAAGCACACAGCTGTATTGAGGCAGCACCAGGGGTTGTAATTTTATGCCCCCTAACAATTTAGCACCCAGGGAGACCGCCCCGTGACCCTCTCCCCATGCTACATAACTGATTGTAGGTCTTCACAGCTAGGCAGGCTACAGAAAACGAGGGTATGGGGAATGGAAGAGGGAGTTTCAGAACGACTTACTTCTGTGATCTTGGGGTTGGTGCATTTGCCCCCAGCGCCAGAGAGCTCCAGCCACCGGTTCTCCAGGATGGGGCAATGGTGCTTCAAGGTGCACCGGTTCTGGTCTTCGCACCAGCCACACTCGTAGTCCGGGTCTGCTTTCAGGCACAGGCCGCAGCTGTCTCGCATGGCCCCGCATTTGTACAGGTGGACTGTTGAGAGAGGAAAGCACAAGCCTGTTGAGGAGGCATTTACCCACAAGATTGCATTACCCCATATATGCCCTCTCAGGTGCTTCGATCTGCAGAACTGCGGCAAAGGAGCAGCAGCCGATAAGCCTTCTGCGGTCAAGTCAAACAATGCAGCAGGAGTCCCGCTAGATCGGACCGGAAGGTTTATCTAGTCAAGAGTCCTGTCTTCCACTAGGGGGAAACCAGATGGCTGGGGGCAGCCCACAAGCAGGACACTCGCCCACTGGTGCTCCCCAAGAACTGGCATCAGTGGCATAGCATCAGTGGGGCCACGGGGCACTTGCCCTGGGAGCAAAATTCTTTGGGGTGCAAGATTTCAAAAGAAAATTAACAGAAGTAGTAAAAATATATTTTAAAATAATGCACCATCCCCTCATTCAGAAAATCTCCAAATGACTGTATGGGTGGACTGAGGAGTGGATATGGGCAATGGCTGGTTGCTAGGGTGCCCTCCACATGGGCTTTATAAAGGTACCCGCTCCTGACCAATCCTCCATCCTGTTTTCCGCAGTGCTCAATTGCTGGATGCTCATTGGGTGCTGCGGCTGCTACTCGAGTTAGGTCGAAAGCTACTGCACCTTTGTTCCACACTTGGTGGGTGGTGCCAAGGATACTTGCCTTGCCCCGGGCATTGGCAACCCATGCTACACCACTGACTGGTATTAAGACGCACCTCTGATACTGAAGGTGGAAGGTATCTATTATGACTCGTAGCCACTGACAGCCTTATATGAATTTGTCTGCTCTTCCAAAGTTGGTGACCAGCACCACATCTTGTGTCCGCAAATTCCATAGCTTAACTATGGAAGGTATAAAGACACCAGCAGCTAGGAAATCGATTCTGAAAACTTAAATCTTAACCTCATCACTGATACAGGGGAGGACTCTCTGACCGAAGATGTGCATAAGACTTCCTCCCAATTCACTTTCCATTACGAGTTGAAAGTACCAGTTTCTCAGTGCAAAGAATCATGAAACTGTAGAATTGGAAGGGACACAAAGGGTTCTCTAGTCTGACCCCCCCCCAATGCCTACAGAATGAATCAGGGGGGCACCATTCCTGGCGAAACTGGGTGGTGATTGTGGGAGCAAAAATTAGGGTGAGGGACTGAACTCACTGTAGCTAGAGGGCTCCTTTCAGCACCTGCCAACTGTGTACCACTACACACCCCAAATTTTGCCTTCCCGCCTCCCCCAAAATACCACACCCAATTTTCTGCCTCCAGGAAAGGAGTGTGTGAAATCAGAAAGAGGGCAATGCGACCGAGCCATATTTGTTATTATTTTGAGTCGTATTTTAAAAAGGAAGTTGCAAACTGCTTCAGCAGGGGAAAAAAAAACACTTGGGCAGATCCAAACTAAGCTGCTGGCAACAATCACTGAAATGAGCTACTCAAGTCAAGAGGATTTGGGGAGTAGAAAGTTTGGCTTTAAAACGCTCAGAAGGGGGGGGGCAGGTGGAGCTTTATTTGTTTCAGGTGCTCAACAAGAAAGAGAAAGGGGAAGAAAAACAGAACAATTTTATTTTTTTTAGCAATTTGCAGAGAACATAAATAAAGCCTTCTAGCAGACGGGGAAGGGAAGCGTCGAGTGCTTTGTTAGGAAGTGTGCAGAGTGATGCAGCCGGTTGCTAAGGTTACCACTTCCAAGGACAAGTCGAAATGATTCGTTACCTTTGTTCTGCGCCGGGTTGTCAATGTTGAAATCCCCATTCCACACGACTGTCAGCTCCACTGGCAAGCTGTTAATCTCCGTCCCGTCGTAAGTGTACTAAAAGTAGGGGAAGGGAAGTATGGAGGGATAGAAAGAAAGGAGAGAAATCACACCTGCTGCTCTGGCTACTGAAAACGGTGGGGGCAATTCTTGCACATATCTCCCTTGACACCATGGGAGGGATGGGATTCTAACACACACATGTAAATATCGCCAGGATTTTTATCACTTCATCTTCCCCACTTTCCCTTGACATTCCTCAGGTGTTTCACTTCTAAAGGGAGCCTCCCCCCCCCAATTCTCTTTGAATGTTACTAATGGGGACATCACCTTGCCGACAAAGATCCGTATAGTTAAAGCTATGGTTTTCCCAGTAGTGATGTATGGAAGTGAGAGCTGGACCATAAAGAAGGCTGATCGCCGAAGAATGGATGCTTTTGAATTCTGGTGCTGGAGGAGGCTCTGGAGAGTCCCATGGACTGCAAGAAGATCCAACCTCTCCATTCTGAAGGAAATCAGCCCTGAGTGCTCACTGGAAGGACAGATCCTGAAGCTGAGGCTCCAATACTTTGGCCACCTCATGAGAAGAGAAGACTCCCTGGAAAAAACCCTGATGTTGGGAAAGATGGAGGGCACAAGGAGAAGGGGACGACAGAGGACGAGATGGTTGGACAGTGTTCTTGAAGCTACCAGCATGAGTTTGACCAAACTGCGGGAGGCAGTGGAAGACAGGAGTGCCTGGCGTGTTCT
The DNA here is from genome assembly GCA_034642415.1 of Podarcis siculus. Taxonomy (NCBI): domain Eukaryota; kingdom Metazoa; phylum Chordata; class Lepidosauria; order Squamata; family Lacertidae; genus Podarcis; species Podarcis siculus. The sequence goes on from JAXCMG010000011.1 coordinate 36,642,120, forward strand.
GGTCCATGGGGTCACGAAGAGTCGGACACGACTAAACGACTAAACAACAGTAACAATGGGGACTAGTGGGTACAGTAACACTGGGGCTTTCGGATGACCACAGTTCACTGCAGATCTCTTGAAAATTAGTACGGTTTGGCTCTCCACTCCTTAATTTTGCTTGACGTGGAGAGGAACTAGGTGTTTAGAAGGGCATTGATGCCCAGGTTCCTGACCACCAATTGTCTCCTTCAGCCAGCCTTCTGCCTTTCAATATTTGATCAGGCTTTCCTGCCTATAGCTTGTCTTCTCATCCATGACGATCGGAAACTTTATTATTATTATTTATGTATTTATTAAAAAAAGAAAGCTAATATTCTCTGGAAGCTTGGTACAGTATAGCTTGGAGAAACCCAAAGCTCCAAGCCTCAGGCAGAGGCGAGGCTCTGTGTCTGCTAATCGGCATGCAATTGTAGGGCCAAACGTACCCTGTGATTTCTGCACATTACATTACGGCAAATGCCGAGTTACACCGCAATTTATCTTTGAGCAAACCAAACACAATTAGCTGACAATTGGCGGGGGCCTTGCGAACAGCATCTCAACTCCGCCGGTTTTCCCCCAGCATGGTTTCCATGGATGTTAAGTGCACTTTCTAGAGAACTATGCTCTGTAGAGTTTGCTGCACTCGTTTTCCTCATGCACAGAAAGAGCATTTTGATGAGACCGGTGCACGCAGTGAGAATCACAGAATTGTAGAGTTGGAAGGTTTCCCAAGGGACATCTAGTCCAACCCCCTGCAATGCAGGAATCCTCGGGACGTGGGTACACAAAGGACTGCCTTCCTCCTTGCAGATGTGCTCTAAATTTTTGGTCTCCTTTGATGTTCTCCCACTGAATGCTCTCATCTTCAGAGGTTAAGCAGCTTAGACAGGGGTCAGCAAACTTTTTCAGCAGGGGGCCGGTCCACTGTCCCTCAGACCTTGTGGGGGGCCGGACTATACTTTTTTTGGGGGGATGAATGAATTCCTATGCCTCACAAATAATCCAGAGATGCATTTTAAATAAAAGGACACCTTCTACTCATGTAAAAACATGCTGATACCGGACTGTCCGTGGGCCAGATTTAGAAGGCGATTGGGCCGGATCCGGCCCCCGGGCCTTACTTTGCCTACCCATGAGCTAGGCAATGGGGAGACAGCTTTTTCAGAGGAGGCACCTGGTTTACAGAGCATTCTCCCCAGAAAGTTTTGGCAGGGGCCAATATTCAGAGCAAGGATGGAGAACTGTGAACCACCAGATGTTGGACTCCAACTTCTATCATTGCTGACCTTGTTGGTTGGGGCTGATAGGAACCAGGTGTCCAACAAGATATTGAGAGTTACTGGTAAAGGTAAAGGGACCCCTGACCATTAGGTCCAGTCGTGACCGACTCTGGGGTTGCGCCGCTCATCTCACTTTATTGGCCGAGGGAGCCGGCGTACAGCTGGTCATGTGGCCAGCATGACTAAGCCGCTTCTGGTGAACCAGAGCAGCGCACGGAAACGCCGTTTACCTTCCTGCCAGAGCAGTACCTATTTATCTACTTGCACTTTGATGTGCTTTCGAACTGCTAGGTGGGCAGGAGCAGGGGCCGAGCAATGGGAGCTCACCCCGTCACGGGGATTCGAACCGCCGACCTTCTGATCGGCAAGTCCTAGGCTCTGTGGTTCAACCCACAGCGCCACCCGCGTCCTGAGCTTGCTTGCTAGATAGATCTAATTATAAACCACACTGGCTATTTTAATAAAAAAGCAATTTATACATATTATAAAATAAACAATGAGTTATTTATACAGTTCCATCAATGTAAATGCTCCTTTGCAACAGTGATGGGAAACCAGTTGGCTCCCAAGTACTGCTGGACTCCAACACCCATCAGCATCAGACAGCATGCCCAATGGTCAAGGCTGATGGGAGTTGGGGTCCATAGCATAGTTATATGGAGGGAGAAATTTTCCCCTGCTAATGTCTGCTGATGGAGTTCAGTTCAAGTGCTAGTCCCTGCCTCAGGGAGTTTATGATCTAAATATCATCTTTGGGGGGAAGCATGAGACATGGTGTGGATGTGTTCTATGGTCCAAAGAAGGTGCTAAGGATAATAATAATTTATTATTTATACTCCACCCATCTGGCTGGGTTTCCCCAGCCACTCTGAGCAGCTCCCAACTGAATATTAAAAACACAATACAGCATTAAACATTAAAAACTTCCCTAAACAGGGCTGCCTTCTGATGTCTTCTAAAAGTCAGATAGTTGCTTATTTCCTTGACATCTGGTGGGAGGGTGTTCCACAGGGTGGGTGACACTACTGAGAAGGCCCTCTGCCTGGTTCCCTGTAGCTTTGCTTCTCGCAGTGAGGGAACCGCCAGAAGGCCCTCGGAGCTGGACCTCAGTGTCTGGGCTGAACGATGGGGGTGGAGACGCTCCTTCAGGTATACTGGACCGAGGCCATTTAGGGCTTTAAAGGTCAGCACCAACACTTTGAATTGTGCTTGGAAATGTACTGGGAGCCAATGCAGGTCTCTCAGGACCGGTGTTATGTGGTGATAAATCCCTGCAAGCGTATCTAGAGAATGTGGAGCTGGCCTCTCGCGCCATCCGTTTTCACTCTCCCTGGGCCCAGAGAAACAGCCTCGAAGGTAGCAGCTGGGGAAAAAATATGTTGCAAGGCCGAGAGATGAGTAATTAACCCAAGGCAAAAGTATGATGTGAGGAAGAGAGGAATGGGACTGGTCTTTAACCGGGTCCATATGTCTCCCGACTTGATTTAGCATCAGTTCCCCTCGACTGCATCGCACACTCCTGCGTAAACCCGAGCAGAGCTTAAGGCTATGAATCCTTCATGGATTCTATGGGGATTTTATTACCACCAGTGCCCTTAATTAAAAGAATAACATCTGTCTAGCAGGCAACAAGCAGAGACCGGCAGGCCCGCACGACTCCGTGCGCTGCGGCGCATGCACACAGCAGCGCATGGGAGTGCAGATGGAATGTCTTGGGTGTCCACAGAGATACGTCAAATCTCCCAGGATAACTCAGAGGAGGCCTTTTCCATTGCACCAACAACTCATTCAAATTCCTTGCTGTTTCACAACATGCTACGGGTTTTCTTTTCAGTTCGTCACACGCTCTTTTGTTATATTTCTGCCATGCCCAATTCCAAGCGCTCTCTGTGCAAACTTAAAAACTGAGCGCATCCAGCAAGTCGACATGATATCTAATTATTAAACGAACAAAGCCCAAATTTATATTAAAAACAATAACAGAAAAATACCGTATTTTTCGCTCTATAAGACGCACCAGTCCACAAGACGCACCTAGTTTTTGGAGGAGGAGAACAAGAAAAAAATATTCTGAATCCCAGAAGCCAGAACAACAAGAGAGATCGCTGTGCAGTGAAAGCAGCAATCCCTCTTGCTGTTCTGGCTTCTGGGATAGCTGCGCAGCCTGCATTCACTCCATAAGACGCACACACATTTCCCCTTACTTTTTAGGAGGGAAAAAGTGAGTCTTATAGAGCAAAAAATACGGTGTATGTTAAATTTTTTTAAAAAAAACCCACAAAGGCCAATTTCAAAGTCATCTAGTAAACAAATCCCATCTTTGTCTTGTAAAAACAGGCAGGGAGAACCACCTTCATCCCATGGGCCAAATTTATCTGGCCCACAGAGCCATTTTCTCCAAGTGTCCCATCCCATCCCAGATAAGGAAGGCACACATCTGACAGTTAACCCTTTACTGGCAAAAGAAACGCTTACAGTAGCTTCCATGGTGCTCTGGATGAACATGGAGCCTTCTAGCCTCTAGGCAGCTGTCCAGATGTCTAAGCCCAATGGCACAACTATGGCAACAGTGGAACCCTGCCCTGCCACCTAGGACTGCCCTGGCTCTCCCTCCTGCCTTGAAGGTGGCAAATACTCTCCAACGCGACATGGCCCAAAATTGGCCTACCACCTGCCAGGTCTGCACTGCTGTGTGAGTCTTGTGACCCGTGTGATTGCAAACCCAGAAAAAGTGCTTTGGTGGGTCAAGGTACCCCAAAACACACATTTTGGGGTCCCATGGGAGATTGCAGATAAAAGAAACACAAGATCTCACCCCAAAATCATGCAAGAACATGGCACTCAAAATTCTCACTGTGCTCTCATGGGGGGGAAATGGGATGTATGGTGATATCAAACTCCATAAATCACTTGTCCCCTCTCCTGGGTCACTACCCGGGTCCCGTGCTTCACCACACACTCTTCGGAGCCCTGCCGGTCCCTGCAACCATGTCACAACTGCCTTCCTTACACTTGACATCATATATGGACCCATAATCCTAAACACAGCCTTTCTCAACCAGTGGGTCCCCAGATGTTGTTGGACTACAACTCCCATCACCCCAAGCTAGCAAGGCCAGAGCTCAGGGATGATGGGAGTTGTAGTCCAACAACATCTGGGGACCCACAGGTTGAGAACCGCTGTCCTAGCAGCACTATCATTTCCGTATATGGTGTGGGGAGCTGGAATGAGCTGGCAGGTCAAGTCCTTCAACAGTTCACCTGTCAGTCATCTGACATCATAATGAGCGGTGCCAACACGGAGACCTGATTGCAAAGGACAATCAGGAACTCACGCTATGCTCATGTTAAGTTCACGGTCATTCCTCAGGGGCCATATTCATTGCCAACCCACACCTGACACTGCATGTGGTGTCAGAAGCAAAGCAGATGGGTATGGCTTTGAGGAAGGTCTTTGTGGGCGAAACTGGGTCTAGCTAGGCCTGTGAAGCTGAGGCTCCCCAAGGTGGCTTTAGAAAATTCAGTACCTCCATTGGATCAGGAGAACCATAAATGAGGCAGGTAGAGATGAGAGAAGCTCTCCCCCTTTACTTCGTAGGATCTTTCCACCTTGCTGAAAACTGAACGTGGAATGAAATTGATTTTTTTTTTGTTTCTGTGCACTTGGGATTTTCCCAATTCTTATGGAACAGCTAATTCACACATGATTACTGCACATTATCCACCTCCTTTAAAGGCACAGAGAGAGCTGGCTTAATTGCACTTGGTTCATGATCAAATAGCACCGAGAGCGGGGTTTCATTATGCATTCTCTCAGAACTGGAATGGAACAAGTCTGTTTGCTCCCTTTCTTCATTGCCCCCACCACATCGCCAGCTTGCTCATCATGGTCCCCCACAGAAAGCGCTGGCTGCCTTACTGTTACTCATCACGTACTTCCAGACGCAAAGTGCCAAGGGCGAAATGGCCTCCTTCATCTGGTACAGAGCACCACGACACTCTCGTATAGTCAGAAGCCCTTCAAAAACCTACACAAGGAGGTGCCTTGTACAGAGTCAGATCATGGGCCCAACTAGCTCAGAGTTATCTGCACTTCTTGTTGTTGTTTAGTCGTGTCCGACTCTTCGTGACTCCATGGACCAGAGCACGCCAGGCACTCCTGTCTTCCACTGCCTCCCGCAGTTTGGTCAAACTCATGCTGGTAGCTTCGAGAACACTGTCCAACCATCTCGTCCTCTGTTGTCCCCTTCTCCTTGTGCCCTCCATCTTTCCCAACAGCAGGGTCTTTTCCAGGGAGTCTTCTCTTCTCATGAGGTGGCCAAAGTATTGGAGCCTCAGCTTCAGGATCTGTCCTTCCAGTGAGCACTCAGGGCTGATTTCCTTCAGAATGGAGAGCTTTGATCTTCTTGCTGTCCATGGGACTCTCAAGAGTCTCCTCCAGCACCACAATTCAAAAGCATCCATTCTTTGGCGATCAGCCTTCTTTATGGTCCAGCTCTTACTTCCATACATCCCTACTGGGAAAACCATAGCTTTAACTATACAGACCTTTGTTGGCAAGGTGATGTCTCTGCTTTTTAAGATGCTGTCTAGGTTTGTCATTGCTTTTCTCCCAAGAAGCAGGCATCTTTTAATTTCGTGGCTGCTGTCACCATCTGCATGGAGCCCAAGAAAGTAAAATCTCTCCCTGCCTCCATTTCTTCCCCTTCTATTTGCCAGGCACTGACTGACAGCAATTCTCCAGGATTCCAGGTAGATGACTCTCCAATCCCTACCTGGAGAGGCTGAGAGCTGAACCTGGGACCATGCAGGGCAGGTGAACAATGGCAGGCGGCTGAGAGAAAGAGAGACAGAGAGGCGGAGTGGCCCCTAGCCTACAAATGCAACACACAGTATAATTGAAATTGCAGGGATGGAAAGCTGGGAGTGTGTTTGCAAAAGCAGCAGTGACCATTGCCATTATCTGCACTGCAGCCCTCTCCATAAAACTGCCCCAGAAGCCATGTGCGCTGCAATTCTTCACGTCTGCTCAGAGGGACATGCCAACAAGACCAGTGGGACTTAATCCCAGATAAGCACATGGTTTGGTTTGCACTCTTAACCTTGTGGAGCTGACCCTGGGTTAGACGTCTTCAGGACCCTAGAGCCAGCCTTTCTTGATGCTGTTTGAAGCAGCTGCAACCAACCTGCTTGCGGATTCCGAACTGAAGGGTTGTCATGAAAATGCTGTTTAAATGCATGACTAGGAAGGTTGGCGCTATGTCAGAAGAGTCTATTGCTCTTCAGAAGGGCTTGGCTTTTATTGTTTATCGTATTGCTTAATGGCAGCATGTGAACATTGTCAAAGCTCTGGGGCTGGAGCAATAAAGTCAATCGATTCAGTGCCTTTTGCTTAATGGCAGAGATGGCCTTGCATGCTGATCAACAAGCTTGGCTTCTGAGCAGGTGTAGCCCTGAATGTCTAACAAGGTATGACCTCTAGTGACTTCTACGCTGGCTTGGTCAGGTCCGCAGAATGGAAGATGGCAGGATCCCCAAGGACTGCCTCTGCAGGAAGCTGGCTTCAGGCACCAGGCCCATTGGCAGACCAACTCTGCATTACAAAGTCATCTGCAAATGTGGCATGGAGGCTGACCACATCAACCCCACCATGTGGGAATCCCTTGCAGTCAGCCAGAGTGCTTGGAGACAATCAAGTAGTGCATCCACAGAAGTGACCAGAGGAGGAATGACTGCAAGGAGGAGCACAGAGAGAAGAAGCGCCAGGGTGCATCTGCAGCAGCACCAGTGGGTGCCATCCTCTGCCCCAGCTACAACAAAACATGTCTCTCCTGTATCGGTCTCTACAGCCACAGCAGGCGCTGTAGCCTTCCAGCAGTTTGACTTCATCCCCAAAGGCGCACTTCTCTGTTGTCTCCCGAGACAGACTGATGCCAACCAACCAATAATCCAACTGATCCCTGTGTTCCAATCTGCATATAATTACAGTGGCACCTCAGGTTACATACGCTTCAGGTTACAGACTCCACTAACCCAGAAATAGTGCTTCAGGTTAAGAACTTTGCTTCAGGATGAGAACAGAAATCGTGCTCCGGCGGCGCGGTGGCAGCAGGAGGCCCCATTAGCTAAAGTGGTGCTTCGGGTTAAGAACAGTTTCAGGTTAAGTACGGACCTCCGGAATGAATTAAGTACTTAACCCGAGGTACAGGGGAAATGAATTGGATCAATTCACTTTTAAACATGGACTGAACAGCTTTCTCCTTCATCGCTCCATTATTGTGCCAATATTTGCATGCCTCTGTTCTCTTCTTGTTAAATAAGTTGGAGTTCTTGTTATTAAATATACCAAGAAAAAAACACACCAAGAACTCTGGCCAATGTAAGTTTCAGCAAATCAATAGTTAATTGTAACAAAAACTAATCCAGTCAATTATGGATCAGAAACCATGTAATGTTTGATACTTCCAGTTGATGAAGGTGAATACATCAAAACAGGGCCCTGTCCTGGTTTCTGATCCATAATTGACTTCTGACTTCTGCTCAATGATTGAAACTAAGGCCTCCCCGTTGAATCTGACTATGGACTAACATGAACTTATCTCTACTCATAAACTCTTATCTCTAATTCTGTAACAAATTATTGTGTTATACATATCCTTATGAGTTTGAGTTTGTAATCTCTGTTTGAGTTTGTAATCCTTGTCAGAAAACATACTTTCGAATGGATTAGTTTTTGTTGTTGTTGTTTAGTTGTTTAGTCGTGTCCGACTCTTCGTGACCCCATGGACCAGAGCACGCCAGGCACTCCTGTCTTCCACTGCCTCCCGCAGTTTGGTCAAACTCATGCTGGTAGCTTTGAGAACACCGTCCAACCATCTCGTCCTCTGTCATCCCCTTCTCCTTGTGCCCTCCATCTTTCCCAACATCAGGGTCTTTTCCAGGGAGTCTTCTCTTCTCATGAGGTGGCCAAACTACTGGTGCCTCAGCTTCAGGATCTGTCCTTCCAGTGAGCACTCAGGGCTGATTTCCTTAAGAATGGATACGTTTGATCTTCTTGCAGTCCATGGGACTCTCAAGAGTCTCCTCCAGCACCATAATTCAAAAGCATCAATTCTTCAGCAATTAGCCTTCTTTATGGTCCAGCTCTCTCTTCCATACATCACTACTGGGAAAACCATAGCTTTAACTATACGGACCGTGATTTCCAGAAACTGGATTCTGGATTCAAGATGCCTTGGAGTCGCTGATGACAAACCACACTATCGTGTTCCCAGAGCTTTGCCCTTGACCTTGAGTAATAGTGTCACTGTATTCTGCTCTGGTCAGACCTCACCTGGAGTACTGTGTCCAGTTCTGGGCACCACAGTTCAAGAAGGACACTGACAAACTGGAACGTGTCCAGAGGAGGGCAACCAAAATGGTCAAAGGCCTGGAAACGATGCCTTATGAGGAACGGCTAAGGGAGCTGGGCATGTTTAGCCTGGAGAAGAGGAGGTTAAGGGGTGATATGATAGCCATGTTCAAATATATAAAAGGATGTCACATAGAGGAGGGAGATAGGTTGTTTTCTGCTGCTCCAGAGAAGCAGACACGGAGCAATGGATCCAAACTACAAGAAAGAAGATTCCACCTAAACATTAGGAAGAACTTCCTGACAGTAAGAGCTGTTCGACAGTGGAATTTGCTGCCAAGGAGTGTGGTGGAGTCTCCTTTGGAGGTCTTTAAGCAGAGGCTTGACAACCATATGTCAGGAGTGCTCTGATGGTGTTTCCTGCTTGGCAGGGGGTTGGCCTTGATGGCCCTTGTGGTCTCTTCCAACTCTATGATTCTATGATTCTAAGATTCTATGATTCTATGACCTCTATGGTTTCCAGCAGTTATCTCTAAGAACGTTTTCTGCCTGTGACTTTGCAGTTAAAATATCCATCCTTGTGGAATCCGTTCCCTGTGGTAACTCCCACTTGGAGCTTGGTTAGGATGGGCGGGGAGTGGGAATGATCTCCTGGGATGGAGTGCGCAGCAAGTTATTTAGTAGCACTCCCCTACCTGGCAGGGTTAATTAGCTCACACGCCGCATCACACTTTGAAGAGGAGAAGGTGGCAGCAAATATGTATTATTATCACGCCGGGGGACTGATTGCTGCTGCGGCAGGAACACGGAGCCATGGGATGCTTTTAGCAAAGAAGCCAAAACTCATCTTGGCATTTGAACAACTAGGATGTTTCAGCTTTACCTGAATGGACAGGAAAGTACAACTAACACATCCCTGAGTCAAAAATTTTAAAACCCACAAAGTTAGGGGGAGGGCACTGAACACACTTCTCCACATTTCGTGAAAGCCTCACAGGAGTTTTATACCACCTGGGGTAAAGGGAATGGGTGCCCCTTAATGACAAATGGTTGGATTTAATAATAATAATAATAATAATAATAATAATAATAATAATAATAATAATATTTATTTATACCCCGCCCTTCCCGGTTTAAAAACCGGGCTCAGGGCGGCTAACAGCAAATATAAAACATTGATTAAAATGCAACGTAAAAACAACATAAAATACAACATAAAATGCAGCATCAATATCAATAAAATTCAAAAATTCAGGGGTCATTTTTTTGGGGGAAATATTTATGCCGATATAATACGCTTCATGCAATGGTGACTTCCAGGGTTACTGCAATGCATTTTTGCGCAAATTTCTCCCAGTTGAACTTTTTTTTGTATGCTGTTTTGCCTAAGAAGTCAATTTTTGCGATACAATGGTTCCTAATACAATGTGTTGCATTTTTGTGGATTTTTAGGCTCATTTCACTCAACTGTAAGCATTTTTAACACGTTCCTTGTCTGGAGCTCTGCAATGCAAAACTGCAGCAACAGAAAAGTGCAACTTTCAAAGGATGGCTGTGGGGTTTTTTTAATCACATATCGCTAAAAAAGCGCTTATTTGCTAGACTTGCCTTGATTTGCAAAATGAGTCAGATTCCTCTACTCCTGCTTGTGAATCCGCCACAGACTTTGTACAGCGCATAAGCCACTGAGCACATTACCGTCGATTATATGCATTTCCCCCCGTTTCTAACGGTCTGGGTCGGAGGCCGTGCTCTGGGTGCGACTTCTGCCAGAGGTGAGGCTGTTTTGATGGTGACACCCCAGTTATGGAATGACCTCCCCAAGGACATGGGGCTGGCGACTCTTTTGCAAGCTATGCAATGCCAGGTGAAGACAATTTTCATCTCCTGCACATTTTAATGGATCATTTGTTTTGTTCCTTCTGTTTCTCTGGTTTTTATTGCCGCTCTCGCTGCTATTTTTATTGTTGTCGTTATTGCTGTTTTGCGATTTAGAAGGGAAAAAAACAAACACATTTTATTTTTTTAAATGCAGATGCTGATGTGGTGTTTTGAAATAGACCAAGGACTGTTTCTGGGATCGTGGTGGTAGCTTCAGGGGTTCGTAAACACCATGTTTACGCCTGGACGTGTGTGGACGGACCTGTCCACCCAAATTTATCCACATTTTATTGGGAAGAGGGAGGCACTCTAAAGAGTAGGAGAAAAGGGTGGACTACCAAGTTACAAGAAAGGAGATTCCAACTAAACACCAGGAAGAACTTTCTGAGCTGTTTTGGCAATGGAACGGTCTCCGTCATGTGGTGGTGGACTGTCCTTCCTTGGAGGTTTCTAAGGAGAGGTTGGGTGGCCATCTGTCATGGGTGCTTTGGTTGAGATTCCTGCATTGCAGGGGGTTGGACTAGATGACCCTCGGGGTCCCTTCCAATGCTACAATTGTATGGTTCTACAATCAGGTGGGGCTTTTATTTATTTGCACACTAGATGTCACAGAATCAGCCTTCCTTCCTTCCTTCCTTCCTTCCTTCCTTCCTTCCATCCATCCATCCATCAACAGCCAAGTCACAGCTGGCTTTTTCCAAGTTTAAAAGAATGTGTGTTTGTGTGAAATAAGCTTTTGCAAGTTTGCATGAAGTGTAAGTAAGACCACCGGAAACTCGTTTTACTATTCCCTCTCCAAATGTCAAGAAGAAGAAGAAGAAGAAGAGGAGGAGGAGGAGGAGTTTGGATTTGATATCCCGCTTTATCACTACCCAAAGGAGTCTCACAGCGGCTGACAATCTCCTTTCCCTTCCTCCCCCACAACAAACACTCTGTGAGGTGAGTGGGGCTGAGAGACTTCAGAGAAGTGTGACTGGCCCAAGGTCACCCAGCAGCTGCATGTGGAGAAGCGGAGACGCGAACCCGGTTCACCAGATTACGAGTCAGTCGCTCTTAACCACTACACCACACTGGCTCTCAGAAACTCCATTCCCCACCTTTGTGTGAGGGACCAAAGTTCTGGTGATGATGGGGTGTGGACACACAAGCCAGCCCTAAACTTGTGCATGGCAAAGGAGCATAGGAAGCTGCCTTACACTGAGTCAGACCAATGGGTCTGCCTTGTACGGTCTGCACTGGCAGGAGCTCTCTGGGATTTTAGGCAGGAGTTTCTTGTCATTTTTGTGGCAGCTGCCCACTGCTGTGGACCTAACAAATAGCAAAACAACAACAAACAAACCTATGGTCACATAAAGCATCTTCAATAAACACACAAGACGTAACCGGCTGTGTTCTTAGATAAATGAGGTATACTATTTGTGTATCAAATCATAAATTGCAACGGAAGTAACTCATAAAGTTCAACAAACGAACAAAGCAGAAGACCCAGTGGATCAGATCATTCTCTAATCAGTTCATGCATAAGGTCCATCTGTGTAATAGTGTCTATTCCACCTGTCTTTTCATAAGGTCCAAACAATCTACATGAAAGGTTATTACAGTTCCACAGAATCCTTTCACAGAGTCTAAGACAAGGATTTCTGGAATATTGGCCTTGTTTCGCAAATATTAGCAGCTACTACTATGCCATAAGATCCACTGTCCTGTAATATCACATATGAGCTTTAACTACTGATGAAGCCCAGGACGGCGAAACAAGACAATATACCTTATTTATCTAAGAACACAGCCGGTTATGTCTTGTGTATTTATTGTGGACCTAACAACAACAACAACAATTTTATTATTTGTAGCCCTCGCATCTGACTGCGTTGCCCCAGCCACCCTGGGCTGCTTTCAAAATATATATAAGCATAATAAAACATTAAACATTAAAAAAAACCTTCTCTATACAGGGCTGCCTGCAGATGTCTTCTAAAAGCTGCATAGTTATTTATCTCCTTGACATCTGATGGGAGGGTGTTCCACAGCCTTTGGTTTGGGGTCTTCAGATGAAGGATGGGGCTGTTCAACAGGTGTGTGGTGTTCATTGACAACTATCACCCTCTCTCCCTGTTAAGACTCTGCAGGGATTTCAGCATTGTACAGGTAAGATTACTACACCAGGAAGATCTGAGGAACTGATACAGACATATTGTCTGTGTTCTGGGTTTGGGTCAGGCTTTCTTTTAACTTTCAGAATATTGCAATTCTTTTCTTTTTTTAAAACAAACAAGCACCCCAAAAAGGTTCATAAAAAGCATCCTTAATTTTTCAAGCCATAAATCCCAGTGAGATCCTGAGCTTCGGCACTCACAGGCCACTAACCAGTAATGGAATCTGGGAGCAAAGCAAAGTGGGATGATGGCATGCTCATTTGTAACAGATCGTAAAACTGGCAAGAGGCCCATAATTGGAAACATGGCGTTTAATGCCACAGAAAATGGGCTGCATGGTTTTAATGACAACTTCCTGCAATGGGGCAGAGGAAGGACAATGAAGCCTACATTCATTGTGAAAGGAACATCATCATCATCAACAGCAGCAAGAAGAGGAACCAATTAGTTGAGGGAAGTCGGAAGAAAGCATCATGGAAGAACAAGTACAAGCAAATAGTCATGATATATTTTGAAGCTCACTTCCAGGCCTAGAATCATAGATTTGTAGAGTTGGTGAGCCAAAGATCACCTCGTTCAACCCCCTGCAATGAAGGAATCACAGCTAAAGAATCACTGGCAGATGGACACCCAACCTCCATTTAAAAGCCTCCAATGAAACAAAATCTACCACCCTCCGAGGGAGTCTGTTCTGCTGTCAAGCAGCTCTTACTGTCAGAAAGTTCTTCCTAGCATTTAGTCGGAATCTCATTCCTTGCAAATTGAAACATTGCTTTGGGTCCTACTCTCTGGAGCAGTGGAAAACAAGCTTGCTCCATCCTACACTGGCTCCCAGTACGTTTCTGAGCACAGTGTTGGTGCTGACCTTTAAAGCCCTAAATGGCCTCGGTCCAGTATACCTGAAGGAGCGTCTCCACCCCCATCGTTCCGCCCGGACACTGAGGTCCAGTGCCGAGGGCCTTCTGGCAGTTCCCTCGCTGAGAGAAGCCAAGTTACAGGGAAACAGGCAGAGGGCCTTCTCGGTAGTGGCACCCGCCCTGTGGAACGCCCTCCCACCAGATGTCAAAGAGAACAACAACTACCAGACCTTTAGACAACATCTGAAGGCAGCCCTGTTTAGGGAAGCTTTTAAAGTTTAATAGACTATTGTATTTTAATATTCTGTTGGAAGCCGCCCAGAGTAGCTGGGGAAACCCAGCCAGATGGGCAGGGTATAAATAATAAATTATTATTATTATTATTATCCTCCATGTGACAGCCCTTCCGATATTTGAAGATGGCTCTCATATCACCTTATCAGTCTTATCTACTCCACGCTAAACAGGTTGTTGAACGGCTCGTGGCTCTAACACCCTTTCCCATCTTACATTCCAGAGAAAAAGCAAGGGCATAACACAATAGCTGCCATGGTAATGAGTGATGTCCTAGAGGACTACAATAGGAAGCAACAAGCAGGGGAGAGGAGTACAGGAAGCCCACCAGGGATGTACTTAGTGACACAGTCACATGGGTGAAAAAATCCATCCAAATAGAATAATAATAATAATAATAATAATAATAATAATAATAATAATAATTTATACCCTGCCCTCCCCGGCCAGAGCCGGGCTCAGGGTGGCTAACAGCAGTAAAATTACAATAAAAACATAATAGGGAGGGGGGGAACCAGTTTATTAAAATACCGGTTAAAATGCAATTTAAAATGCAGCCTCGTTTTAAAAGTAGCCAATAGATCAAAACCATAAGGGGAAGGAAACATAAAGGGTCAGATTGAGTCCAAACCAAAGTCCAGGCGGAACGGCTCTGTCTTGCAGGCCCTATGGAAAGATGTCAAGTCCCACAGGGCCCTAGTCTCTTGTGACAGAGCGTTCCACCAAGTCGGGGCCAGTACTGAAAAGGCCTGGCCCTGGTTGAGACCAATGATTTCATCCAGTGCTATTTTTTATTATTTGAATTCCTGTTTATGTGCTATCTTGGAATAACTGCCATATTGCCCCTTTTCTACAAGTTTCTATTAATGTTTTTCTTTACATCTTTCATCTCATTACCACTCCGTCAGTAGACTCTGAATCTTAGGGCTGTGGGTTCGAGTCCCACTTTGGGTAAGACTGGATGACCCTGGAGGGGGGTAAGACTGGATGACCCTCGTGGTCCCTTCCAACTCTACAATTCCATGATACTACGAGCATGCTCAGTTGTGCGTTCTCACACCTTTTGAAATACTCTGCATATTCCAGAGCGCTTTGGAAGGGGGGGAAGTCAGTAGCCGCATCATTTGCTGCGCAAATCCATGTTTGGTTCCACCCCGCTGAGTTTCACTCTGGAGTCTGTACACCCAACCAGAGAGAGCGTAACTCATAGGCTGATCTTACATGACAAGCTGGCACCGCTCTAGCTTGAGTCAACACCAGCATATGGGTGTACATCAGCCATCCAGCTTCATCAAGCAAACAGGATGACATTATGCAATGATGCTCAACCAGATGATGCACTGAGCTGCGCATTGTTGTCAGAGAGCTTTAATTAACGCAGAGAAACAGCCACATGCCTGCCAGTGAGTTTCTCCCACTGTTTGCGATGCTTCTGATTTATTTATTTTCCTTATTGCAACCAATGCCGAAACTATTCATGGTCCTTTGTTTTGACCACTTTCGCAGTGCCCGTTTTTAAATTTTGCACAATGCACACTGGTACAACACGCAGCTTCTCATGTTCCCACAAATGTTGTGTTAACCATGTAATAAAAGCAGATGCCACGCGCGGAATCATACACGCGCTAGAGTGAAATAATAAATAATCATTAACGAGTGTATTTTGGTGGTTAATTATAGCTTACGTCTCCATTCTAATGCAGCTAAGCTTGAAGAGTTCCCAGCGGAGAACAGGGCTCTATATCATCTTGAACTTTATTACATTATTATATGGTGTCTTCTGTGTTATTGTATATACACTTGCATGCGGCCATGCTACATTGCATTAATTTGTGGTATAGAAATACTTTTATAAATAAATGAGATTTGGACAATTTTATTGGCCCCTAATCAAGATTCCTCTCCCTCTCCTCCCCCTGTTTTTCTTTTTTCTTAGGTGACAGAAATACCCCAGCTCCCAGCTCTGGGCAAGGAAGGAGGCTGTGGGAAGTTCAACCACACCAGCCAAAGAGGTCTCCTTCCACGCCAAGAGCCCAGAACCAAATATAAACTGACTTATTCCTTGATGGAGCAAGCTTGCTTTCTGCTGTTCCTAAGGGGTAGGACCCTTGCTGGGCCCAGGGGTAACCCTTGAAACACGGTCCAGGACCGGACCAAAATCCAAAGGCTTTACTAGGAGTCAGTCCAACAGGGCCAAGGCAGGACACAAGGCAAGGACAGGTACAGGATCTCAGGCAGGATCTAGCATACAGCAATGTTGCTCCCGCAACCTGGGGCGGGGTCTGGCAGCCTTTTATCTCTGATGGGGCAACGGGCAGTCCTGATCCCCCGGTGACTCACCTCCCTGTCTCGCCCGAAGGCAAGCACTCCTCCTGCGAGTACTCAGGTCTCTCCTTCTCCCAGACCTCAGTCTCTGGAGCTCGGGAGACGTTGGTGGGTTACTAGACCAAGGGGCCGCCTCAGCCTCCCCTGACCCAACTGGTAGTGGAGCAGATGTAAGTGATGTCCCAGCTGAAGGCAATGAGGTAATCCCCACATCTGGAGCCAGAGCAGGCTCAGGCCCCTGACTCGGCCCAGCTGGTGTTTGCTGCAGGGGAACCTGTGCAGACTGGGGCTCTTCAGAATCAGGCCCCAGACTAGGTTCAGATGATGCCTGAGGCAAAGGATCTGGTGCAGACTGAGACACCTCTGGTTCCAAGTCCCAGGCCATCACAGACCCAAATCAACGGAGTCAAGTTAAGAAGAAGAGAGAAACTGACTGAACATCAGAAAGAACTTTCTGACAATAAGAGCTGTTCAACAACCTCAGAAGGTTTTCTTCACTGGAGGCTTCTAAGCTGAGGCTGGATGGCTATCGGTCATGGATGCTTTAGTTGATATTCCTGAATTGCAGGGGTTGGACTAGATGGCCTTAGGGGTCCCTTCCAACTATAATTCTGTGGTTCTAACAAAGTCTTCCAAATGAGGCTTGATTGTTGGCCACTGTCCATCTTTCGTCTTGCCTTGTCCAAGTTTGAGAAAAAAAACAGAAATATTCTAGCATTTCAGCTTTTCCAAGGAGGAAAGTGTGGCTTTATTTATTTATTTTTAGAACTTGAAAATGCTTGAATTGGCTAAACTAATTGCAGTTATAAGGTACCAATCAAATCAGAAATTTAGATCACAGTGGAAATGGTTTGAAGATTATATGTCCAAACACTGCTCAAAAAATAATATGTTGATATGTTTGAATTAGTGCTTGTAAAGTCGAATGAGAATAAATAATAGTAAGTTAAGAGAGTTAAGAAACAAAGATATAAATTGCAATGGGAAATACAATAATACTGTACAAAAGAAGGCAAATGTTGGTGGAGGAAAGTCACTAGAGTGTTTTAAGGTTTGTAATTGGTGTTAGTAGTGTGTGTGAAATATTTGTGTTTACCTGTTTGTTTGTATATAAAATAAAAGAAAAATTAAAAAAGAAAAAAGAAAATGCTTGAATGATCTCAGTTCTTTCTGCTTACTACCTTGATTCCTTGCAGGGCATGGAGCCTTGGCCAAATCGGACCCCCTAAACACATGTGCGCACACTGTGTACCTCATGGGTAGGCAAACTAAGGCCTGGGGGCCGGATGCGGCCCAATCACCTTCTCAATCCGGCCCGTGGATGGTCCAGGAATCAGCGTGTTTTTACATGAGTAGAATGTGTCCTTTTATTTAAACTGCATCTCTGGGTTATTTTGTGGGGCCTGCCTGGTGTTTTGACATGAGTAGAATGTGTGCTTTTATTTAAAATGCACCTCTGGGTTATTTGTGGGGCATAGGAATTTGTTCATGTTTTTTTCCCCTCCTCAAAATACAGTCCAGCCCCCCACAAGGTCTGAGGGACAGTGGACCAGCCCCCTGCTGACCCCTGGTATACCTCTTTATCTGTCTTGCATCTTGAATCGTTCAGGAATTAGAATAGAAACACCCTACGGTTGGGTGCAGCTGATAACAGGCAATAGTGCTGCTAGCATCCTGCCTGTGCAGCTTCTTACAGGAATTATCCCTCTCTCTTTCTATCCGACACCCGCCACCCAAACCCCCCCCCCCCTGAATTAGTATTCATTGTGAGGAAGGCACGATGTGATGTGCCTCAGATTCCTGCCTGTCTGAAGAGTGGCTTGACTTTAGAAAGCTCTGCTCGGGAGAGGAGAATAAAAGTTTGCAAAATAAATTAAAACCTTTCAGCCGAGTCCTTCCTGAGGCAAAAAGGAGCCTCCGAATGACACAGAGGGGAGCGGAGGCAGAACACCCAGATCCAGATTTGTATAGAGGATTTAAATGGAAAAGAAGCTACATGTGCTGCAAAATTCTCTTAGAATCATAGGATTGTGCAGTTGGAGTCCATTCCACTGTCAAACAGCTGTTCCCACCCAGAAGTTCTTCCTTATTGTTTGGTTGGAATCTCCCTCCTTGACATTTGAATCTCATCGGTTCTGGTCCTCTCCTCTGGAGCCGAAGAAAACAAGTTTGATCCATCTTCCACGTGGCAGCCCATCAGATATTTGATATTTGAAGATATTTTAGATATTTGAAGATGGCTGTCATATTGCTTTGCAGTCTTCTCTTCTACAGGCTCATATCCAACTCACTCTACTGTTCCTCATTAAGGCTGGACTTAAAGACCATTTAAGGGATGCAGGTGGCGCTGTGGGTTAAACCACAGAGCCTAGGACTTGCTGATCAGAAGGTTGGCGGTTCGAATCCCCGTGATGGGGTGAGCTCCCGTTGCTCAGTCCCTGCTCCTGCCAACCTAGCACTTCAAAAGCATGTCAAAATACAAGTAGATAAATAGGTACCGCTCCGGCGGGAAGGTAAACGGCGTTTCCGTGCACTGCTCTGGTTCGCCAGAAGCGGCTTAGTCATGCTGGCCACATGACCCGGAAGCTGTACGCCGGCTCCCTCGGCCAATAAAGCGAGATGAGCGCTACAACCCCAGAGTCGGCCACGACTGGACCTAAGGGTCAGGGGTCCCTTTACCTTAAAGACCATTTATCATCTTGCTCATGCGACAATTCTCCCAACCAGGAGAAAATGCCTTTAAAACTGCCAACCTGCTAGTAGGTGGAGCAGAGACCCACATCTTAAGAATATGCGGGATCAGGCCAAGTGCCTGCCGAGTCAAACAGTCTCACAGTGGGCAACCAAGTGTCTGTGGGGAACCCGGAATTTGAACACAGAGCACTCTCCCCATCTGTGGTTTCCAGCAAGTGGCATTTGAAAGCATTGTCTCATCCCGTGGACCTACTAGAACATAGATAGATTGCATGCCATTGATAGCCTTCACTTCGACCTATGCCTCTCCTCCCCCACTCCCCATCATTTGACTGGAGAATTGCACCTCAAAAATTCAGAGAAGTGCGGTTCTCAAACGATAGCTCCGTTTCAGTCTATGTGTTGGTTTGGAAAGTCTCCCATTAAAATGCAAACAAAATCACAATTGTCCCCAGGGCCGGATTTAGGTTTGATGAGGCCCTAAGCTACTGAAGGTAATGGGGCCCTTTATATGTCCAGCTGTCCTTTGTTAACATCAAATTGTCCCTGTTTTGGGGGGTTGAATATAAGCTATATGATAATTTATGGACCTCATAGGTATCTCAAGCCATTTGCACATGTTCCACATGCAACAAGTCCATGCAGAATGTAGGCACCCTATATATAGAAAGGAGCAAACCAGTGATATTTTAGGGAGCAGGCTAGCAGGCGGGGCCCATGACTTACACCATAGGAGCCTACACAACACAAAACACTGTTGCTGTATGTAGGTTTGATTTTATTTGTTTTTTTATCTTATGTTTTGGAAATGTACATCCAGGTTTTTTCCTTTAATTTTTGGGGGGGGGGCTCCAAGAGAGTAGGGCCCTAAGCTAAGAGTAGGGCCCTTATGTATAAGCTCATTTGGCTTATACATAAATCCGGCACTGATTGTCCCCTATCTCTTCCTGCAGTCCAGCCCCCCTCTTCCCTTTCCCATGGCCCAGAGTGGCGGGGCTTACTCACTGAAGTGTTTTGGCACTGGACGCTGGAGCTGTTGAACCGCAAAGCAGGAACCCTCTTCTCGTTGCCCTGGATGCTGATGATGCACTCGTAGCCCCGCTGCCCGGACTGAGGCTGAGGAAGGTTCTTGGCCTTCAGCGTGATTGGCTTGATGACGTCCACAGGCACCAAGATCTTACTGACGTGCAGCAACTGGGGGCAGTCCTGGAGAAAGCAGGGAGGAGGAGGAGGCGGGATGGGAGGGGAAAGAAAGAAATTGTCCCATGCAGTTAGTCAAACGCTTAGTTACGTTTTCCTGATAGGCCGATTTGGAATCTGGCAACTTGCCGCGGCCTTAATTAGGTGTTGTCCTGCAATCTCTTACAGGTACAGAGGAGGGTTAACAAAGATGATAAATTGAAATTGAAATTGAAATACTTTATTGTCACTTGTACAACTTGTATACAGTGAGATTACATGAGCAGCCCCCACTCAGCTCTCTTAGACTTACTGTATTTTTCGCTCTATAAGACACACTTTTTTCCTCTTAAAAACTAAGGGGAAATGTCTGTGCATCTTATGGAGCAAATGTGTGGTCCCTGGAGCTGAATTGTGATCCTGCTTGCTGTCCTGGCTTCTGGGATTCAGAATATTTTTGTTTGTTTGTTTTCCTCTTCCAAAAACTAGGTGCATCTTATGGAGCGAAATATACAGTAATTCCCCTCGTTTACTGACACACACACACCAAACCTGAAAGTCAGTTGCCCTGTTGTTATCTTTTCATTCAGCAGCCTAACAGCCCACGGATAGAAGCTGTTCTTTACCCTGTTGGTGCGCCTAATCATGCTTCTATATCTTCTGCCCCAGGGCAGGAGATCAAGAAAGTGCCTGACGGCCAATGGCCCATCTAATCCCGCACCCTGTTCTTACAGTGGCGAACCAGGTGCCCCAGTGGGAAAACTGCAAGCAGGATTCAAGCACAAGAGCCCTTTCACCTCCTGTGGTCTCATGCAATCGGTATACGGAAGTATTACTGTCTCCAGCTGCCATCCATCAATCGCCCTCTCCTCCATGTATTTGGTCTTTTGAAGCCCTCTAGTTTGGTGGTCATCACCATGGGGGCAAATTTCACAATTTAACCATGTGCAATGTTAAGAAGTGTTTCCTTCCATCTGCCCTGAATCTTCCAACATTCAGATTCAACCAAGGCCGTCTTTAGCATATGCGGTGCCAGGGTGCAAAAAACTGCTCAGCAACCCCCCATTTTTGGATGACACAATTCTCTCCCATGCCGCTGCAGATGGAGGGAGGAGAGCAATCCCCGCAGAGGCTTGGGAGAGAAGCTGTGTGCCTCATGTGAGCAGCATGCATGCACTGGGAGGGCTTCTCGATGGCCCGCCAATCCCAAGCACGCAGGAGGGCAGAGCTGGCCAGCTGCCTCAGAAAAGCCTGCTGCACTCTGACGGGCTCTGCTCCACTCAACAGCGGTTCTTCAATCCCCAGACTCCAAATCTCGGCCCTGGACTCTCAGCCTGGCGCCCCTGAGAGCCCGGCGTCCGGGTGCCTCGCACCCCTAGCGCCTATGGGTAAGCCGGCCCTGGATTCAACTACCGTCTACCTTAGCCACCTTGGTCCATCTAACTTACTGATGTCTGCATTGAGTTGAGCAGCTCTCCAGGTCTCCAGGCAGGGGATGTTCCCCACTGTGATGGCCTGGGATTCGGACTTGGAGGCTGAACCTGAGGAATCCCAGCCTGCACAGGAGTTCCCACCCCCAGAACCAGCTGAGCCGGGGCTGGGGCATGAGCCTGAAGGGTCCTCACCTGTGCTGGATCCTCAGGTGCAGGCACCAGCTGAGTCTGCTCTGGCTCCTGAGGCTCCTGAGGTGATGGAGGACCCATTGCCTGCAGGTGCTCCACTCTCAGCCCTGTCAGGGGAAGCTGAGGTTGCCTCTGGGTCTGGTAACCCTCCAGCCTCTCCTGAGCTGCAGAGGCTCAGGACAGAGAGGCGGATGGAACTAAGTTCTCACAGGAGGAGTGCTCACCTCCAGGCCAGGAGAGGTGAGTCACCTGTGGGCCGGGACCGCCCTATGCCTCAGGGCAAATAAAAGCCAGCCAGCCCCAGTCCCAAGTTGCGGGAGCAACATTGTTGGTAACCTGTTCCTGCCTGTACCATGTCCTGCTCTTCTGCCAGAGTTCCTGACCACACCCGATTCCCTGCCTTGGACCCAGCTTCAGCTTTGATGGACAGCATCCATACTGCACCCTCGACCTCGGACTGGACTTGGACCTCGCTGCACGGTTAACCCTCGGGACCAGCACACCCGCTTTACCTGGAGTTGCCACTGGGGCCTTCTGCATTCAAAGCAGCTGCTCTACTACTGAGCTGCACCTCTTCCTCCTTTTATGTTACACGGGGAAGCTGCCCTTTAATTTGTCCTCACCGCATTCTAAGGAAAGGCTCCGTTTCCCAGAAGGAGAGGCAGCAAAGCAGCACATTCTACAGGGGGCTGATTTCAGGTGCCCAGTTTCAAGAACTGGTGATGGGAAGGGAGGGACAAAGGGAAGGAGTGACTCAAAGCACCGGGAGGGGGAAGCGGAAAGACACGTGACTTGAGAGAGAGATGCGGGCGGGATCTCCCCTCACAGCAGATGGCGGACGCGCCTCATGAGCACAAACAGTTGAGCAACACCAAGGAATGGATAAGCTGCGGAACAGCTGCAGTTACCCTGACTAGGAATGGCATTTTGGAGACTGTCAATCATGCTGTTCTGTGGGTGAGATGGACCACAACTAGCATCAGGTGTGTTTGCGAGGAAAATAAGCCCACCATGCCAAGCTCTGATCAAACGGTATGGAATCCCCAAAAGGTTTCAACACGCACACACACAGCATTTGTTGAATAATGCAATGCTATTTTAAAAAATGCAGAAATATGTATTTCCCAGAACATATATTAAAATATATATATTTATATATATATATATTTAATAAAAAGCTGTTTTGGAACAGCTGCATTTGTTGCCAGTTTGCTTTCTGGCCCAAATCAAGGTGCTCTTGTTGAGTGTTTAAAGCCATAAATGACTTGGCCCCCAAATTTCTGGGAGATCCCCCCTTCCCTGCAGACCCCATTGGGGATTCAGATCAGAAGAGGGTTTTTTTTTTTTTGTAGGTCTGCAGGGCCTTCTCTGTGGCAACTCCTAAGTGAACATGAGAACAGACTTCTGGGTCCGGCCAATGGCCTGTCCAACCCAGCATGCTTTTCTCACAGTGACCAACCAGATGCCCATGGGAAACTCACAAGCAAGATTTGAGCATCATCATCATCATAATTTTTATACCCCGCCCATCTGGCCCGGCCTCCCCAGCCACTCTGAGCAGCTCCAAACAGAATATTAAAAACACTACAAAATATCAAACATTAAAAACTTCCCTAAACAGGACTGCCTTCAGATGTCTTCTAAAAGTCAGGTAGTTGTTTATTTCCTTGACATCTGGTGAGAGAGTGTTCCACAGGGCGGGTGCCACTACCAAGAAGGCCCTCTGCCTGGTTCCCTGCAACCTCACTTCTTGCAGTGAGGGAACCTCCAGAAGGCCCTCGGTGCTGGACCTCAGTGTCTGGGCTGAACGATGGGGGTGGAGATGTTCCTTCAGGTATACTGGACCAAGGCCGTTTAGGGCTTTAAAGGTCAGCACCAACACTTTGAATTGTGCTCGATAACATACTGGGAGCCAATGTAGGTATTTCAAGACCGGTGTTATGTTGTCTCGGCGGCCACTGCCAGTCACCAGTTGGTAGAGCATGAGACTCTTAATCTCAGGGTTGCGGGTTCGATTCCTGCTCCTCGTGGTCCCTTCCAACTCTACCATTCTGTGAGTCTCTATGCTGAAGACTCATCTCTGCCCACAGGGCTTTGGCACCTGAGATGTGTGCATTCCTGCGACTGCAATTTGTCTTAAAACGCTTCTAAAGTTGCATTTTAAATGGTTGAGAGCCTTCCCTGGAACCTCAAGGTGAAGGGAGGTTAATAAATCAAATCAATAATAATGAAAAATAATAACCATAGGTGATCGAAGTCTATTTTTGGGAAAGGAACCCTGGGATGGATCCCAGGAGGGGAAACTCAGAGCCAGAGCAAAAGACATGCAAGAAGGCCAGAGGGGTTAAGAAAAGGAGGCGATGTGAAGAAATTGGGAGATTTCCTTCTCTCAAGCCACCCCAAGCCGGCGCCATAACCTTTTTGATCATCCTTGTTTCAAATTCATTAACAAGAGGCAATTGCAGAGGCCCCAATAAAAGGATTCGTTAGCATATAAAAAGGTTTGAGGCTCTGTTAGGAAGTTCATTATAGATAATTGAAGAGGCGAGGGCCGTTAAAAAGGCGAAAGTCTCTTCCCAATGTGTGACTTTATCTGATTGACCTAATGTACTTCCTAATTGAAATTTTAAAAGGCAATTTCTTGGGAAGAGGGGATACAAGGGAGTTGCGGGTCTCGCCCTCTGTGTCCAAGCCTTGGGTACGGCCCAAGATGAGGAAGAGAGAACTTTTAAAAAATGGAGATCCTTCCCTAAACCACCTCCACCCTTATACTGAGCCCAAGAAATAAGCCATAGGAACTAGAATATACAGTATGCAGTTGGGTAATGTTGGACTGAGACCTGGGAGACCAGGGTTCGAATCCCCACTCAGCCATGCAGCTCATTGGGTGACCCTGGGACAGAGGCGCCATCTTGCGACCAAGATAGGGGATGGCTGATGCACCGTATGAACGTGTGGCGTAAAGCGCAAAACACATTGTTCTAGATAGAGGTAGGTAGCCGTGTTGGTCTGCCATAGTCGAAACAAAATAAAATAAATTCCTTCCAGTAGCACCTTAGAAACCAACTAAGTTTATTAGTTGGTCTCTAAGGTACAACGCACTGTGTAAGGGCCGTGTGTGTGACATCATCAGGAGGAAGCTGAGTGGGGAGCCCAGTGTGGCGCAGCTCCCTCTCTCACACTCAGGAGTAACCAGCCGTTGAATCGCTCTGCGCTCAGCCTCCTCCGCTCCCTCAACATCGAGGGGGCCCACCCCCCTGCCAGCAAATATTGCTGTGGTCAAAGAGTCCTCTACCCCCTAGGAGCTGGTGTGCCTGCTGTGGGGCCAGTTGCTGTTTTTCAGTCATTAACATCCCTCTTTCCCCCGCAGGCTCGCTGTGAGGACAACAGGAGGATGTTGAGCCTCCTTTAAAGCCCTAAATGGCCTCGGTCCAGTATATCTGAAGGAGCATCTCCACTCCCATTGTTTATCCCAGACACTGAGGTCCAGCACCGAGGGCCTTCTGGCGGTTCCCTCACTGCAAGAAGCCAAGTTACAGGGAACCAGGCAGAGGGCCTTCTCGGTAGTGGCTCCCGCCCTGTGGAACGCCCTACCACCAGATGTCAAAGAGAACAACAACTACCAGACTTTTAGAAGACATCTGAAGACAGCCCTGGTTTAGGGAAGCTTTTAATGTTTGATGTATTACAGTATTTTAATATTTTGTTGGAAGCTGCTCAGAGTGGCTGGGTATAAATAATAATAAATAATAATTAATAATAATTAATAATAATAATAATAATAATAATAATAATAATAATAATAATTTGTACAACAGCTCGAGCTCTTGGAAGGTAAGGTGGGGGTATAAATGTACTGAACAAGACCCCACAATTTGCATTCATCTGTAAATAATAATAATAATATTTTTTTATTTATACCCCGCGCATCTGGCTGCGTTTCCCCAGCCACTCTGGGCGGCTTCCAACTGAATATTGAAAACAATATAACGTCACACATTAAGGCCCCGAGCCACCACGTCACTCCCAGGAGAGGCGCCTGACTCGGGCGCACTGCAGGCCAGGCCCCGCAGTAAGTGCTGACCCCTCACGGCGTGCCATTTTGTCACCTCTCTCAAGGATGACACCCGGGGCAGTCCGCTCCCACCTTCCTACGCCCCTGGTTCTGCCGCTGTACATGCATGCAGTGGCAGAACTAGGACCAAATTAGGATCAGACCACCATCCTAAATCTGTCCAAAAACTGGCTAAGGGGCTTAGGATGCGGCATAAACGCAGAGAGGGAGTCTACCAGCAGGGCAGTACAGTGGTATCTCAGGTTAAGAATGTTCTGGAGGTCTGTTCTTAACCTGAAACTGTTCTTAACCTGAGGTACCACTTTAGCTAATGGCGTCTCCCACCGCCACTGTGGGATTTCTTTTCTCATCCTGAAGCAAAGTTCTTAACCCGAGGTACTATTTCTCGGTTAGCGGAGTCTGTAACCTGAAGCGTCTGGAACCTGAGGTACCACTGCACTCCAAAGGGGCACCACCACCAAAACCTCTGTAGGCGCTGATGTAATTTAAATCTTTGTTGGAAGCCGCCCAGAGTGGCTGAGGAAACCCAGCCAGATGGGCGGGGTACAAATAATTAATTATTATTGTTATATTACCTACCAGCAGGGATTTGACAGAGGTAGAGCTTGGAAGGTGATGAGAGTCTTTGGGTCCTGTCCTCACAAAATGGCAGAAAACGGCACCAGTAGTGTAGTGATTTCCCCTCTGAACGATGCCAATGCGAGGAATTTAAGTTGTTCTCAATATTAACTGCATTTATCACCTCACCTTTTCCTCCAAGGAGCTCAAGGGGGGGTGTACCTGTTTCTTCCCCTCCCTTCATGCCCACAACAATCCTGCGAGGTCGCTTAGCTTAGCCCTTAGCTTGTTGTGATTTCTTGGGGCGGATGCCGTTTCCCCCCTCTTTTCCTTAAACTGCAACGCGTCTCCGAGTGCGAGCAACAGCAACCATTTCCAAATGCATCCCGGCATCGCCTGCGTTTGTTTTTGTTTCTTGCGAAAAGAAGCCACAAGACGCTGCAAACTTATGTGCCGGGGAAAGCAAGAGGCGGTAATAAGCATGCCATGCGCGGCGCATAGCTCCTGATTTACAGCTCGCGCTGTGTTTACATTATTACACTACTAATTTCCACGGTCATAAAATCATATTTATATTTTATGCCACGGAGCAGGGGAAGGGGACTAAAGAGATCTTATTAGGCCATAAAAGAGGAATCAGGTCAGTGATAACACAGGGAGGGCTTCAAGCCCTGTAAATTTCTTTTGTATCTTTTGGCCAGCCTCGCCACATCTCTCTCTCTCTTTCTCTCTCTCTCTCCCTCCACCCTTACCAACTCTGCCATCGCCTCCAAAGTCACACCCTTCCCTTGTGTAACAGAAGCAGCCCAGGAGAGGCTCCAGCCGGTCAGAGGATCCTTTAACGCACCATATATTTTATCTGCATTTCCTAAAAGTTTACGGCGCCATTAGCTTGATGGATGACGTACATATTTATTGGCACAGAAGTAATAATGGAGAAGGAGAATGCCCATAACCTTAAAAGGTAACTGAGGAAAAGAAGTGCTGCCTGGGGGATTTATGGAAGGCATAAACGTCTGTAGATAACAACAGAATAATTGAGTATTGGACTGCTGGTGGCTCCGACAGGCTCCATCCTAGTTAAGGAGGCTGTCAGGGATTCCTCCCCATAAAACCGGTTTTATTTCCTTTGTTTATTTTTTAGTGCTGGAGAGAAGTGTCTGTGAGCAAAAGCTTGAGGATGCCCTCCCCTCTTACTCTCTAACCCAAGATCTAGCTCAGGGGTCCCCAAACTAAGGCCCGCAGGCCTCATAAGGCCTGAGGGATTCGTTTATCCAGCCCGAGGCAACCCCTGCCGCCCGCCGCCCACTCTTACCGGCGCTGCGTTGCACAGTTGCCCACTTCCAGGTCAGAGGAGCACCAGAAATAGTTTGTGCGCTTGCGCAAGCCTTATTTCTGCATGCACAAGCCTTGTTTCTGGTGCACATTTGGGCTGGAGGAGGCCCGTGCACATGTGCACAAGCTATTTCCGGTGCTCCTCCAACCTGGAAGTGCACCGGAAATCATGTGTGCGCATGTGTATGGCCATGCGCTCCCCCACCTGCCGGCCCGCCACGCAATCGGCGCTGGAGACACTGGTCCGAGGTGCAGTAAGGTTGCTGACCCCTGATCTAGGTGCTTCTACTTCTTTTGGCATAAAGATCCTGCTTAATGAGGACAATGGTCCATCTCGCCCAGCACCCTTTTCTCGCAGCAACACTTCTGAACACCCGTTTCTGGAAACCGCAGGAGTGGGGTGTGCTATTGCGCTTGGGTCCTACTTGCCGGTTGCCCACTGAGGCATCCAGCTGGCCACCATGAGAAGATGATGCCAGACTAGACGGTCCATTGGCCTGACCCAGCAAACTCTTCTTATGTTCCTATGGGAACTGCAGGAGGGCAGAGTGTGGACGCTCCCAGTGTCCCTATTTTCCAGGGACAGCCCTGGTTTTCCAGAAGCTACCTCAGTTTCTGATTTGATCCTGGAATGTCCCACTTTTCCTTAAAGGTAAAGGGACCCCTGACCATTAGGTTCCGTGGTGGCTGACTCTGGGGTTGCGGCGCTCATCTCGCTTTATTGGCCGAGGGAGCCGGCATACAGCTTCCGGGTCATGTGGCCAGCATGAGTAAGCCGCTTCTGGTGAACCAGAGCAGCACACGGAAACACCGTTTACCTTTCCGCCGGAGTGGTACCTATTTATCTACTTGCACTTTTGTGATTTCAAACTGCTGGGCTGGCAGGAGCTGGGACAGAGCAACGAGAGCTCATCCTGTCATGGGGATTCGAACCACCGACCTTCTGATCGACAAGCCCTAGGCTCTGTGGTTTAACCCACAGTGTCACCCACATCCCGCTTTTCCTTAGGACATCCCTATTTTCATTGGAGGGTATGGTAGGATGTCCTTATTTTCACTGGAGAAATGGTGGAGGGTATAGAGCAGGCATAGGCAAACTTGGCCCTCCAGATGTTCTGGGACTACAACTCCCATCATCCCTAGCTAACAGGACCAGTGGTCAGGGATGATGGGAGTTGTAGTCCCAATACATCTGGAGGGCTGAGTTTGCCTATGCCTGGTGTAGAGTTATGCAAACCCTGAGCCAAGGAGATAAGTAACTATACAACCTTTAGAAGACATCTGAAGGCAGCCCTGTATAGGGAAGGTTATATAAATGTTTAATTGTGGGTTGTGAAACACAAGAGCAGTCAAGTACAACATTCCTAGAGTGAACATGTTTACACATGGGGAGGAATGTTTGTCCAGCAAGCAGGTAAACTTCCTGTTTCCTTCTGGGCTGGGACAGACTTCCTCTGCATGTGATTAGAGGTGGGCCTGGCCTCACCTGTGCAGGTAACAACAAAAGCACAGGGCAGGGCAAACATCTCTCTCTCTTTGACTACATGCATTGAAGAAGCAACATCTGCTTAGCCAAAGATGCCAGCCAAGAGATGACAAAGGGACTGTCTCCTTATGAGATAGTTTCCAGGTGTATGTTACTTTTCTAAGCTAAGTCTGCCTTCTGGGATCCGATTGTGAACAGAATGTGAGTGAGTAAACTCTTTTCATAGTTTTATAGAAGACTGTGTCGTATCTTATCTTTTATGAGGGAATAAGGGGGAAATACCAGAACTGTTATTATAGAGGCTTTAGCGAGCCTGAGCAAACGCATCCACTGTGCGTTTAAAAAGGGGAATGTTACTCTGCTAAATTGTGAACTTGTTAACACAATTTGGAAAGGCTATAATCAAACAATATATCCTCTCCTGCATCCCTGAACATTCCCACATTAATGGGTGGTGTATAGATAATAAAATGAAGAAGAAGAAGAAGAAGAAGAAGAAGAAGAAGAAGAAGAAGAAGAAGAAGAAGAAGAAGAA
>JAXCMG010000011.1:36677039-36718122 GCA_034642415.1 Podarcis siculus
CACACACAAACACACACACTGGGTTGCAATTTTGTGGGTCAGCTTTGGCTGGGAGAGGCAGCCCCCCGTTAAGTCTCTGCCAGCCCAATAGCACAGCCCCCCCCCCCCCGCCAAGTCCATGGCAGGAGACAGGCAGCAGCACCCAGACCCCAGAGGCTGCCCTGGTGGTGAGAGCAGTCAGACAGGGGAAGGGGCTTTTAGGGAGAGGTCGGGGGGAGGGCATCTGCCAGGGATGCTTTAGCTGTGAGTCCTGAATTGCTGGGGGTTGGACTGGATGACCTTTGGGTCCCTTCCACCTCTATGATTCCATGACCTTTAAGGGAAGTCACCTCCATCTTCCTCTCAGAGCAGATGCCCACAAGCCCTGGGCGGGAAGAGCCCGAGAGAGAGAGAGAGCCTGAGAGAGAGAGAGAGAGAGAGAGAGAGCCCGAGAGAGAGAGAGAGAGAGAGAGCGAGAGAGAGAGAGAGAGCAGCCAAGCCCCCTTCACCGCCTGCCCCCCCCGCCAGCCCCCTCTCCCCTCCTCCCTAGGCGGCAGCTCCGCCATGACCACAAACGGCGGCGGCAGCAGCAGCAGCCGCGCGCGGCCCGGGCTCCCCTCGCCGGCCGCGGGAGCCAAGGCGCGCGACGAGGGAGCCAAGGCGCGCGACGAGGGAGCCAAGGCGCGCGACGAGGGAGCCAAGGCGCGCGAAATTTTTTTTAATTATTGGGGGGGCTCCGCCCCCCCAATAAAATTTTTGAGGGGGCTCGAGCCCCCTCAGGGCCCATGGAGTCGGCGCCTATGGGCCTGGTTAGCAGAATTTGAATATCTGATCGTTTTGATTTGTTGAGTTAACGAGGGTCATGCGGCGTTTTCTAAGTCCCGTGTCGCGTTACAGAGGCAGTCGAAACTCCAACTGCTCTTGTCCACCAGAGATACTTCTCAGGTGTTGTATTGTTGGCCCAGAAATGGAAGCAAGAAGAAATACCGACGAAAGAAGAATGGCAGACAAAATTAATGGACTGTGCAGAATTGGATAAAATGACAGGAAGGATTCGAAACCTGCGGGACCAGAGATTTACAGAAGATTGGAAGAAATATACAATCTATTTGAAGAACAACTGTAATCAACAAATTACGCTAGTAGGACTACAATAGGTTTTGTAAGGAGAAACATATGAAATATTGCAAAGAAGAGAAAGAAGAGAGACATTAGTTATGAGATTTAAATGTAATAGTGTAAGCAAGAAATGTATATTAAGTGAAAAGATTGGAAAATTTTCGGATGTGATTGATGGAAGTCAAAAAATTGTATAAGATATAAAAGTATGTTTAATAATTGTTGAAAATGATATGTTAAAGAACTATCTATCTATATATCTATCTATATGAGATACTTCTCAGGTGTTGACTGCTGCTGCAACATCTCTGGAAGGCAAAATACTGAAGCTGTTACATAGCAATTATTATTATTATTATTATTATTATTATTATTATTATTATTTAGAACCCTCCTCCTTTCTCCACGGAGCTCAAGGTTGAAGAACAATGGTTCTCCCACTCCTCATTTCCTCCCCACGATGACCCTGTGAGGTAGGTTGGGCTGAGAGGCAAGAGCCGAAGGTCATACTCAATGAACTTCATGGCCGTGTGGGGATTCGAACCCTGCTCTCCCAGGTCCTAGCCCAAGTCTTCAACCGTTCTTCTACCACTGGCTCTGTTGGATATTGACACATTCACATTGACACATGCGAACACACCCAGAGAGGCTACTTGGAGGCTATTCACCCAGAAAGATTGTGATGAGAAAGGAAGTGGAGTCCATTATTACCACAGACCAGATAGATGATGGTTAAATTTATTACCTGACCTTCACCAGCAGCTACCGTAATGGGTTACAACAATTTTAAATACTGAATTAAAAGCAAATTGCAACCACGGGAATAGGGTGGGCCTGGAAGACACACATCTCAGGTATTAAATGTCAGGCGTTTCATAGAATCATAGAATCTTAAGAGTTGGAAGGGACCCAAGAATCATCTAGTCTGATCCGCTGCAATGCAGGAATCCCAGCTAAAGCAGCGAAAATTCCACAACTTAGGGGCTACCACAAAAAAGGACCTCTCCTTGGCTACCTGTCTCCCCAGCCTGGAACTTTCTCAGATGAAGCCAACGAGTTTCTAAAACTCTCTCCATGTTTCCTTCCCATCCATTCCCCTCAGAGGCAAGATGATGGACTCTGGCAAACATCCCACAGGGCATTCCTACCTCAGGAACCTTGACTCGTCCTTCCAAGAAGTGGCAGTTGAGGGGTTCGTGAGTACAGACATGGCGGTATTTGCACCAGTGGCACCGGTAAGGGCTCTCCACACAGGACAGGCACCTGGGCAGAAGGGAGAAGAGGAGAAGGAAATCGAGAGACTTCAAATGCAAAATATGATCTAGACATTTAAAGAAGGCACAGGGAAAACAACCACACCATGGGGAGGGGGAGCAAAGAAAATTATTATTATTATTATTATTATTATTATTATTATTATTATTGGCATGAATATTTATTTGCTGCTTTTTCAAAAAATGACTCAAAGTGGCTTGAAACAAACATTAATGCCCAGTATAAGAACAAGAATAAAAGAGGAAACTGAAATAATCATTAAAAATATATATATTATTTGTTGTCCACCTAATTCTCCAAGGACTCAAAGCTCTCCCCCACCTCATAACTACCCACAACAGCCCTGTGAGGTAGGTAAGGGGGCTGAGTGGCAGTGTCTAGCCCAGGGTGACCCAGTAAGCTTCCTAAGTGAGTAGACATTCGAACCCAGGTCTTTCCCGGGTCCTAGTCTGAAGTCTAACCACTACACCACACTGGCTCATAAAAGGGGCAGATCCCACTTAACCCATGCCGTTGAAAAGATGAGCAGCAGAAGAGGCCCAAATATACTTAAGTCCTGTCCTCAATGAGGACCAGAAGCCTGGGAGAATAAAAATGTTTCTGCCTCAAGCCTGGACACGGACAAGGATGATGCCAGGCACACCTTTGTGGGTGGAGCATTCCAGGAAAGGGGAGCCACCACCAAGAAGGTCCCATCCTCATGTCCCTACCCTTTGAAACTACTTCAGAGGAGGAACAGAGAGAAGAGCTTCAGATGACGAATGCAAGATATTGGGGTCCTGAGCTGAGTAAGTCTTTAAAGGTCAAAAGCAGCACTTTGAATTGAGCCAATAATCCAATTGGTAGCCAACTGTGTGTGTGTATATATATATATATATATATATATATATATATATATATACCATCCTGCACTATTCAATAATCTGGCCAATGAGTTCTGCAACAGCTGCAGCTTCCAAGCTGTCTTCAAAGGCAGCCCCACATGCAATGCATTGCAACAATCTAACTGAGGAGTAATGTTATGCTGGGTGGTTTACAGCATATATATAAAAACTGTAAAACATCAGACATTAAAAAATTCCCGATACAGAGCTGCCTTCTTCTAAAAGTCAGATAGTTGTTTATTTCCTTGATATCTGATGGGAGGGCATTCCACATGGCGGATGCCACCACCGAAAAGGCCCTCTGCCTGGTTCCCTGTAACCTCACTTCTTGCAGTGAGGGAACCGCCAGAAAGCCCTCAGCGCTGGACCTCAGTGTCCAGGCTGAATGACAGGGATGGAGACACTTCTTCAGATATACTGGGCCAAGGCTGTTTAGGGCTTTCAAGGTCAGCACCAACACTTTGAATTGTGCCCAGAAACATACTGGGAGCCAATGTAGATCTTTCAGGACCAGTGTTATATGGTCTCGTCAGCCACTCCCAGTCCCCAGTCTAGCTGCCTCATTCTAGATTAGTTGCAGTTTCCAAGTCACATAGCATAGCTGTAGGCTCTAAAACATTGCATACAACAGATGAATCCAGCCAAAATTTCTCAAAGAATTTTCAGACTGGGAGGGACCCCCATGGGACATCTAGTCCAACCCCCTGCAATGCAGTAACGACAACTCAATTGGATCAAAACTGGATCGCTGAGCATTTCAGTGTTCAGGGTTTTAACCTTCAAAGGAAGCCTGGCCATGACGGAGGCTCAGAAAGAAGAGGACAATGCTAGGATCAGACCCCAGCATCCACAATCTTTCTGCCCTGTCCTTGTCGTATGAACTCCCTACTTCCCTTCCTCGCTGCAAATGTAAGCCCAGACATAAAAGCAAATATCTCATAATTGCTGTGTACACATTTTTCTTTTTGTAAAAAGAAAGAAAAAGGCTAGGGAACTCCCTGGGTTATTCCTATTCTGTCTGTATCCCCGATGCAAACACTCCACCTCCCTCTCCTGCTGGTGAAATCTGTCTCTGCTTCAATCCACCGAAGACTCGGCTGTTCTTTAAATTGATAACAAGCTCCTGCTCTGATAAATCAAATTAAAAATGGATAGTGTATTATAGTTTGTCAAGTCGGAAAGCAAAACACGCCATAAATATTTAAACGCCAGCATCTCTGGGTAGCTGAAGTCGGGTTTCCAACTGCCTCCCCTTTCTCCCCCCCCTTCCAATTTCACCTGCACTGCTGTTTGTCAAAGTGGCAGAGACGGGGAAATAGGATTTGGCGTCGCTTGCGAATTGCCAAACTGATGCAAATATCTCTTCCTGGTGCAGCGAGAGCACACTTTGAGGGTGAGGAAGTCTGCGATAGAGCACCAGTCATGGTAAAAAGTGGCGCAAAAATCTGGGATGCGAAAGATACGGTGGGTGCATGCCATGGGAACGCTAGATCTCCCAGCACATGTGAATTGCACTGTGGGTTAAACCACAGAGCCTAGGCTTGCCGATCAGAAGGTCGGCGGTTCGAATCCCTGCGACGGGGTGAGCTCCCGTTGCTCGGTCCCTGCTCCTGCCAACCTAGCAGTTCGAAAGTACGTCAAAGTGCAACTAGATAAATAGGTACCGCTCCGGCGGGAAGGTAAATGGCATTTCCGTGCACTGTTCTGGTTCACCAGAAGCAGCTTAGTCATACTGGCCACATGACCCGGAAGCTGTATGCCGGCACCCTCGGCCAGTAAAGCAAGATAAACGCCGCAACCCCAGAGTCTGCCATGACTGGACCTAATGGTCAGGGGTCCCTTTACTTTTACCTTATGTTTGTACAAAGATGGGCGCCACCTGATATGCGGTTAAAGCAGGATCATTTCCCCAATGAATCCTGGGAGCTGTGTTTCGTTATGGGTGCTGAGAGTTATTAGGAGACACCCCTAGTCCCCCAAAAGCATACCCTCCAAGTGTCC
Source organism: Podarcis siculus (assembly GCA_034642415.1). Taxonomy (NCBI): domain Eukaryota; kingdom Metazoa; phylum Chordata; class Lepidosauria; order Squamata; family Lacertidae; genus Podarcis; species Podarcis siculus. The sequence continues at coordinate 36,682,298 of JAXCMG010000011.1, forward strand.
CTATTTTCCAGGCACAGTTCCAGAATTACGAACGTCATCCTAGCTTCTGATTTGATCCCAGAATGTCCCTATTTCCTTTGCCAGTGCTGCCACCGCCAAGCTCGGGGACGAGGATGAGCTGGAATGTTGGAGGGTGTGCGGAAAGAGCTACGCTTCCCAGAGTTTGCTTGGGAAAGGGAGTGGTGCTTAAACCGCAAACTTACGAGTTGTGGACGCTGCAATTGTAGAAGACGAAACTGGTGCTGGCAAAAGTCATCCCCGTTTCCTTGGATTTGAGCTGGAGCTGGACAATGTGGTGGTCTCCTGGAAGAGGAAGAAGAAACAGGGCTTATTCCATCTGGTTGGCATCCGCCTGTCTAGGGAGAGAATGGAAGAGTGTGCCTTTGGGGGTGAAGCCAAACCGTTGGAGAGTTACAACAGCAGCTGTGGTTGTCGAGGCTGATATGGGAGAGAGACAAGGTACACGAGAAGCTGCCTCATGCTGAGCCAGACCATTGGTTTGTCAAGCTCAGTACTGTCTACACTGACCGACAGCAGCTCTCCAGGGCTTCAGGCAGAAGTCTCTCCCAGTCCCACCTGAAGATGTCAGGGATGACACCCGGAACCTTCTGCTTGCAAGGCAAACCCTCTGCCACTGAGCTATGGCTCTTCCTGCAGCTAATTGCAAGAAAAAAATTGCCTGAGGTTGACCGTTTAAGCCAGGCATGGGCAAACTTGGCCCTCCAGATGTTTTGGGACTACAACTCCCATCATCCCTAGCTAACAAGACCAGTGGTCAGGGATGATGGGAATTGTAGTCCCAAAACAGCTGAAGGGCCAAGTTTGGCCATGCCTGCCCTAAGCCAAACTGCTCACATTTGTAACCAACAAAGTTGTGGCCTATTTGAACCCTTAAAGCAAAATACTCTGTGCTGGTGTGTTTTATTGTTCTCCTGGGAACTTTGTGGCTCAGGTGCCTTGGCACACAAATGTAGCTTTACCCCTCACAGAAGTGAAATTCCTAATATAACAGTTCTCAGGATCCTTTGGCCGGGTGATGGGGGGAGGGAGATCTCTAAATGTGCGTCGGATGTGCTTTAAAACAGAGACTCATAGAATTGTAACATTGCAAGGGACCCCGAAGGGCATCCAGTCCAACCCCCTGCAATGCAGGAATCACCTTGTTTCATAGGAGCCTTCCTGCCCCCTTCTTTAATTCCATCTACCTCATTCCAGTAAGTATAGGCCACAACCTTACTCCCTTTCTCCCGCCTCACATCCCCGCCTGCCTAACAGACCAGGATGCTGGCTGATGACAGTAATTGCAGGAATTTCATAAGGAAGGTGCACATGTTTAATGCAAAACTTTAACCCGCCTGCCCTCTTCCACCTCTATTATTTTCTTCCTCACCTGAGAGAGTCATTAATCAATCACGCCAAAGGGAACCTGACAACAACTCATCACCGCCGGCCTGTACACACACATGCACATGCACACTCCTGCATACATTTTGCCATCGGAGTGCCCCACCGCTGCCCATCTGCCACGCTGATGACTTTGACAGCTCAGTTAAATGCGTAGCATTTAATAAGAGCTACTCTTCCCTTAGGGATGTGGGTGGCGCTGTGGTCTAAACCACAGAGCCTAGGGCTTGCTGATCAGAAGGTCAGTGGTTCAAATCCCTGCGACAGGGTGAGCTCCCGTTGCTAGGTCCCTGCTCCTGCCCACCTAGCAGTTCAAAAGCATGTCAAAGTGCAAGTAGATAAATAGGTACCACTCCTGCGGGAAGGTAAATGGTGTTTCCATGCGCTGCTCTGGTTTGCCAGAAGCGGCTTAGTCATGCTGGCCACATGACCTGGAAGCTGTACGCCGGCTCCCTCAGCCAATAAAGCAAGATGAGGGCCACAACCCCAGATTTGGCCACAACTGGACCTAATGGTCAGGGGTCCCTTTACCTTTTAACTTAGATTTAGGGGACACAGGTGGTGCTGTGGTCTAAACCACTGAGCCTCTTGGGCTTGCCAATTGGGAGGTCGGCGGTTCAAATCCCCGTGATGGGGTGAGCTTTCGTTGCTCGGTCCCTGCTTCTGCCAACCTAGCAGTTCGAAAGCACGTCATAGTGCAAGTAGATAAATAGGTACCACTCCAACGGGAAGGTAAACGGTGTTTCCATGTGCTGCTATGGTTTGCCAGAAGCGGCTTAGTCATGCTGGCCACATGACCCGGAAGCTGTACGCCGGCTCCCTCGGCCAATAAAGCAAGATGAGCGCTGCAACCCCAGAGTCGTCCGCAACTGGACCTAACGGTCAGGGGTCCCTTTACCTTTACCTTTTACTCCTCCCTTGCCGGTGACTTCAGAGGCCTGGACAGAGCAGTGGGAGCAACGTACACCTGCTTGCCCCCAAGTTTAAATTTGGGCAAGGGGGAAGAGAAGGTCCACTTGGCTTCAGCACATGTCAGAAATGATCCCCTCCCGTGTTCCGTATCAGGACATTCAAGGTCAGCTCTTGGGTTCACTGAGAAGCATTCTTGATAAGTGGCCCCCAAACTCATTGCAGGGTTAAGCGCCCTCCCCAAATGCCACAGTTCGCCTTCAAAAGGAAAAGGGAAATCCCAAGAAATTTGGGGTGGATGCATCTGCCTGTTTTGGCTTCTCTCCATTCCCTTCCCCCCCCCCCAAACTTAAATTCTTTTCCCCGCATCAGTTTGAACTTTTTTTAATTAAGGAGAAGAAGAAAAAAAAACCTCATGAAAATGTATCACTGTGAATTTCTGTGTTTGTGTACGCAACGTTGCTTAATGTGCACCTTTTTGCAAAGCCGTTCTCTTAAAACAATGCATTTTGTATGGCTTCCCCCGCCGATATGCACAATGTTTAATGCACGCTTTACCCAACCTCATGCGTTCTTTGTGAGCATGCACTGGCAAAATTCAAGAGATGTGTGAGTTTGAAATAACGGCTGCTTTTCGGCTGGTGCATCCTTCCGGCAACAGTGAATTGTGCAGGTGGCGGGCTTTGAGATGGGAGCTGAATTCAGTTTCTTCCCCCTGTCTCTGTAACAACATCCTGGGTGGAGACTCGGTCGGTGTTAAGTTGTGGGCGAACATATCAGACGACACAGCGATTCTTCCAAAGCAGCTCTTTATTTGTAAGCTGGAACAGAACTAACTGAGGAGCTCACTCAGCCTGCTTATATAGAGCTCCAGAACAATGTAACTGTTGCCATTTTCTAAAACTATCCAATCACGGAACGTCACTTTCGATCCTTCATTTGCATACAAACTATCCAATCACTGAACGTCACTTTCGATCCTTCATTTGCATAACTACCTACAGTATCCCCCTGCTGGCCTAGGGTGAGAACTTCAGTACATAACAGTCGGACTCACCGTTCGCTGTGATGATCTTTGGCACCTCCTTGGCTGCGGGGGACTTGCACTGAATCCGGCTCCCCAGCACTACGCCGTCCATTTCCGACAGGTCCCCAAAGGTGCAGTTGACGCCGTCCGACAGCTCTGGGACATTGTAAGTCTCCAGGACCAGCTGCAGGAGAAAAGGGGAGAGGAGAAGCAAGAGGTGGTTGTTGCAGGAAGCCCAGCGAGAGAGGCAGAATTACACTGGCGGTGCTAAGACAAAATGCCTCTTGCTCGGTAAGTGGCATCCTTCGTCAGAAAGCAGTGCTCAGGGTGGGGAAGGGGTGCGATGCGGATGTAAACGCGAGGTGGCAATGCAGGGACTCCTGGCGCAGCGCCGTGCTGGGGTGGGTTTGCCCGGTGGAGGGTAGGAGTGCTCTGCAGCGCTCATGCAAAGTGGGCAGCCTTTGGGGAATGCCGTGAAGGTTCGAGGCTCGCCGGCACGAGCGACGCTTCTGAGGAAGGCGGCTAGTTACTCACAAGAGGCACTCTGCGGACTACAGAGAGACTGCAATGCTGCAGCCTAACTCTCTACGCCTCCTCTCCTAGCACCACCAGCAGAGGGAGCTCTCTGTGTCACCAACAAGGCCCTGCGCATAAAGGAGTCTACATTATGAAATAGATAAATCAATGGGGGCCACAGGTACAATTCATGTCCTCGCAAACTCATGGGCGTGTGTGCATACGCTGCCATTATTCATACGGATGTAAGCCGTTTCAACCGAGAAGCAAGGTGATAAAAATTGCTTTGAGCGGATAGATAGAGCAGCTGCGCAGGAGCCCGGTCTGTTTCCAGGCACAATTCAAAGTGCTGACCTTTAAAGCTCTTCACAGCTTGTGGCCAAGGTACTGAAAGACACAGCCTCTAATAACACAAATTGTTCTGGGAGTCTTTGAGACGTTATTTTTAGTTGGCTCTGATAACGATTTGTCCTATAAGCCCACTAAGTGGAAAAACAGCATATTAATATTGTATAGTGAAAGGGGGGGAAATGTCCAGTTTATGGCAAGAGCGCAAGGTGTTGGATGGGGGGGTTAGAGCCCCCTTGGGTGCCCAGTTGCATCATTAGATGCTCAGAGAAGCAACTGATTTCTAAGTCTGGGCATTTAAACCATGGCTCTCTCCAAAGAATCCTGGGAACTGTAGTTTAACCCTCACAAAGCTATAACTCCCAGCTCCCTTTACAAACTGCAGTTCCCAGGATTCTGGGAAGCATGCGATGTAAATATGCTTTAAATCATGGGTAGGCAAACTAAGGCCCGGGGGCTGGATCTGGCCCAATTGCCTTCTAAATCCGGCCCGCGGACATTACAGGAATCAGCGTGTTTTTACATGTGCAGAATGTGTCCTATTATTTAAAATGCATCTCTGAATGATTTGTGGGGCCTGCCTGGAGTTTTTACATGAGTAGAATGTGTGCTTTTATTTAAAATGCACCTCTGGGTTATTTGTGGGGCATAGGAATACGTTCATCCCCCCCCCCCCCCAAATATAGTCTGTCCCACCACAAGATCTGAGGGACAGTGGACTGGCCTCCTGCTGAAAAGGTTTTCTCGCCCCTGCTTTAAATGTTTGGGGCAGATGTGACGTGAGGCTCTTAAATGGATCTGAAATATGCCCCCGTCCCACAAATCTGGTGACTGACTATATATGGGGTGATTTTCCAAGATAGGGAGTGACTCACAATCTGAGCAACACTGAGTTTTTCCCCCTGCAGTAAAAGAAAGAAAACTACAACTGGAAAATTACCCGCTGATTATCTTTTGTGTGCGGTGAATTCCTGTTCTTACTGATTTGTTTAAAGGTACAGTATACGTCTGTGTGATTTCACGTGTGTTTAATGCTTAAATATTGCTCAATGAGGTGTACAGAAAGGAAGAAGTTGGCCCGGCATCTGTGCATGCCAAGGAAAACTCCTGAGCCGCCTTTCACCCCAGTCCTGTGTGAAAGATGTGGGCATACTTGGCACCCACTGATTTCAGTGGGTCCAGGCATCCTAAACAGTGCACAGGACCCTTGAGATCCATTCGGCATGGCCAGTAGGACCACCAAGTGCATACCCTCCAACATTCCTCAGATGAAAATGGGGGCAATTCTCACTCCCCAAACTGATTAGACACAGAAGCATTTTTTAATTAAAAAAAATCAAGACTCCTGCCTCTCTGCTCCTCCTTTCTTCCCGTCCAGGGCGGCCCTTTACTGCAGATTTAACTTCCTTTTGCAGGGCCTGTAAGACAGAGCTATTCCTCCTGGCTTTCAATTTGAACTTAGCCTGATCTTTTATTCCCTTTCCTTCCCTCCCCCTCCCCTTTTTATGAAGATTACCCGCTCTGGGATCCCACAGCTAATTCTCCCCTGGTCTCCTCGCTGGCCCAAATAGGACTAATTTAGCCAGCTAGCCCTGGTGATCATCTAATGTTTATTGGGTGGATTCCCCCCCCTAAATTGAATTCTGAATTTATTGTTATTCATGTTTTATAATGTATTTTATGCTGTTTTTTTGTTGCATCAATTAAGTGTTTTAAATTTGTTGTTAACCGCCCTGAGCCCGGTTTTCTGAACCGGGAAGGGCGGGGTATAAATAAAATATTATTATTATTATTATTATTATTATTATTATTATTATTATTATTATTATCATCATCATCATCATTATGTCTACCCCTCAGAGCTGATGCATCACAGGGGACTGGGTCTCAGCAATGGCAGCTTCACCTCCTCCTCATCTGCTCTCCAGCAGCTGCTATGAGCTCCCCAAGAGAGGAGGCTCTCTTTCCCATGGAAAGGCCACGGGATATTCCCTCGCAGCCATCAGCACCGGGGGGAATAGGGACAGCCTGGGATCAAATTAGAAGCCGGGACGGCTTTCGTAATTCCAGGACTGTCCCTGGAAAACAGGGGCGCTTGGAGGGTATGTAAGTACGTGCTTCATGTCCACACGGAATTTGATGTGCTGCTAAGCCTACAGGTCAAATGGGGCGTAAACATGTTGGTAAGGCCAGGGGAAGCTGAAATGGGGTGTTTTGTGGAGAGGAATAAGGCCTCCGCCCTTACCATGACGCTATACTGTGAGACGGAGATGTTGTTGGGGTGCACGGTCAGTCGGACGCACTGCTGCATCTCCGAGGCAAACCTCCGGGGCTCCCTGGACCGCTCACATTGCTCTTTCCTTGTGCACCTGGAAAGGAGGGGAACACAGAAGAAGGCTTGAGAAGTTAGTGCCTGAAGACAGCAGAGAGGTAGCAACAAGTCCTGTGGTGCTCTTGCCTGGTTTGCTTTCATTAGGGCAAAGAACAGCACCAGAGATGCTCCAACAATTGTTTGCAGAGAGGTGGCACTGTGGGTTAAACTACAGAGCCTAGGGCTTGCCAATCAGATGGTCGGTAGTTCGAATCCCCATGACGGGGTGAGCTCCATGCTCCTGCCAACCTAGCAGTTCGAAAGCACGTCAAAGTAGATAAATAGGTACCGCTCCGGCAGGAAGGTAAACGCCGTTTCCGTGCGCTGCTCTGGTTTGCCAGAAGCGGCTTAGTCATGCTGGCCACATGACCCAGAAGCTGAATGCTCCCTCAGCCAATAAAGCTAGATGAGCGCCACAACCCCAGGGTTGTCCTTGACTGGACCTAACAGTCAGGGCTCCCTTTACCTTTTTACCAATGATATTATTATTATTATTATTATTATTATTATTATTATTATTATTATTATTACCTGCCCTTCACTTAAGGTTCCAGGGCAGGTGATAACAATTAAAAACATGACATTAAAAACAACTTTAAAAACTTACAATTGGAGAAAAAACACACAAAAAATAATATCGAACAAAAATAGCAGGGACATCTAAGGAAAAGTAACAGAAGTTCATACAACCGCTTACATATAGATTTCAGATATGTCTGCATTAGAAATCTCCAAGGCTGTTTTCTAAAGAAATTTTATTTTCCTCATGTCACGGGACGCCAAACTTTGGGGCGGCTGCAGAAGTGGGCAAGAAGTGTTCACCCACTCAGAAATTGGACAGAAAACAGAACCCTCACTCAGATAGGGTTACATCATCATTATTACTATGTATATTTATTTATACCCTGCCAGGGACTCAAGGCAGTTTTCAGATAAAAAGAAGAGCTTAAAACATAGTAAAACATAGTAAAAAATAATCATTATAAAAAAATAAGCAATGGTAGAATTAAAACCACACACACACACACACACACACACACACACACACACACCATACAGATAATTACAATAAAACAACACAGCACAAGCCCTTTCCCAAAAAGCTTTCTGCTCCCAAAAGCCTGCTGCCGGCAGAAGGATAACAAGGAGGGAGCCAGTCTAGCTTCTCTAAAAAGTGAGTTGCAAAGTCTGGGAGCAGCAACCGAAAAGGCCCTCTCCTCCGTCCATACCAAGCAGGCCTGTAAGGGTGGCAGGACTGAGAGAAGGACCTCAAAACACAACCAGGAAATCTGGTCTTTCAGATAGTTTGGACCTAAGCCATATGACTTGACTTCATCGGGTAGCTAAGTCTTATTTGGTACATAGCATTATAACATTGCCATACTAGCTTAAAAGACCCCTGTTTTCTTTAAGGAACCAGGGCAGATGCCAAGAAGATCAGCATGAAGAGCGATGAAAAAGGTTCTGAAAGTTCTCCAAGATAGAAGAACCTAAAGCTGGGCAATGACCACCTCTCCATCCATCCTTCCCAACTGTATCCAACATAAATAAAGACTCGTCTCTCAGTGGACCGCTGGCAGTTCCCCAGGAAGGAAGTAATTATGGCTTTTATCTCACAACCCATGTAGCTAGAGGGGCCCAGGGTTAATAAAAAAAGGAGCTCCATCAGGTTTGCTGATTATAATCCATTAAACTAATGCAACACACCTTCAAAGGCTGGTTTCAATGGATTCTTACGATATTAGAAGCAATACAGGCCCCATTAAAATCCCCTCTGAAGCTCAAATATGAAAGTTAAATAATTTGCCCTCTCCCAAACTTTGATGTTTCTGTTTCTAAGTTATGAGCATCTAGCCAGAGTTAGGGTGGGAAGAACATCACATGCACTCAGGCGCAAATGAATTCAACACCTCGGCACCGAAACCTGTATGGGAACAGGTGATGCAGAGAGAACTGTACATGACTGATTTGACCGAGCATTCGGGCTTGACGTCCACATGCAGAATTATTATTACAATTGTTATTGTGAATAAGCAGAATGACTCTGGACCACTTTAGACTGCAGGTAGGCCAATCACATTTTCACCCCACATTCTTTCTCCTCGGTGTGTGAAAGTTCTATGAGTACATTCCCTGCTCCCCTTTGAGCGTTCAAAAACTGGTATCCCCCAGCCGTAGTCTGAAGTGGCACACTCCAATCAACCTTATTCTTCTCCATTGTAGATCAGAACCACATTCAGAATTCATAAAGACTATAAAGCCTCAAATAGCTCAGGACCGCAAAACCTCAAGGACAGCCTCTTTCCATAGGAATTGACTCGGACCCTGTGAACATCAAGCTGGAAGGTGTACAGAGGAAGGCAAGCAAGATGCTCAAGGATCTGGAAACTATGCCATATGAGGAACAGTTGAAGGAGCTGGGTATGTTTAGCCTGGAAAAGAGGAGACTGAGATGAGATATGAGAGCCACCTTCAAATATCTTAAAGGCTGCCACGTGGAAGAGGGGGGCATGCTTGTTTTCTCCTGGTCTGGAGGGTATGTTTTTATGTCGTATAAGGTAAAGGTAAAGGGACCCCTGACCATTAGGTCCAGTTGTGGCCGACTCTGGGGTTGTGGTGCTCATCTCGCTTTATTGGCCGAGGGAGCCGGCGTACAGCTTCCGGGTCATGTGGCCAGCATGACTAAGCCGCTTCTGGTGAACCAGAGCAGCGCACGGAAATGCCATTTACCTGCCCGCCGGATCGGTGCCTATTTATCTACTTGCACTTTGATGTGCTTTCGAACTGCTAGGTTGGCAGGAGCAGGGACCGAGGAACGGGAGCTCACCCCGTCACGGGGATTCGAACCACCGACCTTCTGATCAGCAAGTCCTAGGCTCTGTGGTTTAACTCACAACGCCACCAGTGTCCCTTTAAGTCGTATACTTTGAAAAACCATATATATATGGTTTCATATATGTGAACAGTGAATCCATTTCAGAGTAAGTTTTGCTCCCTGGCCTCAACATTTGGCTCTTTATTAGCTTTGAGAAAGTCAGCATGCAAAGGGGGAAGGATGGCGCCATTCCAAGGAAATCTATAAATGGGAAAAAGTACTTCTTGTTCTACTGCACTTTGCAGCCAGATTTGACTGATAGCATCAGGTGTACGTACTTGAGCAAAGCAGCCCTTTCTTGCTACAAGCCAATATCCCATTAGCTCCCCCCCCCCCCCCGCTTGCGCTTAAGAGAGAATTTTAAATGCTGGGTCTCCAGAGAGGCTGCGGAGAAGCAGAATGCCGGCCGCCTCTGTTGTGTATGTGCGTTTGTGTGTGGTGGGAGCAAATGCCAGCAGGAAAACACCATCAGGAGCTTACGCTTGCCAGTCTCAGCTCAGAAAAAAATGTCAGCAAGAGGATAGGGCGAGGAATGGGGAGCTGGCACCTCCAAGAACATCCCAGGGATGATAGACTGTTACGGTCCTCCAGGGGCCTCATCCACAGGTTGGTCACCCAAGACAACGTTAGGGAGACACCGCTTGCCGTTTGTTCAGTGTCAGGGAGATGTCACCTCGATCAAGCCACACTATCTCAGCTTCTGCGCCGTGCCAGGCAATCATGAACACTGCGGCCATATGGCAGCTGGTTCCGATACCTACTAGAGGAATACTAGATTCACATGAGGGAATCGAGTTAAAAGCTCTGCGACTGGTGGCAGAAGGGAGAAGCAGGTGAGCCGAATAGATTAAAAACAAACCAAGGAAATTATCTGTCTAATAAGAGCCTGCGCAAGCGGCAAGACACCACAGCCACAGCCTGCTCTGCTCTGCTCTGAGCATCAGCCCTCCTGTCACAGCTCTGGCAGGAAAATCATCCCTCTCTCGTCAGCAGTCACATCCCTCTTTAATAAGACATCCGTCTATGATCAGGGATGGGCAAATATGAACATATGAAGAACCTGCTGGACCAGGCCATTGGCCCATCACATCCAGGAACCCGTGGCCATGGTGGCCAAACAGATGCCTGTGGAAAACCTGAAAGCAGGATTGGAGCATGAGAGCAGCAGTCTCCCCTCCTGTGCTTTCCAGCAACTGATATTCAGAAGCATTGGTAAAGGTAAAGGGGCCCCTGACCATTAGGTCCAGTCGTGGCTGACTCTGGGGTTGCGGCGCTCATCTCGCTTTATTGGCCGAGGGAGCCAGCGTTTGTCCACAGACAGTTTTTCCATGTCATGTGGCCAGCATGACTAAGCAGCTTCTGGCGAACCAGAGCAGTGCATGGAAACACCGTTTACCTTCCCGCCGGAGCGGTACCTATTTATCTACTTGCATTTTGACGTGCTTTCGAACTGCTAGGTTGGCAGGAGCAGGGACCGAGCAATGGGAGCTCACCCTGTCGCCGGGATTCGAACCGCCGACCTTCTGATCGGCAAGCCCTAGGCTCTGTGGTTTAACCCACAGTGCCACCCACATCTGGAGGGCACAGCACAGCCCTCCTGGCTAGTAGCCGTCCCTTTCCCTCTCCTCCATGTATTTGACTAATCCTCCTTTAAGGCCTCCTTTTAGCTTGGTGGTCATCTCTGCCTCCCCTGGGAGCGAGTTAAACCATGTGCTGGGTTTACAAGTCCCTTCCTATTATCTGTCCCAAATCTTCCAACTGTTCTGGTTTCTGCCTGCTTCTCATTTTTCCAATCTTAAATCCAGTTCCCCACGTCTCCTCATCAGCTTGGGAATTGCCTTTTGAGAAAAAGAGCTTGTGAAAATTCACTTGCATTTTGGAGAGAATTTCTCCTAATTAAAACATTTTTTTTCTGTGCAATTACGCACCATTTTGCAGAAGAATTTTCCCCAATATGGCCACATTATTTTTTTACTCATATGTGCATTTCTGTGCACACATTACTTCATAATATGCACCTTTCTACATCTTTCTACACATTTCTTGGATGGAGAACTGCATTTCAAAATTCAGAGAAGTGCAGATGGCTGTGTTTCGGTTTGTGCATGGTTTCAGAAAGTGTGTATTAGGTAGGTTCGTCCACTGGCAGAAGACTAAGGGGCATGGGGGGAGAGCATTGCCCCTGGCACCATCGGGGAGGGGGCACCATTGTGGCCACCCCCAACATGCACTGTGACCCCCCACTGCCCTGGGCACCACACCCCTGCGGGCGGCATGCCACACTCCCAGGGTGCACACCTCGCCCCTGTCTGCTCTCTGCCCCTGGCGCCGGAGCATGCAGCTTCGCCACTGGGTTCATCTTTAAATGCAAACCAAACCCAATTTCTCCACCATCCCTCGCTCAGGTCTGGCTTTCCATGCACAGATGTATTCCAAATCCAAAGTGGGGACCTCTCCCGCAAAGTGTGCTCTCTCACACCTTACCGCTTGAAAATTCCTTTGGCAGAAGCACAACAGAGCTTGCAAAACAGTCCCATCCAGCTCCCAGGTCTCCAAAAGCAGAGAGAGATGCTGCAACCGTCTCCTTTTCTGACAGAACTTAATACAACGCCACTGACTCCAGCTTCTGCCTCTCCCTCCTCATCCCCTCCCTCCCCCCATGCCCGCCCCTCTGCCCAAGAGGCACCAGATTATAGTTACAGCTTGTTTGCAGGCTGCACAGAGATAATCAAGAGCAAAGACCTTTGACTGCAACTCCACTAGCAATTTCCACAACATCCAACTTGGGAGGAAGTCAGTGCAGCAGAGTTCACTCCGTGCAGCTGTTAAGCCAGGACTGGTGTGGTTAACTGCTAACACAATGCATGACACTAAATCTTCATTCTGTACTTCTCTGAAGGAGGTACGGCATGCACATTTTCATAGGTGGTGCTTCATCCCCCTCAAAAGGCTGTATACAAATTTTCTTGTCAGTCACTGTAGACCACACTGACGTAGGTGGACCAATGGCTTGACTGTACAAGGCAACTTCCTACATCTCTGTGCTTGATTGGGCTGCTGCCATGATGCTAACTCTTGAAATCCTTGTTCATTCCTCTTATGATATAGTGGTACCTCGGGTTAAGAACTTAATTCGTTCTGGAGGTCCGTTCTTAACCTGAAACTGTTCTTAACCTGAGGTACCACTTTAGCTAATGGGGCCTCCCACTGCTGCCACCGTGCAATTTCTGTTCTCATCCTGAAGCAAAGTTCTTAACCTGAGGCACTATTTCTGGGTTAGCAGAGTCTGTAACCTGAAGCGTCTGCAACCTGAAGCATCAGTAACCCAAGATACCACTGTACTTCACCTTTAAACTAGGCTGGGCCTGGATAGTATCCATACCCTCCAACATTTCTCTGATTAAAATAGGGACGTCCCATTCTATCGTTGTTGTTGTTGTTTATACCCAGCCCCTCTGACTGGGTTGCCCCAGCTACTCTGGGCGGTTTCCAAAATATATAAAAAACATAATAAAACACTAAACATTTAAAAACTTCCCTATACAGGGGTGCCTTCCAATGTCTTCTAAAGGTTGTATAGCTACTTATCTCCTTGGCTCAGGGGTTCCCAAATCTCCACACCCTCCAACATTTCTCTGATGAAAGTAAGGTCATCTTAAGGAAAAGAGGGACATTCTGGGCTCAAATCAGAAACTGGGACTGATTCTGTAAATCAGGACTGTCCCTGGAAAATAGGGACGCTTGGAGGATCTGAGATAGCTTTTCAAAGAGAGGACCACCTTCCACAAAGGAGGACACATGGCCACTCTATCAGAACCAGCTTGCATGCTTCACTGTTGGGAACATTGCCTTTCGGTGGGTTGCTTGTTTAATCCACACATATCCTGCCTCTTTTAAAAGAGTCTGTGGTGGCTTGGACCTTGGCCTGAACCCGTGTTGCGTTCTCAATACATGAACCACAGTGTGCTGCCTTTGCTCTTGGGTAATCAAAGGCACCGAGTGCAACCAATTTGCCTCTCTTTCCAGGGATGAACTTCTGCACAGGTGTGTGTGTGTGTTTGTGTGCATGTGTGTGTGTGTGAGAGAGAGAGAGAGAGAGAGAGAGAGCGCAAGGAGATGCACACGTGCTAGCTAAGTGTTTCAGGAAATTTATCTTTGCTCCAAATCAAACTCTCTCCCTGCCCTTTGACTGCTACGCCGTGATGTTCTCTGCCTCAAAGACTAGGAGGGAAATGAGATCTGGATTTCCTTTCTCTTTTCTTCCCCCCACCCCTCCGTTCCGTTTGCAGATCCTGGCCTTTTCACCTGAGAAGGAAAGATGCAATTTTATAGCCCCGGCCAGAGCTAAGCGAGCAACGTGCTCTGACTGCAGATAGCTGGCCTGGAGCTCTGGCTATGGGAACCACTGCTTCTCACCAGAAGTCCCCAAATCCTCTTGGTTTTAAGGCTCAGTGGAAAACGTGCCACACGCACATGCTTCTCTTCCCAACGCCCTGCGTGTTTGACCCGTACATTAGTAAATAAAATATTACATTAGGAAAGTACCCGCAAGCCTGCAATACTGTCTCCCCACAAAGGTGATAACCCTGTAGAAGGCTGTACCTGGAATTTACTGCCACAAAACAAGAGTGGAGCACTGCAATACCCACAGCTGGGGGAGCAGGTATAACAACTGGTCATACATGTACTGCATGCAGCTCCAGCTAACATCTGGAACTGCCCTCTTGCTAGCCCTGTTTACATACTTTGAAATATGCATTGTTGAAATGGAAAGTTGCCCAAGAGCAAAATTCATGAAAACCTCCTACATTCCATTCTTTCACACGGTTTCCCTATGTTTCCTTGTAGTCATTTCATCCTGCTCTGCTGCCATTCATTTTTAAAAAGCACCAAAGAGGTTTATGTGATCCCAGCCAATCAGGGATCACACAGCGAATATGTTTGGTATGATGTAACCATCGGATGCGACGACCTCATGTTGCTGAAAGAAACTTCCATGCATTGCTCTTGGTCCGAAAGTGTCCCTAATTCCTGAGGCCATCTTAATAATACTGTTTTGCCGTAAGAATACAATTAGAGCCTGCTGGGTCAAACCAATGGCCCTTCCAGTCCAGAATCCTATTCTCACAGTAGCCAAGCAGATGCCATCTAGATGATGGACAGGTCTATGGTCTTCTCCAAGCAAAAATCCCTAAGTTCAGTGGAAGAAGAAGAAGAGTTTGGATTTGATATCCCGCTTTATCACTACCCTAAGGAGTCTCAAAGCGGCTAACAATCTCCTTTCTCTTCCTCACCCACAACAAACACTCTGTGAGGTGAGTGGGGCTGAGAGACTTCAGAGAAGTGTGACTGGCCCAAGGCCACCCAACAGCTGCATTTGGAGGAGCGGGGAAGCGAACCCAGTTCCCCAGATTACGAGTCCACTGCTCTCAACCACTACACCTCCCAAGTTAAACCCTGGCATCTCAAGGTAGGGCTGGGTGAGAAAGTTGTCTGAAAACATGAAAAGCCTCTGCCAGTCAGTGCCCATTAATACTGAGCTTGATGGACCAATGGCCAGATACAGTGTAAGGCTCCTTCTTCCGCTCCTAAACCAGGGGTAGGCAACCTAAGGCCTGTGGGCCGGATGCGGCCCAATCACCTTCTCAATCCAGCCCACAGACTGTCCAGGAATCAGCATGTTTTTACATGAGTAGAATGTGTCCTTTTATTTAAACTGCATCTCTGGGTTATTTGTGGAGCCTGCCTGGTGTTTTTACATGAGTAGAATGTGTGCTTTTATTTAAAATGCATCTCTGGGTAATTTGTGGGGCATAGGAATTCATTCATTTCCCCCCAAAAAATATAGTCCAGCCCACCACATGGTCTGAGGGATGGTGGACCGGCCCATGGCTGAAAAAGTTTGCTGACCCCTGTCCTAAGCCCTTGTCTCCAACTAAGCTCAGAGTGCACAGCATCAGAGCTGGCCAGCAGAGGGAGCTCAATGGAAGCTGAGTGCAACTGTGGTTGCAGCTGGCTATCAGGAGGCAGCGAAAGGGACTTGGACTAAGCCTGCAAGCGTTATGTAAAGGAACAGTATTCCCTCACAAGGAAGACCCTGCTCACTGGGAATGGGAGAGATGCCACAGGTCTCCCCCATGCTGCTGATGTCCATGGAGACTGAGGGCTGTCAGGTTTGTGGCTGCCTTCCTATCCCTGATTGCTTCATGGCAGACCACAATTCAGTGGGAAAGCTCTTCCCATCTCTATGTCCTGCTCTGTGGACAGGGCAGCCTGACCTCTAGGAACACCAAACTCTGGTATTGCTTCAGCGAGAAGCAACCTGAGCTTGCATCCTGTCTAGTAGCTGAAGGAACTGTGGCATCCTACAGTAATAGATTTGTAGAGCTGAATTAGTCAATTAGTCCACCCCCTGCAATGCAGGGATCCCATCCTGTTGGTGCTGCCTGCCCTGGAAGGTGCTTTTTAAAAGTAAAATAAAATAAAGGGCCCCGACCTTCTTCAGTAGCTACCTGTTGCAACAGAGCAGGGGAATCTCTGGTCTTGCAGGATCTTCTGAAATGTGAGTCTTACAAGTCTGAGGATGGGAGTGCCACATCCTCCAGCTGAAGGGGACCTGGAAACTCAACTGGGAGCTGCACTCTGGAGCTGTCTCTGTGTGCCCTTCTGACCATTAGGTCCAGTCGTGGCCGACTCTGGGGTTGCGGCACTCATCTCGCTTTATTGGCCAAGGGAGCCGGCGTACAGCTTCTGGGTCATGTGGCCAGCATGACTAAGCCACTTCTGGCGAACCAGAGCAGCGCACGGAAATGCCGTTTACCTTCCCCCTGGAGCGGTACCTATTCATCTACTTGCACTTTGACGTGCTTTTGAACTGCTGGGACAGGAGCTGGGACAGAGCAACGGGAGCTCACCTCATCGCAGGGATTCAAACTGCCGACCTTCTGATCGGCAAGTCCTAGGCTCTGTGGTTTAAATCAATGAAGAACTACCATGCCACCAGAAGAGTTTCTCTATGGGTCTTCTTTCAACTGCATGCTATGTTTCTCATGAATTGCCAGAAGTAGCCATGGGACATGATTTTTGTCATACGCTTCGCACAATGCAAACCTTTCGAGGTGAGCATCTAAGCTGCCCTTAGACCATCAGTAATCATCAGTGTAAGGTCAACATTGCCTCTCTAGAAACCATCCTCGATTTATAACCTGGGGAGATGAGATTGAAGAGGGGGAGGAAAGAGAGAAGGGGGTGCAGATGCCAGCCAGAGAAGGTGAGGGGCTCTGAAATTTGCCTTTCCATCCATGCGGCGTGAGCAATTTTCCCGAAGGAAAAGGGGATTTTCTTCTTCTCTCTCTCTCCAAAGAGCCCCAGCAACACACACACATGTAAAGTTTAAGGTCACTTCCAGCAATGTTTTGACATTTCCAAGTCTCCCCCCTCCGGGTTCTAAGGATCAGAATGCTATAAATGCCGAGATGTGGACACGGTTGACCTTAAGCTTTGTGAGGCAATGTAAGCGATTCTCAGATTCCTCGAAATCTCCCTCTGCCAGTTTCCCAACCTCTTGCACTCAGCTGAGGATGGGACAGTTTCTCCCTTTGCCATTTCCCATCCAAAGAAAATATCTCTGAATGATCCCTCAGCTGTAATTTAACACAACTCTGGGACAGCGTGAGATCTTGCCATCTTCCCAAGTTAAAGTTCTTAATCTCGACAAGAATTGACAAAAAGGATGTCGAGTGGGAATCCTGGATATGTCCATCAGTTTTGGCATCAATGTTGGCCCTTGTGGAAAGATTACTGCCCAGGTAGGAGAAGTGATTGACATTTTCCAATGTTACACCATTGAGTTGGAATTGTGGTGCTGCAGAGGGGTTATTTTGTACCTGTTGGTGCAGCACTTTGGCTTTTTGGATGTTGAGCGATAGGCCAAGTTTTTCATAAGGTTCTGCAAAGATATTTAGGATGGTTTGGAGGTCATCCTGTGAGTGTGCACACACGACGTTGGCATCAGCATACTGAAGCTCTATGAGGGAAGTTACAGTAACCTAAGGTTGCCAGACATCCCCATTTCCCTGGGATAGTCCCTGGATTTACGAATGAGTCCCCTGACAAAATCCATCCATTCCGACTGAAGTTGAAAAGTGTCCCCAGATTCACTGAAAAAAATCTGGTAACCTTACGGTAACCTTACTCTTTGCTTTCAGCCTGCTCAGGTTAAAGAGCTTTCTATCTGTTCAATGTATGATTTCTACAATAAACGCCATCTCCAACTCTTCGAAAGATTCCATCAACGGTGTCTCCGAAAAAAATTAGACATCACTTGGGAAGACAGGCGGACTAATACTAGAAGAAGCAAAGATCACCAGTCTTGAAGTAATGATTCTTCAACATCAATGTCGTTGGACTGGCCATGTTGGGCGGGTGCCTGATTATCGTCTTCCAAAGCAACTACTCTATTCCGAACTTAAAAATGGAAAGTGTAAGGCTGGGGGTCAACAAAAGAGGTTTAAAAACTGTCCCAAGGCAAATCTAAAAATATGTAGTATAAACGCTGACAGCTGGGAAACACTAGCCTGCGAGCGCTCCAATCGGAGAACAGCATTTACCAAAGGTGTCTTAGGCTTTGAAGACACTCGAACTCAGGGTGCAAGGGAGAAACATGCTAAGAGGAAGGCACGCTTGGCAAACCCTCACCGTGATCAACTCCCACACGGAAACCAATGTCCCCACTGTGGAAGGACGTGTGGATCCAGAATTGGCCTCCACAGTGGTACTCATTGTTAAAACCATGTTTATGAAAGGCAATCTTACTCGGCTACGAGTGATCGCCAAAGAAGAAGAATGTAATATCTAACATCGAAATATGTCTGAATTACCACCATTAACCCGATAACAGAGTCCACCCCGTCATTACTGATCAATAGCATGCAGCTAATAACTTCTGATGATGTGCAGCTATTATATCAAGCCTACACTCTTCTTTCATTATAAAAGTAATATTCAATATTGATTTACGCCTATCAGTACTACTTAAGCGCACAGGCAATTTCTGTGTCACAATGTTCAGGATATTGTCTTCTAGAGATACAGCATCAGAGCAGGCTGCAACTGAGGCCGTGGGCCACTAATCTATCCAGTATCGAACTGCAGAGATTTGCGGTGGTAAATCCTCAACAAATGGAAAGTAAAGGCATGTCTGTTATCAGTCGTCTCCCCTTCCCCTGTTGCGTGTCTAGACTCTAGCGCCTTGCTCTCCACCTTTATGACTGCCCTCCTGACCTCTCTCAGGGCGAGGGCAGCATGCCATTGCTAGTATCGAAGCGGGATTTGCTGCTGTACGTGGAATGGGTGCACATGTGTGCCATTTTGTCCTTGTCTCAGGCAGCAAAATATCTTGTGATGGACTTGAATGCAGGATGCGACATGCTTGGCCCCCACTGTGTTTCCTGACATTGCTTATCTTACAAAGACCCTGAGACCCTCCCTGCCCGCAGACTGTCTCACCAGAGTGGGGCATGCTCTGGTTATCTCCCGCTTGGACTACTGCAATGCGCTCTATGTGGGGCTACCTTTGAAAGTGACCCAGAAACTACAACTAATCCAGAATGCGGCAGGTAGACTGGTGACTGGGAGCGGCCGCCGAGACCACATAACACTGGTCTTGAAAGACCTACATTGGCTCCCAGTATGTTTCCAAGCACAATTCAAAGTGTTGGTGCTGACCTTTCAAGCCCTAAATGGCCTCGGTCCAATAGACCTGAAGGAGCATTTCCATCCCCATTGTTCTGCCTGGACAATGAGGTCCAGTGATGAGGGCCTTCTGGCGGTTCCCTCACTGCAAGAAGCCAAGTTACAGGGAACCAGGCAGAGGGCCTTCTCAGTAGTGGCGCCCGCCCTGTGGAACTCCCTCCCACCAGAGAACATCAAAGAGAACATCAACTACCAGACTTTTAGAAGACATCTGAAGGCAGCCCTGTTTAGGGAAGCTTTTAATGTTTGATGCATTACTGTATTTTAATATTTTGCTGGAAGCTGCCCAGAGTGGCTGGGGAAGCCCAGCCAGATGGGCGGGGTATAAATAATCTGTTGTTGTTGTTCTTGTTGGAAGATTCAGGACAAACGAAAGCAAAGTCCTTCTTAATGCAGTGCATAGTTAAAACATGGAGGCAGGATGGCCGCGAACTTGAATGGCTTTTAAATTGGCCTGGTCCTCTTTTGAACAGAACTATTCACGGGGGAGATGGCTATCGATGGCTACTAGCCATAATGGCTGTGCTCTGCCTCCACACTTGCTTCCGAATACCAGTTGCTGGAGGTCTTGTGTTTGAATCCTGCTTGCCGGTTTCCTACAGGCATCTGGTTGGCCACTGTGAGAACAGGATGCTGGACTAGATGGCCATTGGCCTGATCCTGCAGGCTTTCCTTACGTTTTCCTGGTAGACAAGGACCTAGAGATCACATTAAGGGTGGCCAAATTCTGTGCGACTGACATAAAACTTAGGGAACAAGCTGTACTACCAAAATGATCAAGGTTTTAAATGACAATTTTAGGTTTTATTTTAGTGATCAAGATTTAATATATATATTTAACTGCCGCTATATCTGTATTGTCTCTGTTATACCCAATTGCAATTCAATGTATTCCTGTTGTGTTTTATGATTTTCCTGATATTTTTAAGTGAGCTGGAACTGGTCTGTGACCGTAATACAGTGGTAACTCAGGTTAAGTACTTAATTCATTCCGGAGGTCCATTCTTAACCTGAAACTGTTCTTAACCTGAAGCACCACTTTAGCTAATGGGGCCTCCTGCTGCCACCGCACTGCCGGAGCACAATTACTGTTCTCATCCTGAAGCAAAGTTCTTAACCTTAGGTACTATTTCTGGGTTAGCAGAGTCTGTAACCTGAAGCGTATGTAACCCGAGGTACCACTGTAATAAAATTCAAATTCAAATTCAAATTTAAAGGTATGTGCTGGTAGACTTCAATAGCCCACTCTTCCATGAATTTGTCTCATCATCTTTTAAAACCCTCTAGGCTGTTGGGGACGTGGGTGGCGCTGTGGGTTAAACCACAGAGCCTAGGGCTTGCTGATCAGAAGGCCAGCGGTTCGAATCCCCGCAACAGGGTGAGCTCCCGTTGCTCTGTCCCTGCTCCTGCCAACCTAGCAGTTCGAAAGCACGTCAAAGTGCAAGTAGATAAATAGGTACCGCTCCAGCGGGAAGGTAAACAGCATTTTCGTGCGCTGCTCTGGTTCGCCAGAAGCGGCTTAGTCATGCTGGCCACATGACCCGGAAGCTGTACGCCGGCTCCCTCGGCCAATAAAGCGAGATGAGCGCTGCAACCCCAGAGTCGGCCACGACTGGATCTAATGGTCAGGGGTCCCTTTACCTTTAGGCTGTTGGCCATTGCTTCCTGTTGTGGGAGTGAGTTCCACAGTACAACTCTGTGGCATGAAGAAATGTTTTGTTTTCTTTCCTGAATCAGTTCCATCCATGAGTTCTAGTGTTATTATGAGACTCTTCCTCTGAATATTTATTCCTTGCCTGGCTCTGCCCATTCCTTCCTGCTTTCTTGCGTTGAATATCTGGAGCCCCGAGAAACAGCAACAAGTTGGGTAGGGAGCAGTCAGGAGAATCAGCATCTGCTTTGTTTCCTGTTGGAACGGGAGACTTAAAGATATATGTACGTCCTCCCGTTCCGAGTCTGGCAACGCTACTTGAGCCCGTGGAGTGTTTTGAACACGCTAAAGTGCTCTCCATAAATGGCAATGAATTATTCAAATGCTTCCATTTGTAACTTGCCTTTTCATACAGCTCAGAATCAATGACCCTTTTGCCTTCTCTCCAAAGCAGACGGCTCGGGAGCAGAACTCCTATTCTGGGGGGTCTCGGTTTGCAAATCAAGCCCACGGGGTGGTTGACGAATCAGGTCCTGGCCAAGGAAGGCACAGAATCAAAGAAGTGGAAGGGAGCACAGGGCCATCTAGTAAACCCCTCTTGCAATTCAGGAATTTTTTGCCCAACATGGGGCTCAAACCCACAATCCTGAGATTAAGAGTTTCATGCTCCACCAACTGAGCTCCCTTGTTTGGATCCTCTCGTCTCCTGGTGTTGCAGGCCAGGGCGAGGCTTCCTCCAGAGCCAGTGGTGGTACAGTGGTTAGAGTGCCGGACTAGGACTTGGGAGATCAGGGTTCGAATCCCCACCTGGCCCTGAAGCTCACTGGGTGACCTTTGGCCAGTGACTGCCTCACAGCCTAACCTACCTCGCTGGATTGTTGTAAGGATTAAATGAGGAGGGAGAGGAACCTTTGGCTCCTGGGAGAAAAAAGGTTGGCTACACATGCAATTAACAAATAAATCAATTAATATGAAAGGATGGAGAAAGGGAAGCGGTTGCCTAGCAACTAGGTCTTCTTTCCTTCCTTCTGAAGTAGGATTCAGGTAAAGAGGCTATTTTATTTCTTTATTTATTGCAGGGGTCAGCAACCTTTTTCAGCCGGGGGCCGGCCCACCGTCCCTCAGACCATGTGGTGGGCCAGACTATATTTTTAGGGGGGAAATGAACGAATTCCTATGCCCCACAAATAACCCAGAGATGCATTTTACATAAAAGCACACATTCTACTCATGTAAAAACACGCTGATTCCCGGACCGTCCGTGGGCCGGATTGGGAAGGTGATTGGGCCGCATCTGGCCCATGGGCCTTAGGTTGCCTACCCCTAATTTATTGCATATATATCCCACCTTTGGGGAAGAAGGCAGGAGAATTCAGGACTCTGCCAGAGCTTTCCCGCCTCCTTCTCAAAACGCCTTACTTACCCGTCTTTGGGAAGGTGGCAGAAGGGCTATGGGAGGGGGGGGTAAAATATTGCAGAGGGCTACAAAAAAAGGGGGGCCTTGGTGGCCCCCTTGTGGTCTTCAGGCTGCACGTTGGACCACCCTGCTCTAACCACTGCACCACCGCTGCCTCTAAAGTGGCTGCAAAATTAACAATGGGGTGGAGCAGCTTCCTTCAGAAGAAATGCCCAAGTCACCGTCAGAGTTTTTATTAGGAAAAGTGACAACTGCATCACTGTAGCATCTATTTGTAAAAACCATGAATGGACGCTGAGAGAATGAATTAAGGAGAGAGTCCGACACGTGAGAAGGCAGTGAGGGACGCGGGTGGCGCTGTGGTCTAAACCACTGAGCCTCTTGGGCTTGACGATCAGAAGGTCGGCGGTGAGCTTCCATTACTCGGTCCCAGCTCCTGCCAACCTAGCAGTTTGAAAGCACACCAATGCAAGTAGATAAATAGGTACCGCTCAGGCGGGAAGGTAAATGGCGTTTCCTTGCGCTGCTCTGGTTCACCAGAAGCGGCTTAGTCATGCTGGCTACATGACCCGGGAAAACTGTCTGAGGACAAACGCCGGCTCCCTCGGCCTGTAAAGCGTGATGAGCACCACAACCCCAGAGTTGTCTGCAACTGGACTTAACTATCAGGTGTCTTTTACCTTTATAGACGCATGACGCTCTCTGTAACTCAGCGAAGGCACTGAGACATCTGTTCTATCTCAGCTATAGCCAGAGGCATGGGCTGCCTTCATGACCCAGGATGACAAGGGCACTAGTCCAAAAGGGGAGAGGCCTGGCAACTCATGCGCCGCTGCCCCCTTTGGCTCAGTTCGCGCAATGCTGCCAACGCTGCCGCTTTGCCAAACGAGGGGCCGACGGCTCCAGCTGCTAATCTATTCTAATACATGCTAATCAAAACCGAGTTGCGGCCCAGATAAATCACTCTGCTCAGGCTGCAGACCCCTAGCCCTGTCCTCCCCCCCCACCATCCGCCATCTCTGCCCCCTCTTATCTCTGTCCCCAGGTGCGGGACACCCCCCCTTCTTAGTGGGAATGATTTAAGAAGAGCACACAGACATACACTACTTATCCCCCAGCGGAGAAGGTAGGGATGTGAGGCTCTTTCCAGCCTCCCTTTCCCTACAGTTTCAGAGCCTTAATAATAGTTATAATAACCCAAATAATGGCAATCAGCTCATGCGTGCAAACCGCCCCTCCCAACAGAGACACATGGAGTGGGTGGGTTTTGGGTGCACCCAGGGAGACGCAGAAGGAGAACAGTAGGAAAAGTGGCCCCCAGCAACAGAGGTTATGACCCTTTCTTTTTAACTACTCCCGAAACGATTCGTCGTTTCTGTTGCCTGCAGCCCCTAGGAAAGGAACGCACGCCTTTTCCTGCAGAAGAGGGGGATGATTGAAGTCGCCCCCCCTCCTCTCCCTCTATCGCTCTTGCTCATTCACGCCGGAAATGTTTTACATGCAAATCCCTCGTAGCCTTTGTCCTGCGAAGAATTGGAAAAAGGAATTTGTGGTCGGGGCCGGGGGCTTCACGCTATTCCGCGGCACTGCAGGAGCATCCCTCTGCTTCCGTCTCTGAGAAGTCGCATGCAAAGGCAGCCTCGGAAGGCAAGACCCCGAACACAGACGGCTGTCAAGGGTTTGTGTCAGCGGTCAGGCTAAGCGTCACGTCTCAATCAGCATAAGTTCAAGTTCTTTAACCTTTAAGCAAGTTATGCTAAAAAAATAAGAAGTAAAAAGCACTGCAACTCTGACATTGTGGTTTATGGGGCCGAGACAGAGCCAAGGCAGCCACCCCACTGGGCAGGGGCTAGAGGTTGGGGGGTGGAATTCATTTGGTTCATTTTTTTGTAGAGGACAAAGCCAATCTGATGGGGGGAAGGCTCCTTGCTCAGTGGTTAGAGCACCTGCCTCACATGTGAAAGGTCCCACTTTCGATTTGTGGGATGTGAAACACAAGAGCAGTCAAGTATAACATTCCTAGAGTGAAAATGTTTACACATGGGGAGGAATGTTTGTCCAGCCAGTAAGTAAACTTCCTGTTTCCTTCTGGGCTGGGACAGACGTCCTCTGCATGTGACCAGAGGTGGGTGTGGCCTCACCTGTGCAGGTAACGACAAAAGCATAGGGCAGGGCAGCCATCTCTCTCTTTTTGACTACATCCATTGAAAAAGCAACATCTGCTTAGCCAAAGATGCTCTCTTGGCTCCAGCCAAGAGAGGACAAAGGACTGTCTCCTTATGAGATAGCTTAGAAAAGTAACACACACCTGGAAACTAAGTCTGCCTTCTGGGATCCGATTGTGAACAGAATGTGAGTGAGTAAACTCTTTTTATACTTTTATAAAAGACTGTGTCATGCCTTATCTTTTATGGGGGAATAAGGGGAAAATACCAGAACCGTTATTATAGAGGCTTTAGCGAGCCTGAGCAAACGCATCCGCTGCGAGTTTAAAAAGGGGAATGTTACTCTGCTAAATTGTGAACTTGTTAACACAAGTTGGAAAGGCTATAACCAAACAATATATCCTCTCCTGCATCCCTGAACATTCCCACATGATTCCCAGCATCTCCAGGCAGGGGGAGACACCTGGCTACAACCCTGGAGTACTTCCTGCTGCCAGTCAGCGCAGACAATATGGACGTAGATGGATGAAGGGTCTGATTCAGCATCATATGTTCAATATATTTCCATAGGATGCTTCCGGGTTGGCTTGTTGATTAGAGTGCAGTTCCTGGCCAGATTGCACACCCAACTGGATTTTTCAGAGGGTTTTCTCTCTCTCTCTCTCTCTCTCTCTCTCTCTCTCTCTCTCTCACGAACACACACACGAAGCAGATTTAGAGCAACATGGCAGGTTCCCCTGCACCCTGGACGCACCTTCTCACCATCTTCCAAAAGCGTAGTAAGTGATGGACTTTGGGAAGGAGGCATGAGAGATCTGGCAAGGTCCTAGAGTCCTTCGTCGTCCTTAGCAAAGCCTAGCTAGTGCTTGCCCAGCTTTGGGAAGGAGGAAGATGGGCTCTAGGACTCTGCCAGAGCCTTATGCCTCCTTCCCACAGCCCAGCACCTCCCTTACCCAGCTTTGGGAAGGTGGCTTTGGGCTGGTGTGTGCGTGTCAAATTTTGGCCTCGAACAGGCTGCCACATTACCAAGGTCCACCCACAAAGATGTAAACAAAACAAGTGATTTACTGGTGAGTGCATTGAAAACAGGGGTATGGAATGGATTGATGATTGCCAGCAAAACAGAAACGGGACAGGGTGAGCGGCTCAGCTCACCCCTACCAAACAATGCAGTTGCAATACTTTTCCTTTTGCATCTGTTCTCTCCCAGTCGTTGGCTGTAAAAGTGCAAGCTGTGGGCAGGGCCTTGTTTTAATTTGCCTGCTTCTCCTTGTTTTAACTGCATAGCACTTAGCACAATGTGTTTCATAAAGGAGGAGAAGGAGGACTAAATTAGCTGGCTGACATTTCATATTATGAGATGTAAGAAGCTTTATGGAGTCTTCCGAAATGGGGCGTTTTTTAAGGTCTAGCTAGCCAAAGGATTGCTTTATTTTGGATCATATCATAGAATTATAGAACTGCAAGGGACCCCAATGGTAATCTGGTCCAGCCCTTTAGATATTTGAAGATAGCTCTCATGTCTCCTCTTTTCCAGGCTAAACATACCCCAGCTCCTTCAACCCTTCTTCATCAGGCTTCGTTTCCAGGCCCTTGATCATCTTGGCCACCCTCCTCTGCACACGTTCCAGCTGGTCAACATCCTTTTTACATTGTGGTGCCCGAAATTGGACCCAGTATTCCCGGTATGGTCTGACCAAGGCAGAATAGAGTGGTCCTATCACTTCCCTTGATCCGGACAGTGCACTTCTGTTGATGCAGCCTAGAATAGCATTAGGCTTTTTTGCTGCTGCATCACATGTTGTTTTCGTTAGTGCAAAGTAGTTAGGGTTCATCTTTCAATGTGAATTTAATTGAATCCCCCAACCCCACCATCTCTAAGCGAAGACGATACCAAGCTAGACGGACCAACGCCTGGATTCTCTAAGACAGAGCTTCCTATGTTCCGATCTTGGATGTGGGAACTCGCTCCATCTCTGCACATTTCATTCAAATAGCAGGTGCGGTAGTGATGAGATCCAGAATGGGACTCCGGGGTCAGGAAGCAGGGAATTATGACTGTTTGCTTGCCCTGTTTCCTTGGGGAAAACCATACCCCAGGCTGCTATTTGCACCAATGAAGCTGGAACAATTTCAGCGCATGGGACTAGGGGAAGTCAGTTCCCCCACAAGCCCTCTCTCAGTGTATGCTGTTTCTGTGGAGTCCCGTTCCACAGGCACCAGTTGTTCCCCAAGGGGTGCAAGCTAACACTCTGGTCCCTGGAGCCCCCAGGCTTCAGAAATGAAGAAACGTCCCTTTTCATGGATTCTGAGCTTCTCAAAGCAACTCTCTCCCCCCTCCCACTGCTAAATTTGCTGGCAGTTATTTTAAAGAAAAAGGAGGAAAAATAATAATAATAGGAAACTAGTCTGCAGCGATAAGGCAAGTAATTAATAAGCAAAATTACTCCCTCTTCGTGCATACAGTCCTATCATATTTTTTTCTTATTAACGCTAATAGTGTTTGTGAATGTTTTCCTCTGAACTGAGGAGATAGCAGTGCCATGAATCATACTTTAGAGGTGACCCTGCTAATCGTGGCAAGGAAGAAGAGAGGCGAACTAAATTTTGCCCTGTTGCTTTCAGATTCTAGGTTAGCCTTTGCAGAGAGAGGTAGAGGTTTGCAAACCATCTTTCCTGGCCAGTGAGCTACCAGGCCCAACTCAAGGTGTTAGTACTTGCCTATAACACCTTAAACAGCCTGGGACCCAAGTACCTAAAAAGCAGCTTCCCCAGTAGCAACCATCTCAGACCAAGCTGGGAAGTGGGCGAGGCCTTGTTGGGGGCTGCCTGGTTGGAGTTGACCAGTGACAGGACCTTTTTGGTGGTGGCTCCCCATTTGTGGAATGCCCACCCTGGGGAGGTATGCCTCCCTCCCTCTCTACCTCATGATTGACATTCAAGAGAGATCTAAAAACATCCTTGTTTAGCCAGGCATTTGGTGACTGAAAGATACTGTTTCTGGCAACTTTGAAATCACTGGCAGAGGGGATGTTTTTAATCTTTTAGAATATGTTTAACTATTCTTTTGTTGTTGAAAGAATGCTTTTTAAAAATGTTTTCAGTATTGATGTCTTTGTTTCCCTGGGTTCATTTTGGGGGGAAGGATGTTATTTAAGTTGTAACTCACTCGCTGGATCACCACCTTGTCGTAGTGAGTGGGCTTACACGTTCCTATGACTCTATTCCGAACTTAAAAATGGAAAGCGTAATGCTGGTGGTAAACAAAAGAGGTTCAAAGACAGTCTCAAGGCAAATTTTTAAAAATGTAGTATAAACACTGACAACTGGGAAACACTGGCCTGCGAACACTCCTGTTGGAGAACAGCCTTTACCAAAGGTGTCATGGGCTTTGAAGACACTCGAACTCAGGACGCAAGGGAGAAACGTGCTAAGAGGAAGGCGCGCTTGGCAAATCCACACTGTGATCAACTCCCACCTGGAAACCAATGTCCCCACTGTGGAAGGACGTGTGGATCCAGAATTGGCTTCCACAGTCACTTACAGACTCATTGTTAAAACCATGCATGCACACGAAAGCTCATACCAATAACAAACTTAGTTGGTCTCTAAGGTGCTACTGGAAGGATTTTTTTTATTTTGTTAAAACTGTGTTTATGGAAGACAATCTTCCTTGGCTACAAGTGATTGCCAAAGAAGAAGAAATGTTATAACGATGACAACAACAATAGTTAAGGCGAATTATCTTCAACACATGCATACATAAGGACATTTCAAGTTTTTTTTCTTTTGTTTTTGAGAACAAGTAAGCCTGCGATATTATACACATTCAGCCTGTTCAGTGGGACTCCGATTCATTGAACTGCAGAACTGGGAGGTATTCCAAGGTTCATCCAGTCTAACCCCATGAAAGCAGGAATATTTCATCCAATGTGGGGTTTGAACCCACAACCTTGAGGCTACGAGTCACATTGTCTACTAACTGAGCTATGCTCAGGAAAAGCCCCAAATGTGGAAACGATGATACACATGGGAAGAGGCCTTCTATAATATGATTGATCTATCCGGACAACTGTTTTCCACACGGACCAGCAACAGCTCTCTCCAAAATCTGAAGAACTTCCTCCTCAGTTCCCGCTTGACCCTTTGGAACTGGAGAGGAAATTCTGGAGGTGGAAACTCTGATCCCTTGTTCAACCCCACAAAAGGAAACAAAACAAAACAGTGTAATCAGACAGTGTAGAATCTTCTTCCCCATAGAGAAGCAAAGAAGTAGAAACACACTGAGCCTGATCTGTAGGACACGTGGGAGGAGAAATCTGGCTCGCTTTGGGACTGAATGCAAACCTACCTCATTTGCAATTCCTGGATGGAAATGCAGCTACCTTTTGAAAAATTGCAATGCAGTTCTCCAACCAAAAAAAGCTGTTAACAACCCCCCCCCCCCAAAGTAGCTATACAGTCATAATTCAGGTTACAGACGCTTTAGGTTGCGTTTTTTCGGTTTACGGACCCGCCAAAACCCAGAAGTACTGGAACGGGTTACTTCCGGGTTTTGGGGGTCAAGCATGCGCAGAAGCGCTAAATCACGCTTTGTGCATGCACAGAAGTACCAAATCGCAACCCGTGCATGCGCAGATGTGCCGCTGCGGGTTGTGAACGCTGCGGGTTGCGAACATGCATCCTGCATGGATCATGCTCGCAACTTGAGCATCTACTGTATTTTAAAAGACTGGGTGATGCTGGTATCCTTTGCATAGCTGTCAACGTTTTTTAAAGGGAAATTGGGATGCGGGTGGCACTGTAGGTTAAACCACAGAGCCTAGGACTTGCCGATCAGAAGGTCAGCGGTTTGAATCCCCACGATGGGGTGAGCTTCCGTTGCTCGGTCCCTGCTCCTGCCCACCTAGCAGTTCAAAAGCACGTCAAAGTGCAAGTAGATAAATAGGTACCGCTCAGGCGGGAAGGTAAACGGCATTTCCGTGCGCTGCTCTGGTTTGCCAGAAGAGGCTTAGTCATGCTGGCCACATGACCCGGAAGCTCCCTCAGCCAGTAAAGCGAGATGAGCGCCGCAACCCCAGAGTCGGCCACGACTGGACCTAATGGTCAGGGGTCCCTTTACCTTTACCCTTATTCCGAATAGGATTCCTTGCAAGAAAAGGAAAACGTTGACAGCTATGTTCCTTTCCCCAAGGCCCTGCTGAGCCACGGAGCAGATGAACCTAGGCTAGTTCAGTGAACAGTTTGACATGGTATAGTAAATGCAGTTTCCTGTGCCTCTTGAGTATAACAAGCCTTGTACCTGGATCTGCTGAGGATCAGGCCTGTGCGCTTCAACATATGCAAGCCCTGAACTCTGCCACTGAGTCACGGATTAAAAAGGCCCTCCAGAATCGGTAAGCTTGTCATGCTTCTCTTTTGCAGGGTCATCTCCCCCCCCCCCCCCCTTTTGTGTCTCTGTCCCCCCCCCAAACGCCCCCATGCAAGGTGTTAAGAGAATCATTTGAATACGGTGCGGCACGCGAGGTAAAGGTGTTATTATTCAACTCACTGGTTCCAATGAGATTATCCACTCTACTGGAGCAGCCTTCCACGGACCTCCCCTAGGCCCGAACTTTCAGTGCCGGAGAATTCCCAGCCAAGTGGAAAATTAGAAGGGGAGGGGAGGAAGGCGAGCATTGGGATGGGGGCATGAGGATGATTAAGTTCTCCAGAAATTAATTCACAACTTCAGCAATGGAAATAATAACTCCCCATGTCAGCGGGCAATCCAGGGCAAGCACGTTTCAATTTAGAAGCCAGCTTTCACCCCCCCCCCTCGCCCCTCGGTTGCAGAGGTGCCTGGCTTACGTTGATTTAATTTGCACAAGCGACGTGGAGACTTTCTTCCCTGAATGCCCTCCCTATCTCATTCCTCTTGAAGAGTCTTTAGGAGAATTTGGTGTTGCCCAAAGCTCCATGCAGCCCAAGCGGCAGATACCTTAGCGAAAAGAAGGGAAGTAGAGAAGGAAGGGGCTGACGGACAGGAATTGCTCATGGAACTATAAATCGAGATAGTTTCATCTCCCCACCTATGCAGCATCACCGGCCAAGCAGCTATAGGTAAAGGTAAAGGAACCCCTGACCATTAGGTCCAGTCATGGCCGACTCTGGGGTTGCAGCGCTCATCTCGCTTTACTGGCCAAGGGAGCCGGCGTACAGCTTCCGGGTCATGTGGCCAGCATGACAAAGCCGCTTCTGGCAAACCAGAGCAGTGCACTGAAGTGCTATTTACCTTCCCGCCGGAGCGGTACCTATTTATCTACTTGCACTTTGACATGCTTTCAAACTGCTAGGTTGGCAGGAGCAGGGACCAAGCAATGGGAGCTCACCCCGTCACAGGGATTCGAACCGCCGACCTTCTGATCAGCAAGCCCTAGGCTCAGTAGTTTAACCCACAGCGCCACCTGCGTCCCAAACAACTGTATTTACAGGGAATTGCAGGATTGAGTCTTTAAGCAAAAGGAATGGAGAAATAGTTTTCTGTTGTCAGTCTCTGCATGTCCCTCATGGTTTTGTAAGCCCAAGCAGTTTTAAGCACTTTCCCCCTTGAGGCAGTTGAGTGACATGTTTGACCATTCTGAGTCCTGATCTAATTACATTTTTATCCCATTCTTCCTCCAAGGAACTCAGAGCAGTATAAATGATTCCTCTCCTCCCTCCTCTTTGATTCCCACAGCAACCCTGTGAGGTAGGTCAGGCTGAGAAAGGGATACATCCCAGTAGGGATGTATGGAAGTGAGAGCTGGACCATAAAGAAGGCTGATCACCAAAGAATGGATGCTTTTGAATTCTGGTGCTGGAGGAGACCAGAATTTAAGCAGAGGCTTGACAACCATATGTCAGGAGTGCTCTGATGGTGTTTCCTGCTTGGCAGGGGGTTGGACTCGATGGCCCTTGTGGTCTATTCCAATTCTATGATTCTATGATTCTATTCTATGATTCTTGAGAGTCCCATGGACTGGAAGAAGATCCAACCTATCCATTCTGAAGGAAATCAGCCCTGAGTGCTCACTGGAAGGACAGATCCTGAAGCTGAGGCTCCAAGACTTTGGCTACCTCATGAGAAGAGAAGACTCCCTGGAAAAGACCCTGATGTCAGGAAAGATGGAGGGCACAAGGAGAAGGGGACGACTGAGGACGAGATGGTTGGACAGTGTTCTCAAAGCTACTAACATGAGTTTGACCAAACTGTGGGAGGAAGTGGAAGACAGGAGTGCCTGGCATGCTCTGGCCCATGGGGGTATGAAGAGTCGGACACGACTAAACGACTAAACAACAACAGCAACCCTTCAGTCTGAAGCTAACACAACAAACTCTTCTTCAGTTGCCCCCCCACCTTTCCTCACTTTCCCTGTTCTCATTATATCTTTTAGGATGATGAGTACTTTGCAACGTAGAGTCAGAAATTCAAGAGGTGAAATTCTCCTCAACACAGAGAGACGCAATGATGGCAACCTGCTGAATTTTGGCAACCGCTGTGGACATATGGATCTGCCTTATATTGAGCCATACCATCGGTCCATTTCACCCAGTGCCATCTACCTTTGCCAGTTAGCACCAGGGGAGGCTGAAAATGGGTTGCTGCCTCACCAACCTCAGCCAGGAGATCAGAAGTTTTTGCAAACCGCAAAGCAGTTTACAAAATAATAATAATAAAACAATAAGGATTATTAGCAACAATAATTGAAGACTTTTGGAAAGTTAAAATAACAACAGATTAAATCTCACATCAACTTTCTAAACATCTGCTCTGGTTTTTGAACAATTTTTGGAAGCCGAACATCAGATGCGGCTTCCATTTTGAGTTCCCCATGTGTATTGAAGCTTCTGCTTTCAGTTTACAGTTTTCGAACATTTCGGAAGTCTTGTGGAATGGATTACGCTCAACAACCGAGGTTTGACTGTATAGGGCTGTGAATGGGATGGAAGATGGCTGGTATAAGGCCTCTGTGTGACTAAGGTCTCTGGAAGAGAAGCTTCTTCAGAGGGGGAATTGAAGTATGGGGAATTCCTGAATTTCCTGCAACACAGAAATCTTTTGCCCAACGTGGGAATCAAACCCACAATCCTGAGATTAAGAGTCTCACGCTGAGCTATCCCGGCTCCTGCAAACAGATTAGCTGAGATTTCAGACTCCCATATGTATGTGTGCTTAAGTGGTGTTTGATGTGAGCTTTGCTTGAATTCCCAGAGGAAACACTGGGAGGAGGGCTCTAAGTGATCTCTACAAGTCTTTTGGAGTTTGCGGAACTTATACCATCCCATAATGCTGTTTGTTCCTCCTGCCGGAGGCCAGCCTCACAGTTGCTTCTGGAGACCACTGAACTGCAAAGAGCAGGAAAAGAACTCCCTGGGCAAGGAAAGGCACTGCCATTTCCTGGATGGGCCTCTGGCAGGAATTAGAGCAGTCAAGCAGAAGGCCAGATTCAGAGCCTTGGAGGAATCAGAGAAGAACCAGGAAGTGCAAGGACGGAGGATGGGGACCAATCAGGCTTCTGCTCATCCTAGAAGTTTATTTTCAGCACTTTGTTGTTGTTTAGTCATTTCGTCGTGTCCGACTCTTCGTAACCCCATGGACCAGAGCACGCCAGCCACTCCTGTCTTCCACTGCCTCCCACAGTTTCGTCAAACTCATGTTAGCAGCTTCAAGAACACTGTCCAACCATCTCGTCCTCTGTCGCCCCCTTCTCCTTGTGCCCTCCATCTTTCCCAACATCAGGGTCTTTTCCAGGGAGTCTTCTCTTCTCATGAGGAGGCCAAAGTCTTGGAGTCTCAGCTTCAGGATCGGTCCTTCCAGTGAGCACTGAGAGCTGATTTCCTTCAGAATGGATAGGTTTGGTCTTCTTGCAGTCCATGGGACTCTCAAGAGTCTCCTCCAGCACCAGAATTCAAAAGCACCAATTCTTCGGCGATCAGCCTTCTTTATGGTCCAGCTCTCACTTCCATACATCACTACTGGGAAAACCATAGCTTGAACTATACAGCTAGGGGTGAAGAAGTACTTTGCCCATCCTAAACCTTCCAACATTCAGCTTCATGGATTCTGGTGTTATTTATTTTCTCCAAACTTTTTGTGATTTCATACATTTCTGTCGTGCACCATGCAGCGCAGCCTATTGACCCAACAGAAGCCAGCCCTATTTTGAGCAATTCCTGTTGGGAAAAAACCCCCCACCATCTAATGGATTGGTGTGGGGGCTCCAGACCCCTTTTGTTCCTTTATCACTCTCCTGGAACAAGGCTTAGCAACACTCTTGGGAACCATTTGCTTTATTTATGTAGTCCCGCACTTAATATTATATTGATCCACATTGCATTTAGAGATGGTTACTGTCCCTTCTTCTCTTGCCCCCTACTTAATTTTCCCCATATTGCTCCCATGGTGGGAGGGGGTGCGATTTTTTTTAAGGCATCGAAAGGGCAACGTATATAGCAAAGTAGGGTGGGAGCAATGATTAACACCAGCACAGTTTCACACATTGTGTGATTAAGCTTTATGGGACAAGACTTTGGCCTTGAGATAGTTATGACATCATTAACATGATTTAAGCTGCTCAGAGATCAATAGCCCACTCAAGCCCAAAATGAAGGCGGAGGTGTTGTGTTACTATATCTTTAAAGATCAGAAATAGCAACTTGTCTCTTTGGGGGGTCAGAGCCATTTTGCAGGCCATTGGGGAAAATGGATTAGAATCCACGGACATGGCCATAATTTTGCCAGGGACATCCCTGTGGGACAGATACAGGGAGGTCTTGTTGAGGTGGGGAGTGTTGGGTTCACAAGAGGCTTGGCTATGGTGCTATTATAGGGTGGCAACACGGAAGGTACAGGAACAAGAGACGAGGCAAGATTCTGCTTCAGAATCCCAAGTGGAAGGGTTTGTGGCGCTGGCCCAGGAACTGATGCAACCTAGCACATTCCAAAATTCTTCTGGAAATGGCTTGAAAAGCAGCACTGGATGGTGCCCATTGAGACTGGTAGGGTAGAAGGCAGGGAGACCAACAGCAGGGGGCGCCAGAGCCAATGACAGCCAGAGTCACCCTCTGAACTTGTTGTAAATAGCAAGGCAGGTAGGTGAGGGGCTGGCTGAGGTCAGAGTGAGGTTGGTGGGGCAGTGCCTCACTTGCTTTGACTGCACCGAGAGAGGTAAGCCTAGCAGTCTGGGATTTGTTCCCAGGCCGTGCAACCCTGGAAGGCTTTGTCATGACAGCGGTAACCTAAATCCCCATACAATAAAAGAAACAGAAGGCACCTTTTATCACATGTGGTGGACGTGTCCCAAGGTTAAGGACTTCTGGGAAAAGATGTACACTGAGTTGAAAAAAATGTTGAAAAATACATTTGTTAAGAAACCAGAAGCCTTTTTATTTGGAATAATAGGAGTGGAATTACCCCAAAAAAGATGTTAGATTATTTTTGTATGCCACTACAGCGGTAAGACTGCTATTAGCTAAAAAGTGGAAATCTCAAGAAATACCAACTGTAGAAGAATGGCAGATGAAGATGTTGGACTTTTTGGAGCTTGCCGACCTGAGTGGAAGAATCTGCAATCAGAAAGAAGAGGAGCACCAAGAAGATTGAAAGAAATTTAAAGACTATCTAGCTAAATATTGTAATATAAGATAATTAGAAGTTACTTGAAAGTCTCAATTAGGCTTAGGATTAGAATAAGAAGGAGGTGTAAAGAACTATGGATTTAGACTAATAAGAAAAGAGAAGAAGATAGTAAATTGAAGGAGTTAATTTTATTAGAAAGAGGATTTTGGAAAACTGTTACAAGGTGATACAATGAAATTCTCTTAGGGGGGATTCGAGGAAGTCAGATAACAATGAAAGATAAAATGGGTTCTAGAAGTAATAAGTGTTTATATTTTTCTTTTTCTTTCCTTTTAGTGTTGTAATGTCTTTTCTTTTGTGTGTATTATATGTTATATTTGTCATAAATGTGGAAAATCAATAAAACTCTTTGGGGGGGGGGAAATCCCCATACAATGTAGGGAGTGCAGCACACGAAGCAAGCTTCACCTGACATTTGCTCGCTATCACCAAAGGTGAGAGAATACCAGAGCCCATAAGAGCCAACTCCTAGGGGCTAAGGTCCCTTCGCCTCCCCAATAATTCTTTTGAGGGGGCTGCCCCCCAAGAGTTAATGGGCACTGCCATTCAAAAGGTGTGCTTGTGCCACATCATGTGATCGATTATGCAAGGCGGGGCTTACCTGGGTCCCTCCAATATTTTATTCAAGTTGGTACCCCTGCCAAAGTCTCCTTTACACACATGGAGAGAACCTTTCCATTGGACTGAACGAACGAAGGACCCCTTTTAGATGGGGGTTCACTGTCTCCA
>JAXCMG010000011.1:36718132-36795594 GCA_034642415.1 Podarcis siculus
GAATCACTGGATCACTGAACGAACGAAGGACCCCTTTCAGACAGGGGTTCACTGTCTCCACCTAAATGCTCTTCCACACCTGAGGGAATCACTAGATTTGACGTTTTCATCCCCCCAAAGTTTTTTCTACTGAAATGAGGCTGCATTTTAATGTTGTATTTTAATGTTGTTTTTAAGTTGTATTTTAATCAATTGTTTTTATACTTGATGTTAGCTGCCCTGAGCCCGGTCTCAGCTGGGGAGGGTGGGGTATAAATAAAAAAATATATTATTATTATGGGTGGGGCACTTTTGTGAACAAAGGCAAGCAGGGGAGCGTAGTGCGGTCCGTGCCAGACTTCACGGCCAAAATACTCCAGGAGACAGACGAGCGTCCATAAAGGTGCAGAGAGATTATTTCTGGTGGACTGGTTTATCCTCTGTTGCAAACCTGTCAGAAGTCTGACGCTCTCGAGAGTGATGAAAATTCGGAGAGAAAATACAAAAGGAGGCAGACATGACCCTACCCTGGGGAAAAGTCCGTCTGCAGCGTGCCATTTCCTCTCATTGGCAAATCACTGGCCGATGCAGAGATGCTGGATAATGCCCGAGAATGACACATAAAACATCTCCCTGGGAACAGCCCTGCCACAAGATGGCTTTTCTCCCCCCAATTCATCCATCCATCATAACGCTACTGATTTTGCTCCAGAGACTGATATGTCAGCAGAAAGAGACTTGACAGCCGATGCGTTAATATCTTGGTCATCCATAAAAATGGGAAATAACAGCAGCCACAGATTCCCCCGACCTCAGAAGGGCACCCTGGGTGCAACAAAAAGGAACTGCCTGAGCTATGCCCCACCGCTGCCTCCCTTGGCCTAACCCTGACCTATTAGTGTCTGGAGAGAGGAGTGGTCTGTGCCAGGTCTGCTTAGAAGCCTCCTGGGTTTGGCAGAGTGCTAAGCCTCTGATCACACTCATATAAGAGCAAAAGAACATAGGATGCCTACTGGATCAGGCCAATGGCCCATCTAGTCCAGCATCCTCTTCTCGCAATGAGCCAACCAGATGCCCCAGTGGGGAACCAGCAATCAGGATTCGAAAACAGGAGTGCTCTGCTTTCATATGGTCTCCAGCAACTGGTACTCAGAAGCAGTGGAGGCAGAGCGTAGCCATCAATAGCCCTCTACTCCGTGGATATGTCTAATCATCTTGTAAAGCCATCTAGGTTGGTGGCCACCAGTGTCTGCTGTGGAAGGGAGTTCCACAGTTTAACTATGCACTGCATGAAGAAGTACCGTATTTTTCGCTCTATAAGACACACTTTTTTCCTCCTAAATAGTAAGGGGAAATGTCTGTGCATCGTATGAAGTGAATGTGTGGTCCCTGGAGTCAACTTGCCCAGGGACAAAAAGCAGATTGTGCTTTTATTTTTAGAAAGGCGGAAGGGGGTGTTGAAACAAAGTCATCGAGAGGGAGATAAGGGACTCTAGAGATAAAGGAGGCTGCCTGAGACAGGGGAGGTAAAAGCACATGGATCCTCAGGATTTTTGCATTGGGTCACCCCAAATTCACCATCAGATCATATAGCATGTCCATGGCTACAGCCTGCACCAAAAAAAATCACACATTCACTGTTTCGTGGGGCCGCAATGGACCAAAAACATGGTTACAAAGCACGGATCCACATGGATTCTCAGGATTTTTGCATTGGCCAACCTCAAACTCACTGTCAAATCACATATCATGTCTGTGGCCACAGCATGAACCACAAAAACCATACATCCACTGTTTCATTCAGAATTTTTTTTTTCTTGTTTTCCTCCTCTAAAAACTAGGTGTGTCTTTATGGTCAGGTGCATCTTATGGAGCGAAAAATACGGTACTTTCTTTGTCTGTCCTGAATCTTCCAACCTTCCTTGGCCCCTAAGTCTCCATGCTAATATTATCACACCTCCCGTGTTGGTCCTAGTGTCTTATCTCAGACCAAGTATCCCAATTTTCCATGGATAGACCCAGATTTACAGAAGCCATCCTAGTTTCTGATTTGATCCCGGAATGTCCTTAGGACATCCCTATTTTCATCAGAGAAATGTTGGAAGGTATGGAGCTATGCAACACCTGAGCCAAGGAGATAAGTAACTCTACAACTTTTAGAAGACACCTGAAGGCAGCCCTGTATAGGGAATTTTTTATGTTTAATGTTTTATTCTGTTTTTATATATGTTGGAAGCTGCCCAGAGTGGCTGGGGCAACCCAGTCAAATGACTTGGGGTATAAATAATAAAATTATTAATATTATGGAATACGATGTCCCTAATTTATTTGACATAAAAAAAACGAAGATCATGGCCACTGGTCCCATCACCTCCTGGCAAATAGAAGGGGAAGAAATGGAGGCAGTGAGAGATTTTACTTTCTTGGGCTCCATGATCACTGCAGATGGTGACAGCAGCCATGAAATTAGAAGACGCCTGCTTCCTGGGAGAAAAGCAATGACAAACCTAGACAGCATCTTAAAAAGCAGAGACATCACCTTGCCAACAAAGGTCTGTATAGTTAAAGCCATGGTTTTCCCAGTAGTGATGTATGGAAGTGAGAGCTGGACCATAAAGAAGGCTGATTGCCGAAGAATGGATGCTTTTGAATTATGGTGCTGGAGGAGATTCTTGAGAGTCCCATGGACTGCAAGAAGATCAAACCTATCCATTCTGAAGGAAATCAGCCCTGAGTGCTCACTGGAAGGACAGATCCTGAAGCTGAGGCTCCAATACTTTGGCCACCTCATAAGAAGAGAAGACTCCCTGGAAAAGACCTTGATGTTGGGAAAGATGGAGGGCAAAAGGAGAAGGGGACGGCAGAGGATGAGATGGTTGGATAGTGTTCTCGAAGCTACCAGCATGAGTTTGACCAAACTGCGGGAGGCAGTGGAAGACAGGAGTGCCTGGCGTGCTCTGGTCCATGGAGTCACGAATAGTCGGACACGACTAAACAACTAAACAACAACAACAATTTATTTGAAAAATGTGGGAGGGTATGTTACCTGTTGCCAGGTGATTGGTCTCACTAGTCCTGCACTGTCTACATCTGACTGGCAATAATTCTCTGTGATTGCCAGCAGAGACACGTTCTCACATCCAGGTCTCCCATTTCTGGGGCTGCACAGAGACAGGGCCAGTCCAAAGTGTTTCATTGCCAGCTATACTGTTATTACATATTTACTTTGTTTCGGGGAGTGCTTTTAT
The DNA here is from genome assembly GCA_034642415.1 of Podarcis siculus. NCBI lineage: Eukaryota > Metazoa > Chordata > Lepidosauria > Squamata > Lacertidae > Podarcis > Podarcis siculus. The sequence goes on from JAXCMG010000011.1 coordinate 36,721,360, forward strand.
TGGTCGGTGCATTCTTCTTGTTGCAAGTGGCTTTGAGCTTGTCTTTGGTTGTTTGGGGGTGCAAATAATGAATCGCATGAAATCAAATTTTATGCTGCAATGTGGGCCTGTTAAGAAAACGGTGTTGATTTTGGCACATCCAAAAAGGAATACAAGAAAGGAGGAGGAGGGAGAGAGAAAGGGAAGCAACTCAAATAGTCAGGCAAGCAGAAAGCAAACAGATCGTTTGCCTGGAGGAGATATGCCTAAAACGGCTCAGGCTTTTGACTTACAAATCATGTTACAGTACAGAGAGGCTGAATAAGGAAATTTATTCAGTTCTCCACAACATCTTCATCTCAGGTTCACCCGCTGCAATTTTTGGGAAAGCCACTTCCGCCTTAAGGAGGAGGTGGGGTTGCAGGCTCTCACGACCCCTCCACGTGCGGAGGGTGTGTGTGGTCAGCCCTGCACGATTGGGGGGTTCCCGGCTACATCGCTGGCCACGCTGACCAATCCAGTTGCTCTGGAGCTGCTTGATATATGCCGGATGAAGCCGGGAACTCGCCCCTTTTGCGCTTCCAGCTGCTCCAGTTTTCCCACCCTCCTGTCCTTTAGGTTTTCATCTCTACAGTGGTACCTCGGGTTCAGAACTTAATTTGTTCTGGAGGTCCGTTCTTAACCTGAAATTGTTCTTAACCTGAGGTACCACTTTAGCTAATGGGCCTCCTGCTACCGCCACACGATTTCTGTTCTCATCCTGAAGCAAAGTTCTTAACCCGAGGTACTATTTCTGGGTTAGCGGAGTCTGTAACCTGAAGCGTATGTAACCCGAGCTACCACTGTATTGACCTTGCTATGGACTTCGGTTAGTCGCCGTTTAGGGGACTGGTAGGACTTTTTCCACTTGGCAAACTGACACCAGCTACTTGGTTTTTGCCTACCTCATAGCAAATCGTCACAACTTTGTATGGTTTGGCGATTAGGCATTGGAATATGTCTGGAGAAGAGAAATGGGGAGGTAGCGCCATCACCTGCCCCGCACATTGAAGGGCAGTCCGTTAAAGGATTCTGGGGGGTGTGGCCCTGTCCGAAGCCTATGGAGGTGAGGGCCTAAGGCACGCCCCCTATCGGTGACCCCTGGAGGAGCTCCTAGTTGATGTGCATCAGCAGGACTCCCCTTACTGGTGGTTAACCCTTCCTGGACTCCCTGCAGATGGGCAGGAGTCAGATATACTTGGTTAGGTCCAATGCCTAAGCCAATACCGCTCACAATCTGTAACCAATAAAGTTGTGGCCTTTTTTAGCCCATTAACCTTAAATACTGGTGTCAAGTGTCAACTAGGGCCAGGGCATTTTTCAGTACTGGCTCTGACTTGGTGGAATGCTTTGCCACAAGAGACTAGGGCCCTGCGGAACTTGAAATCTTTCCGCAGGGCCTGCAAGACAGAGCTGTTCCGCCTGGCCTTTGGTTTGGACTCAGTCTGACCCTTATGTTTCCCTCCCCTTATGGTTTTGATCTATGGGCTACTTTTAAAATGAGGCTGCATTTTAAATTGCATTTTAACCTGTATTTTAAATTGGTTTGCCTTCTGAAAGAAGGTACAGGGTTATAAAGACTAGGACTAGCTACCTAAAAAAGGATTTCTATCCAAATGCGATTTTGGTTTTAAACACAGTGTAAGGTAGTCTTTAAGAGATGCGGGTGGCGCTGTGGGTTAAACCACAGAGCCTAGGACTTGCCGATCAGAAGGTCGGCGGTTCGAATCCCCACGACGACGGGGTGAGCTCGGTCCCTCCTCCTGCCCCCTAGCAGTTCGAAAGCACATCAAAGTGCAAGTAGATAAATAGGTACCGCTCCAGCGGGAAGGTAAATGGTGTTTCCGTGCGCTGCTCTGGTTCCCCAGAAGCAGCTTAGTCATGCTGGCCACATGACCCGGAAGCTGTACGCCGGCTCCCTCGGCCAATAAAGAGAGATGAGTGCCGCAACCCCAGAGTCATCCACGACTGGACCTAATGGTCAGGGGTCCCTTTACCTTTAAGGTAGTCTTTATGTGATTAGATTGTATTCAATTATGGAGTTTTTAGGGGCTAACCAGGCTGGGATAGCTGGGATAGCATGCTGGTGGGTTTTTGAATGTTTTATGTAGATTTTTTTCAATTTCGTTGTTCTGTATGGGACAATGACAATAAAGATTATCGTATTGTTGTCGTATCGTATTCAAAAGCATTGCTGCCTCCAGCATAACCACTGTGGCAAGTAAGCAGCGATAGCAGTCTCCCCCAAGAAGTTGTCTAATTCTCTTTTAAAGCCATTGAGATCAGGTAATTAAAAATGAACGAATTGCCACGAGTCTCCCCCAAGTTCAGCTTGCCAGGATCCGAGGAGGGCTGCATTATCCTGCAGCAGTCATCAAAGTAAGTTGCCAAGGCAGAGTGGCATTCAGAAAGGCAAGGGAGAAAGGCTTTCAAAGAGCCTGATTTTTATCACAGCCTCTGAAGGCAGCTAGGATTACCTGAGGCCCCGCTTAGCAGCTCGCAAGACTTTGACCAAGAAAGGTAAAGCGGAGGTCGATCGATGAGGACCTGCCTGTGAATGGCGGGATTGAGTTACCCGCCGAGACCAGACAATATTTATTTCCATGGCCGAGGCAGCAGAAGAGAAGGGAAAAGTTGAAAGGGTACAATTAAAACCTTCCCTCCTCCCAGACCGACAAAATAATCTGAGATCAGCGGCTTCAATGGAGTTTTCCTCCCCTTTGAGGAAAGTTTGCTAAGAAGCTCTTGGAAAGCTAGGAGACGTGAAATGCATACTCTCCAACCCAAACAGGCTTCATCAGCATAGTCCAGATCTTCCAGGAGTAGCGCTGAGCCAAAAAACACCCTACAATTTTCTGAAACTATTAAGTTCCCCTTTTTTTCCTGCATCTTTCTTGGGGTGATTTAGAATTTATTTAGAATTCCAGCGGGTGTGTGGCAGTGGCCCAAAGGGCCACAGTAAACGTGACAATGTGTACCCCTTTAAATCCTTGAGTGTGCTTCTAATAGAGAAGTTATGGTAGCCTCTTACTTTATGAGGACACGGGTGGCGCTGTGGGTTAAACCACAGAGCCTAGGACTTGCTGATCAGAAGGTCGGCGGTTCGAATCCCTGTGACGGGGTGAGCTCCCGTTGCTCGGTCCCAGCTCCTGCCAACCTAGCAGTTCGAAAGCACGTCAAAGTGCAAGTAGATAAATAGATACCACTCTGGTGGGAAGGTAAACGGTGTTTCTGTGCGCTGCTCTGGTTCACCAGAAGCGGCTTAGTCATGCTGGCCACATGACCCAGAAGCCGTACGCCGGCTTCCTCGGCCAATAAAGTGAGATGAGCGCCGCAACCCCAGAGTCGTTTGCGACTGGACCTAATCGTCAGGGGTCCCTTTACCTTTAGTGCTTGAGCTGGCCATCAACTCTTCCCCAGCGCAAGGAAGAGGTGATGTAGTTGCTACCCGAAGCTCAAACGGCAATGTCAGGGGTCCCTTTACCTTACTTAATTAAACCGATGATTTTGCAAGTTGCCTCCCTCCCATTGGGGCAGAAACACAGCTAATATGTGAATCACAAAGACACAGCTCAAAGCTAGAACATAAGTTGCTACATGGTGCAAATGGCTACACGTAACACAAGTTCCCAACATGCACACTAACACAATGTAACAGAACACGGGGAAATTGCTAGTGCTTATTGTGGATGTGTAAAACATGAAATGAGGTAATGATGTATATGATCGGTGAAAATTGTAATGCTTTGTTTGAAATGTTATGAATACCACTGCCTGGACCTACTGGGCAGGGTTGCAGTTTTGCGGAATGATTCGACTGTAACCTATTGCTTCGCAATAAACAACGCTGGACTCCTAACTCCTCACGTTTCTGAGTTTTATTGGCGTGAACTCAGGAGATAAGCTATTTTCTGGCTTACAACAGGTGCAGGGTTGAGGCACAGCACATCCTCCATCATGGCTAGCAGCCATCAATAGGCCCATTCTCCATGAATTAATCCAATCCTCTTTTAAAGCCATCCAGGTTTGTGGAAATTGGTGCCTAATCTGGAAGCGAGTTCCACAGTTTAATTATGTGTTGCATGAAGAATTACCTGCAGCCTCCCCAGGTGTCCACATTCCCTGATCTGAAATCCCCATGGGAGGAGTTTCCTTATAATATCTCCCCCTTGGCTGTTTATTCAAGGCTGAGTACTGGCTGCCAGCTTGCCTGAGCTCTGGGTCCTCACTGATTTTGTTTTTAAGGGAAGCACGTTTTACCTTCAACTTAACAAAGGATGCTCTAGGATGTAGGACACCTGATTGGTGGGTGCCATTGGCTGACGAGCTGTGATGTCACAGGGAATTGTGACATCACAGTCCTCAGTTGCTGGGCCAACAGAAGTGGCAAGAGAAGACAAGATACTCTCTATCTGGCCAAGCCACTGACGGTGGAGGTCAAGAAGGAGACTTAGGAGGAATCTAAAAAGACAGCTATCAAGTGTCAAGGGATAACATGGTCGCAGCTTGCAGGCAAACCCCAGTCTTCCAGGTTTTGCAAGACCCTCCAGGAATTGGGCCTTGTATACAGAGGCCTTCAAAAGAGGGAGCAGAGAAGTGTAGCTGGCAGGCAGCAAAATGGTACCCTGCTGGGCACCAGATTCTGAATTCAGGCATAGACCTTGCCAAGAAAATGCCCATCCAATCCCATGGCATTGCTGTGACCTTGCGTTCAGACATTGCTCACCACGTTTGCCTAGGCAGAGTGTTGTTCCTTCTCTCTCTCCTTCCTAAGCCAGCTATTAACTTTTCCGTCAGGTTTCCTTTTTTGCCTCCTCTCTCTTCCCCCGGAGACCTCCATGGCAGCTAATTGGACATCTTTCCGATTTGCACCCTCCAAGCAAGACATTGCAGGTTAAAGAGGCCTCTGTATCGTGGCTTCTGAGGCTTTGGATGCAGTGTGTGTGTGTGTGTGTGTGTGTTTCTGTGTGTGTGTTGGGCAGCGGGAGGCAGCGAGAGGAGATGGAGGAGAGCACCTGAGAATTAGATGCAGGCATAAGATACTGCACTCTGAAGCTTTGATGCCCCGCTTTTCCCAGATCCCCCTCTTTGCCACATAAAACCCAATCAATGCCCCCTTATTTTCCATGCTGCCTTCTCTCTCTCTCTTTCTCTCTCTCTCTCTCTCTCTCCCCCCTGCACACACGGAATCAAATTCCCCCCTGTAAGGTTAGGACAGAAGAGTCGCAGAAATCAATTCCCCGATCCATGCCAGGCCGCCCCTTGGAAAGAGAAGTCAGTCTCTCAAGCAGAGGAGGGAGCCAGCAAAGGAAAGCAATGCGTCCAATAGCCAAAGCTCTCTCCAGCGCTCAGCTACCGCCGTCTCACGGTTGCTTTTGCATTGACTGCTGGCACCCTGGGGTAGCCTTTGAAACAGTGTAAGCTGCAAATTGCTCTTCTGGACATCAGTCCCAGAGACTCCACGCAGAGAGAGCAAAAGCAGCAGCATATGTTTCCATCAAGGCTCAGAGTGCAGAGCAAATTCTATCTCCAGGCCTGGTTTGGCATCTTAGGGGGCCTTTGCCGGATGGCCTCGATGCATCAGAGGCTCGGGCAGCCCACAAATGCGATCCCGCTGCTGCGAGGCAGCTCCCCGCTCCCTTGCCCACCAGCTCCCCCCAGATCCACTTAAGCAATACAGATCTTAGTGAGCTACAAGCAGACAGCAGCCTATGCTGCAGGAAAAGGGGTCTGTCGCAAAGGAAATTATTTTAATTAATAGACCAGTTTAAGTCTATAGAATAGATGGTCCCTTAGTCTCAAAGGCACCACACAGAATGCTTTTTGTTTGGGCTCAGTGAGCAGAGTGTTTCAGCCCTGTTCTTTATTTTGTTTAAAAACAGCTTATCTTGTTTTCCTTTCTTTGAATTTGTGCCATTTACTGGTAGGTTTTTAAACCTTTTTGTAAAAGCAGCACTAGAATTTTCACAAGTTGAGTCCTCAACTTTCTATTACTGTGCTTTGCTTCCTTCAAGTTGGGCTGTGTTTAAAACTTGCCATTTAGGTTTTCAAACCTTTCTTGTAAATTCAGTATTAGTAACTGTACTTTTGAGTCTTCTAGTCTTTATTACTGCGTACTGCTTTACCTAGGTTGAGCTAGGATTATAATACTTCAGAATTCTGGGGGGGTTCTACCATTTTTTTGAAATTTTGGTCATTTAAAGTTTATGATTTTTCTATTTCCTTCTGAGGAAACTGAATAGTTCAGTGAAACGAGGTTTGTAGCTGGAATCCCGTCAAGGCTTTGTTCAATTTTAGGTTGTTCTAACTTTTTCCTTAAGCTTTTTGATTTTTATTATTTAGTTTATTTCCACAAGCTAATATTTCTAGTCGATTACCGTACTTCTCGTTTCAGGGATTTTCATGGTATTTCATTTGTTTTGTGCAATTTCTCAGTTCCATGATTGTCTTTTTTCTATCAGTCAGAAGAAGCAGGGTACAGGTTCCCGGACTTTCGCCGTGACAATTGTTTTCGTCCTTTAAATTCTACCAAAGGACACATTTCCCCATCTTCAGAAAGCAACCCTGCCTCTCTCTTTCTGAAGCTGGAACTCTCAGGCTGCCTTTCCGAACGACTGCTTTCATCCCACCGGGGACGGCTGCTGTGTCCATTTGCAGCTTTGTTCTGTGTCACAGCCGGCAGTGAGAAAATGTGAGGTTGGGGAGGAAGGAAATGGGAAGGAAGCCCTGGGGCCTGCTGCCCCTGCTGCGCCCCCACCCATCCCTCGACCCTGCGACCCACACACTTACGCGTTGTGGAGCACACACCATCCGCAGTGGGGGTCCCCCGAGCCCAGGCACTCGCTGCAGCTTTTGTACTGTCCGCAGGACTCCACCGGCACTCGGGTGAGCTGTGGACAACAAGGAGAGAAGAGTCATGCTGAGTTTGCATTCGGTTTGCAATTCCAGACAGTGTCATGAAGCCCTGGAGACTCTAAACCTATTCACGTATACTTCCCAGTAATAATAATAATAATAATAATAATAATAATAATAATAATAATAAAGACGCCTGCTTCTTGGGAGAAAAGCAATGACAAACCTAGACAGCATCTTAAAAAGCAGAGACATCACCTTGCCAACAAAGGTCCGTATATTTAAAGTTATGGTTTTCCCAGTAGTGATGTATGGAAGTGAGAGCTGGACCATAAAGAAGGCTGATCACTGAAGAATGGGTGCTTTTGAATTCTGGTGCTGGAGGAGACTCTTGAGAGTCCCATGGACTGCAAGAAGATCAAATGTATCCATTCTGAAAGAAATCAGCCCTGAGTGCTCACTGGAAGGACAGATCCTGAAGCTGAGGCTCCAATACTTTGGCCACCTCATGAGAAGAGAAGACTCCCTGGAAAAGACCCTGATGTTGGGAAAGATGGAGGGCACAAGGAGAAGGGGACGACAGAGGATGAGATGGTTGGACAGTGTGAGTGTGCATTGGAGAGAGAGTGTGACTTGCCCAAGAGTACATACTGAGTTCATGGTTCACCCTAGTAAAGCCAGAATGGCATAGTGGTTAGAGTGTTGGACCAAGTACCTGGGAGACTTGGGTTCAAATCCCCACTCAACCACGAAGCTCACTGGGTGACCTTGGGCCATTCACTGCTTCTCAGCCTGACCTACCTCACAGGGTCGTTGTGGGAATTAAATAAGTGAGGGGACAATTCACGCCACCTTGAACTCCTTGGTGGGATAAAAATGCAATAAATAGCAGTGGTAAATGGCTTTGGAGAGCTGCTTCCATTCATAGCACACAACGCTAAGCTGAATGGACCAAGGGTCTGGTTCAGTAAATGGCTTGTTCATTTGTATTCATGTTTAACAAACGCACATCCCCTGCCTTTTCAGGAAGTTCAAGGTAATGAACAACAATAAAAATTAACAGCGCACAATGCATAAAATTCAGAAACAGTATAAAAAAAGGCTATTGTGAAATGGAACACATATTAAATGCTCTCGTTAAAACTGGGAACAATAAAGTCAGCAACAGTATAAGGAAACAGGTGATCAAAGGCTTCCATAGATCTCTATCTATGGCAAGTTTTCACCATTTGGTGGAAAACCAGTAAGATGAGACAAGATGTTCCTCTCTTGGGAGAAGGTTCTACAGCCCAGTAATGGGTGACTCTGCCCATTTCAGTTTCCCACTTCACTAAACCTTCTTTCACTTCTCCACATTACTTTACATGCATTTTTCCCAATGAAAACTCACCAGCAAATATCTCTTAGCAAGCACATATTTATTTGTGATTTTGCATTATAGGCACATTTGTGCAAAGCGATTTCCCCTTTTACAACATGCATTTTCCTGCACACTTCACCCTAATACAGTGGTAGCTCGGGTTACAAACGCTTCAAGTTACATATGCTTCAGGTTACACACTCCACTAAGCCAGAAATAGTGCTTCAGGTTAAGAACTTTGCTTCAGGATAAGAACAGAAATCGGGCTCTGGCGGTGCGGCAGCAGCGGGAGGCCCCATTAGCTAAAGTGGTGCTTCAGGTTAAGAACAGTTTCAGGTTAAGTACCGACCTCCGGAACGAATTAAGTACTTAACCCAAGGTACCACTGTATATGGATTTCTGTACACAGTACTTGGCTCTCAGTCTGCGCTGCAAAATTTTGAAGGACAGCCATGTTTTGGTTCTCATATGGTTTAGGAAAGGACGAATTAGGTAGGTTTGCCTTTATACGTTAACCAAATCGATTTTCTTGCCATTCCTAAGTTCGACCACCAAAGAGGCTCTCTCTGTGGTCCCAGATAAATGAACTGTGGTCCCTGATAATTAAATTAAATCAGTAGAAGGAAGACAAAAGACTGCATAAGGTACCTTCATAAGGTACCTCTCTTTCAAATCAGAACCAGCGAAGGTGGTGAAGGTCCTGTGTGAGTGCCTGGAGGCGGTTGGAGGATGGATGGTGGCTAATAGATTGAGGCTGAATTCTGACAAGACGGAAGTACTGTTTTTGGGGGACAGGAGGCGGGCAGGTGTGGAGGACTCCCTGATCCTGAATGGGGTAACTGTGCCCCTGAAGGACCAGGTGCGCAACCTGGGAGTCATTTTAAACTCACAGCTGTCCATGGAGGCGCAGGTCAATTCTGTGTCCAGGGCAGCTGTCTACCAGCTCCACCTGGTACACAGGCTGAGACCCTCCCTGCCTGCGGACTATCTCGCCAGAGTGGTGCATGCTCTAGTTATCTCCCGCTTGGACTACTGCAATGCGCTCTACGTGGAGCTACCTTTGAAGGTGACCCGGAAACTACAGCTAATCCAGAATGCGGCAGCTAGACTGGTGACTAGAGGCAGCCGCCAAGACCACATAACGCTGGTCTTGAAAGACCTACATTGGCTCCCAGTACATTTCAGAGCACAAGTCAAAGTGTTGGTGTTGACCTTTAAAGCCCTAAACGGCCTCGGTCCAGTATACCTGAAGGAGCATCTCCACCCCCATCGTTCAGCCCGGACACTGAAGTCCAGCACTGAGGGCCTTCTGGCAGTTCCCTCATTGCGAGAAGCAAAGCTACAGGGAACCAGGCAGAGGGCCTTCTTGGTAGTGGCACCCACCCTGTGGAACTCCCTCCCATCAGATGTTAAAGAGATAAACAACTACCTGACATTCAGAAGTCATCTGAAGGCAGCCCTGTTCAGGGAAGTTTTTAACGCGTGTCATTTTAGTGTATTTTTGGTTTTTATTGGAAGCTGCCCAGAGTGGCTGGGGAAACCCAGCCAGATGGGCGGGGTACAAATAATAAATTATTATTATTATTATGGCAAGGGTTTACAAATCACTTTGTGTGTTAAAAATCATGCCACTACTGATGAACAGGCACCCTCTAGGTTCAAATGATTTCTCCCCACTATTAAGAAAAAGGTAGCTTTCTATGGGCACATTTACAGCCATTCTCCCACATCTGACCCATTTCCAGCCCGAGCCTCTTGGTGCTAAAAATGCTTCCTCCCACGCTGCGATGATCATGGAGCTTTCTCTGGTCCAGTGGGACACCTCCACCACACGCCAGCACTCCTGGCAATGACATTTCGAAGAATCAAGTTGCATGACTTCAAGGGAAGGCTCCTCGTCTGATTTCCCAGAGGTGCCACAAGGAGAGGAGAGCAGGTAAATAAAGTCGCCTTTGCGGAGTCAAGGTTACACAGAAGAGCCGTGCCTTTCAGGACACTCGGATTCCTGTTAAGGGCGTAATTGCTGTCACGGAAAAGTGGCTCGGTTGAATTCAGAGGGATTCCTATGAGTCAGGCAACTCCACACACACACACGTTTCCAATCTGCACAAAGTTGAGTTTCCTTCTGTTATTCCTCAAGGATGAAACCAACCAGAGAGCAGTTCCAAGGTCACTGATGAGGCGATTCCTCTGAAGTCAAGGAACCAATACCAGAGTATTCTGGCATTTCCCACATCCACACAATTGCATGCGGCAAAAGGTTTGCGTAATGCTCCCTTGTTTATAACATCAACTCACTTGGGGCAACCAGTTTCCCCAAAGGGCACATGGAGGTAAGTTGCAGGTAAGGTAAAGGGACCCCTGACCATTAGGTCCAGTCGTGACCGACTCTGGGGTTGCGGTGCTCATCTCGCTTTATTGGCCGAGGGAGCCGGCGTACAGCTTCCAGGTCATGTGGCCAGCATGACTAAGCCGCTTCTGGCAAACCAGAGCAGCGCACGGAAATGCCGTTTACCTTCCCGCTGGAGCGGTACCTATTTATCTACTTGCACTTTGACGTGCTTTTGAACTGCTAGGTTGGCAGGAGCAGGGACCAAGCAACGGGAGCTCACTCTGTCACGGGGATTCGAACCGCCGACCTTCTGATTGGCAAGTCCTAGGCTCTGTGGTTTAACCCACACAAGAAACCCGACTGTTTGCAACACTGTGATTTTGTGATTCCATTCACAAACACAAATGCTGTGGTACCTCGGGTTACATTCGCTTCAGGTTACATATGCTTCAGGTTACAGACTCCACTAACCCAGAAATTTTAACTCGGGTTAAGAACTTTGCTTCAGGATGAGAACAGAAATCGTGCTCCGGCAGCGCAGCAGCAGCGGGAGGCCCCATTGGCTGAAGTGGTACTTCAGGTTAAGAACAGTTTCAGGTTAAGAACGGACCTCCGGAACGAATTAAGTTCTTAACCCGAGGTACCACTGTGCTGCTTATTCTTAATCTTTACAGTACCAGTTCATTTTGGCAAATGGTAATTATTCCTCTCCCTTCCCCCAATCCATGCCACATGTCAGATGGCAATGGTGGTTGCTCGTGAGTAACCATTCAGGACTCCAACCTGTCTTTTACAGGTTTTATTTTGGTGCAAAACTATTTACAGTGCAGAGCCACAAGTTCATGTCTGCCTCAGTCGCTAGCAGAATCTGGGAGTGGTTGTTTCCGGGACTTCCCCCAACATAAGAGCTTCGTCACCCCTAGCCTTTTCCTCCCTTCTTTGTGTTTTACACCTCTGCGCAGGTTGGGCAATGGAAGGGGCATGCTTCCCTCCTGGCTGGCTTGGCCAGGAGCGGTGCTGAGGCTCCCAGCAGCATACTCTGGTCCTTTCCCCTCTTCCCCACTGGAGGTGGGGCTTTCCTCATCACCGGAAGAAGAACTGCTTTGCAAGATTTTCGGAGGTTCCCTGTAACCCAACTGCCCCTCTGCTTCCTTACTCTGTTCCGATGGCAGTACCCTGACACCACCATTTCTTTATTCCACACCCCCCTATCATATTAGCTCCCCCCACCCACAATTGTCTAGTCCCAGCTTTCTTTGAAATGGCTTTCCAGATAACATCTGCCATCCCTGAAGCTCCCTCGTTGGTCAAAAAAGGCCCGTTTTGCCCAGGGGGGATATAAAAATACTACTGGCTGGACAAACGCGATGTCATCAGTCATTGCCACATTTTCCCCTGAGGATCTCTGTGTCAGCAGAGTGAGGCCGTTTTTTAACTGACACGGAGGGACAGAAGCAGCGCCCTGATGAAGCACCATTGAATCCCGTCAGCACTAAACTCCCAAACAGCAATGAGTGACAGATTGCCGGAGAATACACCTGTGCCTTATGGGTACTTTCCAAGAAATGTTACGGGACATGAGCTATGAACTGACAGGCCAGGATTCATGGTGATGATGTCTTGAAAAATAACTAGCTCTGCTATTTGGGGGCATTTATTTATTTTTCAAAGCAGACAGAACTCAGAATGTAGGGTTGCCATAGCTTGAAGAATATCTGCTGAAGGTTGGCGGTTCGAATCCCTGTGACGGGGTGAGCTCCCGTTGCTCGGTCCCAGCTCCTGCCAACCTAGCAGTTCGAAAGCAAGTAGATAAATAGGTACCGCTCCGGCGGGAAGGTAAACTCCGGCAGGAAGATAACAACAGGGCAACTGACTTTCGGGTTCGGTGGGTGGGTGTCAGTAAACAAGGGGAATTAAGACTAAGAGAGCTGAGGGGGGGATGCTCGTGTGATCTCACTGTTTACAAGTTGTACAAGTGACAAAGTATTTCAATTTCAGTTCCAGTTGGGTCTATTGGGTTGCATCACTGATCAGCATGAAGCAATGGTGGAGGACTCACATCACTCACACAGTAAAGGCAGATCAAGGGGAGAGTGATTGGTGTAATCACACTGGGCATCAATCTTCTGGGTCATGGCGACTACAACATCCAATGGACGGCAAGAGGTGGGGGGGGGCTTTGGATTTTGGCATCGCACAGGGCGGCACTGAAATTGAGGTGCCATGGTCCACCACTGCCTACAGCAACTGTTCTGTAGCATTTGAAGGTATGAGGAAAGGTAGTGCCTGAGCTGAGGGATGCGGGTGGCGCTGTGGTTAAACCACAGAGCCTAGGACTTGCTGATCAGAAGGTCAGCGGTTCGAATCCCCGCAACAGGGTGAGCTCCCGTTGCTCGGTCCCTGCTCCTGCCAACCTAGCAGTTTGAAAGCATGTCAAAGTGCAAGTAGATAAATAGGTACCGCTCCGGCGGGAAGGTAAACGGCGTTTCCGTGCGCTGCTCTGGTTTGCCAGAAGCGGCTTAGTCATGCTGGCCACATGAACCGGAAGCTGTACGCTGGCTGCCTCGGCTAATAAAGCGAGATGAGCGCCGCAACCCCAGAGTCGTCCGCGACTGGGCCTAATGGTCAGTGGTCCCTTTACCTTTACCTTTAGTGCCTGAGCTGGCCATCAACTCTTCCCCAGTGCAAGGAAGAAGTGATGTAGTTGCTACCCGCAGCTCAAACGACAATGCCCTTTCGTGATTAGAAAAAGAAAATCGATTAAAAAATAAAGGTCAGATGAATGTGCACGGGATATTGGAAGTGCAGAGGGGCCATGAGTTCTGTTTTACAGAAGACAGTCCTCTGTTTAAAGGGCTGTCTGAGAATAGCCTTCTATCTGAAGGTGTGAGAATGGCTGCCTAGGCCAAGTGAAAAGATAAACAAAGAATCCAAAGAACCATCAGCAACTGACACATGAAAGAAAACTTAGCATCAACAGCTAACAGAGCTAGTTATTTGGAAAAGGTTCGGAAAAGGGACGTCAGAAAGGTCAAGGGGATGGTATGAGTCCGCTATGAATAAAGGTTGCAGTGTCTGGGACTGTTTTTAAAAACATTATTTATAATTTTCAGGTTTATACATTTCAAAAATTTCACAGTCATTTTAACATTTCAAAACTTGACTTCCTCCCCATTCTTTCCACAGTTCCTTAAATTTATTTTTAATATCTTCTGCATATCCAAATTAACTTAATTTGTTCATTTATTCATCTGCTTTAGATATATACTCTTATGAAACTGCAGGTTATTACAATAACCCTTCCAATGTTCTCATCTGTTTACAACTTACCTGTAAATATTCAATAAACCACTTCCATTCTTTAATAAAAAGTTGTTGTCTTTATTTCTTATTTTTTCCAGTAAGTTTTGCCATTTCTGCACATTCTGTAAGTTTTTGTATCCATTCTTCCTTTGCTGGGACTTCTACTTCTTTGCATTTTGGAGGCAAATAACATTCTTGCTGCTGTAGTAGCATATTTGACTAAGTTTCTATATAGTTTGGGTAGTTCTGTCCTTATAATTCCCCAAAAGAAAGCTTCTGGGTTGTTTTTGTTTTTTACAAACGTTATTTTAAAATATCATTTTCATTTCATTATATATCATTTCCCAGAAGCTTTAACCTTACTACAAGGCCATCACATATGATAAAAAGAACCTTCTTTCTCTTTACATTTCCAACACTTATTTGATTTAGATTTATATATTTTTGCCAATTTGGGACTTTTTGTTTAGGGAAATGGTAAGAGGCAACATGATAAAAGTTTTAAAAATTACGCATAGCATGGAGACAGTGGATAGAGAGAGAGTTTTTTCTCCCTCCCTTATCACATTAGACTCGTGGACATGAAGTGGCATATTGGACGTTCAGGACAGATAAAAGAAAGAGGCCTAAACAGCCTTGGTCCTGTATACCTGAAGGAGCATCTCCACCCCCATTGTTCTGCCCGGACACTGAGGTCCAGCGCCGAGGGCCTTCTGGCAGTTCCCTCACTGCGAGAAGTGAGGTTACAGGGAACCAGACAGAGGGCCTTCTCGGTGGTGGCACCCACCCTGTGGAATGCCCTCCCACCAGATGTCAAAGAGAACAACAACTACCAGACTTTTAGAAGACACCTGAAGGCAGTCCTGTTTAAGGAAGCTTTTAATGTTTAATAGACTATTGTATTTTAATATTCTGTTGGAAGCCGCCCAGAGTGGCGGGGGAAACCCAGCCAGATGGGTGGGGTATAAATTATTGATGATAATAATAATAATAATAATAATAATTCCTTCTTCATGCAGCTCATAGTTAAAACGATGGAACACGCTTCCCTCCAGGATGCAGTGATGGCCATCAACTTGTATGGCTTTGCAAGTGGATTAGACAAATTCATGGTAAATTATCAATGGCTCCTAGCCATGATGGCTACGCTCTCCCTCTGCAGTTGGAGGCAACAGGGCTTCTGAATACCAGCTGCTGAAAACCACAGGAGGGGAATGTGCTCTTGTGCTCAAGTCCTGCCCTTTGGTTTCCCACAGGTGGCGCTGGGGTCTAAACCACTGAGCCTCTTGGGCTTGCCGATCGGAAGGTCAGCGGTTCGAATCCCCGTGACAGGGTGAGCTCCCGTTGCTCGGTCCCTGCTCCTGCCAACCTAGCAGTTCGAAAGCACATCAGTGCAAGTAGATAAATAGGTACAGATACAGTGGGAAGATAAACGGCATTTCCATGTGTTCTGGCACTCGTCACGGTCTTCTGTGTGCGAGAAGCAGTTTAGTGATGCTGGCCACATGACCCAAAAGCTGTCTGTTGGCAAATGCTGGCTCCCTCGGCCTGAAAGTTAGATGACCCCACAACCCCATAGTTGCCTTTGACTGGACTGGAGGAGTGCGGGGGGAGCACACCACCCTGGCAGCGTGATCCTGGTGGGGTGCCATTGCAGCTGCCCCCCCCTGCCCATGCTGGACGCCACGCCCCTGCAGGCGGCATGTCACACCCCCAGGATGCATGTCACACCCCTGCGGGTGGTGCACCCTCCAGCGCCAGAGCATGAAGCTCGACCACTGCAGGGGTCCTTTACATTTTTACTTTCCCATGGGTATCTGGTTGGCTACTATACGAACAGGATGCTGCAGTCAGGAGTTCAGCCTACACTCGAGTAGGACCCTGGCAGAGACACATGCCCAACTGGCATGTTCCCTCCCTCCTGGTCAATTGTTCAGGAGCTTCATAAGCTTTCTTCAGCCCGAACATCACAGCGACCAATGCCAACAGACATCGGCACACTGAGGGATCTGCAGAGTTTGCACATCTTGCATGACAGACCTCAGAAACTCAGCATTTTGGCTAATCTACTTTATTTACATATAAACACACACGGAGCACTGCAACATGGCTCCCTCTCTCTCTAGCATCAGACAGCAAAGAGAAAAAGAGAATAAAGGACAATAGTCCCACTTCACGGAACACAGTAACACAAACATCCTGTCTCCGTCACTTCCCACTCTGTGGAGTCAAAACATATACCGTCATGTGAAAGACAAAAATCCCATGACTGCAATCATGGAGCAGGAATTCTAACAGCTACATGGGTCATTGGACTGATTGAGCAGGCTGTTCTTATGAGCAAGCATGCAGGGAGACTTGGCCACGGTTGGAGGTGGTAATGTTTTTAAGTACCAGTTGCTGTAAGCCACAGAAAGGGAGAGGCTTCTTGCGCTCAAACCTTGCTTGTATCTGTTCGACCACTGTGCAGACAGAATCCTGGGCTTCAGCCTGATCCAGCAGGGCTCTCCTTTCGTCCTGTCCTCATTCACCCTCGACTCCCCGTCCATCACAAAAAGACATGGCCATGAGAGACACAAAAAGGATGGATAAAGAGCTAGAACATTTTGAGAGAGTGGGAGGGATTCATCAAAGAGGTAACGGAACGGCCTTCTCGGCAAGACAGATTTTTGCACCAGCAGGCCGGAACTCATCCTTGTGGACACACGAAGACCTCGCACGAGTCACGCTGCTGTGTCTAACTGCTAGCACACCAGACCCTTTTACACGTTCACCTTCAGCGGCTCAGCAGTGAGATTAATTAAAACAGCACCACGCTGCTCAGTTACTCAAGCTTTAGTGTCAGGCCCTCTAATTAATAAAGGGAGAGTCTACGGGAAACAATGGAGCCGTGAGTGAAAGGCACACCACCTAAGGGCCGTCAGCTGAAGAGAAAGCAGCAGAAAGCAAAGACAGCACATCACAGCTCAGATCTGAAACGCTCCCCCTTCGCTGGCGGAACATAAATCTGCAATTAATTCCACTCAGCTCCACGAATCAAAAGTTTGGAGATCGGCCCATGCCCTCCGGGAGCAATCAGCCTTTCATGCTGCCCCAAAGACAGGGGGAAACGAAAAAGCTCGCGCAACCACAGCAATTTGCCGCTCTCGGTAATTATTATAGAGGGATCATCGTCTTTCTCCCACAGCAAAGGATGGCTCCAGACCCACCGCGAAAACAAACATATACGGAATCAATGGTTTTTAGCCTCTGCAAGGCTGAGGCCAGGAACCAGCACCTGTGAGGCTGCTGGTGCCTATATATATGTTGGAATCATAAATTGTAGAGTTGTAAGGGACCCTGAGGGTCATCTAGTCCAACCCCCTGTAGTGCAGGAATCTTGAGCATCTACGACAGATGGCCATCCAACCTCTGCTTAAAAACCTCCGAGGAAGGAGAGTCTGCCACCTTCCAAGGGAATGGCTCTTTCTATCGGAAAGTTTTTCCTGATGTTTAGTCGGAATCTCCTTTCTTGTAACTTGAAGCCATGGGTTCAAGTCCTACGCTCCGGAGCAGGAGGAAACAGGCTTCAACTGTTCCTCATAAGGCTTGGTTTCCATGCCACTCCAATCTCTGAGCTGCAAAAGACTCCAGGCACTTGCCCTGGATTGTTTTTCTTGCAATGAAGATCAGTAGAGACTGTGGTGTCTTTAGCATATAAGGTTTTATCTGCACATATATACAGTGGTACCTAGGGTTACAGAAGCTTCAGGTTACAGACTCTGCTAACCCAGAAATAATAACTCGGGTTAAGAACTTTGCTTCAGGATGAGAACAGAAATCACGCAGCAGCAGGAGGCCCCATTAGCTAAAGTGGTACCTCAGGTTAAGAACAGTTTCAGGTTAAGAACGGACCTCCGGAATGAATTGAGTTCTTAACCCGAGGTACCACTGTATAGGGTTGCCATATTTCAATCAATGATTTTTTGATTGACTTCCCTAAGATCCAGGACAAAGCGCCACCTTTTGGAAATTCCCCATTGAAATCCAGGTAACGTCCAGGAAAATCTGGACATATGGCAGCCCTACATATAGGCAACCTGAGCATAAGATGGAGTGGCTCACAGCATTAACACCCCGACCAATCTTGCTTCTTCATTGGTCAAAGTTTTGGATCCAGCTCAGAGCAAGCATGTCTCTGGGTATCCAGCTTCCGGCCTGCTTCAAGCTTAGCTCACAAATACTACTCTCCGGCTATTACTCTCCTACTTCTCAGCAGAGGAGGGGAGGAAGGGTTCATCCCTTATCCTGGAGGGCACCATCACTTAAGCTCTTGCAATGTAGCTCATTCTTTTGGGATGCTGATGAGGACACTTAAGTGGCCAGCTAAGACTATTGTAGACAGCATCTTAAAAAGCAGAGACATCACCTTGCCAATAAAGGTCCGTATAGTTCAATAATAATAATAATAAATTTTATTTATATCCCGCCCTCCCCAGCCGAAGCCAGGCTCAGGGCGGCTAACAACAATCAAATAATCAAACAGTCAAATAATCAAACATTCTAAAAATATTTCATTATAAAAATTAATTAAAATCAAGTTGATGGCAACCGATTAAGCAAAATTCTGTGCAGGTTGCCAGAGGAGGGAGTCAGGCTGCGCCCTGACCAAAGGCCTGGTGGAACAACTCTGTCTTGCAGGCCCTGTGGGAAAATGTCAGGTCCCACAGGGCCCTAGTCTCTTGTGACAGAGCGTTCCACCAGATTGGAGCAGATCGCTGCTTCAAGCTGTGGTTTTCCCAGTAGTGATGTATGGAAATAAGAGCTGGAGCATGAAGAAGGCTGATCACCGAAGAATGGATGCTTTCGAATTATGGTGCTGGAGGATACTCTTGAGAGTCCCATGGACAGCAAGAAGACCAAACCTATCCTTTCTTAAGGAAATCAGCCCTGAGTGCTCACTGGAAGGACAGGTCCTGAAGCTGAGGCTCCAATACTTTGGCCACCTCATGAGAAGAGAGGACTCCCTGGAAAAGACCCTGATGTTGGGAAAGGAATGCCTGGCATGCTCTGGTCCATGGGGTCACGAAGAGTCGGACACGACTAAACAACTAAACAACAAGACTATTGTCTTACAAAGTGACTTGTCTGGCCAGTTCAGCAAGAGAATCCTCTGTCAGTTCCTAACCCTCAAGGGATACAGGACTCCAAGAATTTGGAAGTGACTCGGGGCATTACCCTGACTGACCCTCCCCATCCTCAAACCTACAACAATATATATATTGGGGTCCTGAGCCAAACAGGGCATATCTGAAGGGTTTGGAACTTCAACCAAGTTGGGCTGAGACAGTCACAGATCTCTTCAGATTATGCTTATGGGCCTGATAAAATCCAGGGCTGTCAGGGGGCAGGGCATCAGGAAGGAAGCAGAGGCAGGGATCAATCTAGAACCACTGTGCTGGTCCTGGGGGGGGGGGTAACCAAGAGGCGAGGTCCGAGTCCAGTCCGAGGTCAATGGTGCTGTAGCTGGGTCCAAAGCAGGGAGTCAGGTGGGGTCAGGAACTCTGGCAGAAGAGCAGGACAGGGTGCAGGCAGGAACAGGCTAGCAACAACATTGCTCCCGCAACCTGGGACTGGGGCTGACTGGCTTTTATCTGCCCTGAGGCATAGGGTGGCCCCGGTCCACAGGTGACTCGCCTCTCCTGGCCTGGAGGCAAGCACTCCTCTTGCAGGAACTTAGTTTACCTCTCTGCCCTGAGCCTCTGTGGATCAGGAGAGGCTGGAGGGTTACCGGACCCAGAGGCAACCTCCTCTTCCCCTGACAGGGCTGAGAGTGGAGCACCTGCAGGCAATGGGTCCTCCATCACCTCAGGGGCCAGAGCAGACTCAGCTGGTGCCTGCACCTGAGGATCCAGCACAGGTGAGAACCCTTCAGGCTCAGGCCCCAGCCCTGGCTCAGCTGGTCCTGGAGGCAGGGACCCTGTGCAGGCTGGGATTCCTCAGGTTCAACCTCTGAGTCCGAATCCCAGGCCATCACAACCACCCTGAGATCTTCAGATGATCAGCCATATATCAATAAATAAAACAAATAAATAGAAAGCCCACCAAAAGGCCAAGATCTATGTCAGCTGTGTCTGCCCAGGAGAAGGTAGGAGCCTGACCATGCCTGGTACTCCTGCCTTGGACTAGGTGACCCTCAGGGTTGTTTCCAAGTAGAAATCTATGATTCTGTTTTGTCCCATCCCTGAAGCAGAGACTCGATGCTTCTGCACCGTAGGACAGCTGTGCTTCAGTTTACTTCTTAGTTTGGGAACTGCAAACCAGGCAGATTCACATTAAAATCTATCACCGCAGGTCAGAGATGGGGAGGAAATTACTTGCTGTTTCGCTTTTCAGCTGTTGGATTTGCAGACAATTACTAATGGCTGAGTGTTTTGAGTGTTTTGCTGGAGTGAGAATTGAATGGTCGGAGTGAAGCACTCTGTGCAAGGAAAGTGTGACTTTTGAATGGGTGGGTGTGGCAAGATGGTTCTTGAATCCTTGATTTATATAATTAAATGTGAGGGTGGTTTTTATGTTGTAATTGCATTGTACTCTGTAGTGTTTTGGTGCTTTTTTGTTCTGCATGTGATCCCTTTTTAAGAGATTTACTGCTGATGTTACTTAAAATAAGGAATGGGGGGGGGGAGCAGGAGCTGCACTGAGTGTGGAATTGTGTTTCCATAGAATCATAGAGAGAGCAGGACTATAAAGATTGCCAAAGAACTGATGCTTTTGAATTATGGTGCTGGAGGAGACTCTTGAGAGTCCCATGGACTGCAAGAAGATCAAACCTCTCCATTCTGGAGGAAATCAGCCCTGAGTGCTCACTGGAAGGACAGATCCTGAAGCTGAGGCTCCAACACTTTGGCCACCTCATGAGAAGAGAAGACTCCCTGGAAAAGACCCTGATGTTGGGAAAGATGGAGGGCACAAGGAGAAGGGGACGACAGAGGACGAGATGGTTGGACAGTGTTCTCGAAGCTACCAGCATGAGTTTGACCAAACTGCGGGAGGCAGTGGAAGACAGGAGTGCCTGGTGTGCTCTGGTCCAGGGGGTCACGAAGAGTCAGACACGACTAAACGACTAAACAACAACAACCAGAACAATCATAGAATTGGAAAGGACCATGACGGTCCAACCCCCTCCAATGCAATAATGTTTTTGCCCAGTGTGGGGCTCAAACCCACAACCCTGCCTCATGCTCTACTGACTGAGCTATTCCAGTTTTTATGTGATATCTGTTGATTTCCATGGAGATGCAAACAGCTTTGAGGTTCTGGAGACATAAAGTGGTACACTAGTTAAATTAAGAAATAAAATTAAGTGCAGACAAATCTCTCCCCCCTCCCTTCCGGCAGCACTGTTTGGGCATGACTGACGCATATGCAGCGCTTCTGAACACTCTAAAGCGCGATATAAGTGATC
This sequence comes from Podarcis siculus, assembly GCA_034642415.1. Taxonomy (NCBI): domain Eukaryota; kingdom Metazoa; phylum Chordata; class Lepidosauria; order Squamata; family Lacertidae; genus Podarcis; species Podarcis siculus. The sequence goes on from JAXCMG010000011.1 coordinate 36,742,675, forward strand.
GGTATGGTTCAATGAGACACTCCTTTGGGCCAGGTTACGCTTTCAAGAAGGCTGTTAAGTGTTTCGTTGTAGCTTGCTGATTTCCAAATTGGTCTTTTCCTCAAGATTGCTTTCATTGCTTAGGGGCTTCTCGCCCTCGCCCCCCCCAAAAAACCCTCTCAGCATAATGATCCTAACAAGGTGAATCATTGCTCAGTCTGGGCTTTTTATAACTGCATGTTAATGCAGTGACAGGATCGACTCAGTCTGATGAACTGGGATAATCTTAATGTACAAAAAGAGGCAACTTAAGTAGCCCACGCACCTTTTCCAAAGAAGTCAAAGGATGCCTTTCCAAAACGCCAAGTGGAGCACTGTGTCAAGCTGTGTGAGTTCTGTCAACGCTCCTCATATCTTCCAAGGCTCAGCCAGCCCCCCCCCAAAGATAGCAAGATTATGAGAGAGCCTGATTTCCGCTCAAAACAATTCTCAATGGAGCATTTGCGATAAGAACAAATTATTAAACAGAAAGAGACAAAGCCACTAAGCGGATCCTTAGATGAACCTGGCTTCCTTGCCCAACAGACCAGGATATGAATCTATCCCAAACTAGAGAAAGCCTAAGATGCTATTTACAAGCATAAATCAATGACCAATGAAGCTGAAAGATACAGGGGAGATACACAGAAGGTATTCTTCATGCAGTGAAAAGTTAAAACAGGCTGGACTATGCAGAACTGGATAAATTAACAGGAAGGTTTCGAAACCTGCGGGACCAGAGATTCTCAGAAGACTGGAGTAAATATACAAACTATTTGAAAAGTAATTTGATTAAGCTAGTAGGATTGCAAGAAGTTTTGTAAGGAGGGCTATTTGAAATATTGCAAGAAAGACTACGAGGAGAATTATTAGTTCATGATAATTAAGAGTAATAGAGAAATTAAGAAATGCAGAATAAGTGATAAAAAACGGAAAATCATCAGAGGTGTTGACGGAAGTCTAAAATATTGTATAAGAAGTTATGTTATATTTTTGTTGGAAACGATATGTTAAAAAATAAAAGTTAAACCAGGCTTTCTCAACCTCGGCCCTCCAGATGTTTTTGGCCTACAACTCCCATGATCCCTAGCTAGCAGGACCAGTGGTCAGGGATGATGGGAATTGTAGTCTCAAAACATCTGGAGGGCCGAGGTTGAGGAAGCCTGAGTTAAACTATGGAACTCACTCCCACAGGAAGCAGTGATGGCCACCAACTTGTATGGCTTTAAAAGAGGATTAGACCATTTCATGGAGGAGAGGGCTATCAATGGCTACTAGCCAGGAGGGCTGTGCTCTGCCTCATGGCTGGAGGCAACACTGCTTCTGAATACCAATCGCAGGGCTGGAGAGGGCTCTTGTGCTCAAATCCTGCTTGCAGTTTCCCCATTGGTATCTGGTTGGCCACTGTGAGAACGAGATGGACCATTGGTCTGATCCAGAAGGTTCTTCTTACATTATTAACTACCACCAAACCCAATGTGATTTTGTTGTATGATGCTGTTAACCTAGAAAATCAAGGTCCGTGCTAATTTATTTCTTGCTCTCCTGACAACAGAAGCTCCCAGTGTGGGTTACAGCACAAAAAACACACGCCATACTATCAAAACAGCAGTGAACAACACCAGCTCCCTCCATTTACCCTGAAACAATGATTCCATTAAGCACATTACACGGAGGACACAAAAAATGGTTCTTTGAAGGCCAAATGGAATGGGTGGAAATGGTAATGCTGGCTGCCTCTTGTGGAGGGAGATTTCCTAATGCTTGGTGCCTCCACTAAGAAGACCCTCTCATGAGCTACCTTTCCTGAATCTCTGAGAGCAGAACTACAAGCAGGGCCTCATGATCTTAACCTGCAGACTGCATGGGTCACCATGGTCATGCAACCCATTGTCAAGACATTATTCTTGCACCTGAATACCAAGATTAGCATATCTTGATGCTCTCGTGATGGGGAAAATATGTGGCTACCCCAAAAACAGAACCACGTTAGGCACCTGGCTTTTAGAAGTCTCAGACTGAAGAGCTATGCAGTGGTACCTCGGGTTACATACACTTCAGGTTACATACGCTTCAGGTTACAGACTCCGCTAACCCAGAAATAGTGCTTCAGGTTAAGAACTTTGCTTCAGAGCTAAATATTTTGAGGATCTACACAACTTTGTAACATGCAGAAAACGGCATTCTTAGAGAAACCAAAGACTGGAACTGAGGGAAGTCGGGGGGGTTGTGTGGGAGGGGAAGGGAGGAAAAATGGGGGGGGGGGAACAAGGATGATATGTTTTTGGATAATATGTCTTGTTATAATTTTGAATAATTTTTTAAAAAAGAACTTTGCTTCAGGATGAGAACAGAAATCGTGCTCTGGTGGCACGGTGGCAGCAGGAGGCCCCATTAGTTTAAGTTCAGGTTAAGAACAGTTTCAGGTTAAGAACGGACCTCCGGAACAAATTAAGTACTTAACCTGAGGTACCACTGTATTGTCAAACTCCAATCTGGTAGGGAGGGGGGGGGAGAGAGAGAGAGAGAAATGATTCTGAGCGTCAACACCGACACACAGAGAAATACAGCCATTATCGCAGTACAAGTCGAAAGCTTTAAAGTCAGTGTGGCACAGGGCTATTAGACAGCTGAGTGCTCAGAGGTCACTCACATCATGCGATTAAGAAGCCATGCAATTAAGCCTGGCTGGGGATGATTAATTAATTAATTAATTGCTCCATCCAGCGGCTGCGCCATGCATTCTGCCATTAAGAAGCTGCAGCGGTGAACGGTTTCAGGGAGAGCTGGGTTGCTGTCCTGCACTCACTTCCCTTGGAGTATTTCCACCGAGCCTAGAAGGGCTTCCTCTTGAGTAAGTGTGCACGGAGGCAGGCCTCCAAGAGGGTCAGCTCCTCTCTTTGCACAAGGGGGTGCTTAGCAAGGGCCTAGCGCCCACTCATTCACTCCCATAGAGACAGATGACAGGCGGCACAATCTTATTCATGCTCGATGGAAGCCAGCTATACAGTGTTGCTTACCACTAGTGAGGAATGGGAGAATTCAATTCAGTTCACATTTAAAGGTGAAACCTACCAAATCCGCAGCAAGCGCAGCAATCTTTCGGAATTCGTACTTCCCTGAATTTTGCAACACAGTTCTCTAGCTGGATCAGCACCCTGGAATATGGTGGTATGGTTTTTAAACCTTTTGCGTCCACCATGGTTCAAATGTCGGGGGGCTTCTGTGCCTGCTATTTGCATAGTGGGTGGGGAGGAGGAGCTATCAGTGAAGCAAGTGGGAGCTTTCACCCATGCATATTGCAAGCATTGGGAAGAGGGAAAGACCCTAAACTTCTTCCTTGTCCCTGATGTCTTCACCCACTGAGAATCAAGCTTGTTCCAGTCTCCTGTTTCTTGATTTACCTTGACTCAGATAGAAGGGGTGCCACATAAAGTGGGGGTGCATTCTGAATTTTTGTTTGTTTCCTATGTTTGTGCATAGCCTTAAGGGCTTCCCACAGCCACTGTGACAATAGGCTCCTTGGCCTGATCCAGCAACCTTTTCTTAAGCTCTCTTGAGACAGTTCTGCAGCAACTTCTCCCGCCTTGTTTTGTTTCTTTGGCTTCCCATGTCCATGTGGGCCCAAGGAGGAAAGAACACCGCTTCTGATCACCAAAGACTTCCAAGTGGCTGGGCTCTAATGTTTGCTCTCTCGAACAGCCTGCACAGCGGAGCAGCTCGGTGTGTCGCAATTAAAGCGAAGTGAAGTCCCTTCTAATGAGCCCCAGCTCCTGCATGGTTACTGAGGCATGCCTGCCGAGCCGGCGCCTGATCATTATCATGGCTCTCTAAAACTATATATAGAATTAATTGGGGTCTGTAATGGAATTTATGTCATGGCAATGGGCTTTGCTTTCTTTCCAAAGTCCAGGGTGACTACGGAGAGCGTGTCAAAGGCGCTGAGAAGTGGCCTCACTCAAAAGACAGGAGGTGGCTGTAGCTCTCAGCGATACCATCCCTGCTGAGTGGGGCTCTGTGTTCGAGTTGCCTCCTCACCCTTTAAATATGTTCAGCTGTCTCCTGTCAGCACCTCAACCAAGCCAACACCCCCCCAAAAAAGATTCTTCTGGGTTATAGGATGCCATTACTGTTGCTTTTGATTTTTTTCATCCAGTTTTCATAGATCAATAGCGTTGTAGAGTTGGAAGAGACACCATGGAACATCTAGCCAAGGTTTCCCAAACTTGGCTCTCCGGCTGTTTTAGGACTACAACTCCCATCATCCCTAGCTAGCAGGACCAATGGTCATGGATGATGGGAATTGTAGTCCAAAAACAGCTGGGAAACACTGATCTAGTCCAACCCCCCTACACAGCGAAAGAAACCCTGACAGATTGCCTTCCACCTTCTGAGAGAATGCATTCCACTGTTGAACAGCTCTTACCACCAGAAAGTTAGCTAAAAACCATGAGAGGATGAGTCTGTGTGTTTCATCAAGCCCACTGCCCTCTTACAAAACAATCCCTTCCTAGTTGTGCATCAAGAAAACCACCGGCACATTTGCAAAGCTAAGCAGGGTCCAGTGTGGTTTCAAACTGGATGGGGGACCGAATGTTGAGATTCTTGCATTGCACGGGGTTGGACCAGATGATCCTTGGGGTCCCTTCCAACTCTACAATTTTAGGGTTTTATGAATGCAAGTTCCTCCAAGGAACTCAGGATGACATACATAGAGTCAACGGCACCACCTCCTGAATCATGTCATGCTCAGTGGATCACACAGAACCTGGATGAAGAGGGCTGTGAAGACTGAGAATTCCCATTGCCTTGAGTGTTCCACACAAAGCAATGGCGATGTTGCTACTAGGGTCCCTTTTTCTGCATTGGGACATCAGCAAGAACCCTGACTAGTCTACTCCCTGGTAGTGGCCCTCAGTTATCCAATTATATCTACACAACAACTTGGCAAGGTCAGGTTAAGAGAAGGTCAATGGGTTCCAAAGAGGGTGTTTCATGCATAGTGCAGTGGTTTGAGTGTTGGGACTAGAACTTGGGGGATAAGGGTTCAAATCCCAACTCGGCTATGAAACTCACTGGGTGAAATTGAGCCAGTTGCTTACTTGCACACACCCCCCCCTCTCTCTATCTCTATCTCTCTATCTATCTCTCTCTTTCCTACTTCACAGGGTTTCTGTGTGCATAAACTGTGGGATGCAAATCAAATGCAGTACCTCTGGTTAAGAACTTAATTCGTTCTGGAGGTCCGTTCTTAACCTGAAACTGTTCTTAACCTGAAGCACCACTTTAGCTAATGGGGCCTCCCGCTGCCGCCGCACGATTTCTGTTCTCATCCTGAAGCAAAGTTCTTAACCCGAGGTAATATTTCTGGGTTAGCAGAGTCCGTAACCTGAAGCGTCTGTAACGCGAGGTACCACTGTAAATAAACAACTCAAAGGTCAGCAAGGGTCAATGTAGCTGAGATAGTTTGCAATTCCAGAATGAGCAATCCTGAGCTACACACTTTCTGGACTGTTGCTTATGAAAAGAAGTCCTTAAAGCTATGTACAGTAGCCATGCTTTCACCCCTTTGCAACCTCACGTGGCGTAGCCCCAACTCGACACTCAGGCAAGCCGCAGACCGGCTTTCCCTTCTGATGTGTGACCTCTCTCTCTCCCCAGCAAACAAATGTGTACACGTGGAGAGCCACCCAGTTGGCTCGTGAGCCGATTCATAATTCCAAGCTCTGGCAGATTTACACAGTTCAGGAAGTGCGGCTTTTTATTTACTGGATTCCATTTCACATCAGTGAACTGTAAAATTATAACCACAGCTTCTCCCCGGCCTCTTTTTCAGATCTATGGCCTCTCTCTCTCTCTCTCTCTCTCTCTTTCAGTTTTTCGTGCACATGTTGAGGAGACTGCAGTGATAAAACAATCCATCTCTGGGAAGGCTCTCCCCAACCCCCCACCACTGCCTTTTTAACTTTCTTTGAATGCATTCTGAAGTCCACACACACACACACACACACACACACAGTGCCCTTCATGCAAAACCCTTTCCTTATCATTAAAAAAAAGAGGAAAAGGTAAAGGTAAAGAACCCCTGACAGTTAAGTCCAGTTGCAGATGACTCTGGGGTTGTGGCGCTCATCTCGTTTTACAGGCCGAGGGAGCTGGCGTTTGTCCATAGACAGTTTTTTCCGGGTCATGTGGCCAGCATGACTAAACCGCTTCTGGCGCACGGAAACGCTGTTTACCTTCCTGCCGGAGTGGTACCTATTTATCTACTTGGACTTTGGGTGTGCTTTCGAATTGCTAGGTTGCTGGGACTGAGCAACGGGAGCTCACCCTGTTGCAGAGATTCGAACCGCCGACCTTCTGATCAGCAAGCCCAAGAAGCTCAGTGGTTTAGATCACAGTGCCACCTGTGTCCCTCCTTACCATTACTACCAGCCATTAGGGAGAAACTTTGAGGGCACCTGCATTCTTCAACCTGACTGCCTATCTCATTTGCACCCCATCCTTCTACCAAGTAGCTCAGAGCAGAGTGCATTCCTCTGGAAGGTTACTAAGTAAAGTAAAGCAATTTCAGCTGGGGTGCTGGATCCAGTAGTGTAACTACATCAGGGCAATGGAAGCACCAGACCCCAAATGATTGGGGGAGGAGGCAGGGAGGCAGTCAAATTTTGCCCGCACAAAATGCCAAGGCAAACCCTTCATCCTTGTGGCTTTCCACATTTCCTTTTCAATGTTGATCTGATATGGCTGCAGCTTTTCGTTAGGTCTTCTTTCCCTTTCACCACATGATTCCAGCCAATCAGAGAGCATGTAGTGGATGTGATGGGCACTGTGTGGCCAATCAGATTTGCCTGTGTGGCAGCGTCACTGAGAACATGCAAAGCAGTGTGAAATGAGCCAAACTGGAAACATGTAGAACATTTTTTGTTTGCTTAAACACACACACACACACACACACACACACTTGCCTAGATAAGTGTTGAGGGCGCAGAAACCACCTCCAACAAATGCAACATCTACGTTCACCTTAAGTCATGGGTAGGCATGGTGGCCTCCAAATGTTCAGAGAATCATAGAATTGTAGAGTTGGAAGGGACCATGAGGGTCATCTAGTTCAACAATCTTCAACGCAGGACTATGCAGCTGTCCCATAACGGGATCGAACCTGCTAAGCAATCAGGCTCCAATTCCTGTTGGACTACAATTACCATTTCCAAGCACAATTCAAAGTGTTGGTGCTGACCTTGAAAGCCCTAAACGGCCTCGGTCCAGCAGACCTGAAGGAGCGTCTCCACCCCCATCGTTCAGCCCAGACACAGAGGTCCAGCTCCAAGGGCCTTCTGGCGGTTCCCTCCCTGCGAGAAGCCAAGTTACAAGGAACCAGGCAGAGGGCCTTCTCAGTAGTGGCACCCGTCCTGTGGAACGCCCTCCCACCAGATGTTAAAGAGAAGAACAACTACCAGCTTTTAGAAGACACCTGAAGGCAGCCCTGTTTAGGGAAGCTTTTAATGTTTAACAGACCACTGTATTTCAATACTTTGTTGCAAGCCGCCCAGAGTGGCTGGGGAAACTCAGCCAGATAGGCGGGGTATAAATAATAAATTCTATTCTATTCTATTCATCAGGCTAAGTTAGCAAAAATGTATAAAAATGTTCCAAATGCATACTGGAAATGCTTTTATGATCCCCTCCTTCCAACGTCCCAAGGGAAGCAGCCTAAAGCTCATTCTCAGCTGAGTCCTCTGCTGTGCAATATAAGGCCTCTGAGTTGTGGGCTATGCCAGTGGTCTCTAATTGCAGAATCACAGAACTGTATACCTGGAAGGGACCATGAGGATCATTTAGTCCAACCCCCTGAAGTGCAGGAATCTTTCACCCAACACGGGGCTTGAACCCACGACCGTGAGATCAAGAGTTTTGTGCTCTACCAACTGAGCCATCCCTCAGGGTTCTCCCTTAATTTATTTCTCTGTGGTGTGTGGGGGGCCAAGCCACAGAAGGGCCTTGATAGAGATTTAACAGGAGGCTGAATGAAAGGTGAAATGGCCATTCGTTCTGCACCGAGGAGAATGCAGGTGAAAGGAAACGGGTGTGCAAGGTCTGTGGAACCGATTGCCAAGGAAGCCCATGAAAATCACCTTGACTGGGGGGCGCCCAAGGTAGGGTTAGGCGGCCATCCATCAGCTGCTGTCCCTTCCAGATGGAAGGCTTCCATGATTACTCAGCGCGGGGAGGGAAGCGCAGGGAAAGGATCATGCCGACCACCACCAACACTGCTTTATTTTCTTCTAGCTAGGCAATAGATCTTCTGTCCCCTGTGGCATACAGCTAAGGGTCAGTTGGTTTCCATTATAAACCTCATTTCCAGAGGGATCATAATTCACCCATTTTACATTCCATGTGGCCGGGACACCTCCCCACCTCCACTTTCCGGCCTGGTAAAACATACCAGTTCCGACTGCCAGAGAAAACAGCTTTTGTTTTTGTTTTTGAACCCAGATCTTGTGACGAGAAAGGCTCGGTGGTAGTTTAAACAAAAGCCATGACATTTGGCAGGAGAAGAATTGGGCTGGCCTGTTTTTGGAGGAATGGGGTGGGGGAGAGTGGAGATTTGAGGGGCTCAATTCAAGGTAAGGTAAAGGTAAAGGCACCCCTGCCCGTTCAGGCCAGTCTTGCCAGACTCTAGGGTTGTGCGCTCATCTCACTCTATAGGCCGGGAGCCAGCGCTGTCCGCAGACATTTCCGGGTCACGTGGCCAGCGTGACAAAGCTGCATCTGGTGAGCCAGCGCAGCACACGGAAATGCCGTTTACCTTCCCGCCAGTAAGCAGCCCCTATTTATCTACTTGCACCCGGGGGTGCTTTCGAACTGCTAGGTTGGCAGGTACGTTCAAGGTACGTTTGCAAATTTGTTGTGGTTAAGGCCTTTCAGACACTCTTAGATTCTGTCTTGAATGCCAGAGCTCAGTTTTGCGATGATAAAAGTAGATGCAGATGTAGTCATTAGAAAGAAAGCCTCCTAAGCACGTGCAAATCATTATCATCCAGCAACTACTGCCATCTCAGATCACAGGCAGGGCATCGAGGTTACAGAACGTGACTCCCAGAGGCTCAGGAATTTCATGTGCTGGCTTCAGGTCACATGAGGTCCAATTTAGGGTGTGTATTTAAGGAGAGGGAGTTGGATTATGAATGTTATAAATGAATAAAAGCAGTAAGGTGTGAAACTTTGAGGCGACCACTTATTTCAAGCAAGGCTGGGCTCAGACTGGGTGCAAGAGAAGAGAGGGCAAATGCTTGGGACTTGGCTCAGGCAGGGCAAAGCACAAAGTTCTGATTTCATTTCAAGCAAGCATCAGAGCCTTATATAGCAGCAGAAGCAGGAGCTGCATTCCCAATGCTACCCATAGCTCAGTGGTAGAGCATCTGCCTTGCAAGCAGAAGGTCCCAGGTTCAATCCCTGGTGTCCCCAGGTAGTCCTGCCTGAAACCCAGGATAGTCACTGCCAGTCAACATAGAAAATACTGAGCAAAATGGACCAATGGCCTAACTCTGTAGAAGGCAGCCTCTTGTTTTCCTATGCATCTACCAGGAGCGAGCCAGCAGTAAATAACTGAGAGCAAGTTAGAGTTAACTCTTTATTAGCAGAAACAGGCTCTGCACAGGAATGTTAGGGATAATGAGCGCAGCAACCCATCTCCACTAGGTCTTGCCCTCATGATGCAGTTGTGGTTACTGAAGGTCACTGCCTCCTCACAGCTGCCTAAGCCCCCTCCTCTCCATGGTTTTCCCCAAGCAACCTGAGACTGTTCCTGTGTGAAGCCAACCTCTCTTCTGCCATCTTCATGCCACTCCTGGTTCTGGGAGACCAGTGGGGAGGGGAGCTTATTGCAGAAGGAAGGGAAGACACCAGCACCTCTTCACCAGCCTGACTCATCTCTGCCTCTTGGCCTCCCTCCTCTCCAGCCTCCTCTTCCGCCTCTGGTTCTGGACTGCTCTCTGCCACAGCCTCTTCCTGCTCACTAAGCCCTGTTGCCTCTTCAGCTTCCAACACCACCTCCTCCCAGTCTTTTCCTGCTTCTGCTGCTGACCACTCATTGTTGTCCCACCACCAATTCCTTGGCTCTGAGTCTTCTTCCATTGGGGGTTCCCCAGCTGGTTCCTCCCACCATTGCCTTGAGTCTAACCAGTCCATGACTGCATCTTATTTCCTCACTGGAAGGTCCTTTTCAGTTAACGGGTCCCAGCGTACTCAATCAGTCTCCAACCTAGGAAAGCAGGGGAGACTCTCTGTGGCTTCTCTGATGCAACCCTCTGAGTATGGGAATGGTAACATAGCATCCATCACCTGATGGGAGTGCTTCTGGGGCTGGTCCTGCAGGCCCTTTCCTCTTCTGCTTCAGAGTCTTCTCCCTCATCCCTTGAAGGTGAGGAATCAGACTCCAGGGTCACAGCCAACCTTTGCAAAACTTAAGAGTTCCCCCACTTCTGTAGATACCTCTTCCTTGTGTGCAGATAGTGCTCTTTTGGCTACGTATGCAAAAGACATCACCTCTGAACATCCAGAAATAAAAGGAGTGGGATTAGGAATCAAGTACTACAGATCAGTCTGCTCGATGGGGAAGTCAGAGAGCCAAAACTATATTTTCCCCACCCCTCCAGAAGCCCAAACGTTTCAGAAGATACAGGGACAAAAAACCCCAGCAGAGTCATAAAGTAATTATATATTTTAGGTTCAAAGATGATACTTAAGTGCTGGGAAGAGAAGAAGAAGAATGTGTCAAGCTTAATTCCGTAATAAAATAAAATAAAATAAGGGGCATGCGATTAGACAAGCAATTATACAGCGAGTAGCTTAACATAAATTGTGGGTAAAAATATCAGAAACAATTTTGCAGGATTTAGCATGGGAGCACCTTGTAAAGCATAATTGGATTAGAGAAGACAGACAGCGCGGATTTACAAGGAGGAGGCCTTCTGCCTAACTAACTTGTAGGAGTCCTTTGAAGCAGCTGTTTTAATGGCTGAGGGAGGCGACTGCAATAGTAGTTGTGTGCTTGGATTTCCCAAAAGCAATCAGAGAGGTTGCAGAGTGAGATTAGTGCCTAATGGAAGGAGTTGCAGTATAAAAGGCAGGTTTGCTGGGAAATCAGCTTAGGAAGCAGCCCGTGTGCGAATCAGGAAACTGGGTATATCATGCCAATCCATACAGGATGGTGTCAAGCAGATCATTGCTGGTGTCAATGTATGCTGCAAACATATAATGGATTTACACCAGTTGAACCGTCCTGTCCTCCACCCCAGGAATCCTGGGAGTTGTAGTTTGGTGAGGCTGCTGAAGAGTCTGCCCAGACATCCCTAGCCATCCCTTTGCAGAACAACAATTCACAGGGTTTTAGGGGGACTGGAAGAGACAGCTGAAAGTATTTAAGATTTCAGAGTATTTAACTTGCTAGGGACTTTGCAGTTTTTAGGCCCCTCTGCATGCATATTACAGAATCCTTGATTCGTTACTCCTCTCCCAATCAGTGAATGCCCATCTATAGCATCCTTGAAATATCAGATCTGCACACTGGCTCTCTGGCAATTTTGAAATTAATATCAAATAGTCTTCATTGCTAAAATATTTCTCTGGCTAACTAGAATCTGATTCACACACCACGGCATTCATCAGGTTGAGGCAAATTGGTGTCCAACTATAGGCTCACACAATTTTGTAGCCAGTGAAACGCCAGCAGATTTCTCAAGCTCATGCTTAGAATACTGTGTCCAAGATATTGACCAGCTGGAACATGTGCAGAGGAAGGCAACCAAGATGATCAAGGGTCTGGAAACTGGAAGCCTTATGAGGAACAGTTGAAGGAGTGGGGTATGTTTAGTCAGGGCAAAACGGAGACCGAGAAGATATAGGATAGCCATCTTCAAATATCTCAAGGGCTGCCCCATGGAAGATGGAGCAAGCTTGCTTCCTCCTGTTTCGGAGGGTAGGACTCAAACCAAAGGGCTTTAAAGGTCAAGACCAGCACCTTGAACCTGACCCGATACCCCACGGGGGCCAGTGCAATATGCTCCCATGGCAGGGACCCTGTGAGGATTAGACAAATTCACAGAGGGATGGCTACTAGCCAGGATGAATATGATCTGCCTCCACCGTTGGAGACAGCAATGGTTCCGAACAGCAGTTGTTGAAACCACAAGAGCGGGAGAGTGCTCTTGTGATTCCCACAGGCATCTGGCTGGCCACTGTGAGAACAGGACGCTGGACGAGACAGCTTGACCCAGCAGTCTCTTTTTGTGTTCCTTTGTTGTGTCTTGTTTGCACAAATGCTGTGATCAGACCCTCACCCATCCCCGTCCCTGCCTCTCCGCTCCCCACCTCCTCCCTTGCAGATGTTACCCCGACTTCTTAATAAATCGGTCTGTTTGGCAAAAGTTTAAGCTGAAAATCAATTTTAATTATAAGAAATCGGTGGGCGCCATCAATAAATCAGCGTTTCAAGGGGAAAGTTACACCTGGAGAGATACAGGGAAAGAGGAGGGAGTCAGAGGGGATTTTTTTTGCAGCTCAGTCTGTCCCAGTGCCAACCCTCCATGTTGCCTGGTGCAAAATCCATCACCATCATTATACCCCCGGTATTATTAATGTTGTTGCAGTCTGATGAATGGCACATGAGCAGGTCTTGAACAAATAGCTCTGGGTTGCAACTTGATTTCCGAATGACCCTCCTGTCAAGAGGCCTCTTTTTTTATTATCAAGGGGGTGTAAGCGGGGGGCGTGGCAGCCAAAATAATTCATTGTGTCTTCTTATTTGAGGCAAACGATTGTTCAAGCTGGGTAATGGAGAGCTAATTAATCCTTCCTCTCCGGACACTGCAATGCATCATGTTTCCCATTATAAGAGGACCGTTTAAATGTATTATAATTATAATTATGGGTGCTTTGCAAAAGGCAGGCTCGTAATGGGGTTGGGAAGGGGCCTTGTTTTCAGGACTTTGATGGCAATTGGTTCACAAAGGGGAGCCCGGCGGGGGAGAACGGGAGCTTGTAATCAAAGGGTTATGAGTGGGGATGGATTCTTGGGCCACCTGATGTGGCAATCTAAAACAAAAATAAAAAAACAGGGCAAGGGGATCCCTTTGAACCGCCTGATCCAAAGCTGCACACCTTTAACCAAGAGGTACATTGCACAATGTACAGTCCAGCTTCTAGAAACTTTTAGGACCCACATCATTTCTGAAATGATAGGTTGCTTTGAGCTGTTTTAAATATTGCGCTTTAATGTTAATGTTGTGTTTTGATTGTAACTCGCCTTAGGAGTTTGGGGTGAAGGGCGGGAAATAAATTGTAGGAGTGAGGGGGGAAGTCAGGTACCATTTGGTTGGAGAACCGTGTCGCCAGTTTGGAGAAGCGCTCGGATTGGTTCCAGAAGTGCAGATTGGTTAGTTCGTTAAAACGCAAGCAAAATCTAAAATTCTCCTCCAACCCTGTTTGGGAGAGAGTCCCCCTGAATTCAATGGGCCTTGCATCCAGTTAAAAAATGTGTAGGCTACAGGACTTCCGGGTTGGCGCCATCGCCGAATGGCGGACTCCCTCCGAGCTCCGGAGGGAGCCTGCCCGGCAGGGCTGGGTCCTACCGCATCGGCGATGCGGGGACCCTTAAAAACCACGGCCACGGGGGCCGTGGACATGGAGACTCGGCTGGCACCGTTAGCGCCCTCCCGACTTGTGAAGGAGCCTTTTTAAAGGCTACGGATCGGGTGCCGGGGAGAAGCGTGGTGCTTTGAGTCCTCTGCCATCCCTGCCGAGCGAAGCCGCATGCCATCCGGCGGAGAGCGCTGACTTCTTCCATTGAGAATTCGGACTTTTAACAACAACCCGTGAGTAAAATTTGGAAACCGGGTTTAAAAGGAGAAAAAAAGAAATTTTTTCGGATTCGATACGAGCGGGGGGGGATCCAAAAAGGAAGTCAGTCCCCCTCCCTATTGTAAACCTTCCAAAACAAGGACTGGGAAACCAAGGTCCAAAAAGATTTGTTTCTGACTAAGAATTCCACGATGGGAAACTACAAGAACTGTGCTGGAGGAAGAATTTAGGGAGAAGGAAAATGCTACCCCCCCCCCTGGGAACCGGGGTGATTGAGGAGAGAGAGCCTGGCGAAAAGCGAAGGAGATTTTGACAGCTGTCAAAGTAGCTGTCAAAGTCGGAAAGAGGACTTTATTACGAGGGCCTTGCTGGTCAATTTCGCTACAATTTCTTTACAATTTGTTAAAACTTGGATACAAAATGGCGAAAACATGGATAACAACCGGATTTTTGGACTAGAAAAAACAAAGTTACAACAATCCCCCTAGAGGAGTTTCGGGACATTACAAAGAAGGTCGTAAGTGGAAAAATACCATTGGAATTTTACAGAACTGGTTATCTCCTGGGAAAGCTGCAAAATGGAAACAATATTGTGTCTACAGGGTGTTCAGCTAAAGGATTGAAGAAAGGAAGGGACTGAACGCAAGTTTTGGTTCCTGAATAACAATAATCCCTGCAGACTTACTAAATTCCTGAATTAGTACATTTTAGCAGCAGAACAAGAGGAAACTGGACTACAACTTGGAAAGAACATTGGGGGGAGTTTTATTAAAGATTTGAAGTTAATATGGTTTAAAAATAACTTTAAAAATAATTATAAAAAGAAAAGTCAGCGAGAGTTGGGGGAAAATGTGATTTTTGGATCTTAAGAATTCCAGGCAGCTAACATGGATTGGTGATCAGGGGGAAATTAAACCGGGGACAGGGGGGGAGAACTAGAATCCAAAGGCTTGTCAACTTTTTGCTGAATTGGTCTCTTTTCATTTATTATACTTTTCAATTTTTGTTTCTTATATTTCTATTGTGGGGTGTTTTTACTATTAAATAAAGGGGAAATTGTGGAACGAAAATGGGGTGGGCCCTGGGGAAGGAACTTTTGTTTCTTAATATGAGGATTGTATAAACTTAAATTTAAATTTGAAGAATGGGTGAAATAAGCTAAGCTTTAATCAGAACTGGGAACTTGTAGAGCCAACAATGTGAAAGGGGAATATGGTAGGGGTGGGGGAAGGGGGGAGTCCCGGAAAGCTGATATATGAAAATAAGGTCTTGAACATTCTTTAATCTTTACTTTCTGTATTTTTGAAAATTTTAATAAATATTATTTAAAAAAATAAAAATAAAAAATGTGTAGGCTACAATGCAATGCACTGGGATTTACTTCTAAGAAAACGAGCCTGCAACTAGACTGCCAGCCTGCAGACATGCTTACCTAGGAGTAAGTCTCATTGCAGACAGTGGGGCCCTGTGTCAGGAGAAAGATGTGCTGGATTAGGCCGTACAGTGTTAAGGGGTCTGGACTGGAGTGCAGATTCCTCAACAAGTTTTTTAAACATTCTTTCCTAGAAGCAGCAGCCCTAAATTTGAGATTAAAAAGTAAAGGTAAAGGGACCCCTGACCATTAGGTCCAGTCGCGGACGACTCTGGGGTTGCGGCACTCATCTCGCTTTGCTGGCTGAGGGAGCCGGCGTACAGCTTCCGGGTCATGTGGCCAGCATGACTAAGCCGCTTCTGGCGAACCAGAGCAGCGCACGG
Source organism: Podarcis siculus (assembly GCA_034642415.1). Classification (NCBI taxonomy): domain Eukaryota; kingdom Metazoa; phylum Chordata; class Lepidosauria; order Squamata; family Lacertidae; genus Podarcis; species Podarcis siculus. Next base: position 36,758,311 of record JAXCMG010000011.1, read on the forward strand.
AAACGCCGTTTGCCTTCCCGCCAGAGCGGTACCTATTTATCTACTTGCATGTTGATGTGCTTTTGAACTGCTAGGTGGGCAGGAGCAGGGACCGAGCAACAGGAGCTCACCCCATCACGGGGATTCGAACCGCCGACCTTCTGATTGGCAAGGCCTAGGCTCTGTGTCCCTAAATTTGAGATTAAGTCCCACCAAAATAAACCAGGCTTCTGAACAAATTATGGAAGGATTAGGCCCTCAGAGACTGTGTAAAAAGCAGCAAAGGAGTAGATTTCCCCCATTCAAGAAAATATGCTCTGAAATCGAGAATTTGCATGTTTGTGAATTGAAAAGGGGAGGCTTTATTCTGCAAGGCGGATTAGGCCACATGCAATCGGCTCTGATGGTGATGTTAGTTAATCCGGATTAATTAAGGCAGCTTCTTAAAAATGTGCCCTCTTGTGCTCACAGACAACAAAGAGTCTTGTGGCATTGCGATAGAGAGAAAATGCAGAGAAGCAGGCAAAGCATTCAGAAGCTATGGTTTGTCACTCTTAAATTCTGTCAAGGCACTTTAAATCAAACCTAGCTAGGACTGATTTGTTTGGGTGTACGTCGCTTTGGGTTGCCCTGGTCAAGAGAAAGTACAGTGGTACCTCGGGTTAAGAACTTAATTCGTTCTGGAGGTCCATTCTTACCCTGAAACTGTTCTTAACCTGAGGTACCACTTTAGCTAATGGGGCTGCCGCTGCCACCGTACCCCTGCCACACGATTTCTGTTCTCATCCTGAAGCAAAGTTCTTAACCTGAGGTACTATTTCTGGGTTAGCAGAGTCTGTAACCTGAAGCGTATGTAACCTGAAGCATATGTAACCCGAGGTACCACTGTAGTTTAAAAATTCAGCGAATAAATAAATGATCGTATGCATCTAAACACAAACTACCTATTTCACACTTTTCAAACCGAGACACAAAGCGAAACTCAGCCAGCCTTTAAAATTTCACTCTTCTTTGAATTTTGCAATGCAGCTCTCCAGTCCACAAGGAATGTGTACAAAAAAGCATGCTCTATGGTAAAGTGTGCATTAAAATGCATATATTAGTGGAAAAAATAGCATATTAAAATGCATCACATCAGGGGAAATCGCTTTTCAAAAATGATATTAGGGAAAATGGGATATAAATATGAGTATATTATGAAAAATTCATATTAAAATCCTGATGAACTTTCAGGAAAGATACACACACACACACACACACACACACACACACACACACCAAGCTGATAAGGAAATGCAGAGAACTGAATCTAAGACTGAAAAAAATACGAAACGGAGAGAAACCAAATGTGAGACAATTTGCCCATCCCTAGTTCCAGGTTTTATCCCTCATTTTCCAAGAGCAAAATGAGGCACAGAAGCACTAGCTGGGCCTTCTGGTTGCCACCAAAGTGAGGAGGAGGAGGAGAAGAAGAAGAGGAGGAGGAGGAGGAGGAGGAGTTTGGATTTGATATCCCACTTTATCGCTACCGTAAGGAGTCTCAAAGCAGCTAACAATCTCCTTTCCCTTCCTCCCCCACAACAAACACTCTGTGAGGCGAGTGGGCCTGAGAGACTTCAGAGAAGTGTGACTGGCCCAAGGTCACCCAGCAGCTGCATGTGGAGGAGCAGGGAAGCGAACCTGGTTCACCAGATTACGAGTCCACTGCTCTTAACCACTACACGCACACTGGCTCCCCATTCTGCATCTAGCCCACCTCCCCATCTTTACTTGGAATGTTTACTTGGAAGCAAACCCCACCGGTGAATCCAAAAATTCTTGTGTGGGATTTGATCCCATAACAGTAAATTCAGGTTGCCCAGTTACTTTGGATTTGGTGCTCTATGCAAGAAACACGCTTCCACCCTCTCCTTGAACATTTTTTGTGGTAAGAAAAGTGCCCTGGAAAGTGTGGGATAACAATTGTTTGATGTGATGTCATATAATCTCCACGCCAGGAATGCTCAATAAACAGCCGGGTTTTGCAAAACCTTTGGCAAACATCGTGCAAAAAAAATTAAAATCAGAAGAATTCTCAGTAAACAGTGAGTATTGCGTAACCTTCTGGCACACTTTTTTAAGGGGGGGCGGGAGAAAAGAAATATAATCAGAATAAATTCTCAATAAACAGCCAGGTTTGCATAACCTTCTTGGAAATTTTGTGCAAACCCCGCACAAACACCCAAAGGCATGCTCAATTAACAGGTTATCTAGAAGCTACTTTTGAGCCACAACCCAAGCACTCTTCTGAAATGGGTGAGACACTCCCAGTTTGCACTGAGTCCATGTCTTATACTGCCAAGTCTGGACATAAATTCAAACTCAGGTGCTTGGCCCCAGAGTCTTTCAGCCTTTTGCTGATATACAACAACTTTCAAGCATTGGCTTCGCCATACTTCCGTTTGCCCTGGTGCTTTTCCCCAGGAAGAGCTGCTCTTTACTACTGAATCAGAGTAAATGTCAACCGACTTTTCCACAGATTGTTGTTTGCTCCGAATCAGCACCAAAGAGCAGCTCTTCCTGGAGGAAGCAGCAGGGCAAACGGAAAACCGCTTGAACCTTTGCCTAGACAGCCCAGGACAAGCGAGAAACTGCTCAGACCTATGCTTTCTAGGCAATGAAATGTGGATGAGCACTGAGATACTGAATCCCAAACAGTTTCAATGCTGAAGTTGCTCATAGCTCAGTGGTTTGCATGCGGAAGGCTCTAGGTTCAATTCCTGACATCTCCAAAAAGGGCTGGCAGACAACCCTTCCTGAAACCCAGAAGAATTGGATGGAACTGGAGCAGCAGTCCACAGCATCTTGCTTGGTGCACTGCATTGGCTGACCCGCCACTAAATTATGGCTGTATGTTACATGCACAAGCAGCATCACGCCTCTGACATGCATGTTCCCTCTGCCCTTTAGTGCAGCCACAAGGAGGCAATTGGAAGCATATACTTTTGAACTAACAAGGGTTCCTTGTTGCATCTGAACTCTGGTTAGTTTAAACTACAGTCTGTTAACAAACCAGGGTCAGAAACCATGGCTTGCTGAAGCCAATGTTTAAAATAACCAGAGTTTCCCTGAGTTCAGAGGGGAAAAGGAAATATTTTTAAAGTGGAAGCGAAAAGTTTTGATCTCATGACATACCTGTGGAGGTAAAAAGTGGGGGGATTTGAGTTGGGGAGGGCATCAATTAATCCCTGTTTAGTGTTACATCCCCCAAGAACCACTGGCTGAACTAACTAGCAGTTTCTTCCATTTCTTTCTGTTATGCTCAGAGATTTCTGGGGCAAAAGAGCAAGTATCATAGTAATCTCTTGAAGCTTGCCGCCCCCGATTCGGGTTCTCTGTGCTTTGCTAGCAGCTGTTCCACAGTTGCAGAGTTGCCAAGAGATCTGCGAAAAATGTGTAATGTCTCTTGTAAATGTCTTAAGAGCAAATAGCTGGGGCGAACGCTCCAATTAGGAAGGTGGAAGAAAAACCTACACTAAGGCTCAACGGCTGTGACTTTTGCAAGAGCCAGCGAGCGAAAAAAGAGACACCAAGAGAATGTCTCTCTAATTAGACCTGGCGACTGTGAGCACAAAGTGTTAGTTGGGCCTCCATTGGTGAAGTCCAAAAGTGCAGGGGAAGGTAGTTTTTCTTCCAATGTTTATGCATGTTTGGACTACTGTAGTTGAAAGGACAGTTCCGCAAAGCGTGGGTGCTTTTCCTAACTAAGAAATAAAACAGGCTTGTTAAAACAATGTTTTAGTGGTCCAGGAACATGGCTCTTAGCTCCTGGAGCTCCTGCCAGCGTAAATTTTAATTCCCAAAGTATTGGAACACAAGTCAGTGCATGACAACAAATATGAGGTTCAAGCTATGCTTTGTATGAAGTTCTGTTTCCAAGCCAGAATTCAGGATGGAGAAAGGAAAGATGGAGAGTCTGCTTAACCTTAAGATATGGAGGCCCCAGATATTCCTCAAATTTCCTCCCAACCTGCTTCAACATCTGGAATAACAGCATGGGACAGGTGCTGTGAAGAGTTAAGCACCCTTCCTTTGTCCTCCTTTGCTCCACCTGAACCACTGTCTGCCCAGGGTAAATTTGGGTTTCCAAAACAACAGTGCAGAACTGCAATGTCAGTTGCAGCTTGAGCCTAGAATGTGGGAGAACTCATAGAACACTCCCAATGATTATTTTGAGGTGTTCTCAGCCAGCACGATCATGAGATGATGGGCTGAAGGCACTGCCTTGGGCTGTGTTTGGGTTCCTGTTTTGGGGTGGCAAATTGTAGCCACCGTCCTGTTGCCAGTACTGACAACAGGAAGGAAGTACCTCCAGGTGACAGGTGTGGAGATTATTCTCAGTCTTCCTTGGGCAGGTACCGGCAGGTGCTCATCTTGGAGATGAGGTGTTTCAAGAAGAGCAACCAGCTGTTACATGCATGAAGCCATCTGGAAGCCACTTCCACCACAGAGAAATCCGCTCCACTTCACCATGGGGAGGAGTTGCGGTGGACCACGTGGCCACCCACTCTCCTCCGGGGGCGGGGTACGAAGTTCCACGTTGCCCAGGAGATCCCGGCCATGTCATCGCCCAGCCGGCCAATCCAGTGGCTGGGGGGGGGCATGGCCAGGGCAATTTAAGCTTTGGCATGAGCCGGAGGGCCCCCTCTTTGCTCACTTCCTTTAAACTCCTGCCGTCTCTCCCTATTTTACAGGTTACTGTTCGTTGGCCTTGCTATGGACCACCGTTGGTCACCATTGAGGGACCTGGTAGGAATTTTTCCACTTGGCAAAATTGGCATGGGGCCATTTGGTTTTCTCCTACCTCGTAGCAATCGTCATAACTTTGTAAGGTTTTGCAGTTAGGCATTATTCGACCTTTTGATGGGGGAGGGGAGGTGCGGCCATCACCTGCCCCTCCAAGCTTAAGGGTATTCCATTAAAGGAATCCGGGGTGTGTGGATCTAGTCCGAAGCCAGGGGCAGGGCTAGGGCCATGCCATGACCCCAATGGGAACATCTGGGGGAGCTCAAGTTGGTCTGCATTGATGGGACTCCCCTTTCTGGTGGTTTACCCTTACTGGACTTCCTGCACAGCGGGCAGGAGTCAGATATAGTTGGGTTCATTCGATGCCTAAACCAATACCACTCACAGTCTATAATCAATAAAGTTGTTGCCAAAATTTGCCCAATAACATTAACATAATATTTGTGTCCTGGTGTCTTCTTTACAAGGGGGTGGTTAGGGGGTCTAGACACGCAACAGGTTTTTAATATCCAGTTTTAGGGTGACTGTTTTTTCCTTCTAGGCCTGAGATGAAAAGATTCCCTGGTGTTGTAATTTGTTATTGTTTCTAAAGCGCCAACTAACTTGTAGACTTCCACTGACCAAGCAACTGTTAAAAGTGTAGAATCAGAGGGCAGTCCAAAGTTGGAAACCTTTCGCAGCAAAAATACTTATTTGCCTATGTTGATCAAGCATAACCAGAAGAAGAGTTTTAAGCCAAGCCTTCTTGTGTGCAACTTTTTCACATGCTGGGAGCCTTTTACATGGAGTAGCATTCAAGCAATGGGGAACCATCATTTAATGTCAGCTTACTAACCAGGATCTTAAACCAACTTTAAACCATGTTTTAAGAAACTGGTTGAATAAATTGGCATTAAACCATGGTTCCCTGTTGCAGATGTAACAGTTAACTGTGATTTAATTAACCCTGGATGTAAGCACTGATGAGAGAGGAAGAGAGCAGTGAAGAGGAACATGCAATCCCAGCATTCATTCCTCCCTGCTATGATTTTGCAAGCCATAAATTTATTGTGTTAACCAAGTTGATGTTTGGAAGCTGAACTCTATTCATATAACTAGCTATATAGTTCAACCATGTGAAACAGATGTAAAAGAATTTCATGGCTTTTTTTGCCTTCCGATTTAGCTATGTCCACATGTGTCAATTTTTCTAAGTGCTAAAGGTCTGCTGCACATCCTGTTTAAGAAGATGGGCAGGGGAGTTATAGGGAGTCTGTGCCAATTTGTTTTTAAAACCTACTTTACTGATCCATTCCTTTCCTCCGAGTATTGGATTTTATGCTGGGGAAGGGAAAAATATTTTATTGCTATTTTTCATCTCTTCGTTTTTTCACTTTTACTGAATAAAAGTACAACCGGGCCCGAGAGGTGGATGCTTTTAACATTGTTAAAGAAAGAAAGAAAAACCTCAGACCTTACTTCCATAGCATAAGCTAGCCAGAAGTTCCCCAGTGTAAACCCCAAAGAAATCAATGTGCTCCCAGCAATTCCCAGCAGATGTGTGTTCCAAAGCAAATGAGAAAATACCAAATAGGAGCACAGGGAGCCGCCTTACATTGCCCCATCCAGCTCTGTATTGTCTACACGGACTGGCAACAACTTCTCAAGAGTTTGAGGACAGAAGTCATCTGCAGTCCCACCTGGAAATACTGGGGGCTGAAGCTGAGACCTGCTTCTTGCAAAGCATATGACATTCAGAACCATTTGCCCCTGGCCAACAATCAACCTGTCATTTGAGAAGACTCTGGTGATTGGCTAGACTGCTCCGCATCACAATGGAGTAGGGCGGACTCTGGTAGTCATTGGCCAAGCTGCTTAGATGCTAGAGAGGGCAGGGGCAGGCAGACCAGAAGCTACAACAGCCATTATGTGAATGTGTTTTTTGATGAACTGAGTGGAAGACTATGAGTCATAGGGGTCAGGTGAGTGTGTGTGTGTGACTTCAGTAGCTCTTAGCTTGTTTTTGGTTGTTAGCTAGTTAACATTGCTAAGTTTTGTGGGTTATGAGAGTTGTAATGTTTTGTGAATTTTATAATATGACTTTTCTTGTGGCTGTGCTGTTTATCTAATTTTCTAAATTATTTTTAAAATAGTGTTTTACAGAAGGTGGTTCTTTTTACTGATGATATTTTATATAATTTACGTTGCCGTTGCGATGCCCTACTGTGTCACTTATTGTATGTAAGCCTCTTTGAGACTCAGGTGACTGAAAATCAGCATAGAAATATAATAAATGAAAAATGAATTGAAATGAGGAGAAAGCCAAGAGAAGGAGGGACTAGGAAGAGCTCATGACTGCCCCACATTTATTTCAAATTCGTTTAGTTTCTAGACAAACTAGCATCATCACTGCTCGCATTTATATCAGGCAGGCACCCGCAATTCTCATACTTTGCCCCCTGTGCTCTGTGTTCTTCTTCTTCTTCTTTGGTGATCCCTCATAGCCAAGTAAGATTGTCTTCCATAAACACAGTTTTAACAATGAGTCCATAAGTGACTGTGCAGGCCAATTCTGGATCCACACGTCCTTCCACAGTGGAGATACAGGTTTCCAGGCGGGAGTTGATCCCGGTGAGGGTTTGCCAAGTGTGCCGTCCTCTTAGCACATTTCTCCCTTGTGTCCTGAGTTTGAGTGTCTTCAAAGCCCATGACACCTTTGGTAAAGGTTGTTCTCCAACTGGAGCGTTCGCAGGCCAGTGTTTCCCAGTTGTCAGTGTTTATACTACATTTTTAAAGATTTGCCTTGAAAGTCTTTAAACCTCTTTTGTTGACCGCCAGCATTACGCTTTCCATTTTTAAGTCTGGAATAGAGTGGTTGCTTTGGAAGACGATCATCAGGCATCTGCACAACATGACCAGTCCAATGAAGTTGATGTTGAAGAATCATTGCTTTGACACTGGTGATCTTTGCTTCTTCCAGTACACTGGTATTAGTTCGCCTGTCTTCCCAGGTATGTTTAAAAATTTCCGGAGACACTGTTGATGGAATCTTTCGAGGAGTTGGAGATGGCATTTATAAGTGGTCCGTATTTCACAAGCATATAGCAAGGTTGGTAGTACAATAGCTTTGTAAACAATAGCTTTGTAAACTTAGAAGGCACCCCAAAGAACACTTCACAGAAGCATTTCACACGACACATGGTTAAACTATGGAGCTGTGTCCCACAGAAGACAGTGCTGGCCAACAACCTGGATGGCTTTGCACAAATTAATGGATGGTAAGGCTTTCAGTGGCTACTAGCCACAATAACTATGTTCGCCCTCCACTGCCAGATGTGGTAAAGGTAAAGGTAAAGGGACCCCTGACCGTTGTCCAGCCGCAGACGACTCTGGGGTTGCGGTGCTCATCTCACTTTATTGGCCGAGGGAGCCGGCATACAGCTTCCGGGTCATGTGGCCAGCATGACTAAGTCGCTTCTGGTGAAGCAGAGCAGCGCATGGAATCTCCATTTTCCTTCCCGCCGGAGCGGTACCTATTTATCTACTTGCACTTTGACGTGCTTTCGAACTGCTAGGTTGGCAGGAGCAGGGACCAAGCAATGGGAGCTCACGCAGGGATTCGAACCACCAACCTTCTGATCAGCAAGCCCTAGGCTGTGTGGTTTTACCCACAGCACCACCAGACATGGTAGGCCTCTCTAAATGCCAGTTGCAGATGAACTGCAAATAGAGAGAGAGTGCTGTTGTGCTCAGATTCTGCTTTTTGAGTTTCCCACTATTGGCTACTGTGAGAACAGGAGGAAGTGGTTTAACGCTCTCGCTCTCTCTCTCTCTCTCTCTCTCTCTCTCTCTCGTGCACACACATCAAAATTAGTCTTTAGACCTATTTTGTACCAGGAGACCTTGGCCTCACTCAGGAGGCCCCGACAACCTCTGTATCGCCTCCTACCTTAGAGACGGACAGATACTTCCCCTGCCTTGAAGGGAAGAGCAATTTATTTGGCTGCGCAAAGAGTTTGCCCAACGGATCAGGTGAAGGGAGGGAAGAGCCACCTCAGATCTAATCTCAGGGACGTGGGCCAATTCGTCATGCATGAAATGCAGTCAGCCGTCCCTTCCTCCTGCGCTGCTTCCAAAAACTTATTATCAGCAAAGCAAGGTGGAGCAGGAGCTGAAACTGGGAGGCAAAAAGCAATGACTGTGGAATGGGCTGTGAGGAAGAACAGAAATGGATTCTTTCAGGGTGGGGGGGTGTTTTAAATAAAGCCCGCTGATGCCTTTAACTACGTGAGGAGCTGAGATTCAAGGGAAGGAAGAGGAGGAATGCTGGTGCAAGGGGAAGGCCAGCCTAGCCCATCCACCAACCAGAGAACCAGCAGGAGCAAGGACCTTTGCCCTTTGATGAGAAGGACTAGAGCTCAATGGTAGAACATGCTATGCATGCAGAAGGTCACAGGTTCGATCCTCATCATTTCCAGGATGCGTGCATCACACTGGGCACCCAAGCGGTTAGCTATGCTGCTATGCAGATGCATTTCTTCTCTCTCTGCTCCTCCCAGCGGCCATTCCCCGTCTGGTCACCGCTGTGGATATACAACTTGACTGATTGTCTCCAGGTGTTATGGTCATCTGCAAGGGATTCCCACACGGTGGGGTTAATGTTGACATCCTTCTTGTCATGTCTCCAGGCATCTTTGTAACACAGAGTTGGGTCTGCCAATGGGCTTGGTGCCGGAACTCAGCTCCCCGTAGAGCGTGTCTGAAATATACTTGCAGCAAGAACAGTATCCTTGCCTATCTTTAAAAGCGTTGGCTATTTTTCTACAGTTCTCCACAACATGTTGTTGTGAAGAGGGATTTTCAGCTCTGACAAATAGGAAAGGTCAGAAGAGAGAAAGGCTTCTTTGTGCTGATGAGAACTTGTTTCAAATTAGACCTACTGTAAATGAGATTACCAGGCAAAAGTGAGCGCTCGCCTCTCATTCAGTTTGTATACATACTTAAGGTACATATGTAAGAGGCTCAATTATAATTATATTTTGGGAATGGTTAGTGTTCTTACGTAGCTGCATTCTTTTATACTTTCTGGATGTCCCAAGGTCGTATTATAAAGTAGTTGTGTTCTGTGTCAAAAATCAAGCATGGCTATGAGTTGTTTCTTTTCATTTTCCAATGGATTTCTTACCAATAAAATATTTGGAGTGGCACGAGCAAAGTTTGATTCTGAAAGTGTGGTCCAGAGAACATAACTTGAGATCCACTGGTGTGGATGGACCAGTAAGTCTGACTTGGTAGCTTCCTGAGTTCCTAGATTCCTTCCTTGCTCTCAGCTAGAAAGAACAGCCAGTTGCCCATAGTCCTTAAGACAGCTGTAGCCAAGTCAGATACAGTGGCACCTCGGGTTACAGACGCTTCAGGTTACAGATGCTTCAGGTTACAGACGCTTCAGGTTACAGACTCTGCTAACCCAGAAATAGTACCTCGGGTTAAGAACTTTGCTTCAGGATGAGAACAGAAATCGTGCTCCGGCGGTGCAGCAGCAGCAGCGGGAGGCCAGATTAGCTAAAGTGGTACCTCAGGTTAAGAACAGTTTCAGGTTAATAATGGACCTCCAGAATGAATTAAGGGAAAAGGGAATAGAGGATCAGGCTAATTCAAGTTGAAGGCCAGGCGGAATAGCTCTGTCTTACAGGCCCTGCAGAAGGAGATCAAGTCCTGTATGAGGTAGCATCCAACATCTGATTCAGGCCAGAGGCACCACACACTCCCTAGCTAGTCTCAAAGCAACCAGAAGAGTCCTGCTGGATCAGGCCAAGACTCCATCTTGTTTTCAGAAGTGGGCCAGCTTCCATGTGCCAGAACCAGAGGCTATGAGCACCACACAAAAGTCCCTAATGCAGAGAAATCCGCTCTGGTCATCTCCAGCAAGAAATTCCATCCCTGCACCACACAAGGTAAGATAAGGTGGCTTCCTCCTTCTCCTCTTCTCTGATGGTACCAGACAATAACGGTGGAAATTGCCGTTTTCATTTTCAAGGAAAAGTAGACAGACTCCAAATTCTATGAAAAGGAGATCTAACTTCCGCAGCCAGAATTAATTAAACGAATTAAGGGAAATCTGCATTTGTGTACTTAGCACAACTCCACATGAAATATTCAGGGTTTCAAGGAAATTGGATCTTTCCCTTGATCCCTGCTGGCAAAAACTGGAGATAAGTAGAACAAGGAGGGGTGGAACAGAGAAGTGCTGTTTGCAAAAATGGAAGCACTGCCCAGCCCAGTTTGAGAGCTGTCAGACTGAACGGGTGTCCTTTTATGAGATCCTTGGCAAGGAACATAATCCTCTTTTGCAAAGATTCCAAGGAATATTTATTTTCAGTACGGTTTATTTTTTTAGGTACAGGTTGAACGGGTATTAACCCAGGCAAGCAACACTAATTCCAAAGCTACATATTGCAGGATTCTCCTAGAGCCTTCCTCTACCTGGTTCCCAGTTTTAGACTATAACTCCCATCAACATCCCAGCACCAGAAGCGGTTTAGTCATGCTGGCCACACAACCCGGAACACTGTCTGTGAACAAACACCGGCTCCCTTGGCCTGAAAAGCGAGATGAGCACTGCACCCCATAGTTGCCTTTGACTGGATTTAACCATCCATGGGTCCTTTACCTTTTTACCATGGATGATGGGAATTGTAGTCCAAAAGAACTGGAGCACATGAGGTTGGGGGAAGAAGAAGAGGAGGAGGAAGAGGAGGAGGAGGAGTTTGGATTTGATATCCTGCTTTATCACTACCCGAAGGAGTCTCAAAGTGGCTAACATTCTCCTTTCCCTTCCTCCCCCACAACAAACACTCTGTGAGGTGAGTGAGGCTGAGAGACTTCAGAGAAGTGTGACCGGCCCAAGGTCACCCAGCAGCTGCATGTGGAGGAGCGGGGAAGCGAACCCGGTTCACCAGATTACGAGTCAACCACTCTTAACCACTACACCACACTGGCTCTAGGTCTAGGGCATGGAGCACGAATGACAGACCCTCCAAGTGTCCCTATTTTCCAGGGATGTCCCTGATTTAGAGAAGCCGTCCCGGTTTCTGATTTGACCCCAGAATGTCCCACTTTTCCTTAGGATGTCCCTATTTTCACTGAAGAAATGTTGGAGGGCATGGTAAGATGTCTCTATTTTCATTGGAGAAATGTTGAAGGGTATGGAGTTATCCAGCCCCTGAGCTGCCTGACGGCAATCTTTATAAGTCTTTTTTTAATGTTTAATGTTTTATACATGTTGGAAGTCGCCAGAGTGGCTGGGGCAACCCAGTAAGACGTGTGGGGTATAAATAGTAAAATTATCATTATGGAATGGGACATCCCTATTTTCATTGGAGAAACCTGTTCCCTTCAGCCCCCGTCAGCATAGCCAATGGTCAGGGTTGATGGGAGTTGTAGTCCAATAATATCTGGGGTGGGGCATAGGTTCCCCACTCCTGGCCTAAACTCACATCTTCTGTTTTTTCACTGCTATTTATATGTACACTCAGAGCAATCCCCACCTCCCTGCCCCAGAACTGGGTTGTATTGGGAGCACCTCAAGCTACACTGAAAGATGGCTGAGAATACCAGGAGTCTTAATGGCTCGCCTGCACCCAATTCTCAACAAAAAACCTGGAAAATCTTAGCTTTTCATTTCAGTAAAAAAGAAAGCAGTTATTGATCCCAGCCCACAAGTCTGGAAAGTGTCCTTACTATTCTTGTACTCTCTTGTGGCAGAATGCTAAAAAACACACAACTATTGAGTTGCTACTACAGGTCTGTAATCAATTTTTTAAAAATATTGTCAAAGAGAAAATTTAGTTTTAGGTTGTTCTTTTTCCCATGGAATTTTAAAAAATAAAAATGAAGTCTAGAGCTGTGCATCTCCATCCCAAAAGGATGTGGGCCAGTTTGTTAAACACTGGATCCTCTGAGCTGGCTAGCACAGTGCGTTGCTAAGAAAAGGTCACAGTGCCCTGAGTAGGCGCCTTGTTTTGCCTTCTTGCACACACACAGAGACGCATATACACCAATTTTATCTGTGCTTCGTAAGCCATTGGAATTCATTCTGGGTCATTGTGAGCTCTGCACTTACTCAAACGAGCAGATACCTGATGAGAGCATTGCCGCTGGAAGATGAGTCACCGAGCAGCCCAGCTTTCACATCTCTGAACCCCAAGAATCACAATAGCAAGCGAGTTGGCCCAATAACACTCTCTGCTTCAGACCCTCAGGTAAGCATCTGGAACCCCTGGAATCTTTCACTGCTTGGAGATTGGGTGGGTATGTAATAATATTTTGGTGGTTTTTTTGGGGGGTGGTTCTTCCCCCCGCCTGTCTCTGTAGCCCGCTCTGCACATGATATGAAGTTCCATATTAACAACCAACTCCCCCAATCTGCATCACAATCAAATGCCTAGAAGCGTTGAATATGAAGGACTGTCTCCATTAAATCCTCATTACCACGTCACCTAAGAACAGGCAGGAGACAATAGCCAGTGCATTGCCATTCATGTTCCAATCTTTTAATTCTCCTCTCAGCAATTAGGGAGGCCCTATCTGCCAGAACCAAAAGCCTGAGTCACAGCTCATATTAATTTTAAATCCCCAGACTTTAAAAAAACAGTGTGGGAAAACAGCAAAGTTTTGCTCATTCTGGAGGGGAGAGGGATTAAGTATTCTACTGTGCAATGGCTGCTTTGATATTCCTTCGCTCCCTTCCCCTCCTACCCATTTTCCTCCCAAATTACTGATCGTTGTCTTACATAACAGTGTCATCCGCACTTATTGAATTAACAAGGCTGCGAAACACTTAATGAATCTAAACTCATCAAGTGCTTCCAAAGTTAATAACGGCATCGGGAGATCCTGGCTCCCTTAAGCCCCCAACCCACCTACCCCTTCCACCCCGCCCTCCCTGCGAGAGAAATTTATACGCTTCCCGCACAGTCGCCAGAGTTCAGACAGCCCAAATCTCATGAAAGATTTATTGCTGGATGGCCTTGTGATTTATTTGCTGTTTGCCGGAGCAACACGTAGCTCGCATCTTCCGAGGGTTTATTTCATACTTAGACTTGCGCGAGAGAAAGAATACGATCCGAGAGGGAGGGAGGCTCTCTCTTCCACAAGCCACAAATTCTAGGGAGAAACAAGGCTGCAAATAACACGGAGAGCAGGGACACAGAAACAAAGGGAACGTGCCTTTGTTCCTTTGGAAGTCAGACCAATGGCCATGGTCAAGGACTAACACTGGGGAGTGGTGGCTGGATACTGAGGAACAGGCACTGGGAGAAGCAGGCTTGGAGACTGCCTTGCAAGAAGGGACCAGGGATTTGAAAGGGATTTGACACCGGTCTTGAAAGACCTACACTGGCTCCCAGTACGTTTCCGAGCACAATTCAAAGTGTTGGTGCTGACCTTTAAAGCCCTAAACGGCCTCGGTCCAGTATACCTGAAGGAGCGTCTCCACCTCCATTGTTCCGCCTGGACACTGAGGTCCAGCGCCAAGGGCCTTCTGGCGGTTCCCTCACTGCGAGAAGCCAAGTTACAGGGAACCAGGCAGAGGGCCTTCTCAGTGGTGGCACCCGCCCTGTGGAACGCCCCACCACCAGATGTCAAAGAGAAAAACAACTACCAGACTTTTAGAAAACATCTGAAGGCAGCCCTGTTTAGGGAAGCTTTTAATGTTTAATAGGTTATTGTATTTTAGTGTTTTGTTGGGAGCCGCCCAGAGTGGCTGGGGAAGCCCAGCCAGATGGGCAGGGTATAAATAAATTATTATTATTATTATTATTATTATTATTATTATTATTATTATCAGAGCCTGCAGCAGCCAGGAGATGCGAGGCAGGAGCAGCTGAAGGATTGGAGACTGGAGGTCAGGTGCAGGAGGAGGGAGAGATAGGTCAGGCTGGTGTAGGGTCAAGAGCTTCCACATCTCCTCCTGCTGCCCCCATCTCCCCTGCTCCACTGTCTCCCAGAACCAGAAGAGGACTGAAGTGAGAGAGCAGAAGCAGGTTACATGCAGACACAGTCTTTGCCTGCTTGCTTGCAGCTTGGATGGGGGAGATACATAAGCCAAGGTAAGAGGCGGGGCAATTGCCTCGTCAGGTGCACACCTAGGAGTAGCTGAGAGACAAAGGACTGGTGGACCTGCCTGTCCTTAACTTGTAAGTGTATTTTTGACAACAAAGAGTTAATTCCTCACTCTGGAAATCCCATTCCTGACAGCGCCATGACATCCATCTGCCTCAATATTGTCCACACAGGCAGTTGTAGTTCTCAAGGATCTCAGACAGGGAGTCTTTCCTATCCCTACCTGATTGAATCCCTGAGAGATGGCCACCCTACCTCTCTTTAGAAACCTGCAATGAAGGAGAGCCATCATAGTCTTGTCATGGCATAGGGCAGCTTCCTGTTTCATGGTTAGGCTTCTGAGACTCTGAACTTTGACCCCTCCAGGGTCATGGAAACCTATATTGTTGCATGGTAACCCTACTGTGACATCACAACTGATGAGAGACATAACTCATCTTTGTTCCCACTGTGGGATGAGAAACACATAGCAGTCAAGTACAACATTCCTAGAATGGACATGCTAGGCTATGGGTTGCTTTGTACCAGACAGGAGAAAACTTCCTGTTTCCTCCTGAGCTGGGACAAACTTCCTCTGCATGTGACTAGATGTGGGTGTGGCTTAATCTGGGTAGGGGAGCACACGTTCTTCTTTTCCTCCTCCTCCTCCATTTTGGGACTAACTCCCTTATGGGATAGGACGTGGGTGGTGCTGTGGGTTAAACCACAGAGCCTAGGGCTTGCTGATCAAAAGGTCAGCGGTTCGAATCCCTGCAACAGGGTGAGCTCCCATTGCTTGGTCCCTGCTCCTGCCAACCTAGCAGTTCGAAAGCACATCAAAGTGCAAGTAGATAAATAGGTACCGCTCTGGCAGGAAGGTAAACGGCATTTCCGTGTGCTGCTCTGGTTCACCAGAAGTGGCTTAGTCATGCTGGCCACATGACCCAGAAGCTGTACGCCGGCTCCCTCGGCCTATAGAGCGAGATGAGCGCCACAACCCCAGAATCATCTGGATTTAATGGTCAGGGGTCCCTTTACCTTTACCCTTATGGGATAGTTCCACATGTATATATACTTTTGTAAGCTAACTCTGCCTTCAGGGATCCAGCTGTGAACTGAATGTGAGTAAATTACTTTTATATAGACTTTAATAGTATTGTCGTGTCTATTCTTTTTAAGAGGGACAAGAAGGGATCTTACCAGGAATCTTATAGAGAGAGGCTCAGACGAGCCTGCAACAAGCAAACCGCTGTGCATTTAAAGGGGAATGTTTAAACTCTGCTAAGATATAGAACTCGCTAACGCAAGTTAGGAAGGATACCATTAAACAATATATCCTCTCCTGCCTCCCTGAACATTCCCACACCCACTAACATTCCTGCTTGCTTCATTTGTGATGAGTTCAGTGGTTGAGTGGTTGCCCAGCAAACTCTTTGCTGGGCAGCTTCATCACAGAAAACTCAAAAAAGGTGTGGTTGTGGCTTTGGGACAGCCACCATCTTTGAGCCTAACCCTACCTCATAGGGTTATTGTGAGGATGCAATGGGGAAGAGTAGAACCATGTATACTACCTTGAGCTCCTTGGAAAGAAAGGCGGTATATAGGTCTAATAAATAAAAATAATGAAAGAATAATACCCGACTGGAGCCTTAAGGGGTTAGAGAAAGCACTCTGTAAAAAAAATGCTACAAGAGAGCTTATTTCTCATATTGGCAGAAGTGGCAAGCAGGAACCTTTTTTTACGCCAGTAAATACAGCACATTCATCAGTTCACCTCGACGAGGCTTGTTCAGAATCAGGGTTATGTTGCCTGGATGTTAACAGGGCCAGGTGTTGCCATTGCCCTGATGGAGAACCATACTATAAAAGGCAAGATTTACAACATAGCCTTTTGTTCATATAAATCACACAACTCTGGCAAAAAGGACATTCCCTCCCTCCCTTCCTCCCTCTTCCACGCTTCTCTACTTGCTGCAGGCCAGCTGTAGACCGTTGGATTTGTGATCATCCCTCCTGGCACCCCATCAATCTCAGGTTCCCCTTTTATAAATACAATAAGGAGGTATCCCCCGCCCCACCCTCCGCTTGCCGTGGCAGTGCTATAAAACACAAGCCCGTTCTGGAAGGGAGCTGCGCACATGTAACTACCAGGGACTCCCAATGATGAGAAATCAAGGATCAGGAGGGATGCGGAGAGTATAAAATACGAGCCAGCCTTACGGGTCCGGATGGTGAAGCCCAGCGGGCGCAGGAGGCAAAGGGAAGGTTCTCGCACGATTTATGGCCCAGCAGGCGAGGGCCAGGAGTGGCGTTTCCACTGAATTTTTACACTGATCCCCCCAAGATGCATCGAGAGAGAGCGGAGAGACACAGACGGGTCTTCTCAGACCCCGGGGGCGATTATGGAGCAAAATGCAATTATATCCGGCTGCTGATCTCAGCCTCCTCCGCCCCGTCCTCTGGCCCAGCTGGGTTTGCGCTCCACTGGCGTGGAAGGCATGGGGGAGGGGGCGGCAAGGGGTGGACGGGATCAGCGTTATCTTTGCACAGCTCCCCGCATCTGAGCAAATACATAAATGACAATAACCTCCGATTAGGCAGAAGCCAGGCCCGTTGGCCCCCAAGGGGCAATCTATGATTGACTGCCTCCGGTGGAACATTTGCCAATCTGCAGCCTAATTTCACGTTGCCTGGGCAGTGGGTCTGTGGTCTCTGTCTGGCCACCTCCAGGTACTAAGAATGTAAGAATAGCTTGCTGGATCAGGCCAATGGCCCATCTAGTCCAGCATCCCGTTCTCACTGTGGCGAACCAGATGGCTGTGGGCAGCCAGTGAGCAGAACACAAGCACAAGAGTCCTCTCCCCTCCTGTGGTTTCCAGCAACTGGTATTTGGGTTTCTTTATAGTACTGAGTTCTTGGGAGAAAAGCAATGACAAACCTAGACAGCATACTAAAAAGCAGAGACCTCACCTTGCCAACGAAGGCCCGTATACTTAAAGCTATGGTTTTCCCAGTAGTGATGTATGGAAGTGAGAGCTGGACCATAAAGAAGGCTGATCGCCGAAGAATGGATGCTTCTGAATTATGGTGCTGGAGGAGACTCTTGAGAGTCCCATGGACTGCAAGAAGATCAAACCTATCCATTCTGAAGGAAATCAGCCCTGAGTGCTCACTGGAAGGACAGATCCTGAAGCTGAGGCTCCAATACTTTGGCCACCTCATGAGAAGAGAAGACTCCCTGGAAAAGACCCTGATGTTGGGGAAGATGGAGGGCACAAGGAGAAGGGGATGGCAGAGGACGAGATGGTTGGACACTGTTCTCGAAGCTACGAACATGAGTTTGACCAAACTGCGGGAAGCAGTGGAAGACAGGAGTGCCTGGCGTGCTCTGGTCCATGGGGTCACGAAGAGTCAGACACGACTAAACGACTAAACAACAACAATAGTACTGAGTTTTTGGAAGATGATTTCCCTTCTCCGTGATTTGTTTGGGGCTCAGGAGGCAAGCACCGGGAAGTCCAGAACATCAGGAAGGCAGCAAGTTGGCAAACGGTGCTAGAAAGCATCACAAGGAAGGTCTCACCAGTCATGAAGAAGAGCTCAACTACAAGCCAGACCAAAAGATAACAGCAGCCCCCTTTGAGACTGCCATTCCTTAGTTCATAAGTCATCAACCTGAATTGACTGCATTTTCAATTACACCCCCCCACCCCCACCCCTTTCCAGGTCACTGCCGACATGCAGCCTCCAATATGCAACACTAAGTATTTATCTGGCTTTAATTAGGGTAGGAAAGCAAGGAGAGTCAATAAACTAAATAATCCAGTGGGGTGATCAATATACTGCACAGCTAGGGCCTCCCCACTGCAGCGACAAGTCATGAATTAGACCTTGAAAGCCTTCAGAGTTAACCCCAGATAAGCTAACCCTCAGTGTGCTAGATGAAAAGGTGGCAAACCTCACGCCAGCTCCTGGCTCAAATGCTCTGCATTTTGAAGCAAAAAGCCCAAGTACCGGGCTTAGCATAGCTCCTGCAAGCTGAGCAAGTTTGCCAAAGAAGTCAAAGCATAACGGCCAACGTTGATTGTCTGTTGATCAGCCAAGGGAGCATCGCCCACACGATAAATTGGGCTCAATGAAGGCCTTTAAACTTCGCCATGCGATGGACTGCTGGAAAGCCATGCTGATGTCCAAGTATCAATCGGAAATGGAGCTGGAGGGGACACAAAGACCATCTAGCCCAGAGGTGGGCAACATTTCTCACCCAGAGCTGCAGTGGGAGGAATGCATACTGATGGTAGGCAGGGTCAGTAATGGCAGTGGGTCTGTCTGTCTGTCTGTCTCTCTCCCTCTCTCTCTCTCTCTCACACACACAAACAAACAAACAAACAAATAAACACACATGAGTTTCCCTCTCCCACTTAAGTTTCTCTCACTCCCTTGCACACACACCTTTCATGCCCATCTTCATTGCACAGGGATAGGGCGGGCTTAAACCTTCACACCTGGTGCAAATTAATGGACTATGCAGAACTGGACAAAATGACAGGAAGGATTCGAAACCTGCGGGACCAGAGATTTACAGAAGATTGGAAGAAGTATATGAATTATTTGAAGAGCAACTGTAATCAACAAATTACGCTAGTTACAAGAAGTTTTGTAAAGAGAAATATACAAAGTGTTACAAAGTAGAAAAAGATAGAGATATTGGTTATGAGTTTGAAATGTAACAGGGAAGATAAGAAATGCATACTAAGAGATTAGATTGGAAAATTTTCAGACAGGATTGATGGAAGTAAAAAAAAATTGGATAAGATGTAAAAGTATGTTTAATTACTGTTGAAAATGATATGTTAAAAAACTAATTTTAAAAAATTATATACAAAAAAAAACTTCACACCTGGTGCAATGAGATCCCATTGCACTTCCCTTCTCCTCCACTGCTCAGCAGACTGGGACTGAAAAGCATCCCAATTAGCAGGCTCCTCACCTGTTTCCAGTGCCAGTCAGCTGGGAAGTGGAGGGAGGCACACAATGGGATCTCTGTGGCCTCACTGCACACCAAATCCCCAGCTGCCTGGTTCTGGAAGCAGCTTGGAAGCATACCGACTGGTCTGCTCCTGAGTGCCAATCTGTTGTAAACAGGGAGAAGCCTGCATGGAAGTTACCCAAAGGCAGCTGGTTGGCCACATGTGCTGCAAGCCCAACTACCTGCCCAAAGACTGAAGCACCCATTCCTTCAAACTCCCCCAAAGATCACCCTGCACAATTCAAGGAATGAGTGTACAGTGGTACCTCGGGTTAAGTACTTAATTCGTTCCAGAGGTCCGTTCTTAACCTGAAACTGTTCTTAACCTGAAGCACCACTTTAGCTAATGGGGCCTCCTGCTGCTGCCGCACCGCCAGAGCCCGATTTCTGTTCTCATCCTGAAGCAAAGTTCTTAACCCGGGGAACTATATCTGGGTTAGCAGAGTCTGTAACCTGAAGCATATGTAAACTGAAGCATCTGTAACCCGAGGTACCACTGTACTGAAGAACTGCATCAGGACTGCAATGCCTCAAGAACTGCCTCTCCCCATATGAACCAACCCTGCAGTCATCATCTGAGGCCCTACTTCATGTGCCCCCTCCATGAGAGGTCCAGAGGGCAGCAACATGAGAACGGGCCTTTTCTGTGGTGGCTCCCCATTTGTGGAATGCTCTCCCCAGGGAAGCTCACCTGGTGCCTTCATTACATATCTTTTAGGCATCAGGCAAAGAGATCTCTTCTCCCAGGTATTTGGTAGATAGGACAACTTATGGCCTTTTAAACTGGGGGCAGGGATATTGTTTTGTTTGTTATTATGTTATATATTATTGTGTTTTTAGTCCGTACACCACCCTGTGATCCTCAGAGGAAGCGTGACATATAAATGTAAAATACAAAATAAAATAAATTTAATCAATGAATAAAATAAATTTGCTGGTGGTTTGCTGCATGGAGGTATCAAAAAGCGAGCAAGAGGTGACATGATAGAAGCTTATAGAATTATGTGTGCAGAGAGTTCCACTGGTTAACATTCAGCTTGACTGGATGGCCATGAGAGAGGGAGAAAAACTTTTCTGTATCCACCCTCTCTATGTCATGCATACTTTTGCAAACTTCTATCATGCCGTCTCTTTCACTCAAAGTCCCAAAGACACCTCTTTGAAATGTTCTTTGACTCAGTTCCATGGGCCACTTGCTGTGTGGGCAGCTGTCTTTGGCAAAGTCTTGGGGGCTCCAAAAGCTATAACTACCAAGGAGAGAGCTGCTGCTATCTCTCCCTCCCAAGGAACTAAATCACCACCTCTGAAACTCTTAAAGGCATCCGTTACATTTACGTTTATGGTGCCCCCAGGACACCCCCACGACAGCTCGCCATTACATGGCCAGCTGTTTGGCTCAATCCTGCAAACATTTAACAGTCTGGCAGGGGAGGGGGGAATGAAAGGGGCTGATTGCAATTAGAACAGCATACGCTCTAGGCGAGATTGCCACCTGGGAAATGCAAGGAAATGTTGTGTTATCTATAACACGAGAGTTGTGCATATTTACATGAACTTCTAAATGGTAGAATCAAGGGCCAAAGGGAGGGGAGGAAATTAAGTAGGGTGCCCCCTCTCATAGAGATCTTTAAGTGGTCCCCAAAACTTACCGTAGTCTTGGGAAATGTGGTCAACCCAGTATTCCCCATGAGGGTTTAAAATGGATCCGGATTCTCTTAATGCCCTTCCCACCCAGAGCCTAAATGAAACACACACACAAAACAGCCTTTGCCCCAAATTGTGGATTGGTACATGAAAGTCTGGGAAATGAAAGGCAGTCAGAGAATACCGACAAAAACAGAGTGGCTTGCCCAATTATTGGAGTATTACAATATATCCAAAACAACAGGAGAAATCGGAAGGATCTCAAAAGAGAAGATAGACAAGGACTGGAAGGTGTTTAAAGGATATTTGCAAAATCATATTGAAAAATCAGAACTCCTATTAGAATAAATAAGTTCCGTTGTAAATACTGAAACACTAAATAAGATGGATAACAATGTGTAACAGAAAAAGAAGCAGAAAGTTGGTTTAAAAGTGTGTGAAAGAAAGTAATAGAAGTGGAAAGAATTTGCAATTGAGCAGATTGGAAGTTCTAATGCAGAATGCGGCAGCTAGACTGGTGACTGGGGGCGGCCGCCGAGACCATATAACACCGGTCTTGAAAGACCTACACAGGCTCCCAGTATGTTTCCGAGCACAATTCAAAGTGTTGGTGCTGACCTTTAAAGCCCTAAACGGCCTCGGTCCAGTATATCTGAAGGAGCGTCTCCACCCTGATCATTCTGCCTGGACGCTGAGGTCCAGCGCCGAGGGCCTTCTGGCAGTTCCCTCCCCGTGAGAAGTGAGGCTACAGGGAACCAGACCAGAGGGCCTTCTCGGTAGTGGGACCCGCCCTGTGGAACGCCCTTCCAGCAGATGTCAAAGCGATAAACAACTACCTGACATTCAGAAGACATCTTAAGGCAGCCCAGTTCAGGGAAGTTTTTAACGTGTGATATTTTAGTGTATTTTTTGTTTCTATGGAAGCCGCCCAGAGTGGCTGGGGAGGCCCAGCCAGATGGGTGGGGTATAAATAATGAATTATTATTATTATTATTATTATTATTATCATCACAAAGTTGGTGAAGGATGGTGGTGGGAAAAGGAAGTATGTGTGGGATTGAGTGTGGGTATGTATGAATATTTTTAAGGACTGTATGAAATGTATGTTTGTATATTTGTAATACAGTATGTATGTATTAATGTTGAATTATTTTAATAAAATAAATAAATATATATATTTAAATAGAAAGAAAGTCAATCAGAGAGGTTCCGGAGGACCATGAGACACAAATTATTTCTGAAGTTTCTCTTAAGGTGTCGGAGACGGAAAAATGCACAGACCACAAAATTCCCTTGACAGCAAAGCCTGTTGGAGATGCAAGCCTTGGCCTCCACGACTGTCAGAGACATGTCCAGCAGAGAGGAGTCTGCAGAGGGGACGGAAGAGGCAGAGGGAAACAGGAACTTGATTCTTTCACACAACGAAAGTAAGAGAAGCCCTTCTTGCTCTGGAACACTGCCTGTAAGTTTTTCAGCAGCACAGAGACGCAGGAGCAGGAGGCAGGTGGTAGGAATGTGGAGGATTCAGCTCCAGAGGAGGAGGAATTGGTTGCACCTGAGTCTCCAAGATGTAGGAGGCATAGCAAGTGATTAGAACAAAGGAAGACCAGCAGGAGGCGACGGAGGACGTGGCGTATATCTGGCCTTGGAGGGGGCCAGAAGCCAGTTGAGTCAACTGACTCTGACAGTGAGGAATGAGTTGTGGAAGCTCGGACTGCTGAAAGTCTGTTATTGCTAAATAAACCTCAACTAGTAAAACTGCTGGGATGTGGGTGGCATTGTGGGTTAAACCACAGAGCCTAGGGCTTGCCAATCAGAAGAGCGGCAGTTCGAATCCCCATGACAGGGTGAGCTCCCGTTCCTCAGTCCCTGCTCCTGCCAGCCTAGCAGTTCGAAAGCACACCAGCGCAAGTAGATAAGTAGGTACCGCTCTGGCGGGAAGGTAAATGGCGTTTCCGTGCGCTGCTCTGGTTTGCCAGAAGTGGCTTAGTCCTGCTGGCCACATGACCCGGAAGCTGTACGCTGAGTCCCTTGGCCAGTAAAGCAAGAAGAGCGCCACAACCCGAGAGTCGTCCGCGACTGGACCTAATGGTCAAGGGTCCCTTTACCTTTAGTAAACCTGCCAGCATTCCATGTCCTGTGTGAGAGAAGTGCTAAACCTGATGCCGACACTGGCTAGGGTAGTCCACTGCAAACAGAAAATGCACAAAGCCCACTGAGATCCTTAGCAGCTCTTTAAAAAATAATCCCTACAGGACTCCCAGCATTTGCCTCAACTTTCATTTTACATGAAATTATTGGCAACTCTATAAATTCCAGGTGTCCCAAGCATTAGATACACATACAACCCCCAGAGCTTTAAGAATCTTTATAAAAGCCTTGAGGGATCATCTGTAGTTATTATACCCATGCTCCAGATGGGGACTAGAGAAAGATTGAGGCTGAGGGAATCATAGCTTGCCAAAGCCCACCTAATGATTCGGCACCTGAGACGAGACCAGAACGGGTCGCTCTTGCCCTGATCAACCCCTGTGCTTCCAACCAAATATAACTCCCCTTTAGTTCATTTTCCCTTCTTTTCTTTGAGTGCTGCCTTGATCTTGATTGCCGCCTTTGGCTGCCACCGGCATCCAATTCCAAGGAGCCGAGAAGCACCGCCATCGTGCTTTGCTAATTCGATCGGGCTGTGGGAGAAGCAGGGCTGAGGTAATAGGCAGTGCGGCAGAGGTCAGGAGAAGCAGCCGAGCAACATTAAAAGGAAATCTCAAGCGCGGCTCCCTTCGAAGGAGAAATTTGCGCCAAACGTGCCAGAGCAACTGGCAAAACTAATAAAGAGGAGCAGCACTTTTGCTCCTTGGGTTTTGTTTTTCTCCCAACAGTGCTGTTTGTTTTCGATCGAGAGACCAATCTGGGCTGGTGCTTTTCCTCACATGCTCTGCACTGCAGTACAGTAAATGCTGTACTCCCACAGGCCTGTTGATCCAGCGCCAACCCATCTCCCAGCATCCAAAGCCAGCGTGACCAGGAAGTGGGGGAAAAGACAGCATTAAGCAACAGGTCTCCAGTAGACAGAAATTTGTCTCCCTCTCTCAGAGATGCTAGGAGTCTATCCTGCCTTGGTCAGATCACACCTGGACACTACACACCTGGTTAATGTAACCTAGCTATTCATGCACCTTTGTTGTTTATTTATTGCTTTTATAGGCTGTGTCCAGTTCTGGGCACCACAGTTTTAAGAAGAATGTTGACAAGCTGGAATGTGCAAAAGGAGGGCATCCTGGATGATAAAGGTTCTGGAAACCAAGCCTTATGAGGAATGGTTGAGGGACTTTGGTATATTCAGCATGGAGAAGAGGAGACTGGGGGAGTTGGGTATGTTTAGCCTGGTAAAGAGGAGACTGAGAGGGGATGAAACATGAAATTTATTACGATCAGAGACCAGCTTGAAGAGAGGAGATGAGATAGCCCATCTTCAGATATCTAAAGGGTTCACATGGAAGGTGGAACAAGCTTGTTTTCTGCTGCTCCGGAGGGTAGGACCCAAACCAGTGGATTCAAATTACAAGGAGATTCCTACTAAGTATTAGGAAGAACTTATTGATGTGGAGAGCTGTTCAATAGTGGAATGGGTAACCTTGGAAGGTGATAGACTCTCCTTCATTGCAGGTTTCTAGAGAGAGAGTTTGGGTGGCCATCTGTCAGGGATTCCTGCATTGCAGGGGGTTGGACTAGATGAACCTTGGGATCCCTTCCAACTCTACTATTCTATGGTTCTATATATTCCATTTATGTTGTGCTAGCAAGACCCCATGGCCTTCAAAGCTCTTGAATCAGGGTTTGGGGAGTTTCCAATCTGGTGCTATTCTCTGGAAACACACCAGGTGCCCCTTCTTGGTGGACTAGCCCTCTTCTCACTATGTCAAGCTTGCTTCAGACAGGTCCTTCTGAGCCTCGGTCGTGGCCACATGCCCCCAAAGAAAGAGAGTAATGAAGTAGGGGGGAAAAAACCCCACGGTTGGTTGGTTCAATATCTTATCTGTGCAGATAACATTCCTTCAGGGATGTGGCTCCTAGCCCTTGAGGAAGGCAGCAAGGATACTCACAGGTCCTGCTTTTCCACTTGCTCTTCCAGCTATCAGAGCAGCCTACCTCAGCACCCTTCTTCCTGCCTCTCCCTATTCCAGCTTATTTTCTTCCCCCCCCCCCCCCCCGGAAATCAGAAGCATACATCAGGGGCACCATGCAGTGATGCCTGCACTGCTGAAATTCTTCTGACTCTGCCAGGAAAAGCCATGGCTAGACGCCCTCCCACTGTAGAACCTGACAGCAAGCTTCATGTGCAAAATAGTCTACAATTGTTCAACAACATATCTCTATCTCTGCATCAAGACTGCTCACCCCCCTCACCCCATCCTAAAATGTGTCATAATTTGATGGTGGGGAGAAATTTGGATTCAGTGTTTTTGCAAGGACAGAGATTTGTACCAAATGCTCACTATAATCAAAACAGGATAGCAGGGCTGTGTTACGCATTTGCAGAGAAGTTAAACAGGAAAGGTGGCTATCTAAACTAGAACACGTTCAGTAAGGAGCTGTCCAGAGTGCCGGGTGCTGAAAGTAATGGCCAGCAAAATTGCTCTCCTCTTAAGCTACCGGCAATGGGAAAGCGCAATGCAACTGCAATCCAACACTGTGGTGTGTGTGCTCTCCCCCATCTCTAGCAAGCCTGAAGGGGGGAAAAGCAACAGCGAAATAAAATCCATATACGTTCCAATATACTAGTTGGTTCCACATGCAATAAGAAAGCGTGTATACAGGAGGCGAAAGCTGTGATTTCATTTTTACATAGCAGGCGCAACATTTATTCTCACCACCCGCAATGTGATAAGTGCCATATATTTATATATATAGGAAATCATCCCTGCAGAAATCTGGCGTCTTCGCACTTGTGCTTAAAAGGACAGATTTATGGTTTGCGTTTGCAAAGCTGTGGGTGGGTATCGACGTCGGAGTGAGCGAGGAGACGATGGGACTCTGACAGGAACCAAACACGCCAAATGAGGATGTCGTTCAAGGCCTCCCACATATAATCTGCCAGTGCTTCTTGTGTGTTCCCCGGGCTACTGCCAACTGAACTGTGCCTGTTTTGGAAAACTGTATAGAACGTGTTTTAGCTGTACAGCAAATAGTATAAATACAAAATGGAAGGCAATCGGCTGCCACTACTAATAAGGTATATACTATGCAGAGCTAGGATACGGGTGGCGCTGTGGGTTAAACCACAGAGCCTAGGACTTGCCGATCAGAAGGTCGGCGGTTCGAATCCCCGGGATGGGGTGAGCTCCCGTTGCTCGGTCCCTGCTCCTGCCAACCTAGCAGTTTGAAAGCACGTCAAAGTGCAAGTAGATAAATAGGTACCGCTCTGGCGGGAAGGTAAACGGCGTTTCCATGCGCTGCCCTGGTTCACCAGAAGCGGCTTAGTCATGCTCACCACATGACCCGGAAGCTGTACACCGGCTCCCTCGGCCAATAAAGCGAGATCAGTGCCGCAACCCCAGAGTCGGCCACGACTGGACCTAATGGTCAGGGGTCCCTTTACCTTTACCTATGCAGAGCTAGAGAGACTGAGGCTTTGACCAGGGAAATCTCTGGATCATATCCCTATCCAGCCAATAAGGACTGTTCCATGTGTTCTACAGCCACACATCCAGGTTGGCCAGCCAATATATACCCAAGCAGTGGGATGGAGACAGTTCCAGCTCTCTGATATGTGTCTTTCAAGCTCTTAGTCAACAAGTAGTAACTTGGTTGGTCTGGTTGTGGAACTCTGTAGCAAGAGGGAAGCCAGCTTGGAGAAAGGATAGGATAATGACACAAATATTATAAAAGACAAAGAGGAGAAGGCAAATATTATAAAAGACAAAAGACAAAGAGGAGAAGTGATATGTAGCACAGATGATGGAGCAAACACATTTTCCATTACTCCGGAGGGTAGGACCTGAACCAATTGATCAAAATTGATTCAAACTAAGCAGTAGGAAGAACTTTCTGATGGTATGAGCTGATGCTTTTCAGCAAAGGCTGAACAGTCACTTATAAGGGATGCTCTAGTAATGGACTTGCTGTCTAGATGAGCATCGAAGCCCCTTCTACCTCTGTTTCATTACTCTATGCAATGCTGAACCGAACAAAAATGCTTTGACAAAACTAAGAACAAAAAATGGGTTGGGAGGATAGTGTCTCCATACACTGGTACCATTTCTCCTTTGCTTACCCCTCACTGACATTTGATCTGGCCCCAATATGCTTACTGTAGATTGTGTATCAGAAGATCTGCATAAAATGCCTCCCCCAAGGGAGCCCCCATCCTCCCCCCCTGAGCTATTTCTGCACGCTACCCATGACTCGTGACCGCAAGGCCATGGCATGCTGTTGCGCTCCCATGTCATTGATAAAAATACTCCCCTTCATGGTGCTAAAGTGTTTGAGAGATGCCCTCAGCAGAAGTATGGCTCTGCCTCAGTAGTTTTATAGTTATTGGCTATTGTTCCAGCTTCCTCAATGAAATCCAACATTAAAATGGCTTTCTATATTCCTTGAGTGCATTCATTCCATCACCTCCTGGCAGCAAAATTGGCCTTTCAGCTGTATATACTGCCTCGTGAAAGGCACTTCATAGACTCATATTTGGAGGGGGGGAATCCCTCCTGAAAACACACCTTTCCCATGGAATCCTTGCCACTATTCCCTCTTGTACTTTGCAGGGGTCAGCAAACTTTTTCAGGCCAGTCCACTGTCCCTCAGACCTTGTGGGGGGCTGGACTAGGGGTTTTCTTTGGGGGGGGGGAGACAAATTCCTATGCCCCACAAATAACCCAGATATGCATTTTAAATAAAAGGACACATTCTACTCATGTAAAAACACGCTGATTCCCGGATCGTCCACAGGCCAGATTGAGAAGGCGATTGGGCCGGCCCCGGGCCTTAGTTTGCCTCCCCATGGGTTAGAGAGTTGCTGTATGACCCAGGAGACCAGGGTTCAAATCCACACTCAGACTTGAAGCTCACTAGGTGACCTTGAACCAGTCAACATCTCTCAGCCTAGCCTTCCTCACAGGGTTGTTGTGAAGAAAAACCACATATATTTCCTTGGAGGAAAATACAGTATACACTTAAGCTCCTTCCATTTTAACCATGAGTCCTAAAAAACCCCCCAAGGGAATCCTAGGCATTCTGTGGAAATGCCACAGACAGCCAAGAGCATTGTGGCGGGGAGAAAACAGTGGCAAAAAAGCGATTATGTTTCATGCATTCCTAACGCTACTTATTGCTGCAAAGGTTTCCAAAATGCTGCAGATGTAGGGCTTTGACAAATCAAGCAAGAAGGTAAGCACACTTTCATTTCTCTATTTTTAATAAATTACAACGTCACCAAACCGCTTCCTTCCCTTGCTTGTAAGTTAATGGAAATCTACAGAGTGGAGTCTAGAAACATCCCCTTCTGGGCTACGGATCACAAGGGCAGGATGATGGTAGCCTGATCTCATTAATGTATATTTAGAGGCACCAAAGTGCTCTCAGATGCACACAATTAGCTTCGCCCACTAATTAGATGAAGAGGGGAGCTCCGTCTGAGGGTAGATGGTGATGTGTATTGACTGGAAAACGGGGTCTCTCTTTACAGGCAAGGAAGCCTGGATACGATGTAAGGTTAAACAATTTTTAATTGACGGGAAGCTATTATTACTATTGTTCTTGTTCTTAACATTATTTCTGGTATTCGTGACAAGGGTAGCCAGTGACTTCCATGGGAAATGAGGAGTGGGGGGCGGCTTTTACCCGAGCACGTAAGTAGAAAGCCATTACCTCCTCCCCCTTGGCTGGTGAATGAGAAATCAGCTGTTCCGGGACTCCTGATGGTTGTGTTAAAGCCATGCCAACACATCCATTAGAGCAAGGGGAGTCAATGCAGGTCCCAAAGCCTCGCTGAGCTATGGCTCCTTCCCTCTTAATCCTACATTTATGGGATGCAAAGCTAGACAGGCCTCTTGGGTGCCTCGTCTGCTGACAGAAAAGTTAAGAGCCATGGCTGTATTGGTAGTAACCCCTGGCCTTGTTCTTGCCTTGTGTAGACCCAGTGACAGGGACAACAGGACTTTATCCCTTTCGTCACATGCAAACACCTTTGCAAATGCAACCAGGAAGTTCTGACAGCCAGCCCCAGCACCCAAACTTGTCTCAGCTTAAGCAGGAGAAAGAAGCTGAAGGTCTACCAATGTTTCTCAAACTTGGGTCCCCAGCTGTTGTTGGACTGCAACTCCCAGCATAGAATCATTGAGTTTTAGAGCTGGAAGGGACCCCCTGGGTCATCTAGTCCAACCCCCTGCAATGCAGGAATCTCAGCTAAAGCATCCATGACAGATGGCCATCCAACCTCTGCTTAAAAACCTGCTAGGAAGAAGAGTTCACAACCTCCCAAAAGAGACTATTCCACTGTTGAATAACTCTTACTGTCAGAAAGTTTTTCCATATGTGTAGTCAGAATCTCTTTTAACTTGTATCCATTGGTTCAAGTCCTAACCTCCAAATCAGGAGGAAACAAGCTTGTTCCCTCTTCCATGTGACAGCCCTTGAGATATTTGAAGATGGCTATCACATCTCTTCTCAGTCTCCTCTTTTCCAGGCTAAACGTACCCAGCTCCTTCAACCGCTCCTCATAAGGCTTATTTCCTAAACCCGTGATCATCTTGGTCGCTCTCCTCTGCGCTCATTCCAGCTTGCTATTATCCTTGCACGTTAAGCATCATGGATTTCGGAAAATATATGGTTTTCATGAACTAAAAGGAGTTTCTCAACTCTTTGGTGTTACTTTCTTCCTTGCTTTTATATGTGTATTTCAAACACCTACCAGTTGATTCAAGCTGATGCAGGGGATGGAAGAATCCGAGTCGAGGAAGAACCAAGAAAAGTCAGCGGCTATGTTGTTCAAAGGCCTTACCAGCACACTGCAGGAAGAATAAACTTACCAAGCTGCTTGCTGAGACCAAGCACAAAAGAACTTTTGCAAGTACTTTCTGGGCATGTGGTCCAGAGAACACTGCTTTGTTAAAGAATTCAGGCAAACACAATCACAGTGCTACAACCAACAATTTGAGTACTGAATCTAGGCAATTTGAAAGCTACCATCCCAGACATTGGCACCACCTGTTCAAGACACTTCTCTGAAAAAGCTGAGCTTGTTTTGCAATGCAGATCTCCAAATCCTTGTTTCACATCACAGGTTATTTTACCTGTAAATGACATCTGGTTGGCCACTAGGAGAACAGGATACCAGACTAGATAGGCCACTAGTCTGATCCAGAACACACTTATTCTGTGTAATTCCACTCCAGCTTTCGCATCCAGTAGCCGTCCCCCCTACCCCCGATCTCATGATAAAATCCTCCAATCTGTTGCCTATTTGGGATGCTTATCCCCAACAGCCAATAATCAGTTTTTGCATTTGAAGTGGAAAACCACATAAACTTGTCCCACCCACTATTCAATTTGTATAGGACCAGCTTGGAGGCTTGCCAGCACACACATATACCTATCTCAAACAAGTATAGTGCAGAATTTGCAAACACACACACACACAAAATCCAGATTTCAGAACTGGGTTAACATCTCAGGAACTACACTGCAGCTTGAGGTCTCAGTAGCTACACAGCAATTAATCAGAGATCCAATCTTTGGTTTGTGTGTTCCAGTGGAGCAAACAGGGAAACAGTTTTGGCCTGTAAACCTCCCATAACTTTAAGCCTTCATCAATTACCCACACAAGGGAAATGCTTCCTTTTGAACTTCTTTGATTTCCATTCTGTTTTGTGGATTTTGGTTTTCTAAAAGGCAGCAGATATTCACTTTGGAGGGCAGGAGAAGAAGCTACTTTATCTGCTCAGACGTCAGGCACATATCGACGTCTTCTACAAAGGGCTTGCTCAGATGCCCAGAAGAGTCAATATTTGGTAGAGAGCAAGCATTAAATTTTCAAGCATCCTCTGAGTCAAGGTGACTTTCACTGTTTTCTTCTCAACACCCCCTCCTAACCCCTCTTGCCACACACAACCCCTCCCTGTCAACTGGATTGACAGCAGAAAGCTGTGCTCCACTACTTTGTAATGCCATCAAAGGTCTGGGAGATACCAGCAGACCATGCTGTGCAGCAGCCTTCTCACCAAGAGGAAGTGACAATCTTTGAGCCCAAACCAACACCCCAGGAGAACATAAATTTAACAGGGTGCAGTATGCATCATGCCATCGCGCAGTCTCGAGACTGGAAATATGTATCCAGGAAAAGGAAACATAGCTCTGAAGGGCAAAAGTAAGAGGAGCAAGCCTTGTGGCATCATGTAAAGCATGAAATGGAGTGGCTACCAGAGGTTCTTCCTAGGCATAACACACAAGGCATATAAAGGGAAGTATAAACCTTTATCGAAGAGCTAATATTGATTACAGTGGACGCTTGGGTTGCAAATGTGATCCGTGCAGGACGCATGTTTGCAACCTGCAGCGTCTGCAACCCGCAGCAGCGCATCTGTGCATGCGCGGGTTGCAATTCAGCACTTCTGCACATGCACAAAGTGCAATTTAGCGCTTCTGTGCATGTGCGAGCACCGGAACCCGAAAGTAACCTGTTCTGCTACTTCCAGGTTTCAGCGGTCCACAACCCGAAAAACGCAACCTGAAGCATCTGTAACCCAAGGTATGACTGTACTGGTTTTCAGCAAAATCAGAATGGAGGTGCTTTTTGTGTTATAAATATCAAGAGTTCTTCAAATAACTGGAAGCTGAAAAGGCCTAATGAAAAAGGATGCAAGCACTTCTCGTATGTAGCATTGGCTGAACTCAGGTGTTCCAAAGAGAATTTGGAGCAGCTATGCATTTTGCAAGTGGAAAGAGCAAAGGTTCTAAGTAGGGTTCTCGTCTCATTCCCCCAAGGACCTGCTGGACCAGCCTGAAAGGTCTATCTAATATGGCACCAAGCTCCACACCACATGCAACCCAAGCCAACAAGAAGGACTTGAAGACATGAGTCCACTCTGTTTCTCCATCAATTGGCATTCATTGGCAGAAACAATATCATCCCAGAGATTGAATTGGCACATGGGGCCGGTACTAAACAGCTCCCCACCACTAGCTTAGAAGAGTTAAGGTGGACACTTTTATGGAGAACAATTGTGTTTATTAAACCATATCAACTAGGTATTGTGGAAAAATACAGGCCTGAAACACCCGCTCTGGTGAGCTCTCCCAGGATTGGGTTGTGAGCTATTTCACCCAAAGCTGGAAAACAACTAATTTCTCAACCCAACTTTGAAAACCAGTTCTTCCTCGCAATCCCCTATGATCTCATGAACATTGGGAAGAGTTATGCTGGATTGAGACAAAGGTCTATCTAATCCAGCATCCCATTCTCATAGGCCAGTCAGATGCCTATGGAAAAACTCACAAACTGGATTTGAGTGCAACAGTGCTCTCCCCACTTGTGATGCTCAGAAACTGTTACTCAGAGGCTTGCTGCCTTTGATAAGGGACAACATAGCCATTATGACTCATATCCCTTGATAGATTCTTCCTCAATAAATCTGTTTAGATTTTGGAGTTCTGAAGTACCCAACCTTGTTTCTGTAGGAGAACTAAAGTACTAGGCATTCCTGTTTTCATTTTTTGATCTTGTGCAGAGCACAGCACACCTGTCGTTCCCCTGTGTCTTTCCCCATCACCACTTCCATTGATGGTAAAACTCTGACTTGCCCACATCAAAACTGAGTCTCTTGCAGTGCTGTCATCTCAGAAGTAACTCTCAAGCCTAATGACGCTTATCCCTAAATACGGGACTAGAGAGGCGCAACATTGCCTTGGCTACCTGCGTCCTAGTCACATCCAGACTTGACTTCTGCAATGCAATTTATGTGGGGCTGTCTCTCCAGCCTGCTTCCAGATCAGCTCTCACACACTACTCCGGCCAATGTTTGTCTACCCAGCAGCTAGGTGGGTGGGGGCAGTTCTTAGTTGTGGCTTTTGAAACCTGGCTCATTCTTTTGGGATGTTGAAGAGGACACTTAAGCGGCCAGCTAAGGCCACTGCCTTGCAAAGAAAGCTGACTGGCTGGTTCAGAAAACTCCTCTTGTTGGATTCAAACCCTCACTAGATACAGGGCCATAAGAACTGGAAGGGACTAAGGGCATCAGCCAAACCTACAAGAGTGTATTCCTGTGGCCAGATATATGAATCTCGGTGACATGTCTTGCCCACTCTCCTGTATTTGAGCATGGTCATAAACAAGTAATGAGTGAGCTTCCCATTTCCCAACCTGTCCATGTGTGCCAAAGTCTGATCACACAGCAATTATGGCACTCCCTCACTGCTCTGCTTCAGTGACCTGCCTTGACCTGTGCGGATGTGGGGAAATAAGCCATCAAGAGAAGCCCCGGAATGACGGGACATGACATCGCCCATCCACCCTCCAAATACAATTCTAATTCTATTATCTCAATCACTCCATTATCCAAATAGCACCTCGTCAGTTTCCAGGTCCATTTTCGGACACATTAGGGTAATGGAAATGTGTGTGGTTGAGTAGCAGCTGAGGCTGCCGCCGAACATCCAGACAGCCCCTTGTCCCCCTGGACACTCGGCTGGGTGGACTGAAGGATGATGACTATATATCTGCAGCCCAATCCATTTACAGCGGCCAATGGATGCATTATGACTACAGGACTCAGATAAAACGATAAGAGGTCTTGTGCAAGCAGAGACTCTGTGAAATCTGTTTTAAAATACTAGGGACTTCCAGCTTTTGTTTCAAATAATTACATGAAAACCAATCCGTGTTGCTTTCTTCTCCCTCTCTCTTTTTTGTTCACATCCCATCAACAATACACAGCTCCTTCTTGTGCTGAACCCTGAAGTGAGTTTTTCTTTTTCTTTTCCCCCTAAAAGATGCTAAACTTTGCCTTCATTCCATGACTTCTCCTTTGCTTTCAACAATTTCATGAACATTCTGTGATGTCATTGCATCTCAGCCAATGGCTGGTGGGTGTCACAATGGGCAAAATCTTTCCAGATCAGTCTCTTAGCTGTTAGGCTAAGGCGAACTTTCAACCTCACGATGACCCTGGGGCTCAATTCCTGGGTTGTGCAGATCACATCTGAGGAACATCTCTCAAAGGCAGCTGCTTAGAGTGTTAGGATACATATTTTTTTGAGCCAACTTTCTAAATACCAAAACATATTTTAGGAGTGGTGTAGAACCTTTGGAAGGAAGCATACACAGTGGTTAAAGAGGAAAGATGTCACCCACCCACCCATGTATTTATCTAATGAGCTTCTAGGAAACAATGGAATATGAACTTAAGCACATAAACTCATTATCTACCATGCAGTAGAATTGTAGCACGGCACTGTGTGGAAGGTCCACACAGGCGGAGGAAATGGTATGTGCACGAAGAACTGAGCATCTTAATTTGAAGAGGAAGAAACGACCCAAAATGAGAATACAGAAAATACCTAGACGATAAATTCTGCGAATCTGATTAAAACTTCTGCCTTTCAACAAAATTCCTCAGAGGTTTCACCTAAGAAGCAACCTTCACATTTGTACTGGATTTTGCACTGAGTGAAATTTCAGAGGCAGTGCTAGTGTTTTTAGGTGGGGCGAATGGGGGACGGGACGGGACGTCATATTATTCTCCAGCAAACAGGAATCCCTTGGCTGGTGTTGAGTCAGATCGAGTATGACGGACTGCTGTTTCCAATCAATTACACCACCTCCCCCTCCATCACAAGAGGTTTTCTCTGCTAATTATATGAGTTTATTATTCCTAAAGCCCAGGTTGAACTCCAAATTCCAGGGGTCAAATGGGGTCAGGCAAGCAATCAGTTCCACATTTTCCTAAGCGAGAAAGCCCCGAGCAATCAGTCACTGCCAAGCAGTTCATAATGACCAGCCTAGAAGTTAATGGCCTGAAGCAAAAAAAAAAAAATCCTTTAAGAAAAGAAAAGAGTGCCATGTATATGTTTGGTGGTGGTGGTAAGGAAGAAGACAAAGGAAATGGCTGTTGTACCTTCATTGGAATATCCTACGACAGAGCCTTTAGAAATGGATGCAATCGAGGTCCCATCTCTGCAGAAGCCATAAAGCTCTGAATTAATCCCTGGACTCCTTTCTTGACCCCAGACTCATTTCTTTTTCTTTGATCAAAATTGTGCCTCTGATCAAAGGAAACCATTTTGTTTGGGGGAGGGGGGAACAGATTAATAAAGCCCTATCTGAGGATTCAAGGAAATCAGCCCTGAGTGCTCACGGGAAAGACAGATCCTGAAGCTGAGGCTCCAAGACTTTGGCCACCTCCTGAGAAGAGAAGGCTCCCTGGAAAAGACCCTGATGTTGGGAAAGATGGAGGGCACAAGGAGAAGGGGATGACAGAGGACGAGATGGTTGGACAGTGTTCTTGAAGGGGACGAGAAGGGGACGACAGAGGACGAGATGGTTGGATCCCAGTGTTCTTGGGTCAGTGCATGACCCCACTCTCCTACCTCGCATGATTATTATTAAATGTTTGAATGCTCAAGTGTGTTTTATGAATATCCTCACTGGATCAGACAAGGTCCATCTTTACTAACTTTCTCATCTCAACAGCACCCAGTTGGATATTTGCTAGCTAGATATGGTCAAATACAATGTTAGCCCTATGCAGTGTTCTGCCCCGACACTGAGGTCCAGCGCCAAGGGCCTTCTGGCGGTTCCCTCACTGTGAGAAGCCAAGTCACCAGGCAGAAGGCCTTCTCGGTAGTGGCACCCGCCCTGTGGAACGCCCTCCCACCAGATATCAAAGAGAAGAACTACTACCAGACTTTTAGAAGACATCTAACGGCAGCCCTCTTTAGGGAAACTTTTAATGTTTAACAGACCACTGTATTTTAATACTCTGTTGGAAGCCGCACAGAGTGGCCGGGGAAACCCAGCCAGATGGGCAGGGTATAAGTAATAAATTCTATTCTATTCAGAGCAGAACTGTTGACATTAATGGGCATTGATTTCAGTGGGTCTACTATAGAATAATAGAATCATAAAATTGTCTCCAGTCTCCAGTCTCCCCTGCAATGCAGAAATCTCAACAAAAGCATCCGTGACAGATGGCCACCCAACCTCTGATTTAAAATCTCCAAGGAAGTAGAGTCCACCACTTCCTGAAGGAGTCGATTCCACTGTCCAACAGCTTTTACTGTTGGAAAGTTCTTCCTGGTGTTTAACTGGAATCTCCTTTCTTGTAACTTGAAACCATGGGTTCGAGTCCTACCTTCCGCAGCAGGAGAAAACAAGCTTGTTCCCTCTTCCATGTGACAGTCCTTTAGATATTTGAAGGTGGCTCTCGTATCTCCTCTCAGTCTCCTCTTTTCCAGGCTAAACATACCCAGCTCCTTCAACTGCACCTCATAAGGCTTAGTTTCTAAACCCTTGATCATCTTGGTCGCTCTCCTCTGCACACATTCCAGCTTGCTATTATCCTTCTTAAATTGTGGTGCCCAGAACTGGACACAGTATTCCACATGTGGTCTGACCAAGTTCTATTATGAGTAGAATTTACTCGAACATAAGCTGTAATCTCTTCTCCATTGACATGCCCAAGGCAGCTAACACAATTCCTCCATCTTGTCATGCTACAATGCAATAATAATAATAATAATAATAATAATAATAATAATAATAATAATAATAATAA